>OY101442.1:62453321-63077671 GCA_956483585.1 Gymnocheta viridis | reverse complement strand
AAAATACCAACATCGGAATAATATGTAAAAAATAATCTTTTATTACATGACCATAAAACCCCAAATATTGGTGGAGTTACACCAAAAAGGTCAAATAATTAATCTAAAGAAAACAAAGCAAGCTATTTGGAAAAAAAGCATGTGTAATTTAACATTTTATTGATGGCAACACTGTGCTACACTCACATTATGCCAGGGAAAATTAGATCATCTGATCAGGATGGAAAAATATCTAAGAAATTTTATTTAATACAAATTAACTTTCATTGAAATAAAATTTACAAACAGCTTTCTCTCATGTGAAACTAAAAAAAAATAATTTACCCAATCCACAGTCTTTAAGTTCTTCTAAAATCCATTAAAACCGTAAAAAAGAAGTAACTGAGGTATAAAAATAAGATATCCCAAAAAATTACTAAGCCTGTTGAACTCTCCAAAACTATTCATTTACATACGGAAAATTTCTACAAAATTGGTCAAAAATCTTTTAGTTCATAATTGTATGCAGTTCCAAAGCTAACAATGCCGGAGGTATAGAATATGAATATACACAACCGATTTCTAAAATTACGCTTACGAGAAGGCAAAATTACCCATTAAATGATTTTACATATTAGCATTTCAATTCATAAAATAGATGAATAAATATAATGAAACAATTTATTATGTATGCATATTAAATTTCTCTTCTTGTAGTTGTTTTGCTAATTATAATAAAAATACAGGGCTCTGAAATATTGTAAATACGGTCAGCACCTGACAACAACACTGACCAGAATAAACCAAAAAATAAATAATACTCGTATGAAAATAAGCATAAAGATATAAGTATACACCCTGTAGGATAATGAGTAGCTGACTACAATAACAGGTAACTTTACGTTAACTGTTGTGGACTAACTTAAGCTATCTAGTAAGCAATGCATGATTTGTTTGTTGTGTTTTTTGAATATGATTATGATTATACTTTTGTAATTTTTGAAATTCTCATTTGTTTAATGAAAGTTGTTTTATAAAGTAAGAAGTTTGAAACTCTCCATTGAAAAGTAATCCAAGTGTCAGTCAGCAATAGTTGCTGACTCAGTTTCCGACAGGGCATGAACGCATGGAAGTATTAATGTACATATGAGTTTAAAAATGAACGATTGTGTGGTGTAAAAAGGGTAAAATTACAACAACCACACCAATTTCTATTAAGAGTTTTAAGTTTATGTATTTTAAAATTAATATTATGTACTTAAACGCGAAAAATAATATCAAAAGAATAATTTATATATGTTGCATAAGAAGCGTTTGTGATTAACATTCGGTATGTTGTATATATAAAACTCAATACAAATTAAAAAAAATTTTTTTTAAAGAAAAATCATTTTGAATAGATTTTTTTTGTCCATATTTTAGCCATTAATGTACTTCCATTGTTTTCATTAAAAACCTTCCCAGAACTGTATACAAGAGATCTGCTTCATAAAATCGACCGTAGGACACCTGGAACTATTAAAAAAAAAAAAACTTAACAATGTCTTTGAGTTATATCTTATTAATTATTGAACTAAGTTTTTTAATTTTTAAATCGAAAAATTCTATGACAGATTCCAACAGAACGGTCCAAAATCCGGGTCTCTATGTTGTGTTAGGCTTTCGTGACAGTCACCAAAATATAGCAGACGGACATCGCTCATTCAACTTCCCAGATCCAAAACACATATACTTTATACGGTCTTAAGTTAATAATGAAGAAATTACATATGGAATGATAAACCTATATATCCAAATTATTTGGTGAAGGGTATAAAAATAAACAAAGTTTGCATGTGTGTTTGTCCATTTTGCTTTTGCATAGAAATGAGACAGAGTATGTATTTATGTAAATGTTTAATATCGATTTCTAGAATGCGGTCGATTGAGTTGAAAAAATTTAAAGTGACACCACTAAAATATAAATTAATCAGTGTCTATACTATGAAATAGTATAGAAAAATGAAAATAATTAAGTAGCTGGCTACAGAGCAACATTTGTAGATAGCGACATTGGTAGTCATATAGCCATATAGCCTCCTCTCGGGAATGTGTTTATAGCTTAAGGTATTATTTTTAAAAAATTTAAAAGAGGTAAAAAAATTTAAATAAAAAGTTAGTGCCTGGCCCACGATGTCAAACGATATCGTTCTTTAATGAAATTACATTTAAAACAAAAACGATTTTTTTTTAATTTATTAATCGAGATTTCCTCGATATCTTTTTCTAAAGATTTTCAAAAACTTTTGTTTGTTGAGGGTTTTATTTCTTATCTTTTTTCTTCTTCTTTTTAGCTAGTCTATATACATGCATTTCGTTGGTGCCAATACCAAATCAGCAGTAGACCTTAAACCATATTTTTGAAATGTTTCAAAGCCTACTATGCTTATTTATACTTTTGTAATTTTTGAAATTCTCATTGGTTTTTTATAAGAAGTTTTTGTATGTGATAAGAAGTTTGAAACATTTCAAAAATATGGTTTAAGGTCTACTGATGATTTGGCATTAGCACTGAAATGAAATGCATGTTTGTATATAGACTAGCTAAAAAAAACAAAATAAAAAAGAAACCCTCAACAAACAAAAGTTTTTGAAAATCTTTCAAAAACAATTTCTAAAATTTTGTTTTTCTTTTAAATGTAATTTCACAAATGAACGATATCGTTCGACATCGTGGGCCAGGCAGTCTCATCGAGAATTAAAATACGTTGTTTTATTCAACATTGTGTAAGCAATTAGAAGTTCGAGTGAACAATTTGAAATGAATTTCCGTCATCCCACGTCAAATTTGGTTGATAAACAGACCGGTTTCGGCTATGTGCCATCTTCAGTGTTCTCTCAGTAACTGTGAACAATTAGCTTGCACCTAAATCTTTTGGAAAATATAAGTAACTTGAGTGTATATAAAGAGTTATCCATTTAGTGGTTCCAATATTGCAGGTCTGGCAAGGCTGTCAGCTGTTAAATATCTGTCATATGAAGTGCCATTTAATTAGCGAAAGGTTTGCCATTTACGAGTATGGATCGTTTAACACTTAAAACTTCCTACAAATGTGGTGGTTGAAACGTGACCACTTTTCAACAATTACGGGGTGATTTTGGTCGTCATGATCTACCTATTGTAGTCAGGCCTCTGCATCATCCCAATTTACGCACTGTCGGAAATGTCGCTTGTATTAGTAAAAGTTTGGCAGCCCATTGCAGCTTATTTTGCATTTGTATTTTCACCTCCATCTATATAAAGTCCAACTCAACTGACCATTCACAACGCCGCACAGTGGCTAAAATCGTTTTTCATTGGCCAAAAGTCTAATTTTTTTTGGCACCGATTTTTTAAATTTTTACGCCTTTTTGTAGCTAATATCTCCATATTAAGGTAGCCAAAAAATGAGGTTAAACTATTGATAATTGTGGGCGTAGCATGCTGTCAAACTCAACTGTTTTTTTTAATTTCAGAAAAAGGTGTTTTTCTTTTGTTTTTTTCTATCAAAAATAAATGGTTACTACTCGAAAGCTATCATCGATAATGGCCTGCGTTCTTTTTTATAATGTTGGTAGGATTATATAATTTAGTTGTTGTAAGTGGTCACAGCTCTAGCGTTTAATATTAGGGGCGTTACGGAATATTTATTAAACTACTATATTTTTTTTTTCAAATTTAAACTTTAGTGGAATAGAACTTCTAGGGAACAAAGGGGAACAAGAAAAGTATACCACCCGGAGAAAGGTGAAAGTGTCCTCTTTAATGCTATATATACTTTTGCACCCGTGACGACCCGTGGGTAGAACCCTTTTTTCATTTTAATGGAATTACTCTAAAAAAATATTCAAATTACGATAATTTAAACAGCTCTGTAAGTACTCGTATACAATGGTGTATTAAATTTTCACTTTTTTGCCTAAAATTTAATGATTGTTTTACTTTAGACTACGTAAAACTAAAAAAATTAAATAAAATACCTGCGGAAGGGTTTAATGGCTTTGTTTTGATCAGCAAAAAATAGGTAATAAATTTATCAACCTATTGTGATCAAATGTTAGGGTCAACCAAAGTCATAAACAATTTTATGACAATAATCGCGACATTAAACCACTAAAGATAAAAAACAACCCCATATTGGCGAGATACTAATCAGTTTTACCTGATATTAAGGTCTGGATAACATGTGCAGTTTCGTTCAATTTATGAAATTAAAGATCAATGTGTGAATAACATGTATCTAAAAATGTATAAAACTGGGGATTCGATAAGGGATTACTCAGTTTAATGGCTTTGTTTTGATCAGCAAAAAATAGGTAATAAAATTATCACAATAGGTTCTACAGTAAACATATGATCTCTTTCTAAATTTACCTGTTATCAAATGTTAGGGTCAACCAAAGTCATAAACAATTTTATGACAATAATCGCGACATTAAACCACTAAAGATAAAAAACAACCCCATATTGGCGAGATACTAATCAGTTTTACCTGATATTAAGGTCTGGATAACATGTGCAGTTTCGTTCAATTTATGAAATTAAAGATCAATGTGTGAATAACATGTATCTAAAAATGTATAAAACTGGGGATTCGATAAGGGATTACTCAGTTTAATGGCTTTGTTTTGATCAGCAAAAAATAGGTAATAAAATTATCACAATAGGTTCTACAGTAAACATATGATCTCTTTCTAAATTTACCTGTTATCAAATGTTAGGGTCAACCAAAGTCATAAACAATTTTATGACAATAATCGCGACATTAAACCACTAAAGATAAAAAACAACCCCATATTGGCGAGATACTAATCAGTTTTACCTGATATTAAGGTCTGGATAACATGTGCAGTTTCGTTCAATTTATGAAATTAAAGATCAATGTGTGAATAACATGTATCTAAAAATGTATAAAACTGCGGATTTGATAAGGGATTACTCAGTAATAAGTTAATCCTTTAAGTGTACGGATAAAACATAACAGACGCAAATAAAAATATTCAGAAAAATATGGAGAGCTTCAGTTATAAAGAACTGGCCGAAGAGTATATTGGAATTAAACTTAAATCCGTGTAGCACCGAAATGCAAGAGCAATTATTTAATTTCGTCAAAGCACTAAAAAACGCTACAAAGAAGTTAGCTACAGTAAACAAAACTTTTATATAAAAAGTGCAAACTGGTTAGAAGGCCAACTTACTGTCGCTGCAGAAACAGCAAAGCAAGATAAGGCTGGAAGACCACGCAAATCATTCGACAACTGCAGCGATAAATCTAAGAGGCGGAAACTTAAAGATATTAACGATGCAATTGGTTGTACAAATATAAAAGAATCTTTCCTACATCAATTACGATCACAGAACCAATTAACAAAAGTGGATATCATTGAAAAAGTTGTTAAAACATATGAATTTGGATTATCACCACTAAATGCAAGAATACGACTTATGGAACACATACTAAAAATCAGTTGTGATTTGGATTTCGGGTCTTCAGGATCAATAAGAAACAACGAAACCAACAAAGAGTTAGGAAGTTCAAAAAAGAGACATGTTCAAGATGAATATCGCAAATTTGGATTGATTATAGATCAGCCAAAACAAGGGTCAGGCAATACAATTGATGGCAATACCGCAAGAAGATTCTTTTCAGATCCAGAAACAGCATCTGAAATATTAGGGGTGGATTTTATTATTTATTATTTTCAGATTTAAAATCATCCTAGAAGTACATGCGTGCAATGAAGAAATTGACACTAGAAAATTTGGAGATTATGCTAAGGAAACTGCAAAAATATATACAACCAACTAACCATGGAGAAATATGTCTGCAACAGTTCACAAAATCCTTTATCATGGAGAAGATGTCATTAAATATCATTTGGTGCCAGTTGGTGATCTATCAGAGGGGGCTCAGGAAAAAAGGAACAAGGATTACAGATTTTTAGAGAGCACAATACTAGAAAAATTTCACGAAATTCAACAATTGAAGATCTATTTAATATATTATTGTCAACGTCAGATCGGTTCATCTCCAGTATTCGAAATCAATGGAAAGTGGAACATCGGGATTTAGATGAAGAAGCTTTTAGACTAAAGAACCGAAATAGCACAGAACAAAATATGGTATTTGCAATCAATATTTGACTGAAATGAATAATAATTATAATTGCCTTTCATTGTTATTTAAGTATAAAAAACATAGTTTTAGTAAGAAATAATAATAAACAGAACCTACCATTGTTACAAATGCTACTAAAATTTATTGCTGTTTTTATTTTTAAAATGTTTTTTTTTTTAAATTATTAAATTTGACAGCAAAAAATAATAAATTTTTCTGTAGTAATAGCAATATTTTTAGATAATATTAACGTTTTTTTTAAGTGTAACTATTCTTTGAGTGTAAACAAATTTGCAAATTTGACAGCAAAAAATTTTTAATTTTTCTGTAATAATAGCAAAATCTCCAGTTGATTAGTGTAAAAATTTTTTAAGTGTAATATTAAAAAAATTCCATTATTACAAAAAATATTTATAATTATTATTGATTTCCAAATATTAAATTTTTTAATAAATAAAAAAATAATAAACCCATATTTCACTCTAAAAGTTAAAAAATTCAAAAGTTCAACTTTGACCTAGAATTCCTTAAAAAGTCCTCAATCAATTTAAATGTAATTAAAACTGAGCCAGGCTGAACTGAATATCTATCCATTAAAATAAAAATTACTTCAATATGTTGATCGGTTTAAAAGTTACAGATTTTTGGCCAATGAAAAACGATTTTCAGCCACTGTGCGCCGTAGATATGCTGATTGGGTGCTTTAGCTACAGGAAAGCCTGAGTTTTCGAACAAAAGTTTCTTCAGCGATTAAGCTCATTTCTCACTTTGTGGTTACGTCAACACGTGAAATTGACGCATATGGGTCTCGGAGGACGCAGAAGTGATTGTAGAAAAGCCATTGCATCCGGAAAAAGTCATTGTTTGGAGCGCATTACGGTCTGGAGTAGTCATTATGCCGTCTTTTTTTCAAAAAATGACGCTGTAAGAACCGTTACCGTCAATTCAGAGCGCTATGTCAATATGATAACCGACGATTTTGGTGTGCAATTGACTTTTTTGTAGGGCTACGTCAAAGACCGAATAATCAGCTAACGTTGGGGCATTTGAAAACCAACATTCGTCAAGGTATCGCCGAGATAACGCTCGAAATGTCCGAAAAATGGTAGAAAATTACCTTAAAGGGATCGACATCTGCGACTAATATTAAAGCGGTCATTTAAATGACATTGTATTTTGTACCTAATGGCAAGATCAAAGCATTACAATGAAAAATGTTTTATCGAAATCATAGCTTTATGTGTGTTTTATTTAACTTTACTTTTGAAACCGAGAAATGGATAACCCCGAGCATTCTTGGTTCCCTATGCTCCAGTGGGAGTTAGATGAATACACGCATACACACATAAATACATACATACACACACATACATACATACATATGTACATATACATTTTAAACTTCTTACCTTACTGTAGTTACATGATGGGATGTATGGGTTTTCGTTTCTTTATGTCGAGTAGAATAGCTGACAACGGTTACGTGACGTGTTGCAGTGCGAACCACCTTACGAACGCGACTCCTGCCGTCACCAACGACAACAACAATTGGTGGTAGTTTTTTTTCCGATCCATACTTGAGAAATGATTCAGAGTTTATTTTATCATACAAATCTGCTTCTGACATTGTTCTCCAAAAACATACAAACGCAAAGTATTATTTGTTCCCTTGTTTTATCTATTGGAATAAGCTTGTTGACTTTTTTTAATACTACAGTTTGTCTTTGGCATTCCAAAATATTTAAATTTCATCGATATCATATTAAATGTTTTTTCTTCGGAAATTATATAGTTAAATATATTTTGAACGTTAAATCAAAACGGTCTCTAGACACACATACTTACATACATACTTGCAATTATCAATAATAACCAGATCATTTTCTTTATATTTATATGTAATTATAAAAACATACTATCGTCGGAAACAGAAATTTTTACCAGAAAACAGAATCTATATCTATGATTCAAAGCATAAAAAACATATACAATTCAAAACAATTTCAAAAACAATAACCTAGTCTATAACATCTTCACGATATGCCCCCAGGAGGCGAGTGATTTTTCGTTATTTTTATATACACTGCACGATTACTAACGAAACTCACTAGAAAGAATGCAAAAAATAATTATTTCGTTCAGTTGTATTACAGAGTAGACCAGAGATGAAACTATGAGGTTATGCTTAGGCCTAAATCATTTTTTCCCGCATAAACTTTTCGTTAAAAAGAGATAAAGTATATTTAATAAGTGAATACAGAAGAACTATGTACTTTGTCAGGGGAGGATAGAGATAGGCTCATAAGATTACAAAAACAATATAATAATTATTTAGTGTTAAAAAAGCAAATTTAAATTATATCATATATTTTTATTTCTTTATCTTTTTATTTTTATTGTTTTTGTATCTAGCACGAAATTTCTCACAGTGTACTTACAATACACACACATTTTTAAGCTTGCTCTCTTTGTGAGTACCACAGGTTCATAAACATCTAATTCGTTTGTGCATACGCCACCTCATTGAAAACCTTTTACCACATTTTTGAAAAATTTCATTCAACGTTTACAAAAAAACTCTCAAAGAATAAGTGGAAATTACTTAATATGCAAATATTTCAAGCTAAAAAACTTTATCAAGAAAACAACAACCTCTATGTATATTCCAGTCGTTCACAGGACAGAAAAATTATGTATTCCTATTTTACAACTTTTTTACATGAATTTTCAAGATATGGTGTTGCGATCTCTACGAACCGATATAAGAATCGACAAAACTTGAAAATAGATTATTTGCCACAGGTCGATTTCTTCATTCCAAGTCAGATATCGTTTCGTTTTTTAAAGATCACTTATTTTTGTTTCAAAGCAAAAATAAAATATTTTAATATGCAAGCTTACGACATATAAAACAAATGTTTTTTTAACTCTTAATTCACCATTGTAAAGCTCGTAACAAGCTAAATTGGAAATGGTGCCCACAACAATACATAATAGATTTTTATATTTTAATAATTAGAAGCAATCTCAAATTATTAATAGTTGGAATAATAAATTCAATGTTTACGAATAATAGTTGTAAGTAGATAATTTAGTACATACTAGATTATACACTCGATAAATATTTGTTCGATTAATGGAGTAAAGTTTTTCTATTTGATAGAATAATGAAAATAGTTAATTTCGATTAACGAATAACTCGAACAATTGATGTTAATTAATCGAGTAAAATGATTTTCTTAGTAAATTCGTCTTTTTTAATAGAAAAATACTTTTTTTAGTTTCTAACTGATTAAATCCCTCAAAACTAAATAACATGTTATTATTTTCTGAATTTATCTTAATTCACGTCCGTTTAAATATATTTTAGTCCCTTTTTAGGTGCGTATGCACCGAGTATCCGGTTGAGGACCTAATAATATCCGGAGAACCTACCCTGTTGGTGTCGGCCACAGGCCAAGGTGAGTCGAATGCTAATGCGCCCCAGATTAGTCCGGTGAATGCACCAGGCCGGGCTAATCTGCAAGCTACTGGAAGAAAACTCAATACAGGAGGGGGCAAATTTAATAAACCCGCTGGAGGGGGCAGGGGAAAACCAAATGCAACGTTGTAGCACCTTATAAAGGCTCAACAAACAAACCACCGCCTAGTGTCGTTAACAAACCCGGCAGTGGAGTGCCTCTGGACTTCAGACCAAGCAATTCTAAATCTGCCATGGCCCAGGTCTCCAAAAAGGTGACCAAAACCCCCTGTTTGGGCGCTATCACTAAAACTGTAGTAAACCCAGTGCCATTTGTGAGAAAGGGTACTGCGACCACGAAGTCGGGTCACTCGAACTTACACCCCCCTGCCAGCAAGGAAGCTGCGACCTCGAAGTCGGGTTCCAACGCTCGGCATCAAGCCACTCAAGGCATACCCCAAAGGCACATGACACCTGCAAGAAGGGCCTTCACATGACACCTGCAAGAAGGTCCTTCACGCAACGTTCCGCCGAAAGACTTTTGACACAGCTAGGCAAACGGCCAGGTGAGTAGTCCCTCACCCCGGAATAACGGGCAAAATTTAAATGAGCTCAAAAATGTTTGGTCAATCTGCAAAGGACTCCTCCGGCGTCTGCGGACGCGCCTAAACGGCAACGTTCAGAGGAGGAGGTTCAGATGCAGAGCCAACAGCCCGCTGTGAAACGTCACAGGCCGATGAACAGATCGTTCAGCGAGGTAGCTAAAGGCTATCTTGTGCAAGCTGTCATCGACCGTAGTGACGCAGACGGTGGCATATCCTACGCTCAGTGGGACATGGTACGACAGAAACTGATGGGGGCATTCTGGAACGTTTACAGAAGCAATCCAATCTCAATCCATTTCGGATGAGTGATCAATTTCTTTGAACAAGAAGGCGATCGTTAATCTGGAAGGGCAGTGGGAGGGTGCTAGGCTCGACTTGGTACCTATTAATCAGGTGCCTCGGCTACCTAGAGCCTCTGCACGCATCCCAGACGAGCCATCAAAACCCGAAGAAATTATGGAACTCCCACAGGTCTGCAACAGTGACGTTCCAACCAAAGGTTGGTTGGTCGCCAAGGTTTCGGAACCTGTAGAAGGATCATCGTGGTCCTGAATCAGAGACAAGGAGAAGGAGAGACAAGGGAAGATGTATTACGGTTTCGCAACCATCTTCCAGAGTATCTACAAAGGCGACGACAGGGAGGCTCGGGATCAGAAGGACGGTGATCCAGCTCCAGACGCTATGTCGGTAGACGAGACTGCCGTTCGGCCTCTCAAGGGGACACCGTATCCAACTTCGGCTGGGTAGGGAAATTCTTTGAGGGGATAGATGAGGTAGTTGACGAGGACGTTCTCCTGGACTCTGACTTGGGGGACGCCAACGTCCGAAACGATGACCAGTGTCACACAGGCGAATCTTCACCATTGTAAAGCATCATCTGCTGCCATGCTCCTCCGCCTGTAGAGAAAGGGGAGGACCTCGTCCTAGTCCAAGAACCCTGGCTTCACCAAGGCCCGAAAAGATTTCCAGCGCAGTTATAATGGCGAATACAAAAAATTGGCCAGTCATCATTGGAGCAGACGTAAACGCGCATCATGTCGTTTGGGGAAGCTCGAGCATAAACGGAAGGGGTAAGTCTTTATTTGATTTCATTCGTAGCCATAATCTAGATATTTCAAATCTCGGGTCAGAACCCACTTTTATAGTTGCAAATAGAAGGGAGGTGCTATGCACTCGAATATGACCAGAGAATGATGGTATCTAATGACTGTACTTTCTCTGATCACAGATACAAGGTGGCGCAAAAATAACCTTCCGATGTTTTTTGGCTGTAATTTAAAAAAAAATGAAAAACTTTGATTCTTCTTGTGGATTATTTTTATTTGGTCTTTTAATTCTTTTACATCAAGTCGAGAATATGATGTCAAGTAAATGGCCGCCGCCACAGTTGATTGTCATTTGAGCCCTTTTTATGGCATTTTCCATCACTTTGGCCAAAACTTCCGGCGATAGGTCCTCACATTCTTGACGGATATTGTCTTTAAGAGCTGCAAGAGTCTGAGGCTTGTTGACATAAACTCGCGACTTTAAAAAGCCCCACAAAAAGAAGTCTGCAGCGGTCAAATCAGGCGATCTTCCTGGCCAGTGCAAATCGCCAAAACGGGAGATTAGGCGCCCGGGAAATGCATCCTTCAGCATATCGGTTGTGGCACGTGCAGTGTGTGCCGTTGCACCGTCCTGTTGGAACCACATGTTTTCCAATCCCAATTCATCAAGTTGCGGCAAAAAGACCTCGTTAATCATTGCTCTGTAGCGCTCACCATTCACAGTAACCGTTTGGCCCGCGACGTCTTCGAAGAAAAAAGGTCCGATGACTCCTCCAGCGAAAACAGCACACCATACAGTGACTTTGAGCGGGTGTAATGGCTCTTCGTGGGTTACACGCGGATTTTCAGTGCCCCAGAAGCGTAAATTTTGCTTATGTACGTACCCGCTAAGATGGAAATGGGCCTCATCGCTCATGATTATTTTTGATGAAAAATCATCTTCCTGTTGGTGGTGATTAAGGATGGCTTGAGCGTATGTTAGACGCGATTGGCGGTCAGTAGCTAACAGCTGATGCACCGTCTGGACTTTGTACGGAAACATCTTCAAATCTTGTACCAAAATTCGCTGTAAAGACCGTCGACTGATACCCATTTGCGTGGCACGTCGTCTGGTCGATGTCCACGGCGCTTCCATGACATCCTCGGCTACAGCAGCAATATTCTCTGCAGAACGGCTACTCCGGGCTCTGTCACGCCTGGCAGCATCTCGTGTTGTGCCAGTCTCTTCGAGGCGAGCGGCTAAACGTCGCAGTGTTTCACCAGTAGGCGTTGGACGGCCAGGAAATCTGCGACGAAATTCACGTTGTGCCAAAGTCACCGACCGATTATTGGTCAAATAAATAGTCACCAATATTCCGCGTTCTGGAGCAGTGTAGCGTAACATTGTTTATTAACGTGTATTTCGCATGTGTTTACTACACAAATGTCAAAACAGAACTGACATTAGGGGCCAATCGCAAAATTTATAGCATTTTCTGATAGGAGGATTACTTTTGCGCCACCTGTTATTATAAATTTTGATATAATTTTAACAATTTTTGTTTTTGTATATTGTTGTTCTTATTGAAGTTCAACAATGAATGTTATTTTCTAATTTCTTATTTTATAAAATTTACTTATTATCCTTGGATAGATTGTAAATAAAACGAAAATAAAAAAATATTTTTTATGTACTATAAATATTAATTTACATCTTAAGTAAAGAAAAATATCATATTAAATATTATATACAACTATGCAAAACATTAGATAATGCAAAACATTATTAATATATCCGACTATCCGGCTGAATTAATATTGTTTTTTTTTGTATCCTTAACTATAAAGAGACGAGAGAGAATGATGGTGTTGCAAGTATCAACATGTAAGCTTTATTGAAGCATACACTAGTTAACGTAGTGTTTTTGCATACAAGTTTTAAACATCGTTTTGTTACCCTTAAAGTCGCTGGTAGCTGACGTGAAATTCAAGCATGAAGTAAATTTTTTTTTGCATAAGGCTGAAAGACTTTTGCATTTATTATAAAAAAAATTATTTATTCAACTTGGGGTTTGCAAATCGAATGTTTTTCTAACCTAAGTTCCGTATAAACTGTACTCGTATGTACATACATATGTACATATAAAAAGAGACATTTGTGTATGAACACTTTTATCACAAACATCCTTAGTTGTTAATAATGAAGATATTTTCTCAACGAGCAAATAGAAATAAAAAATGCTTTGGTAGTTTAAAAGATAGAGGCCAGAATCAGAGAAGAGACATATTTCAAGTTTACATGCGCACGAATTTTCGTTTTAAGTAAGGACAGAAAAAGAAATAAAAAATAGGATATACATTTATATTTCTACGCTCACATAAAATGAAAATTTCACACAACAAACATGTACATATTAGCTACACCGGGTGTGATTTTCTACCTTCACCGTCGTCACATAAAATAAACATTTATAAGTAAAAGTATATACATACATATATAAGTATATTTTTAATTAATAATTGGCATTAACTCTATCCCTTCACATTTTTATTTAACCTAAGGCATTTGCTTTCAAAGTGGCCCACACCAAATTGATTCGAAGATTTCTGCTATGATAGTTCTCCATATACACGATAATAAATAATTTCCTTTTATGGGAAGTGCCACCCTTCCCGCTCCGATTGCGCAGGTTTTTTCCGACTTCTGACTATTCACTTCGTTTTTAAAGTTACCTACACTAAATTTCAAGATTATCACCAATGAAGATCTTCAGATATAAGATAATCCACCAGGCGTATACATAGTATTTGCAAAGCAAACTACACCAACTATTGTAGTTCTCCAGATAAAGCATAATTAATTTTTTTAATGGGATACTCTTTGGCCGATTATAGTCTACCAAACTTATTGTTGCCCATCTGCATTATTTTTAAAATAACCTATACCACATTTAAAAGATTGCTCTATTGCATTTTTCCAATATAGGATATATACAACCTTTTTATTTCATTTTCTCCTACTCCTATCCCACTAGTTACAAAACAAGTGCAAGCAGTTATTTGGCAAAGTATTATTGTGCGTATAAAATTATTATATTATGGCAGGAATTTATCAAAGGTAAACCTCGTTTAACACGGGAGTTACGTTCCACGAAAATGCTGTGTTAACCAAAACCGTGTTAAGCGATACAAGAAGCCGATGCAAACAGAAGGGTTACATTCCACGATTTCCAAAAAAATAACCATTTCAACCATATTATTTTGTATTTCATTAGATTTTAGTTTTTTTTTATATACATACATTTGTGCATAAAAACAAAAACATATTATTCAATTGTTTCAATAAAATTATCAATTAAAAAAAGATTTTTCTTTGAGCTAGTCGTCTGCGCGGATGGCAATCGAACCACATTTGTTTTGCAACCCATGAAAAAAGTTTGTTTAATAAATTACATAAAATTCAGTAGGGATTTTATTTGTTTTAGTTACAATTTTAAAGTTTTTAAATAAATTGTTTGCTCAATAACAAACTGAAATAATCGAATTTTTTTCAATTAAATGTTTGTGAACTTGTGAAATTTCTTTACAGGTCCGTATCTAGACAAAATGTTTACCTATTCACTATGTTTTTTTACTGAAAATTAAACTTAGTTCCTTTTATGAACTATTAAACTGCACAATATTAGTAGCATTTGTTGGCTTCTTACGATTAATTAAGCCTAATCGAAGTGCGCTATTAATTACTTCTACCGGCACTTTTTAGTTAATCATAAGCTTTAAAAGCCTTAATTTTTTGCGTTCCTGACTCAACTCTAACTATATTCTAACTATATTCTTGTTTTTTCAATTCCATTCATT
The DNA here is from genome assembly GCA_956483585.1 of Gymnocheta viridis. Classification (NCBI taxonomy): domain Eukaryota; kingdom Metazoa; phylum Arthropoda; class Insecta; order Diptera; family Tachinidae; genus Gymnocheta; species Gymnocheta viridis. Next base: position 63,062,607 of record OY101442.1, on the reverse strand, counting down.
GTTTCCCAGTACTTACGAAGAATTTTTATTAGATTTTGTCCTAATTCATTTAAATGTTTTCAGGTCTTATTGTAATGGGGATTTAAATTAGTTTTCTTATAAGACATTGACGAAAAGACGTATATCAATTAAATCTTATCTTAAAATGGAAAATCTAGTTTTAATTATTTTTTTCCAATCCAAACAACTTCTTGCTTTAGCTAAAAGACAATACAATACGACTTAATTCGAAAAAGTATTAAAAAATAGGCGTAGTAAATACCACCTGGAAACATATATATTATAGATATATATATATTATAGATAGATATATTAACAGCAATGTTTATTTAAATAAAAATTTTCTTTAAAAAAATTTTGATATTACAAACAAATTATTTTTTTAACCGCTGTATGTACGTGTAAATGACATCACTCAATGATATTCAAGGTTCAAAATGCTTTAATTAAGTGGGTGTATTATTTTTCCATTTTTAAATACAAATATTTGTCTTTAATATTTCGTTGTTTTTATTAACACAAAATCAGCTGATATTTTTAAAGAGAAATTGTGTAAATGATCAAACAGAACAAATCTGCAACTTCAGGAACAATCGCTGATAGCCCATAATAAAAACGACGGCAGTAACTTCAAATTCTCTCTTATTATTGTTTGATTTTCTTTTGTTTGCATTTTGCGTATGAAAAATGTATGTGATTTCATGAAAACACGGTAACATTGTTAAGAGAATGAGTGTCTAAAATTGAGAGTATAAGAAAAAACGCTGTAAAAATAAAATAGATTCTATTTCATGACCATATTCTCTGGCATAATTTTATGTCAAACTGTATGGAAAATATTGTTCAGCCTGAAGTTTCAGTTTGTTCTGTTTCATCATTAACTATAAAGTGGGGTACACACCATCGAACATGAGTGACAGTTTTGCTTAAATTTCGGCTTGATCGACAGTGAGAACACAAATTTCGTCAGTCAAGGCAGTTAAGTGACGTTAGCGGCCATTGGTTTTTGACTTATAGCAAAAAGTATCATTCAAGAAATATTTTTGTACTATAAACAACAAAACTAGGAAGCGGAAAATATTTTTTAAGCAATTTATATATGTATTTCTTTTATGAAATGCAAGCTTATGTGAGATGTGAAGACAAAACAATACAAAAACTTGTTAGATAAGATAAAATTAAAATAATTCATTATAAAAAAATTTTTGTTAGCAATAATGCGCATTCAATTTTCATATTTTCCATGTTTATGTGTCTAATTTTTTCTTGAATGGCGGTTTGAGTGTCGAACATGATCGATAGTCTGAACAGTCAACACTATCATTCAAAACTGATGAATTTTTTACTGTCACTCAAGTTCGATAATGTGTACCCCACTTAACAGCTCTCTATTTAACGAAACATTGGACTAGATACTTTGGGACAAGGTTAGCTTGTTTGAATACTTATTCAATAACGTGAGGGAACATAATAGCTAATACAAACTCGCATAACCCGTATGTTTGCATGTGTATAAGAATGTATTGGTGTTTTTAAATGCATTTTTGTTCTTATTTTTATATTGTTTTCTTAGATTAACTCATAGTAGAGATGGGCACCGCACCACTCACGATCATGCGTGATCAGTTTTTTGTTTTAATCACATGAGCGTACATGAAAGTTTTTTGCCAAAAAGTGATTCAAAACTTTGATGAAAGAATCAACATCTGTCAGCGTGGACGTGGTGGACATTTTCCAAATATAATTTTCCATTCATAATTGCCGAAATTTTCTCTTCGTAATACAATAAAAATTTGAATCATCTTCATCTAAATTTTTGTATTATTTTGTTTCAGAAAACAAAGTCCTTGTTGAAAAACCTGTATTTTTGTAATTTTTTTCATATTTTTAATATGTGGTTTTTAATTTTGTCATGAAGACATAAAACAAGTGTCATACCACGTTGTGCCGGTATGCATTAATGTACTCATATCAATGAACAGAGTCAAAGTAGCAGTTTAAGTCCGAGTTTAGACTGGCGAACATTTGGAAGAAAAGCATCTGGAATTCTCTTTCGTTTTTTCATTCGCGTTCACACAGACGAACAAGACTTAGAAATTTTAAGTTTGTGGAAAAAAGCTAAAGATCTTCCACTTTTGCAAAAATTCGCTAAGCAAATATGTGCTAGCTCAGTTACAAGTGAAAAAGTTTTTTCAATGTCAGAAACAATACTTAAAGATCTGCGAAACAGACTTCTCGGAAAAAAATGTTGACAAGTTTTATTTCTGCATAAAAATTGTAACTAAATTATATGTACAAGAACCTACTTAATCTTAATATTTTACGCAGACTGCTTTTGGGCTAGAAAATGAATGTTATTAATCAAAATATTTTAAATCTAATCTAACTAATAGTATAAATGTGAAAGTTTGGATGGATGGATAGATGGATGTTTGTTACTCAACCACGCCAGAACGGCCGAACGGATCTGAATGAAATATGGCACAGGGATAGATTAGGTAGTGGTAGTTAATGGGTCCGAAAATGACACAGGAAAAGAACCTACTTTTTATTCGGGGGTAACACCGCAGCGCGCAGCTATTATGTACATAATTTTAAATTTCACTTCAAAACTTTAAAATAAAAGATAATTTGCATTGTAAAATTTAATTTTAACATGATATATATGTACATATGTACATACATATGCGCAAATCCTGCGTGACGAACGCTACATTCGTTCGCGTTTTCACATTATTATATAAAAAAATTTTGGTCTTTCAAAAGAGGTACCGTCAACAACTTATGCATGGTATTTAGTGGGATATAAGTGTACTTTCGAATGGCATAAAAAATATTATTAGCTGGTATTTTTTGCGAAATAATTGATCACAAAGTCTTATGACGCAAGCTACAAAAAACGGCAGTAACTTTGAAAGTTAAAGTGTGTTTTCTTAATTTTTAGAGAATTCGCATAATAAAGCACATAGAATCTAGTTCCTAAAAGAAAGATGAAGAGAATTCTAGTAAAACTTATTTGCAGCCAAAAAATCTTGTCGTTTTTTATCAAAAGACGCACGTTATATTTTTTCTATTCTAATTTTTTTTACTATAATTGTAGTGAATTCAATGTATAAGAATATTGCATTCGATTGGGCCATCTTCATTAACACTAAAGTTATGATATGAATACCAAAAACTTATTAATTTCTGGTATGAAATTAGAAGATCTGAGGTAGGGTAGGATTTTGTAATAATTTGTGCATTAATGATCATCGAAATAAATTTATTTTATTTATAAAATTATATATTTAGTCTAATATTCCTTTAAAAAAAAGATAAAAAATAAGTTGGATCAATTTAAAAAAATTTTGTTTGGTGGACTATTTCAGGGACTTGCACATATATCAAAATTTATTACGGAAAAATATATTTCTCAGTTAAACATAATTTTTCTCTTTTATTGCATAATTTTCTAATTGTGTATTCGATTTTTCGTGCTTGAGCGTGCATGAATAAAATTTTTTTATCGTGAGCGTGAGTGTAGTCACTCACGATCCCATCTTTAATATGTACCATGTTCATTATTTAACTCCAGTTTTTGTTTTGTTACGTTTTTTTTACTTTTATTAAATAAATTGTGATGTTATTTTAATTAATATGTTAACAAATTCTGCTATATGATCTCAAGTCCTCTGTTTATTTTGAAGCAAAAACTTTAAATTGTATTTTGGGTATTTTCCTTGATTTTTTTATAAATTGCTTAATATTTTTTGGCATAACTAATATTTTAAAAATATTTTTTATGCTACTTTTTACCCTTTTTTGTGATTTCTTTACCCATTTTGAAACAGCTTACGGTGCTTTTGTTCTTTCTAGAGATACCAACAATGGTACCGGCAGCAATTGATACTGGTGTATCCTAGCGTACGTCGCTACGCCCTCCTTCGTTGGTATTGTAGCAAAATCGTCGGCGAAGTAAAACAATAAAAAATGGCTAATTGCAGCAGAGATGCTACAACACTGATCTAAAAACTAACATAACGCGCAATATCAGAGTTCTAAAAACATTTAAGCTCTTTCACTTTCCACTCTTATTATATAGTTTGGGATCCTATATACATGACTCACAGCAATTACATTGAATCTGTACAAAAGCAATTTTTGTTATTCTGCCTTCGTTACCTACACTGAAACCCATTAGTATCCGTCTTGCTTTAATCAAACTTCCAACTCTTAACAGCCGAATGTTGAATGTGTCGTTTATATTATATTAATTATATTTGTTCAGATTTCCTGCTAGATATTTCATTCAATGTACTTCATCAACCATCTCGACAGTTTGAATTGCTTTTAATCAAATATTCAGATCAAATTAGGCAAATTCTGATCCATATAGAAGGATGTGCAGTCAATTTAATTCATTTTACAAAATTATAGATTTTTCTATATACGAAAATGTTATAAAATTTAAAATATCGTGTTGTTAAATAATCAATAGTTTTGTATTTTATTATGTTATTATATTGTTTAACTGCCTGTAAGGATGTAATTGATATACATCAACAAAATTTTAAACTGATATTAAAATTTAATTTGTGTTATTCACTATGATAAAAATATTAACTAAAATTTCAACGTGTTCAAATAAGGATGTCATACAAAAATGCGAAATTCCCTATTCCATATACCCAGTTATATCAAGTGCTATGCCCAAACTAGTAATAATGTTTAGGAAAAACAAATACAGTTGAAGCTCGATTATTCGGATCGCGTGATCACAAAAGACAAAAATGTTTATATTCAAGAAAAAAAGTTCGGTCTCGAGTTCGGTATGAAAGTTCTCCCGAAGGGCGGGTACATTCTGAAAAAGTATGTCGATCGTATACTAAAGCCATGTGAATTTTATGATTAGTTTTTTATATTTAAAGACGCATTTAAATAGTTTTCATTTAAATTTGAATTTGCACTTAAATACAGTTTCAATTTTCAGTCTGGCGTGATTGCTCTCATTTACTTGCGATAAAAATATGGCAGCATCATGAAGTTATGGACAGATTTCCCATAAAACAGCTGTTTAACAAAAATAAAGAAAATGTTAAAAGTGGATATTTTTCAGGCAGGAAATAAGAATAGTAAAGAGTTAAAACTAAAGAAAAGAATTAAAAAATAATTTTTATTTACACGCCAACAAAAGTTGATTTTTCAAGCGCCACAAATTGTTCGCAAAAACAACAAGCTATCAAAAATATTTAGTGATATAGTATAGTGGTATGACTGAAGTAGACTTAGAATGTGGTTGCCCATTGAAGTATCATTTATTTAAGTTTGTGCTAAAAAATTAATTTCGTTTTTAAATGGAACTTAAAGATCAATAACATTTAAATACGAAGTCAAAAACTGCTCATTAATGTATTACATATGTACATACTCCCAAAGTATAATTATTAAAGTACGGTTGCTGCTACAACAACGAAAATAGGTCTGTTAATTTAATTAAAATTGTTAAAAATTTGTAACAAATGATAATAGAAAGAAATAGAAAAACATTAATCATTTTTCACAGATCAGCTAATAGTTTTAGTATTGTATATATTATGAGTACCTAGATACTCGGTACTTTTTATTATTTTTGAAATCAATTTTACAATATTTCTTTTTACTCTCTCCTTGATGGTTTCTGATGGAAAAGTAAATGAACAGAGCTATTAAATAATTTTCATTAGCAAAGCAAAGCAAAAGAAATTTAAAAAATCGTTTATGAACACACACTTACATACATATGTATTTTATATTTAATTATATTTAAACAGCTAAAAGTGCTTAATATTGATGGCATTAATCATAAAACATTTGAATGTACAATGCATGTGTCCGTATACTTTATATGGGGTCAGGAGTAGTCAGAAGTAAATATACCAAATATATTCCATGAAAGTGGATAATTTATGATTGCTATTTCCTAAGGCTGGACTATGTAGTTAAGGTTTGCATTACATAGGACTAAAACAAATATTAATTTATGGCATGACTACAGTGTAGTCACTACACGCAGTACACATAAGCAGTTAGTTAATTTTTATTTTATTTTGCATTTCTCACACATATATGAACGTAATTATGGAACTTATTTATTCTTCCTTTTCGTTATTTTTTCAATTATTGAAAATTTTAATATAAAAAGAAATTTATGTAAATAAACATTTAAATGTACCCAAATTTTGACAATTCATTTGAAATAAGTTGCAGTACTTTGCATACTCTCATGTATATTGAATATTTCTATGAATTACATTCTTTCTGAAATAACTGAAGAACTATCGTTTTGTAATTCAGTTCAGCTATGCATATGCTATATAACAAGTGGTAAAAACCAAATTGCATAGGCTAAAAGAAAATAAAGATTAAATATATGAAAATTATTAAAAGCCAAATCACGGTTAGTAGAGATATAGCACAAATGTGCGATTATATGAAATTTTTATTTTTTTCCTATGGTCAGCCATGGTGAAATAAGCAGGTGGCATTACTAGGGGTACAACTACAACATTACATAAAAAAAGGAATTTTTGTTTGTGTAAAGTCTACCCAAATGTCAAAAATTATTGTAAACAAAAATTAAATAAAATAAATAAACAGAAATCGGAAAGTAAAACATTGAATTTTTTGGACTCTACAAATGAGCAAGACAAGGAGGAAGTGTGGATTACTTTGAAAGTATTGCGGGCCACTTTAAAAACAAACACAAATGTATAAATACCTATAAGAACTTATTGAAAATTTTAATAAAAAATAAACACAAATTGAACAAACAAAAGCTTGGATATTTTGTATATATACTAGAGATGGGATCGTGAGTGAATTACGTTCGGTGACTAGGTTGGATACTTCAACACGACAATGGCCGCAAGCATTGCGGTCAAGAACTGCACTACAGCTAAGAATATTCAGACCATGTATTGGGTAGCACAAAATATTGAATTAAATCCTATACAAAATCTATGTGGGACCATAAAAAGGGCAGTAGCCGCCTGAAAACCCAAAAACAAGAATGTTTTATGGCAAATAATCCAAGAGAAAAATAAGTCATATTCTTATGATAAATATATTTTTCCTCAGGCGACTTAATTACATGAACACAACATATTGGGGCAAAAATATATGTAGTTTTGAATTGAATTCAAATCAAATTTTTTTTGAATTGAATTAATCAAATTTTAATTTTAAAGTAACTTTATTATACATGCACAAGTGTATGCAAACTTGACAAAAATGAACTGGGTCCATTTTTGAGTTTTCGAAAAATTTTTACCTTTTTTCTCAAAACAGACACAACAATATCACAGAATTGTAAGAATACCTTTGGATATTTAGAAGGATCAACAATGCCATGGAAAATCACTTAAGTGTATGTGGTACTGCTATTGCCTCTGGGAAAGGTAAAACTAATGAGGAAAACTCTTTAAAACTAACTCACTAGAAATTGTTTCTGAGATCGCAACATTATTTTGATTTCCAATTAGCAGCATAACGCAATCCTAATTTATAAGAGAATCAATTTATTCTAACTTTTCTTTACCTACAATTATAATCAATAATAATAAAGGTCTTTGAAGCCAAAAGAAATTTAATAATAGAATGTTTGAAGAATAATAAATAAATAAAGATGAAAAATAAACCTCAAAAGTGGATGAGAGGACTAGTGTCCGCGGTAGATAACACGTAAACGTAAATATGCACAATTCTAATTGCAAATTTTATATCCTAGGCCTTATATTTTTGGGCAATTTTAATCTACAAGGAGCATATTTTATATTTATTTGTTCGGACCGGGAATTTCCGGCATCTTGTGAAATTTAATTTTCTTTCCGATTTCCTGGGAATTTTTAATCCTTAAAAAGAACAACTCTAATTGTGTATTACCATATAACGAAAATCATTCTTCGACGCCATCAAAAAGATATAAAAAGAACTGAATTTGTGCGTTATCATTGGCAGTATTCGTAGTCGACTGATTGAAAAAAGTATCATTGTTGACAACGAAATAGGCAAGTGCATGCTTAAGATTTTGACTGACCGAATGAAAAATGTGGGATTGCATTGTGGACTGATGAGCAGTGATGCCAGCAGAAATTTAACAAAATACCTAAATGTGTCGAAAAAATTCTTCCTTTTCCTTACATCCCAGAAAAAATCCCTAAATTTTTCCCTGTTCTAAAAATTCACTGATTTTAGAAAAAAAATATTTTGTTTTAACAATTTTTCATTATTCATTGCCCATGTAGGCTTCTTAAATTTGTAAAATAATGTGGAGATCTTACAAGGCAATCAAATCTTAAATCTGACTTAATAAAATTTTGTAGAAGTTAAAAAAATTGTGATCGGAAGTGGAAATAATGAGGTTTGTTTCGAAGAGTGAATTTGAATAATTAAAATAGCTTTTAAAAAGTCCTAATTTATATATTAATTATAAAAAAAAAACAAAATTTTAAAATTTGTTTTTGTTTTTCATACAATTTCTATTCTATTTATTATTTACTAGAAGATGTTTTCTGTCTGTATGAAATATCTCGCGCAATACTGTAACAAAATTTTAAGTTTAGATTTATCATTTTTGTGTGGAGTTTTACGCAATTGCACCGTAATGTAAAAGGAAAAGTGAGAGTTTTTAAAACTCCCAACATTTTCCTTAAAATGAAATATCTGACCTTTTTTGGAATCACAGCTGATGAGACCAAAATCATATATTTTGGATTTATGTCGTTGCCTTTACAATACAGAATGTACAGAAAAGTACACAAGCACAACGGTAAATAACGATGGTGCCAAGGTGTTATCTGGGGAAATCTTTTCTTATAACAGCATTCGTCAGTGAAGGGACAATGGATTAGGGAATGTATAAGGAAATTATGAATTATGTTATGCTGCCATAAACAAAGCGGAATATGTGCCTAAATTATTTTCCAAACAGGATATCGGTTCAAAGCAGCCAAGCAATCCGGAAAGGCGATTTTCCTAACTTAAACCCAATTGGGCTTCTATGAGGAGACTAAAGAACGTCGAATACACAGGAGTTGTGGAATATATTGCAAGATCCATCGCATGATTTCCATCACAACGAAATGTTTTATGCATAATACTGACTATCTAACTTCTTGGAAAATATGATCACTACTATTTTTATACACATAACTGTATATATACAGTAAAATTCGTTTACAAGCCACACCGCTTATAGTAGAATTAGCGATTTAGTCCAAAATGTTTAATTTTCTAGCATCAACAAATAAAATACCTGCTAAATATTTTTTATATAGTCCATTAGCGCTATAGTCCATTTTCACTTATGTATATTCCACCTGCATGTTTTGTAAAAAAGCTCAATTTCATGCAAGTTATGAAAGATATATTCCAAAATGCATATTTTATAAAAATTTCCCTAGACTTAAAACGACAAAAAAATGCAACAAATGCAGTATATTACGGGAGTTTTGTTCACAAAATGAAATTAATTGTTATTCATATTTGAAAAAATTGAGGACCAAGTACTGAATAACGAGTAAAGTTAAATCAGTCAAAAAACCGATTATTTCAAATAATTTTTGAGCCCGTATAATAAAATAAATAAAAAATAAATACCACCGAGTCTAGAATACTGAAGTTCAAATTGTATTTGCTTTAGCAATCTTAATTGCAATATTATTAAATAAATACATACATAAGTAAATTCTAAACGTATGTTTTTTTTAGATTTTATATAGTAAAAATAAATAATTATGTATATGCAAATTCGCATATAAGCCAAATTCCTGATAGTCCACAAAAAGCGTGCATTTGAAGCAGTGGACTATAAGCGAATTTTACTGTACATACACATATGAAAAGCATATTTAACGAAGTACGGTTGTTTCTACAACAAAACAACAGCCAATTTGTATTTATTAATTTCACCCTTATTTTCGACAACAGCTGACAGCAACATAAAGAAGAAATAAATATTATATACCTATTTTAAAAAGTAACTATGTATGTATATTTAAGCATATAAAATTGCATAATATTGATGGCATGCATGTGTGGAATGCATGTGTCCGCATACACCATAGGGGGTCAGTAGTCTAGAAATAGCCCAAATAAATGCAACAAACGTGGCCTATTTATCATTGCGATTTCCTAGTGCTGGACTAAGTAGTTCAAGTAAATTCTCGCATAAACAAACAAAATTATTTATACCTATTAGTTATTTTTCTTTCCGTTTTTATTATTTTTAAGTTCTTGAAAATTTTAATTTAAAAACAGTTTTATATGAATAAACATTAAAATGTAAACAAAATTTAACAATCCATGTAAAATAAGTTGCTAATCAGCTGCCAAACTAAGTGTACTTGAATATACTCTGCATATACATACATACATATGCATATGTATTTTAAAACCGAACCGAAACCGACCGGATTTAGTAATACTAAAACCGAAGCTGCGTTTTTTTAATTTCCACATATTTTATCAAACTCTATGTTCAAGTATAATAATTTAAAGTCTGCATATTGTAGGTATGTGTAGTACTTGGACATGGTACAGCATGTTGCACTCCTGAAGGTGTTTTTTTTTTGTTATCAAACACAATTGCTTTTAAAGTAATAATTTTCTGGCATTGTTTTCGAACAGATTTAGCTGCAACACTTTTTCAGATCTGGTCACACTGAAGACAACACAATGAATGGATAGAGTGCTCGAAGTTGTTTAGCAATCGCATATACAAGCAAATATACATATTTATTTATTCACTTACATGCATATATATATATATATATATATATATATATATATATATATATATATATATATATATATATATATATATATATATATATATATATATGTATGTATGTATGTATGTATATAGACTAGGGTTCATTTAATTTTACTAATTTTTTAGATATAACACACATACGTATGTACATATATACAATTGTATATGAAATTTGGTTGACGGTACAAGCTGGAGAAAGGCAAATTTCTATGACGTTTGAAATTAAATGAATTGAACATTTATTAATTTCTTTATGTAAACAACGAGTATTGTACATACATATATATTTTAACAACGATCACTTAATAAACTTCACCGAATAACCAGAGTTATTAAACGAACACAAAGTTTTAAGAAGGGAATATGGGCGTCACTTTTTAATTATTTCATCTATAAACTATGTACATATGTACATACGATAATTTTTTTAAATACATACATATGTATGTAGTACGTATGTATGCATGTGCTTATGTATCTAAAACGAACAAAATTATGTTAATCACCCAAATAAAAAACATTTCGTTACAAATTTTTAAACTTTTATTTTGTATGTATGTATGTATGTATGTATGTATGTATGTATGTATTTCCATTTTTTTATAATGGAAATAAACTTGAGCAAGTATTTAAAAACTTAATACCATTTGGAGTAAATTGGCAACACGACGACTTTAAAAGCCAACACGCTTTGCACAACACACGATTATAAACTAAAAGTGTTCGCCCCATACGAATTAGTAAATACCTACCATATAAAATAAGTCAGTCTTTGTTTACGTACAACGAAGTGTGTTACAGATGCAGCTACATAAATGCAAACAAACATAAGTATATACATATATGTATGTACATATCCACACATCCAAAGATAGACAGACACAAGCAAACTTTTATATTTATATCTATGTATGTATGTGTTAAAAGCTTGTCTATATTAAGGCCATGCTGCTACATTCTTGCAAACATTATTAACTCTTGCTCACTGCTGTCTGACTTCGAGTACAAGTGCAGTTACAGAATACCCAGAAAAGCATGTAATAACCCAGTTGGCGTTTAACGATGCCTGCAAGATAATGTCCCTCAGTTTGCCATTACCGACTATAGATGATAATGTTATCAACGAAAAAAGAAAAATCAAGTTATTATTCTAGAACGCATTTATCAAACTTCTTGACTTACATATATGTATGTGTACATATGTATGTAATAGGTATATATTTTAATTTTATTTTTTTAATTGATGTAGACACTGGGATACTGGACCATCCAATTCATCACTAGTTTATTTATCCATCTAATATATCAACAGCGCAAAATTTGCCTATTCCATTGTCGATTGGCTTTGGCCCGGTCAAATTAGCCCAACAAATAAGGGTAGCCTTGCATAAATTCCCAACAAGCTGAAAATTTACAGGCACGTAAGGGTTCCCACGTATGTGCCAAAAATTGTATTCAAGGTAGAGTTGGGTCCAACTCGTTCAGCCGCTCGTTTTATACAAAAACCTTTGATAAAACACATTTAATTTATGTGTGTTTATTGCTAATACTATTTTTTAGAGTTTGTGTTTTTAGTTTTTTGAAAATGTCGGGACTTTGCTTCATTTGTAATGATCCTTTGCCTGCAAGTGAAATTGTTATGATTGATTGTGGCATGAAAACATTGATTGACGCAAGTGCTGAAAGAGGTGATGAATTCACAGACTACCTAAAAAGAGAAAAATGAGTGCCAGTACATATGCAATGTCGGAAAAACTACACGGAAGCACTATCCCTGCAGTGAAGACAACATGAAGAGGATCAAGCCAGAACATAGAAAATAAGTTCTCCTCGTACCAGAGCAATCGTAAAGGAATAAGATTTTGGGTTTAAAAATAATTGCTTTTTTGCGGCCATGAAGCAAATCAAGAATATGAAAAGAAATTGCGGAGTTAAATTCAAAGAATCTGTTCTGAAAATATCACAGTCTCGTTCTGATGATAATTCAAAAACTATTACCGCTCGCATTGGGTTTCAACATGATTTAGTCGCTGCTGAGGCGAGCTATGGTTTTTCTGAGAAATAATTATGAGAACAATTTTACCTGATCTACAATTTTAGTCTTACCTATTTTTATCGTAAAACTAACCGTTTGGCAAAAAATCCAAAAACCCCGTTTTTGCAACCTTTGACTAAATTTTTTAGCAAACGCGAGATCAATGGGGACTTTTCAGGATTTCATTAGAGTGGTATCGGTTACAGGCCTATACATTTTCAGCTTGTCGAGAATTTATGCAGGGGTCAATGTCCATTTTGACCGGGCTATGTGTCGTAAAAAAAGTTTGATAGAAGACATAGTCCGTCATAATATAGCTAAATTTCGTTGAGGTTGATGAAATACTAATACCACCATACCTTATTTCAAAATATCAAATACCATTTACGTATTCAACTTTATGTGGTGTTTGACATTTTCTTAAAGAATGAACATCTCTGCTGACTTAGCAACCCGGCTTGTTATTTATTTTGCTACTATGTACCTGGTTATTCTACCTTGACCTTAAAAATTTAAAACAAGCGATAATAATATAAAATACTCTTCGCTCATATTGTCATAGGTTGATAAAAGACTAACTTTAAGGCGAAGACGCTAGCGTTGTCGTTAAGTGTTTAAAAGAGGACAACATGCAAGGCTTTATCGCTAATATTATCGTGAATCGACGTTTAGAAACATAATCGTCAAAGAGAATGTCCTGTACGACGATTTGGAAAACTGGGAAACAAATAATACAAACAGACATACAAATATACCCAGAGATCATTCTTTATTGCGGAAGTCATCAATATGAGCAAATTAATGGTGGATATCTCTTTATTACACAAAAATTACTATTCCGACGCAATGTTGGACATTCCACGAGAACTTGATCGAAAGTCTATAACTGTATGTGCAACAAGGAGTTTTTTGTTGAACAGAAGACATTTTAGGCTTCAATTTAATGTTTCAACTTTAGAAATCTTAAAATAGGCATTTATCGGCGTTAACAGTTAATTAAGTGATTTTGTATAAGCCCATAATAACTAACGTGAAACGATATAACAATTACATTTATTAAATCTAGGTGTCTTCCCGAGTCCGTTTATTTTTCTCCGTTTGTTTAAGTGTAATATTGTCCATTAAAACTTATCTAGAGACTGTACTTTTTAAGATTATTTTGTGTAATTTGCCGTGATTGTATTTTTTCAGCTAGGTACCGTACCCTACTTTCTAAAATTGTTGAAAGTCGGTTAGCGATTTATGGTAACACCGGTACAGAGGTTTCCCGGAACAGGGCTTTGGATCTGCTAATGATTATATATATATATATATATATATATATATATATATATATATATTACAAAATTAAACCAGATAATTTAAACACAAATTGCCCTATAAAATTTTAAGGGCATCGATCCATCGATCTAGTTCCAAAATAAAATGGATGTGCAATGAAAGGTCGGAACACTAACTATAGCTTGGTTTATTCTGAATAGCAAGTGAACCCCACTTAGGTTGCTAGTTGCTGAAAAGGATATTACGGATGAAAACTGTCAACTGTCAGTATCAGTTGCTATTTAGAGCATTTCTGGCAACCACAAATTTGCAGTTGCCATCTGACACCATAACCGAACTTCGGTTTTTTTACATAATGGACCTATAAGTTGCATTGCATTTGTTTGTTCAGGGTTTTTAGCTAGTTTATATATTCTTGAAAAGTTATACAAAAACTTTTAAAAAACAAATGAGAATTTAAAAATTACAAAATTATAAGGCTTTGAAACTTATTAAAAAAATACAACAAACAAATTATGTTCGATATGAATCTATTTCATTTTCTTTACAACATTGATGCAATTAGTCGCCCTTTGGGTGACAATGAAAGTATTTAATAAGGCAAAACGGAAAATAATTATGTATTTATTAGATTTATTATTCCAGACATGTTTCCACAACCAGGCAACATGGTCGACCGGATCATAATATATAATTTTTTCAAATCTATATACATATGTATTTTCTTTTTCAATATTTTTAAAGACTGCATTGGAAATTTTAAGCATTCGCGATATCATTGGACGAAAATAGAGAATTTGTTTTACAAAATTCTAAATTAATCGCTTGAGAAAAATAAAACGCCCATCTATTTTTTCAATTTTTTTACAAGTTGTATTAGATATATTTAACACAATTAATCTGGCTTTTAATTGTTACCCGCATGAAAAGTAACTTTTATTATCTTATTACATATTTCAATGAATGAGATAATATTTTTTTTCAAATGATTGACATATTCATTCATCTTGTACGACTACTCGAAATCGTTTAGATATTTATATAAATTTTGATGTGCTGGCTTTTTTCCACCTCCTGATCACTAAAAACAAAATGAAAAAGAAATCATTGGGATATGTTGGGCGTGGTGGACTGTTGCGAAAATGCAACGTTTGCTGATCACATGCAAATCACATTTGAAGTATTAATTAGCCAGTAATTTTTTTATATTTTTATTTTTCATTCGAATTTCAATTAATTTTAAATAATTATTAAAATCTAATTTAAATTACTATTTATATTTGCGTGGTATTTTTCAAATCACTTCGGATGCAATGACACATTACACTTTTTTTATACAGCTAAATGGTATGCGTATGACATTCACATTTGACGTGATAGAGATTGCTTGACGATGGGCACACCCAATGTCGATTGGGATCACCAGTAAGGTTGAATGTGGAAACAGTATGATAATCTGAAAATAACTATACCTATGAAACGGTACTAATGCTCTTTAGTGAGTTGACTCGGATTAGCATAAGCATTGGAATGTTTCAAAATCATATCCATAATTTCTTTATCAAAATATTATAGGAATAACTCCACAGGCGGCTTTCCACCTAGATTTACAAGTTTTAAAAATAATGAAATATATTTATATATATTCCATAGGACTTCCCCATTAAATCCAAAATTTTTTTGGGAAGTGGTACAATAGAGGATTCTTCTGGGCATTCAAAGTTAAACTTGATCCATTTTGATTTCGTCCATTTTGGAACATTTTATTTCTTGTTTATATTTTCGTCGTGTCTAAGATACCTCGTCTTCAGTTTTATAGTCGGTAATTGGTGCACGAAAACTATCTAAATACTTTGTAATGGTAAAGTAAGAAAACAAAAACAATTGGTTGATTATTGAGTTCTTGTTACAACTTTGATATTGTTTAAACTTTTCATTTGTTTTAATGAAGGTTTAATATAATATCTCCAGTTGTTCTAAGAAATATTTGGGTAAAGTTCCCTGATGATCTGCATTAGCAACAGTGAAATGCGCATAGAAACAAGCTATACCCCTCAATAATCAATTGCAATTTGTTTTTAACAAAATGGTTAATGTTTTACTAAATAAGTAAAATATTAATTTTGGGAAAAAGTGCGAATAAAAAATTTAAAACACTAAAATTTGAAAGATTCCCATAAAAAGCACCAATTATTAACTTGACAAGCACCCGGTCGTAAAATTTTGTTTGACATCACTCTATACAAATGAAAAGCAGTTGTTGTTTTTACATTTTCTACAAACCTCTTACAACTACAATTAGAGTTGAAAAAAAGTCAGTCAATTGGTTGATTATTGAGTTCTTGTTACAACTTTGATATTGTTTAAAATTTTCATTTGTTTTAATGAAGGTTTAATATAATATCTCCAGTTGTTCTAAGAAATACTTGGGTAAAGTTCCCTGATGATCTGCATTAGCAACAGTGAAATGCGCATAGGAACAAGCTATACCCCTCAATAATCAATTGCAATTTGTTTTTAACAAAATGGTTAATGTTTTACTAAATAAGTAAAATATTAATTTTGGGAAAAAGTGCGAATAAAAAATTTAAAACACTAAAATTTGAAAGATTCCCATAAAAAGCACCAATTATTAACTTGACAAGCACCCGGTCGTAAAATTTTGTTTGACATCACTCTATACAAATGAAAAGCAGTTGTTGTTTTTACATTTTCTACAAACCTCTTACAACTACAATTAGAGTTGAAAAAAAGTCAGTCAATTGGTTGATTATTGAGTTCTTGTTACAACTTTGATATTGTTTAAAATTTTCATTTGTTTTAATGAAGGTTTAATATAATATCTCCAGTTGTTCTAAGAAATACTTGGGTAAAGTTCCCTGATGATCTGCATTAGCAACAGTGAAATGCGCATAGGAACAAGCTATACCCCTCAATAATCAATTGCAATTTGTTTTTAACAAAATGGTTAATGTTTTACTAAATAAGTAAAATATTAATTTTGGGAAAAAGTGCGAATAAAAAATTTAAAACACTAAAATTTGAAAGATTCCCATAAAAAGCACCAATTATTAACTTGACAAGCACCCTGTCGTAACATAAGAGATTAGCAACATCATTAAACAATAAAGCAAACATTGCTGAAGTTTTCCAAAAACATAACACTTTTGCTGAAAATATTAAACGGTCCGAGTACAAAGTTGTTGGAATTTTAGCCGCTAATAACGGGCCTATTCGGAAATGCATCTGATGCGTTGTACGTTCTGAAAATCAACAGTTGGTAGCGCTGCAAATGTAATGAATTCTAAAATGTAACTCTGAAACATATGATGAGCAAACCAACATCAAACACTATTTTCTTGTTTTTTATACATTTTCATTATAGTAATTGATGAGAAATTGATAAAGCTAATAATAAAAGTTCGGGACGAAAAAAAGTCATTTCTCTGGGGCAGCATCTTGGATACAATCTTACTTTAATCGTAGCTATTTACGACAATGTAATCTCCAAGAATTCCAACAATATTTTCAAATAGAAGTTCATAAAATTTTATCACCTGTAATAACTAGATGGTTGTCATTAAAGACTTGCATTGATCGTGTTATCGAACAGTACGAAGTTTTGAGATCGCATTTACGATTAGAAGTTTTTGAAGATGAAGGTGATCGACTCAATGCTTTCCGCATTGGACAACAAGTCTGCCCAAGTATATTTAGAATTCCTTTCATATTCTCTTGGTATTTTAACTAACTTTAATTTAATTTTTCAATCAGAATCTCCAATGTTATACAAACTAAAAAAAATTAAGTTATAAAAATGCTTAAATTTTGTTTGTCTAATTATATAAAAACAGATATTATAAAACAAACAGATTTATTCTGATTAATCACACAAATAAACTTTTTTTGTACAACAAAATAAAATGTATGTACATAGTCGTATATTGGTGTCGGTCGCTGCACAAGATACTATTTCATTTTGTTTAGAATCAGAGCATCAAAAAATGTATACAGTTTTCAGAAATTTTTACATTGAAGTTATTACCCAAATTAAGAAAAGATTCAATTTTGATGTTGACTTTTATAGCTTTATAGATATAGTGGATCCAAAATTTGCACAATCATTTGAAATAAAATCGTTATCAAATTTTAAAACCAGATTTCTTTCCTTGAAATAGATTACCAATTATTAGACAATGAGTGGCGCGAACATGCACTTTTGTACCACAAAGAGACTTGTAAATCTTTCTCAATACTTAGATGTATTTATTTATTGGGCAAAAGTTTTTAAAATAAAGAATTGTGCTGGTAAAACTCTCTTTCCAAATTTAGAAATAAATTTAATAAAATTTCTTCTATTACAATTTTCTAATTCTTCCGTAGAAAGGATTTTTAGAAAGCTAATCAATATTGAAACGGATTCGAGAAGTAAATTGTCAACTGACACAATTGCATCTATAATTTTTACGAAAGAGGGTATTGAAAACAATGGGGGTGAAAAATTTTTAACCTACTAGTGAAATGATAAAAAAAAACTGGAAAAAATAATTCTTACTCTTTCTTTCAGTACAAAAATCTATTGATATTTTGAAGGTACAAAAACAGTGACCACTGAAATATATGTCTCTATATGTATGTACATATATATATATAAAATAGATATACATATGTATGTATGTACTTAAATAGTATATAAATATATAAAAGGAATAAATGGATTTTATGCTTTATTAACAGTTAAGTGTATTTGGTATGTCAGCATGTACTATGTACATGTCTACATATATGTATACATTTTAAATTACAAATATAATGATCTCTAATTACGATTTAAAAAAAACAACATGTTTTGATGAAAATAAAATAACATTTTGTCGAAATTTGTTTTTGTACTATTTTTGCCAAACTTCTATACAATTTTAACTTCCTGTGGTGACAACTCTGGCTTGTGCACTCACCTCTTGAGAGAAAACTTTTTTATTTTCCATTGATGTGTGAGGAAATTAAAAACTTCAAACTCGTTTCCTGCACAACTAGGTTTTTTGAGACTTGAGACTGACTACGTTGCAATAAAGGAGAAATATGAGTATTTTTATTTCACTCAATTTTACTTTATCACTATCAATATCATTGCACTGAGATATAAAATTTTCGATTTCTCTCTGAGTTAAACATTTTTAGCGGACATTTGTATGCAATCAGCCACCGTTGCGTTTTCGGAACAGTGATTTTCAAAAGGTTGTGCCCCAAAACTGACGAAAAAATAACTAACCAGAGATTCCATAAAGATTGAGTAATAATTTATTTCGGGGCTGCTTGAGTTCTTTTATCGCATCCCCTTTTAAACATAAAAATTAGAGTCTGCATTTTTCTACATTACTTTCTCTTTCAAATGATTGACATATTCATTGATTGCTGTATCATTTTCCATAACATATTCAAAAAGTATTGGCCGACTTGAGCACTTTTCTTTTCGTATATAAAACCCATAATTATTTTTTGTATTTGCATTTCGGTTATATGCATTTCTTACTTTTATACACTGTAAAGAAATGCAATTTTTTTAAATGTATTAAAAAATACTCATAAATGCACGGTACATAACCCAAAATTTAAAATTTGTGCTTTCAATTTTTCAACCGCAAACAAACATCAGAAAATTGTTAATGCTATTTTTCATATCGACTTTGGCTTTTGTCAACACAAATCGATGGATCGTCAAGACACTTTGTAAATATACAAAACCAATGAAATTAAATTTTAGTTTTGTTTTAAAAATGTCTTAACATTTATTTTTTTATGATTATTTGTGATTTCAGAAAAAATGCGTCAAATTTGCGTTTTAATGATTTTTTTATTTCTCAAAAGTATTACAACGTATTTAATTGCCAGAAAAATGTCTGAATTTAATTTACCTTTTTTATCTAATTGCCTTGTACACGATGTCGAACGCGTTCTCTCTTTCTAAAGTTTTGTTTTTGTTCTAGATGTAATTGTACGTAAGAAAAAATACTAGCGACATCCTGAGCCTGACATTAAGGTTTTTTTATTATTTGTTTTATACTTGTGCGTACAGAATAAAATATTATTAAAGTTTTAAAAACAAAATTTGAGGTTTTATCTACTCAATGTAGTATTTTTATACATGCACTACTGAAGCATATATGAGCATTTTTTATAAGCACTGCCGATGCATATAAACGAGTTTTTATAAATGCATTTCTCGCTCATAAGCACAAAAAGTTGTGCAAAATTTGAAATGCATATAAGCTATAAATACTGTAGTATTATTCATTTATTTTCAGTGTACAAAATACAAAATATTGTGTATAATGGCAAACTTTTGTTAGAAAATAAATCTTGTACGTGCATTTTGTTTAAGTGCATATTGTGGACAACTGCATTAAACACAAAATAATTTACTTAACTGCATCATAAAATAAAAAAATCATTATTATGCCAACGACAGTAAAATCGCAATTACAAAAATAGTCATACAAAGTTTTAGAAGAGCTTTCGTGCCACGTGCAAAAAATTTGTTTTTAGGGGAGGGATTCGAGCGGCGCCCAGAATTTTCTGTCGGCTTAAAAAGTCACCAAAAGCGTGGCAAAAAAAATTTTGGAAATTGTCTTCAACTAATCTTTAATCCCAGTAGGTGACGCAACTTTTTTTTCGAACCACCTCATGTACATACCAGGGAACGAAGCCGATACTGATTTGGCGGCGGCATTGGTTTTCGTTTTAATAAAATCAGAATTCATTCTATTTAGTATGCATATGCCTATTTTATTGTTTTAATGAATTGTTTTCGTTTTTATACCCTTCACCAAAAAATTTGGAAATTTCTTCAATATTCATTTAAGACCCCATAAAGTATATATATTCTGGATCCTTATAGATAGAGAAGTCGAATGTCAGTAGAACCACGGAGTCACACAACATAGAGACATAAATTTTAGACCATTCTCCTGGAATTTTTCATATAATTGTTCGGTTTGAAAATAACAAAACTCGGTCCAATAATTAATGAGATATGTATAGCCAAAAGACTTTTTTTGGTAAATGTCCTATTCTGTTGTTGTTTTATTGCTCCAGCTGTCCTACGGTCAATTTTATGAAGCAGATTTCTTGTATGGAGCTCTAGGAAGGTTTATACTGAAAATAATTGGCGGTCCATTAACGGCTGAAATATGGACCAAAAAATGGTATTCGAAAGTTGCGTTGGGATTCATACCTACAACCTACTAGTTGGTAGTCACAAGCGCTTCTTATACACTATAGTAGTTTACGCGTTTAAGTACATAATATATCTTATTTATTATAAAATACTAAAACTTCAAATTCTTCCCTTTTTACCGATATAATCATACATTTTTTAACACATGCATTAATACTGTCATGCGTTTAGGTGCACAAGCACACATTGTGTGTGAATATAAGCATAATAACTAAACAATCGAAAAGCAATAATTAGTTGTTTTTTAAGTTTGTTTCTTTAAACTTATTTTTGTACGTTTATTAGTATAATATAATGCATGCATATTACAGTATTTGTCGCTTATATTTTCTTTTCGTATTTAAATAACCATAATTATTATTTTTTATATTATTTATATGAAAGAAAAGTAATTTTTTTACACGGTGCATATAAATTACATATACCAAAAATTTAAATTTGTGCTGTAATTTTTAACCGCAAACAAACATAAAAACAACAGAAAATTGTTAGTGCTGTTTTTCAATTCGACTTTGACTTTTGTCAACACAAATAGACCCATCTATCAAGATACTATGTAAATAAATATACAAAATCAATGAAATTGAATTTTAATTTTGTTTTAAAAATGTATTAACATTTTATTTTTTATGACTATTTGTGATTTCAGCAGAAAGGCAATATTGATGCTTATATCCTGTTTTACACTTGCGTGCACAGAATAATAATTTTAATTATTTTCTATATTCAGGTGCATAGCGTACCTGCAGTATATCTGAACCCGGTATTATTATTGTAGTTGTACAATGTGATAAAAAATCTGTTGACAATTAAAATGTTGTTTGGATACTTAGTAACACATAACAAAGCAGAAAAATTTCTTCCCGGCTAGAATTTGATACCTGTTCCCAAATATTTTCTAATTGAAACTTTCAGTAAGCATATTTGCTGTGAATATTTGGAATAATTAAAAATCAGAGATGGAATTTCGTACTAACCGAAATTGATTTAACTTGTAAGAAATGAATAAGTTGCACTTTTCGTATTCTAATTCGTTAAATAATACGGTTAAATAGTTGATATTCCTGATCACTAGTATCCACCGTCAAAAGTGGTAAAATCGAACAAAGAACGCTGATGAGATGGTGTAGCGACCTCGAAGTCAGTACTGATCCGTTCTGCTAGTCTGATGAATAAATTGTTTCAAATAAAATAGTACTCTCTTAATAAAAACTAATGAATTTATCCAAATATAATTTCTTAAATTAAGAAGAAATGGGTAAACTCAGATTTGAACTTAAGCAAAAAAATTTGTCATTTCAATATAAACCTTAAACAGTTCAACAATTACGTATAAATATGAATTATTAAAAACGAAGGCACCCGTAAGAATTTAATTTGATATCAAGCTCCAAACTGTAATTAGCAAAGAAACTAAAAAATTGAAAACCCCGCGAAAATAGCGCATATTCTGAAAATTGCAACTGCAATATTGGAAATTAGTCTCAAAATTTAATATTAAAAAACTTATATATTTGTGCCGCTTGCCAAAAGTCCTTAAAAAAATCTCTAAAATGGCGAAAATTCTTAAAAATATGCGAACACAGAAAAATTGTATGATTCAATATTGATTAAAAACAGCGAAATTATAGAGTAAAAGAACTTTTGGAATAGAATAATTAAAATGCACTTGTATTTTGAATAAAGTATTGAAAAATACCTATTTTCCACAAATTCATATTTAGCTTCTAGATTGCATTATCCAACTGAATAATTTAATGTGGGCTTAATTAAAATGTATTCTAAGAATAGTTTGCATTTCATCAAATATTTTTCAAACAATCAGTTCCTATCGTATACATACATATGAACTTTGGAATTTTAGATCGGAATGTTTGGGGAAAATTTCCAAAACATTTATAGAGCGTAGCGATAATAGTTCGCGAGCTGTACCTCGTCTAAAAATGGTATATGCATACATTTGTATTTTGTTTGCATATTTTCATATTTTCCCCAATTCAACATATACAAAATGAGATAAAAAATACATTTCTTCATATTCATATTAAATGAACTGGTCTTACATTCACTAAAAACACCTTTATCGTCTGGTCCAACCGCAATACAGATAAGTAAATGGAAAAATTAACAAAATTTTAAAAAGACAACTATCAGAATACCACTAGTTTACATACATACGAGTTTCAAAGAAATAATTAAATTAATATAATGAATTAAAATATGTTGTTATATTTTATAGTTTAAAATTTTTTCTTACACCGTCACTTTATTTTTATTTTTGGTATTATTATTATATTATATCAAATAAAAACGTCGACAACTTACTAAATTCATTATATAATTATTTTATCACTGTATGAAATCCTAACTGATAACATTGGGTATTTTTGAAAATTGAAAAAAACGAAAAATTTTAAAAAAAATTTATAAATGAGATAAATGTGCAGTGGTTTTTAAAATAAATTTTGAAACAAACTTTTTCAAATAAAAAGCAAAATTAATAAAAAGAACTAAAATGCATCAAAAATTCTTTAAAAAAAAATTGCATATTGAACTTCAGGATTCGAAACCGTGCCAACGGGTAGAGTACGGTTTCAAATCCTAAACTACAATATGCAATTTTTTTTAATTTTTGATAAATTTTAGTTATTTTTATTACTTTTACTTTTTATTTGAAAAAGTTCGTTTTTTAAAGAATTTTTGATAACTTTAAATTATTTTCAATATGAAGATAATATTGGAACATTTTAGTCATTAGACTAGCAGATTTATGTAATAGTTGGCGATTTTTTAATCAATTTTGGGAGAATTTCTTCATTGTTAAATCTATTCTTACGTTTCAAATCATTTATTTGTTTAGTCGAAGACCACTGGCTTTTTGATAAGGACGTTGAAATACTTCTTGGATGTGTGAAAAATGATATAAGTGCTAATAAGGGGATGTTAATATTTTTATAATGCACTCCAGGCAAGAAAGGGTTACAGATTTGTTACGAAATTCATCATTTATGGCTGACTTCATAAACGCAGTTTTCAAAGCAACACTAGAATGCCTTGTAAACTCACGCTTCCAGTGTTACTTTGCAAGCTGTGTTTATGAAGTTAGCTATACTATGGATTAATTAATTTTTTGTGAGGGTGCGTCCGGTGCAATTTTTTTGTTTTATTTTAATTTTTTCCATTTAATTTTTTTTTAATTTTTTCGTATTTCGTGAGCGTGAATTTTCGTGATTGTGACTTCTTTCGTCACTTCAGACTATGGTGAAGGGTACATAAGATTCGGCACAGCCGTATATATCTCTCTTACTTGTGTATAATAAATTAAAAACAGTTAAATTGATTTGTTGTGGCCAATCTATATGCCATCATTTCGATGGCTGCTAATGCCAATTCATCAGTAGATCTCTAAAAACGGTCCTACATTTGTTGTCCTCCAATGGAGGAACTATCAAATGCTAAATAGATGAATCACATTTGAAGAGTTTTCAAAGCTCTTATGCTTATGGTTAGACTAAATTTATTTTTGCAATAAGAAACAATTTTTTACATAAGAGCATATTTAGACAGATAAGTGAATTACTTAGCAGCATTATTTATGCTGCAATGTGAAACTGCACAACAGAATATTTTGCGTATTAGCACGAATTTTTCTACAAACTTGAATGTGCAGCTAAACGAAAAATACTGTAAATAATATTTTTTTCTGCGGGGTTACTGTGTAATTCGATTCGAGAAAGAAATTATACGAATTCGAGCAAAAGGAACTGTGCAATAAGATTATTGCAAATTTATTTCCGAACGTACTTACATTTTTTGCCCTTCTCATATTCGCATATCTTCCTTTCGAAAATGTAAGTGTGTAATACGAAAACAAATGCCAAAAACGTTACAACTATTCGTATTGCATTCGTAAGACATTTTGGCAGTGAAAGTGTAGAAAAATGAAAAAATTTACGTATTTTTTAAAATATAAAATCATAAAAATGCTTTTACAGCAGAAATAAAAGCATTGTGTAATTTGCAGCAAACTTAAGCTGCAAAAGAAAAGTTTGAATTAAAAAAAATATAGAATTGGAAAAAACTAAGAGAGGGACCTTTTTTATATAAAAAACTTATACAATTTATTACAAATATTTCACTAAACCTTCAGGACAACACATAAATGAAAAATATTTACATAACAATTGAACAACATTTGTTATTTGTAAATATTTATCTATAAAATGTTAATAAATATATTTTGAATTTACTTTGAAACATTTTATATTTACAAATCAAAAATTTTGTTGAATTGTTTTTTAAATATTACTATTTTTTTATTATTGAAGAAGCTACACGGAGAGGTGGCAAAATATTAGCAGTCAAAGTTACAACGTTTTTTATATAAAAATCGATTCAAAGTTTGAATAACTTTTTTAAATTTAATTATGTATGTGTTAATTTCTGCTTTGATTTACATCCTATTTTTATTTTGAATTGAAGTTAATTTCCATTATATAATTAATTTAAAGTTTCGCACGTAAAAAGTGATGCCAAGTTTTTTATCTTCGTTATTTTGACATTTAAGATAAAGTGCTACCTTTTCCAGATATGTACGTATTACATAATACTTCGCTGCAAGCCATTCGAAAGTGTTACAATGTACAATTTAATTTTCGTATCGTACCTGCTGTCTTCATTAGCCATCAACGTGGTAGTAACATCAGGTCGTACATCGCATATGGCTAAAGGTGACGACGGCTCATGTCCATGTTTGATCCACATCGGTTTATTCTCAGCAGCCAATGGCGCTGAATAAGCGAGAGAGACTGGAATATATGGAATAGTTATTCATCAGAGATGGGATTTCGTACTAACCGAAATTGATTTAACATGTAAA
Organism: Gymnocheta viridis; assembly: GCA_956483585.1. NCBI lineage: Eukaryota > Metazoa > Arthropoda > Insecta > Diptera > Tachinidae > Gymnocheta > Gymnocheta viridis. The sequence goes on along the minus strand of OY101442.1, from coordinate 63,036,383 downwards.
ACGGAATAAGTTTATACTTTTCGTATTCTAATTTGTTAAATAATACGGTTAAATAGTTGATATTCCTGATCACTAGTATCCACCGTCAAAAGTGGTAAAATTGAATGAGATGGTGTAGCGACCTCGAAATCAGTACTGATCCGTTCTGCTAGTCTGATGAATAATAAAAAATTGTTCCATATATAGTACTCTCTTAATAAAAATAATGAATTTATCCATAAAAATTTTCTAATAAAAATGAAATAAAAAAATTAATTTGAAAAAATTAATGGGTCAACTCGGATTTGAACTTGAGCCAAATTACTCGTTTCAATATACATACATACAATATATATAAGTTCGACTAATTACTTACAAACATTAATTATTAATTTTTTGTTTTACTACTGAACATTGATTTAAATATGTACATACTTGCAGTTCATGAATATCTTATTAAATATTTTTTTCGTGTTTTTGCGAGCTGCCAACTACTAAGCAAAGTGTAAAATCGGCTAGCATACAAAAGAAATGTCATCGATATATCTAATTTAGACCGAATGTTTGAATTTATTTGTACTTCTCTTGTGTTTTCGTCGAACAAGTGTTGCATGATAATTTTAAAAATTAAATTATTAACTTACAGTGGATCAATAAATAAGTCGGACATAACATACATTTTATTTAATTACGTTTTTATTCTTAAGGAAAACCTTTATCTCATACAAAAGCACAAAAATTTAATTTAAATGATAACATTTATTTCTAATCGATTTATAATTAACATTGTTAAAACATCAATTAATAAAATAAATATTGTTTTTTATTTTAAAAACTTAAATTAATTTAAATCCAATACAAAATTTTCTATATTTAGGTCTTCTTCGTGAGTTTCCTTTCGTTTTCCTTATTTCTGATATCGCTAAACCTATTATTGATGCAGGTTTTGTTTACAAATATGTACTTTTGATAGACTTTCAATCGATCCACCAACTTAAGCGTCAACATATACTTTTTCAAATATGTATGTCAATTCAATATAGTAAATTATTGAAACAATATTCCTATTTGATATCACAGATTAATTTCCATGCGGTGATTTCAGGCGCTCGAATATAGGTACTCGTTCTGTACCCGACAGATATCCTTTACCACATATTCAGGATTTCATCATGAATATGAAAAACAAGAAAGTATTTTCAAGATTAGATTTAGTTCGTGCATATCACCAAATACCAATGGCAAAAGAAGATTATTTTAAAACCGCTATAACCAAACACATGTTTGAATTTCAATGAATGCCATTTGGATTACGAAATACTGCTCTTACTTTTCGAAGATTTATCAATGAAGTCTTCAATGTTTTCGAAAAGGAAAATGTAATTTATTTAGAGAAGGTTTTCCAACGATTGGATGATTATGAATTAAATATTAAACCAGAAAAACGTGTCTTCAAGTCAGGGTTGCCAAATTTGAAAAGCGAAAATACATTGAGGAAAAACAGTACTTTTCAAAAAATAAAAAATAAAATTTATATATTGATAACATAACTTTTACTTCAATCCGTCACATTTTTGTTTAAAATACGTTAATAGGAAACATAAAAACATTTTAAGACTATCAGAACATTGACATAACTTTTATTTCAATATGTCATTTTTTTTTTTAATAAGATAATAAAAACTATGAGAACGTAACGAATAATTTAACTAAAATGATCTAACAAATTCCAAAAGTTATTAATTAAATTTCAAAAATTGTGAATAGAATTTCGAAATTGGTAGCTAAAAAACTACAAATTGAATTTTAAAATTATCTTTAATATGTACTCGTATGTATTTTAAAAACTCAATTTATTTTTTTAGTTTTTTATTGTTTTTTGACAATAACATTCAATTAATACTTTTGGAAAAATATATATAACTTAAAAAAACCTAAACTGTTTTTGACAAATTATTAATTTTAAAGTAGACTTTTACTTTATTATCGAAAGACATTTTTATTCAACTTAAAATCAAAATTTAACAAAAATTAAATTTTAGTTTAAGAAAACCATATTTGGGATCAACAAAAAGAAAACATTTTTTGTTAGAGTCGACTCCAATTTTATTTTTAATAAATTTTTGGAAATATTTTAAAATCAATGTAAATTTCTATGGATAATAAAGTAAAAGTCGGCGATTTTCGAATATTTTTTTTTTACTTTTTTATGCGATTGGAAGTTAATTTCTTCGACTTCGATAGAACTGTTTTGGTCTAAATACTTACTAGAATCTCCTTCCATTTTTATCTAATAAAGAAAAATACAATTTAATATAGATATCGCCGAGTGTTTATTATTTTTTTCATATTATATGAATCGATATTATCCCTGCAAGATTATGTCTTAAATTTGTCACGGACAGCTTTACGTTGCATGCTTCAGTGTTGGAAAAGCCAACGATTTGTTTGTTTATGCTCCGTATGGACAAAATACAAATATTGTATATCCTAGACCGGTACAATATTTAATTTACGTATAATAAAATGTTTTTTTAACTACATACAAAATTTTTACTCCATTTTGTAATGATGGGGGTAGCAAAGCACACCGGGCTAAGATAGTAACATATTATTTTAAGTTCAATTGAAATTTTAATTTCGGTTTGTGTTTTGCAAAAATCTTCGAATTCTTCTTTATACTTTTGATTTAGAACTGTAATTTTTTTATACACTCTGTATGATATCCAAAATCATCAGTAGATTCAATTGTTAAAAAAGTGTCATGATATCTATGTATATTTATGTTATTTGCGAATATACTCGTATATCTATAAAATGTTAATATATGTCTATAAATATAATTTGATTTTATTTTGAAACATTTTATATATACAAATCAAAAATTTTGTTGAATTGTTTTTTAAATATTACTATTTTTTCATTATTGAAGAAGCTACACGAAGAGGTGGTAAAATATTAGCAGTTAAATTTATACCGTTTTTATATAAAAAACGACTTCAATGTTTGGATACTTATTTTAAATTTAATTATGAATGTGTTAATTTCTCTTCTGATTTACATCTTATTTTTATTTTGAATTAAAATTAAAATACCTTATAAAATAAAATTAAAACATTGCACGTAAAAAGTGATACCAAGTTTTTGTGTGTTTATTTTCGCTATTTTGACATTTAGGGTAAAGTGCTACCAAGTAATTGTTATTTTTTCCATATTCGTATTAATACTTCGTTGCAAGCTATTCGAAAGTGTTACGCAGTACAATTTAATTTTCGTATGGAGTATACCATTCGAATTATTTCCCTGATATTTATTCATCTATTTTATGAAATGAAATGCTAATATCGACGCCTCCATTCTATAACGTTCTATGTGTACTTAGAAAGTTTTTAATGTTCCTGAATTTTTTAATCCTACGTTCTCTAATTAAAATACTGTAAAAATTTGGTTAAGATGGGCCGATCCGTTCCAAACTTATAGGCATAAATATACTTAGACTACACACATAGTCGTAAAAATTTTCCATTCTAAAATGTAGTAAGTACACTTAGAATACTTTTGCTTGGACAATTTTAAATTGACTTGAAAACTAAGTTGACTTAGTATGTTATGGAAGGGACATTTCTTAACGTTGTGTTTTCTATGTGTATTTGGTATGTTCAGTGTGCTTTTTTTAGTGTCTGTAAGAGTAATTAAAAGGTTTTTTCCCGAATTAAAAAAAGAATTTTGTGCGTGTAAGTGTACATAAGATGATTTAGTTTGGAAAAAGTTAAATGTTGTGCTTATTTATATTGGATTTTTTTGACAGGAAATAAAGAGCAAACTAGTCCAGCAAACGAAAAATCGTCTAAATTTGATAATGAAAATAGTGAAAATTCTGATTCACTAGGTATGTGATATTTTTATATTAATATATTTAAATTTTTTTATATTAAGTAATTGATTTTTTAGAAGCATATCCCGGGAGTGACTGCGAATATAACACATCGCTTTTATAGCAAATTTAATAACACTGCACAAGACAAAAGTTTGCACAAATATAGAAAATTCGCGAAAAAATGAGTCAATGGGAATGACATAAGTGAACAAGTCTGCAAACCCATGTTTATAAATACATTGTCAATATCTCAACAGACTATCGAAACCGTGATACGCAAAAAGCATTCTAATGCGGGATTTATATCACCCGACAGAAGAGGAAAGCATTCTATGGCAAATAAAACTTTAAGTAGAATAAGAGACATAGTTATAGGGCATGTTGACGAGTTTCCTTTAGTAGAATCACACTACTGTCGCCAACGAGTACAAAAAAGTACTTGGATGGTGAAATATCGTCGGTTACTGAAATGTATCGTTTATATGAAATTTGGTTCTCCGAAAAGTCAATTGATATCAGCTTAAAAGCGACATTAAGACAATATCGCGATGTTTTCAAAGATTCTTTCAATATTTCATTATATATTCCAAAAAAGGATTTATGCGACTTATGCGAAAAGTTCAAGAACTCTGATGAAGAAGGAAAAAAGCTCATTGAATTTCAATTCAATCACCACTTATTTTGTAAACAAAAATCTAGAGAATTGAAAGATAACGACAAAAAAGAGTGTGTTGAAAACGATAATGTTTTTACAGTTTGCTTTGATTTTCAAAAAATTTTTTCATCACCTTGTGCTGAAGTGAGCACTTTTTACTACAAAAGAAAATTACATGCTTATAACTTCACAATTTTCGAGCTTGGTTCCAATATAGCATCTTGTTTTGTATGGGATGAAAGAATTGCAAAGAAAGGTGCGATAGAAGTAGCCACATGTTTATTTCAATTTATATCAACAAAACATAAAGAATTCGGCATAACTAAGTTTAATTAATGGTCTGACAATTGTGGAGGTCAAAACAAAAATAAAATGGTATTCTCTATGTATGTATGGATTGCACTAAAATTACAAATCGATATTAGTCACAAATTTTTAGAAAACGGTCATACTCAAAATGAAGGCGATGGTGTTCCTGCACTTATAGAGAAGTGCAAGAAAAATAAAAGAATATACACGCCGATAGAATGGTACAACGTGATAAGAAATGCTAAGAAAACACCGCCATTATACAATGTAATTGAAATGGACCATGATGATTTTTTGGATTTCAAGCAATTTGCTTCTGTAACAAATTGGACAAAAAATATACAAAATTATGTCTATCAAAAATCCGAGAAATAAGAGTTTATAAAGAACAAAATTATAAATTATTTTATAAATATGAATTTGATGAGAATTTCAAAGAAATAAACATATATGATGAAACTAGGAAGAGAAGAGAAGAAAAGAAAATATCCGGATTTCCTATAACGGAAGAAAAACGAAAAGATCTTTAATATCTGTGTGATCAAAATTTAATTCCAAAATTTTACCAAAATTTCTATAGACAAGTTAATCGTTTTAATGGAAAAGAATATGTAGCCGTGTCAGATAATGACGACTGAATAATACAATATAGTTTCTACTTATTTAATGTTATACTGAATTAATACTGTTTCTGTTATCTTTATTCTTATAATTATTTTTAAGTAACCTTGAATTTATCTTATAACTAATTTTTGTTTGAACTGAATTATTATACATATTTAATTTTCTTTTTTGTTTTACGAATAAAATTAATTTAAAAAGATCGCACTATACGAGTTGTTATAGAAGGGATCTCATCAAACGAGTTCAAGATTAATTCAGGGGTACCGCAAGGATCCGTTCTTTCTCCCACACTTTTTCTTATTTTCTTAAACGATCTTCTACTTCAAACTTTCAATCCTATCTACTCTTTTGCAGATGACAGCAGCATGTGCCATTCATATTCATTCAATAACAGACCAAGCCTACCGGAGATCGCGGCAATGAGGCAAAATATGAATGATTCGATAAATAATGATCTTTTAGCAATCCATGAATGGGGACGTGCGAATAGGGTCGAATTTAATGCTCGCAAGACCCAGTGTTGTATGCTTACACACAAATGTACATACAATCATGCTGCTTCATCTGTAATAATGGGTGGTGTAGATATTGAGGAATCAGAAACTCTTGATGTTCTTGGCATGAAAATTAAATGTGATGTTCGATGGACTGATCATATTTTTCAGGTTTCAAAAGAAGCATTCAAGTGCCTCGGCTTTCTAAGACGGTGTAAGAGATACTTCACTCCATCTGATCTCCTTAATATTTACACCACCTATATCCGACCGAAAATGGAATACAACTCTCATGTATGGGCCGGTGCTTCAAAGTCTATTTTGAAGATACTCGACCGGGTACAGGAGAGGGCAAAGAAGCTCATCGGTGACAGTAGGGTAGCCAACTCTATTGACTCACTGGAGCATCGACGCAATGTGGGATGTATTTCACTGTTTTATCGTTACTACAATGGAATGTGCTCTAATGAAATCAGGGAACTTGTTCCCGAAACCCGCTCATTTGTACGAACAACACGTTCTTCGTTAAGAGCGCATCCATTTGTGGTTGATATGCCAGTGGATCGCACTACGCATTACAGAGAAAATTCGTTCTTTAGCCGAACAGTTCGCATGTGGAATAAACTTCCTGCAGAGGTCTTTCCTGTTACTTTTAATGTGGGAAAGTTCAAATCGAACGTCCACAGACACTACTCCCTTTATCCTCCTTCCCATAACCAATTTTCCTAGTTCCGGCACAATGCATTGCATATGTAGGGGTCATCCCCTGAGTGCTGGTCCAAGTTAAAAAAAAAAAAAAAAAAAAAATAATAGTTTTTTTTTTGTATAACATTTTAACTAAAAATTCGTCTATGTAGGAAAATATAATTTTCTAAAATGTTTGTCCAAACTAAAATATTATATGTATACTTAGGTGATTAACTTAAAAACGATAGACCTATCAAAAACATGCTAAGTACACTTAGACGACCTATAGCCAATGTTTTCACCGTGCTAAAACATTTTATATCATTTTTAGCTATGATCCAATTAAAATTTGTAAATTCAGAAAATACTATAAAAATTCTACTCAATTTCTACTAAAAACTGTGAAAGAACAAATGGCGTATCTTATATAGTTTATGAGATATCGCGTGAAAACTTTGAGAGCTCGTAACTCAAAACTCACATTTTCAAATTAGAATGTTATAGAATGGAGGCGTCGATATGTAAAATCATTTAATGGATAATTTTGCCTTTTCGTATATGTAATTTAAAAAATCGTTGGTGTATATTATTCGCTTAAACAAATTCAATCCCACTAGCTACCATTGTTACCATTATGAACTGAAAGTTGTTTGACCGCTTTCTCCGTATGTAAATTTTTAATTTTAGAGTTTTTAACTGGCTTAGTAATGTTGTTAAATTTTTTATTTTTATCCTCCAGTTACTTCTTTTTTGTGGTTTTAGCGGATTTTAGAAGAAATTTAAAAGACTTTGTGAATTGTCTATATGATTTTTTTTAAGTTTCACGTGAGAGAAAGTTATTTGTAAAATCATGAAATGGTTTTTCGATGAAAGCTAATTTGTATTAATTAGGAAACAACGTTTAATGAAAGAATTTAATTTGATATCAAACCCCAAAATTATTAAAAAGGGCTTAGATAATAAAAAATTTAACAAACAAGCACGAAGATTTATTTAAAAAAAATCATTTAATTGTAACGGTTGCCAAAAGTTTTAAAAAAATCAAAAATCTCTAAAATGGCGAAAATTCTATTGATTAAAAAACAGCAAAATTATAGAGTCCAAAAACTTACAAAATATCATTTACATCGTGAAAATTAAACTTTTATGAAAAAGTATTTTGTATTTGGAATAGAAAAATTAAGATGCATTTATGTTTTGAATAAAAGTATTGCAAATACCTACACATTTTAAAGAAATTTCAACTTTGGAACGACTGAACGAAAAATATTTTTTTTTTTAATTTGTCTGAATTTTAGATTGAAACGCTTGAAGATTTTCCCAAAACAATTGCGGGGCGTAGCAATAACAGTTTGCGAGCTGTACCATGTTTCAAAGTGGTGTATACTTACATATTTTTGTACGTAATTTAGAACAAGCTAAGATCTTAAGAGATACAAAATTCACGTTTTTATTTTCATATAAAATGAATTATCGAATTCATCTTTTAAATATTTTGTGGTTGAAATTCGGTTATTATTCTATATCATAAATAATATACAGGTTATACTGAACTAAAATTTGTATCGTCTGGACCAACCGCAATACAGACAAGCAAATGGAAAAGTTAACAAAATTTAAAAAAAGATAACTATCAGAATACCACCCACTTGTTTACATACTCGTACGTACATCATTCGAGTTGCGAAGAAAAATTAAATTTAAATTATGAATTAAAATAAGTTGTTATATGCTATAATTTAAAATTTTTTCTTACAACGTCAATAGTTATTTTAATTTTTGGTATTATTATTATATTATATCACATAAAAACGTCAAGAACTTGCTGAATTCATTATATAATAATTTTATCACTGTACAAAATTCTATCTGATAACATATCGGTTTATTTTCGAAAAATAAATCCTTTATAGTTCATATAATTAGCAAAAATTAAAAAAATATATTACAATGAGATTGTGCCGTCGTTGTTTAAATAAATTGTGGAACAAAGTTTTTAAAATAAAAAAATAAAAGTAGTAAAAATAATTAAAATGTATCAAAAATTCTTTAAAAAAATAACGTGTTCATGGTTTGAATCCGTGCCAACCAACTTCTTAAGTTGGTTCGGATTTAAATCCTGAACTTCAATTTGTATTTTTTTAAAGAATTTTTGATAGCTTCAGACTTTTGTATAAAAATTCTCTATATTCGTCTAATGCTGGATATAGCGTGCATACTTTAATGAACTTAAAATTTCCACTGCTGTCTTTTTTGAAGTCTACTTTTTTTAAATATAGGAAAAGGAAATTTTTAGTTATTGGTGCTTTTTATGGGAATCTCTCAAATTTAACTATTTTTAATTTTTTATTCGCAATTTTTCCCAAAATTAATATTTTACTTATTCAGCAAAACATTAACAATTTTGTTAAAAACAAATTGCAATTGATTATTGAGGGGTATAGCTTGTTCCTATGCGCATTTCACTGTTGCTAATGCAGATCATCAGGGAACTTTACCCAAATATTTCTTAGAACAACTGGAGATATTATATTAAACCTTCATTAAAACAAATGAAAAGTTTAAACAATATCAAAGTTGTAACAAGAACTCAATAATCAACCATTTGTTTTTGTTTTCTTGCTTTACCATTATTTGGTTTTAATACAATTTTTAGAAAAACGTCGAACTATCCAGCTCTATTTTTTTAAATATAGCAATTTTTACTCTCATTTCAAAGACTTGACTTCGTTTTTTTAGATAAATTTATAATGTTTTCCGCATATTATCAAGGATTTTGTTGAAAATCATATAAAATTTGTCTTTTAATTTTGCCTATACTATTACCGTAGATATTCACGAAATTGCGAGCAAAGTCGAGGCCAAAAATCAAAATTGAAAATATCTGAAAATATTAAAGAAACTTTGTGAAATAAAATGTATTTTCTTTATCTATTAATAAGAATCCAATGTCGCCGGAATTGGATTTGAAAAGACGACAAAAAAATACCTTTAATTGCTTCATTAGAAGCAATGACAACTGTTACTGGATTAGTAAAATGATTTCATCAATATGACAATTCATTATTTTTTTTAGTTAATATTAATATAAATCTTTTCAAGAATTACATACTAATATAGTTACTACGAATATACAATGAGGAATAATTTTATTTATTTTATCAGAAATCTTATTTTTTATTACTTTTTTTGATAATTTTTGCATAGAAGATTAACCCCAGTAATTGAATTAGGAGTAATCTGACCTCCAATAGGACCTATTTCATTTATCCTAGATTGAACATAAAATCGATATCATTGAAATTCATCACACAAAAGTATTTTTGTCATCTTTTCAAATCTAATTCCAATCACATTAGACCACCCTGAATATTTGTAAAAGCTATGAATCCAAGGTTTCCATGTCCGAGGTAGTCAACTTGACACCCTGTAGCCCACCGTATGTTTCAACAGGGTACTAAAAGCTTCAAAATTCTTACATCTTAGGCCGTTTTCTATTATTTTTGTAATCGGATCGCAAGTTTCAAAGGAACAGATTTAATACCCTTTTTTCCAATTGGAACCACTGATGTTTGCTAAATTTTTAAGAAACTTTTCTTATAATTGGGAACAAAATCAGAAACAAGCAAAATTCCGCAAAAAGGTTCGTTTAACCGAATGTTTATTTTAAGCATTTGTTACTTAATCTGAACTTTTATTAGCTTAGGAACCATTGTGTTCTAAATAGTACCAAGTTATTTTAGAATACACTACCTTTCGTGCTCATTTTTTTTTAAATACACTATATCAGCCTAATTTTAAAGTAATGCAATTTGTGACTGATAAGTTTGTTGTTGTTAGGAAAGTCATTACCAAGTTACTCCTGAATAAAGTTCGAAAAGCACCACCTGGCAACACTTTTTCGTCCAACATTTTTTTCCAACAACTGACACAAAATTATTGGACTCAAAAAATACGAATTCCCCAAAAGATAATATTTAAAACAAAAACAACAAATCAATATTTCGTGTACGTGGTTGATTTTTTCACTTCTATATGGATAAATTCAATCATATTATTAATTTCCATGTTTATTTATATTTAATAAAATCAATTGAACAGGCTGAGGAATACATTTTTAATCAGTTTCAGCAGTTGTAAATAAATGGAATAAAGAGCCCTTTTATTTCGCGAGTAATGTGTGGTTGTCCATAAACTTAAGTTTTTTATGGAAAGCTACATACATATATCGTAGAAAACATTTTAACTAATACTACATATGTACATTTGCGTAGTTTTTAGTGTTTATATTGCAATCTTTTTTAAGGCATTATTTATCTAAAATATTTCGTCAAATAATCAATATTTTTATGGGAAATAAACGCATTACGTATGCACACGCATAGAAACATACATATGTACACACATACATACATATTTATAAAAATTAAAAAATAGAACTTACCAATACATATCATTTGTAGTTATCATTTCAAATTTTCCAATTCACCAATTTTAGCGAGCGATTTATTCTGTTTAAATATGCATATTTCAATTAAGTACATACATAAATATTTTGATGAAGCCTGCAAATATTATGTCTATTCCATTCTAAATATAATACAGGGAAAATCGAAAACATAATTTATGTATGTAGGAAGAGGACGGCATATAATGCATAGTATCCAAAAAAATTATTTAACTTTTCGTCTTCTCAGTTAATTAATGAAAATATTTTAAAACTAAATTTTCAAACACGAATTTAATGTTCCTCCCTTACAACGAATGCAAAAGCATACGGTATACATACACAAAGTGGCTGATGACTTTTAAAGATATTTTTTTATAATACGTAATGTATGTTTCAAAGATATTTTGTATTAATAAAACAGCAGCAAAATATTTTATATAACTAATAATAATTTTATATTCTTAAACTTTCATGCAATTATACTAATTTCGAATTATATTTCACATTATTCAGTACCGTTAACTCTATTACCGTCATGTTTCAGTGTTGAGAACTACCAACTAACTAGAAACAATGAAAATATAATGCTTTTGTATTTTTCCAGTCATCATTGGAAAAGAGCGAAAAGAGCTGCCCTTTAATATTTACCCTTAGTGTTACTATATAGGGTTGCAGCTTTAGTAAACCTTAGATATAACAGTTTTAATTTTGTTCAATTATTATTATTTTTTTAAATAATATGCTAAATTGAAAGTAAATATTATTTGCTTGAAATTAAGATCATGCAAAATGTATAGTACGCGTATACATATGTATGTACTCATGTAAATATGTATGTATGTATGTATGCATGTATAAATCGGAATTACTATAAATAATGGCATTTCATTTGAACAAATCTTTAAGGGATGGATAGAATAAAAATAAATTTAGCTGTTATACTCTCTGCTTTTGTCTACCTATCCTTGTCTTTTTTATAGTCTTTTTCCATATAAGATTATTAGAGATGTGCAAATGTCACAATTTCTTAGTGTCACGCGGAAAATCGCACAGCGTACGTGATGGTGGATGAATCTGCAAAGCTGGTGTTACATATCACGCGTTAACGTGGCTTCTGATGCTGTAAAAATTGTAAGTTACACACAATGCTTTATAAAATTTTTTTCATATCAGATTTTATGTCTCACTTTACTTCAAAAAATTATTCTGCCTTATTACGGTTGTCGAATTTTCGTCTTCGACTTCGACAGTGTGGACAAGATTAAAGTATAATACTGTCTGGTTCTTTAATCTAGTACAACTTGTCGAAGTCGAAGGCGAAAATTCGACAACTGTAATTAGGCCCATTATTTAAGTTAAAAATAACGGACTTCTTATTAAAAATTAATATATTCTGTTGAATTTACCTAATGTTAATTTACAGGCAAATATTCTCACATACGAATCCTAGTATTCGTTATACTAATCTATATTTTCTTCATTCTTTTACCAAATGGTAAACATTGTTGAGTTTTAGGTCACTAAATATTCATAAATATTATTTAAATCGATTCAGTGTATTAAAGGAATAAAAGGCTCATAAATTTGACACCACTACAAATGCTAAAAATTCACATGTACACGCATTTACTTATGTAAGTATTGGTTCAAGTAAAAATAACATAAAACAGTGGTATAAGGGACTAGCACCGTACGTGTAGATTCGCTAGCTACTTTGGCACCACCTCTAGCCCCGCTACAATCTACCACACATGTATTTGAGTGGTGAATTTGGTACGAGCTTGTCATTGGAGGTGGCGATTGACCCATAACCTTTAGCCACCCAAAGGGTTACCTGCAAGTTTCTGTAGAAAGCACCAGTCCTCAGGTGCAGGTCTTGTGCTAGTCACAAGTAGCTATCAAAAGAACTAATTTTTAGTTTTTCGCGCGCTTATTTCTAAGCTGTTCTTTTTGAATTTCATTAAAAGCCTGCAAAAAATCACTGTATTCCTTTTGGTTAGATGTTTTTATTTTCACTATTTCTAAGTTTCTCACTTTTAGAATTTCTTTTGCTGATTTTCTTAATTTAATTACTGCCATTCAATTACATATTTTCTTTGAAATTTTACTTTTTCTAGATTTCACTTTTAATGTTAATTCCTTAAAATATCAAATACCTACTACTGAAGTTTATTTTAAAATAAACAAAAGCACAAATATTTTATGATTTTAAAGTTTTTGTTGTTTGAATAACGGGATACTTGAAAAAATATAATTGCCCTCAGTGACAGTCGTAGAATAATATGTGTGATAGCGAATTAGCTATCGAATAGTGGGTAGCGATTGTTACAACTACTGGTGAATAAGCACAGATGTAGTAGCCGAGTGGCTTACACTTCCGTTACCGCTTTTAGTGCTTTCTGCTTACACCAGTGGGAAGCAAAGCAATGAGAGTGCTTAAGAGTACCTTTGGATGTATGTAGATACATACATATGTAAATGAGTAATAAATAAGTTTTTTTTATAAATGTGCCTGTTTTTAATCAATTTTATTTCGTTTGTTGTTTTATCCATGTTGAAGGGAATAAGTAATTTTTTCTCTTTAAATAAATGCAACTAAAATAGGCATACGTTTAGACTGGCGGTCGAATTTCGACCACAAGGCGTACTCTAGTAATATTATATTCATATTTATTTGAAATTTATGTTAAAAATATTTTATATTACGCGAGTATGCGTGATCGTGAACATTTTAGCTTTGTCATGCATGATTTGAAAAACCCTGTTCGTAAGCGTGAGTGAAAGAATTAAAAATTGTATCGCGTGATTAAAATTGTTGTTGTCATAAACGTACTTGGCTGGGGTAAAAATCACTCACGCTCTCATCTTTATTGATTACACTGTGCTGTTGGAAGCTATTTCAAGTTTAAAAGTGCCAATTGACGGTTCCAGTTTTGCCAATTTTTCTAAAATTTCGAACAGATTAGCTGCTTATGATGAAGATAAAGAGGCAGGAGTTGTCTGTTTAGCTAGCTAGCTGCTGAGCAATGAGGAAATTATAACAACAGAAATGGAAATAACTAAATTTTCTAAGCTAGCCATTTGATTTTAATAAAATTCCACATGGCTATAGAAGACGTGTAGTTGAGCTTAAGTTTTAAATTTATACTCTATTTTTTAAAGGGGACGGCACAGAAAGAGACACTTTGTAAGAATTTTATGTCTATGATTTTATGATTAAAAACAAAAAAATTTAAGTTTCTAACTTTATTTCTAAGTTTCTAAGTTTATTTAACTTTTTTTCATCCAGGCAGGGTGATTAAATTTGTTGTGGAAAATTTGTAAATTTTAAGTGCGCATAACTTCAGGGTTTTTAATAATTTTTGGATGAGTTATTTTTGTGTAATATGTAATATACATAATAACAGCTATATTTCCGCCATTTGGAATTTAAAATCTAAGATATTTAAAAAGGTCTAAAAAATTACTTAATTCAGAATTCTTCGCAAAACTCCATAAAATTACTTATGTATATCGTCTTAAAGTACGTGTTCTTCACATTTATTCTGTAGACATTTTATTTATTTATGTTTGCACCTTCTGAAGCTAAATCGATTTTACTGTTTCACAGTTTGATATTTTGTGTTAAAACTAATTTAATTTATCGTACAAATTGTTTTCTCAAACTTATGCCGGCCATACACTACACAAGTTCACTGCACAAGTCTGACACTGCACAGTGCGTTTGTGAAGTGTATGGCAGTGTTTGTGCTATTTACGCAGTGAACTGAGTAAAAATCAAAACGATTTTGATATTTGCTCATGTTTGTAAAACTGTACAGTGAACTTGTGTAGTGTATGTTGCAAACACTCAGTTGTGTCGCAATTTTTTAATAGTAAACAACAAGAAATGAGCGCAGAAAAAATATTTTGGACAGAGTTCCTAGAATTGTACAAAGAATCGCCTGCATTATGGCGCATTAAAAGCAGCGATTACAGCAATAGAGTAATGAAAATAGAAGCCTACGAAAAATTAATTAAAATACCCTGATACAAACAGAGAAATGGCTGCTAAAAAAATTAACACATTTAGGACAACGTACAGAAAGGAGTTAAAAAAAGTTCAAGCAAGTGAAAAGTCAGGATCTGGAACTGAGGATGTATATTAGACAACCTTATGGTATTACCATATACTTTCTTTTCTGGAGGATCAAGAGAACAGTGCCCCAAGCACATTTATATATGTAAGTACATTGTATGTAATACTGATTCTTTGGAATTCTAGACTTCACCAAAAATGTCAGCAACACCACATAGACCAAAAAGGAGAAAAATTACCGACGAAGATAATTTAATTAAAATAGCGTGTGAACACCTGCAAGCTCAAAATATGAACGTCAATGTAAACAACAATGATCCAGATGATGCAGTTGGCAAAGCTTGGGCAGCGCAATTAAGAGAAATGAAACCTGAACAAGAGGTATTGGCGCGTAAATTAATTTCGGATGTTTTATATCAAGGATCTATTGAAAATTTGGGTAAATCGCACGTACAACAGTTCCCAAATTTTTTCCAATTGACACCGAGCTCAACAATTTCTTACGTATCTACTCGTACTCCATCGCCAGTAGAATTCACAAATACTCCCACAAGAATAACATCGGAACCAGAGCAATCACTTTAGAAATACTTTTGTAATTTTAAAT
Source organism: Gymnocheta viridis (assembly GCA_956483585.1). Taxonomy (NCBI): domain Eukaryota; kingdom Metazoa; phylum Arthropoda; class Insecta; order Diptera; family Tachinidae; genus Gymnocheta; species Gymnocheta viridis. The sequence goes on along the minus strand of OY101442.1, from coordinate 63,020,623 downwards.
AGCTTTTTTTAAACTACAAAAAAACTAAAAATAAAATACATTGTAAATTTTTTAAAATAAAGTTGTTTATTTTAGTGAGTTAATATGGTATAGTTACATATTACGCAAGCCAATAAAAACAGGTTTTAAAATAGCCCTGTCAAATATTTTAATTTTTCACATATTCGTGCAAAATTAATAAATATTCAGGTATGAGATTGAAAACGATCGTTTTGAAACTCGGAAAGGGTTGATCAAATAAAAAAATAATTTTACATAGTTGAAGGTACATAATTACGTCATGCATCTATTGGTGTTGACCTGTGGTTTTTAATTGGTTGAGTCATTGACATTTTTGTTTGATTGTTTTTCATAAATATTGTTTTTCCATGGTACAGATCCCTCAGAATTAAAGTATGCTCAAAATTGCTTTCTAATATCTTTTGCATTATTTGAAGCATTTCTTATAATAGTGGGATTTAATGGTGCTATGGAGGCGATTCTGTTATAACTTTCATATCTGTATTTGTTGCAAGATTACCGCCGCTGGAGTATGTTTGATCACTTTTTTTTCTTGAAAAATTATGTAGATAGCAGCAAGTTAGGGCTACTGTTAATGGATTTTAACAAAACTCGAAATCTTGACGTCAGAATCCCAAATGCGTTTCCAACTACTCCTCCCGCACGTGAGAGTCGGTAATTAAATATTATTTCATGTTTAATCATCGACTTATGGCTGAAGGGTTTCATTATATTTGTCATTAAAGGGAACGCGTCATCTGCAACAAAAATGTAAGGCAATGCAGTTTCGCAACCTGGAGGAGACTATTGTCTATTGGAATTTTGAGTTCGTTCTTCTTTAATTTAAAAAAAATAGCAAATCATTAAAAATTCCGGCATCTGAAGCCCGTCCGTTTGTGTCAAATCCACCATCAGAAATTCGTAATTGGCATTTACAACTCCCATTAATACTATGGAAAAGTATTTTTTATAGTTGAAATACAAAGATTCACTTCCAGGGAGTTTCGTAATAGCAACAAGTTTGCCATCTATAGCCCCTATACAATTCGGAAAGTTCCATCTATTGTAAAAAGAATCAGCTTGCTTTTTCCAATCTTCTTCGCTTTCTGGAAACTGAAAAACGTCAAACAAAAACTAAGTGTATCCAGATTTCTAAATAATGTTTTTTGAATACTTACCATAATATAATCTTTGAGAACTTCAATTATGGCCTCACAAGTTTCGAAAACAATTTTGCCAATGGTTTGCGGCGCAACTGCTGTAAAAAATTTTAAGTTTTTTTTAAATTTTAAGTTGCCGCTTGCCAAATACCGCAACGTCAAGGCCAAACGATGATGTGCTGGAATTGATTTTCTCAGCAGAGTATTTTGCTTTTTATTAGCGGCTGCACTTTGGCCAACAGTTCTTCAAACGAATCTGTGCTCATTCGAACATAGTTTTTGAAATCACTTTCAGAAGAAAATTGTAATTCTTTAAATAATTTTTCTGTCCTAATTTTTTACGATTCATGTACCACTTTTTACACCAAACGCGCCTTTGTTTTCGTTTCTTTGTTTTTATTGCTATTGCAAGCAATAAAATAACGCAGTATTTACACATGTTGTCTTCTTCACAAGTTACAAGTTTTGTTTACGCAGTGCTAGACTTGAGCACTGAACTTGTGTAGTGTATGGCCGGCATTAGCCACAGTGCATAGTCTCTGCATTATAAATATGGTTAAATTTGTTTGGGGATGACTAAAAACAATTTAACTTTTATTTATAATAATTAATTGTTATCAGATGCAGAAAACATATCGTGGTTGGCCCGAAGAGCTGTCCAAAATTATTAAGCGTGTTTTTTTAATTATAAAAAATCTAGTGGCACATTTTTGGTTTGTTTTTAAAAGATTAGGACGTCAAAAAAGTATAAGAAGTTCCTGGTGAGCAAAAAGGTGTATCTTTTTTTAATTTTTAAACGAATTGTTTCAAGATATTTTTTTAAATATCGAAAATAGCTTTTGATCAAATCTTTCAGTGAAAAAAATCTATGTAAAACCTTTATTCGTTTAGCAACAAAAAAATACATATTTTCTGATTTTAGCAGTCTCTCAGACCTACAAGTCGCAACATGATGTCTTCAAAATTTACAATATGATGTAAAATATTGTTGTGTATCGAGCTGCGCACTTACGAGGGCGGATTGATACTGAAGCTACCTAAGTAGGAAAAAAAACATTTTTTTTCAAAAACCATTTATTTCTCAACAGTCTCCTATTAGCTCAATACACTTGGTCCAACGCTTCTCAAGTTTTTGTAACCCTCCCAAAAATAGGATTTTTTCGAGGTCCTTAAAATAGGCATTTGTTTGGTCAATAATTTCATCGTTGGAGCTAAATCTCTTTCCACCGAACCATTTCTTTGGGTTTGGAAATAGGCAGTAGTCGCTAGGGGCTAAATCCGGAGAATATGGCGGAAGTGGTACCAATTCGTATCCCAATTCATAGAGTTTTGCCATTGAGACTGCACACGTCACACATTTATGGTCAATTGAGAGCAAACGCGGCACCCATCTTGCCGATAGCTTTTTCATATGCAAATGTTCATGCAAAATGTTGAACACACGTTCATATGATATGTTTACCATTTCAAGAATCTCACGTAACTTGACTCGGCGATCATTCATAACGATATCGAGGATTTTTTTGATATTTTCTTCAGTAACCACCTCTTTTGGCCTTCCTGTTGATGGTATTGTTGCAGTGCTTGTTCGGCCGCGTTTAAATTCAGCAATCCAATATTTTACCATGTAATCTGACGGAGCAGACTCACCGTAATGTTTATCGAGCTTTTCTTTAATCTCTTTCGCCGTTTTGCCTTTCAAATAATAGTGTTTAGTCACTGCACGAAATTCACTTTTTTCCATTTTTCAATATCAATCCGCCTTCGTAAATCTTAAGATTTTTTTAAATCAATTTTTGCCTTTTTGGCTCAAATACTCCTCAAAATAAAAAAATATATATAAGACTCAAGTCTCGACGAGTCAAACCTGACCTGTTTAACCGGGTCTAAAATCCAATTCAAGTCATAATTTTGAAACTTTAGACTCAATTTCCCGAATAAAAATTTTTGGAGATACGAGTATGTGAAGATAACTTAGGGACGATGATACGACAAGATTTTCGGATATGGGTATACTATAACGAGATCATGTCCAAATATTATGTTAAGTTATTTATAATATCAATATATTCTTCTGAATTTTATATTTATATCAATATTTGTTGTTGAATTATAAACATTGGCTTTAAAATTTTATAGGACGATTTGTGTTTAAATTGTAATCACTATATTGTGATAATATCAATATATTTAGATAATTATTATGAGATTCCAAAGCCCTATTCCAGGAGGAAATTTGTAGCGACACTATTATACATCGTTGACATATTTTCAATAAATATATAATTACTTTTCAAAATCTTTTTTGTTGAGGGTTTTTTAGCTAGTCTCTATACATGTATTTCATTTTGCATTAGCACCAATGAAATGTATTTATATAGACTAGCTAAAAAATCCTCAACAAACAAAAGTATTTGAAAATCTTTGAAAAAAGATATCGAGGCAATCTCGATTAATATATTTAAAAAAAGTGTACATATTGTATAGCATTGAAAATGTAGTTCTATTCTTTTTTATAAGATTTAGGTAGAATTATAGAAATTATAACAGTTGCAAACAGATATTGTGGAAATATCTCGAGATTAGTGAAAGATATTTGAATAATTTTTTTAACGGGAAGATATTTATATCAAAGCCAATAACATTATATTGAGAAAAAATAAATATTTTATTATATTTTTATGGTACACGATTATTTTCGCTTAAATTTGACTTTTTCAAAAAATCTGCGCATGTGTTCACATTTATTGACAATCTGTCTTCAGTTTTTGGCAGAAATATTAGGACTACCTATGTTATAAAACTTAATCATTGGAATTTTAAAAATCCGTAATCACAATTTTATATACATAGACTCTTAAACACAAAAAATTATTTTATGAAGATTGAAATTAAAATCAATCAATCAATTTTGTGTTGCTGAATCAATAAGAAGCAAAACAATATGATAAAATACAAAAAATTATTTTTAAAATTTACTATTTTCGGTCAATGCTGAATGTAGGGTGCAAGTCCAAAATAATGAATTGCCTTTCGCGATATGTATTGAAAAAATTAATATGTTTAACAACATTTTTTTTACAAAATTAAAAATTAGGAAATTACTTATAAAAAACATTGGGTTTTCAGGTTAATTTCAGAATTTTTATTTTTTACCCTTTTTTCGACCTTTTCCTAGTTTTACTTAGAATTTTATTGAAAATCGAATGATGACTCTTAAATTAACTGAAAACTGAAGAAAATCAAGATGAAGTCAAATATATTCTAAACTATGAGAGATACGGAAGCAAATTGAAGGATATTATATCTTTTTATTTTTTAGCAGCACTCCAAGCGCCTTAAATATTTAAATAGGATAACAAATAAGAAAGTTACAAAGCTCAGAAGTTTTTTTGACCCGAGACTGCCTTGTGCTTAGGGTTGCCAGAAGGGCCTGATTTGGCCTGATTGTCAAGTTTTTAAATGCGCGTCAAGTGAAAAAGTGATTTGTCAAGCTTTTTTGTAAGTTTTTTTTTTATTCTAGCTATGTAATAATACTTAAAAAAAGTATGTGTATATTTCTAAAAAACAAATCTAAAGCCCATATTTTTACTATCAATAGAACTAAGGACTAATATGATACATATTTTTTTTCTGCAATTATAGTTTAAAAAATAACTATAACTTTCTGTACAATTACACTGTACAACAGCCAATCTGGGGGATGAGAAATTCCAAGTCAGGGGGATGGTACTAGGTCAGTATAGTAAAACCCTCAAAGGGTTTGGCGTTCGTATGTGTCAGTTTTTTTTTATGACCTTTTAAATTTTTTCGTTATCTTGATGTTTTTTCGCTTAGTTGTAACATTTTGGCAAAAACGTAGTTTAACATAACTCGAGAACCACTTGTCCGATTTTGATGAAAGAAATTTAGAAAAATTAAGAATTACAATTTCTCTAATCTATTTCTATACCGTTTTCCTATATGTGCAACACTTTCGAAGTTAAAAATGAATGTATGAAGGGAAAAAAGTATTTTTTGCCTAAAAATTTAAATATTTTTTTTTTTAAATTCATAAAAAATCCAAAATGGAAAAAAGTGCCAAAACTAATTACTTTCGCGTAAAGTCACATAACTCATGAGCAAAAAAAGGCATAGATCATGAAAATCGATGCATGCGTTTCTCATTTATTCACAATTAGGTAAATGTATGAATTTCAAAAATTTGCTCCAGATATGCACAACATTATTTGGAGAAAACATTGACACTCACAAGCCGAACTCTCTCATATTTTTATTTACTATGCCTGATTGGAAAAAATTAATTTGTTAAGATGGAAAAACATGGGAAATGAATGTGATAATATAACTTACCTTCTTTAATTTTACTTTCGCTGAGTCTCGGGTAAATTAGTTTCAAACACAAGAAAAGTTCATCTCTTTTGGCGACAGTTTTGATAAAATTCTTAACAATTCCAAGTTTAATATGCAGTGGAGGCAGCAATATCTTCTCCTTCGGCACTAGAGGCTCACGAATAATATTGGCCGTTTGTAACCTGCTGTGCTCTCTGAGTTTCCATCCGTGGCATGCATATTGGTCACCGGAAAATCGTGTGTCCCAATCGCACAAAAAACACATATATTTTATATAGCCGCTTTGAAGACCGCAAAGCATTGCTACAACTTTTAAATCGCAGCATATGCGCCACATATGTTTGGCGTAGTTAACCATTTTTAAAATATTTTCTAGTGCATCATATGTTTCTTTCGTTTCTGTACTATAGGCGATTGGAACTGAAGGTTTTTTATTGGTCTTATGTAGTAAATCCGCCTTCAAGCTGAGTTTTGAACTGTCAATAAATAATCTCCAGTCATCTGCTTCATATTTTATTTCCATTGCGTCCATCAATTTTCCTACATCCGGGCAATATGCAGAAGTTTTTTCGTCATTCACAAGGAATAAACTTTGTAGTGTTGCCTGACGACTTCGATAAGATGTGACTTTCACACCGGGTGCCAACAAATTGTTTGATTTCAAAATGGAAGCCAGCTCTTCCGATTTATGCTGTGTTAATTCCAACTTGGCAACAATTGAATCAAGCTTATTTTGATTTATTAAAATTGGCTCATTGGATACTGATGGCTCATATGGGGGATCATCACGTGCATGATATGTCGGAGCAGTCGTAGAAGAGAAAATATATTGGCTAGAAGCTTTTGGCACAGGAATGTGGTCCGAATGAGGCAATGGTGTTGCGGCACTTGCAACACCAACGTAATTATACGATTTTCTTATCCTTTTTGCGGCTCCTTTATTCGCACATGCATAGCAATTCAATGGATTGTGACCTTCGCCAGGATTAGTCCAAGTCATTGGGATACCGAATGGCATACTTTCACGTCTTCTATTTTTCCAATCCATTAGACGGTTGTAGCAGCTTTTACACACTATATTTGGTACCCAATTTTCGTTCTCAATTTCTCTTTTAGTACAGTAGAAAAATATGAGAGAGTTCGGTTTGTGAGTGTCAATGTTTTCTCCAAATAATGTTGTGCATATCTGGAGCAAATTTTTGAAATTCATACATTTACCTAATTGTGAATAAATGAGAAACGCATGCATCGATTTTCATGATCTATGTCTTTTTTTGCTCATGAGTTATGTGACTTTACGCGAAAGTAATTAGTTTTGGCACTTTTTTCCATTTTGGATTTTTTATGAATTTAAAAAAAAAATATTTAAATTTTTAGGCAAAAAATACTTTTTTCTCTTCATACATTCATTTTTAACTTCGAAAGTGTTGCACATATAGGAAAACCGTATAGAAACAGATTAGAGAAATTGTAATTCTTAATTTTTCTAAATTTTTTTCATCAAAATCGGACAAGTGGTTCTCGAGTTATGTTAAACTACGTTTTTGCCAAAATGTTACAACTAAGCGAAAAAACATCAAGATAACGAAAAAATTTAAAAGGTCATAAAAAAACTGACACATACGAACGCCAAACCCTTTGAGGGTTTTACTATACTGACCTAGTACCATCACCCTGACTTGGAATTTCTCACCCCCCAGGACAATAATCCCAAAAATGTTCCATAGTGTTATTATAAAAGTGCCAACACTGATATTTACCCTATTACTCAACACTAGTAAATTGACAACATTGAACCAGAGAAGCAAGTCGTGGACTTTTCGTCGGCGGCGGCGATTCGGCTTGAGCTGGGGTTTTACCGGCGCGCCATCCTTCTATCAGCTTAGCCGACTTGATAAACCCATGGTGGAATAATACAGGCGGTTTTTCATTGTTTTTTTTTTTAATAAAACTTATGTGTTTGAAGAATTGTCAAGTTCTTTATGAAAATTATTATTTATTTGTTATAGACTAGCTAAAAACTCTCAGCAAATTGTTTTTACGAGTAAAAGTTAAAATTCAATTCGTATTTTCCCAATAATAATTATCCAGAAGTTCTTCTTTAAAAACAAAAAATCTCTTTTATATATTTAGTATGAGTGTTTTCATTTGTCAAGTTTTTTTTTCAAAATCAAGTTTTTTTTTGGTCAATGTCAAGCTTTTTGACAAATTAGATCTCGCAAGCATACTTTTGCTATACTGTAGCTTCGTTCTTGTTTAAGCTACAAGGCCTATAAAGTTTCAAACAGATCAGCAGCTTAGAAATTTTAGATTTATTACCATTTATTTTGCGAAATATGGCTTTGTGCACTGTTTTAAAAATTGCAGTCGCTAGATAAATTTTAATGGATAACAGTTCTACAAACTAAATTGGACTCATAAAGATTTAATAAATGTAATTATCGTGAATAGGAATTATATAATTCTATTTTTTAACATTAATATTTAAAAAATTTGCATATCTATTTTTTTAAATAAAATTTAAGAAAAAGAAACAATTTTTAGTTTTAACTTTAATATATGTACGTAGTTCGTTGAATTTTGTTTTAGTTGAAAGGAAGTTTATGGCTATAGCTCAAGTTAATTTTAAGAAAGTTTTAATAAATTTATTATTTTATTAAGAAAGTAATATTGGAACAATTTATTCATCAGACTAACAGATTCATCAGGATCAGTACTGATATCGAGGTCGCTACACCATCTCATCAGGGTCTTTGCTCGATTTTAGCACTTTTGACGGTGGATACTAGTGACTAGGATTATTAAGAAAATAAGGGAAACACTTTTTAACTATCCAGAATAATTAATAACTTGATTAAAAAAGTCAAATACGACGACAAAAATAAAAATAATAGAAACTCATCTAGCAATACTAAATTTTATAGCCTTCCATTTATACCAAAACTTTCAGAAAATAAACACATAACACTAATAGAAGATGACGAAGTTATCAGCGAATACCAAATCCCGGGATTTGAATTTTTTTAATCTCGAGATTTTTGGGCTTCACTCAATCCCGAAATTGCTTACTAACTTTGTTTTGCCTTTTTTTTCATAAGCAAATTCATTATGATTTTCTTCCATATTCACCGTGGGAACACAATTGATCTTTTATATTTGTTTGTTTCACTGTCAATGAAATGGGAAGAAAAATTAATCTTTGTTATTCTTTATAAGCGCGTCTAACAATTATAAAGTATTGAAAATAATTAAAGGAAATAAATTGCAGAAAAAATGTCTTTCGAACTGCACAAAACAAAAGGTGTGGTTTTATTTTCTAGTTGATTCTTCTGATGCAAGATATTATTTTTTGTTTGTGCCAACGATTTCATGAGTTAAAAATACCCGTAAAGAAGTCTTTACTTGATTTAACGGATTATGATTATAAATTAATCAAACAACAGATATTTTGAATACTATAAAAGCAACAGTTGAAACTTTATGTCAAAGCGATATGAACCTTTGGAAAACAGATCCTGCCCTTTCTTTTATGATAAAAGAAGTATCAAAATTGGAATGAAAATTAAGCCATGAACTGGAAAAGTCTCTTTACAAACGAATTACAGAAAGAACAACGAATTATTCAACATTGTTGAGTTTTTTGAAACTTTGTTTTGTATATTGTTTTTTATGAATACTAAATATTTTTGGTATATTCAAATATACATACATATGTATAAAATAAATATGTAATTATAAAACTTTTGTTTGTGATCCTTTTTCAAATGCGTTTTTTTTAAATAAATATTTTTTTTTATTATTATTGTTAGTATTTTAAATACTTTAACATTTCTACATACATAGGTATATACAACAATTTAATTTTTTAAGAATTTACATTAAATCTCACAAAGTTAACACATTTTATACAACAAACAGTATCGTTTCTTTCATTTTTCATATTATTTGGCAAAGAATTATATAATTGAAAGCCTTTATAAAATAATGATCTCTGCATTAGCGTTGTAGTAACCCTCTGGATACGAAAATCATCGGCATTTCTAAGTCCGTATGGTTGGCTCTCCCCCACATATTTTATTTGTTCACATAGATATTCCGGGGCATCTCCTCGCTTCATTTTTCTAATAAATTTTGGGGTGTTGAATTCAAGTCTCTGCTTTATATTCATCCATTTAAGACTATGTAGCATTGTATTTATATGAGTATACCGGTCACATTTTAAAATTATTCTCATTGCTTTATTTTGTAATTTTTGCATTCTTTCTAGTTGATTTTTGTTGCTGCATGTATATAAAATTGTTGATCCAAATTCGAAATGGGGCTTAATTATAGTGTTATATATATTTATCGCGGTAGTTTTTGATATTTTACACCTTATTCTTCTAAGGAAACCGATTTTTTTACCGATCTTTTTACACGTATAGTCTACATGTTCATTAAATTTTAGTTTTTTGTCTATTATAAATCCGAGATATTTTATATGTTCAACTATTTATAATGTTGAATGTTACAACGGGGTATTTTTGTTAAGCTTTCGCTATAATAGACCTTTATTTTAATTTTTTGTTTCAATATCTATAAAAAGCATATACATAATACCTCTTAATGAAAAAAAATCAGAATCTCAAAAAATTTCAGAATACCGAAAAATTTCGGAATCCCGAAACATTCGGAGCCCGGAATTTGATTTTTTGAAATCCCGAATCACGAGATTCGCGAAAACCGATTAGAATCCCTAATATATGTACATAGATCAAACAAAACAACAAGTAACGAAAATGGATAAAAAAAGCAATGTTGTGTACCAGATACATTAAAAAACAAAAACATACAACCGCATTAACTCAGCACTGCACTAAAAGCAATCACACAGCTGACTTTACGAACATAAAGATCCCAGCGCCAACATTGCATACCACATTACATATATCTCTTCAATGAAATTTGCCACACTTTGTGTTCAATTATTTCTAGCTTACAAAGTGTATTGAGGCGGTATATGGAATTTGCAAAAAATGAATTCCGTTCATCTTTTATAATGTGCTGATATAATCTGTACATGTATACATGAAGCTGTACATACTTGCTAACATATACTTAGATATTAAACCATTGCAAATGTTGTCTTGAATGCTATTTAAGACATTTTATTTTTTAGCAAATACTTCAGTGCACTTACTTCTTGTTTTGCGTGACACACACAGTGTGTGCCAACAACAATAATAAACAATGAGCGAACACAGCTGATAAGTAACAAGTTGAACACAGTTATGACATGTATACATGTATACACAAAACAAACACATTTTATTTTTTTTGTTGTAGGGGAGACTGGGGCAGATTCAGCACTTTTTTTTAGCAGCTCTGAATTTAAGAAGTTATATCACAAATTTAAAAATTTTGTGGCATGTTATTGTGCTTGGGTATTGAATAAAAAGATATAAGTAAAAAATTGTATAAAGACTTAGTATTGATTCCATATTTTTGAGAATTAGTAGAAAAAGTCATTTTCGCTGAATGTGCCCCATGCTACAATTTTTAAATAAAAATTTTATTAAGAAAAAATTCAATAACTTAAACTAAAAACAAAACAAAAAAATAATACATTTAAAATAAAATTATAATTCAGTCTTTTGATAAACATTTTAAATGAGAAACGAAACAAAAAATAATACATTAAAAATAAAATTATAATTCAGTCTTTTTGTTACATTTTATATGATAAACAAAACAAAAAAATAATACCACCAAATTTCCACCAAAATAAAAACATTTTTACATATGTATATACTATAAATTGTTTGGAGTTTAGAAAATGACAACATTGCCTGTGATGTACAGCAATCACGCTGCTGCCTTTTTTAAAACTGCAAATAACAACAAAAACTACTGTAACACATAACATTTTTGCAAGACATCATTGCTTGACGAATAAACAAATAGTATTTGTTGGAATAGACGGTTTACCATTGTTTAAAAGTTCGTCAATATATTTGTGGCCTATTTTGGGAAATTTCATTAATGTAAAGGATAGTGGTGTATTTATGATTGGAACATATTTAGGAAGTAAAAAGCCTTGTAGTGCTAATGTTTTTTTGAAATTATTACTTAAAGATGGAGTTTCCGTATTAGGTAAACAAGTAAACTTCAAAATAAATGCGTTTATTTGCGATGCACCAGCGAAGTCCTTTATCTGTGGAATTAAAGGGCATACTTCATATTATGGGTGCAGCAAATGTACACAAAAAGGCAACCGCATAGGTAACAATATCGCATTTAATACAAAGTCTGGACAATAGATTACAGATGAAAATTATACTTGTAGAACCATTCCCGAACATCACCAATTATTTTTCCTCGAAAGCAAATCTGTCTTAGAAGAAATCGGTATAAAAATAGTTACCCAGTTTGCAATAGACCCCATGCATCTTATTGACCTCGACTTAACTAGAAAAATATTGAAAATGTTACATTTTAATGAAGCAAGTTTTAAAATAAATAATGAATCACCTAAAACTTAATGGCCAAATTTCGCGAACAGTTTCAAGTATTCCAATCGAATTTGCTAGGAAACCGCGATTGTTTAAGGATTTTAAGATGAGGAAGGCAACTGAATTTCGGTTATTTATTTTATACACAGGTTTAATAGTTTTGAAAGACATTGTGCCAGACTACTTTTACTATCATTTCCTATTGTTAAGCTGTGGATATAGAATTTTACTTAATAAGAGAAACTATGTATATCAAAAATTTGTAAACTGCTAAATAAAATTTTGAATATTTTGTTGAATGTTTTCCTTTACTTTACGGTGAAAAAAATGTGTCATACAACGTGCACAACTTGCTCCATGTTTGTCAATCTGTGCAAGAAGTAGGATTTATTCAAGATATATCCGCATACAAATATCAGAATTTTATGAACACTTAAAAGAAGCATAAAAAACCCAAGAAATATTTTGGAACAAATAAGTAACAAATATCAAAAGAAAAAAATTGTTTTGAAAAATAGTGAAAACACGCTTATTAGAAATAAAGCAAATGAAATTTTACAATACCGTACCGAGAAATATACACTGTCTTTAAAACATCCAAATAATTATTGTTGTGTCAAGCCATGTTCTGCTGTTAAAATTTCAAGCTTTCTTGTTAATGAGGAAAATTCTTTATGTTTAAAGGAAATATGTTCCCAGACTCTACTTGCGTTTTTGATGAACTAATTTCATCACTCAAATTAGACATAGTATTATACAAATATGCATCCTTTGAATTTAAGTATAATTTAATTTTTATACCTTTATTACACAGTTTCTAAAGCCAAGCAAACCAACGAAATGTTAAAGAAAACTTTTAAAACAACGTCATCCGAATTTGTAGATGAAGTTGGAGATCAAACGTTCAAAGACCGCCTGATTGAAGTGGAAAAAAACTTGACATAATCAAAATAAAATCTTAACAATATAAGAAAAGCTAACAAAGAAGATTTCCCGAAGCAAGCTTATTTTCCCATACAAAATACAGAACAATTATCGGAGCTTGAAATTGCTGTTGAAAAAGACCCTAAAAAGTTTGTAAGTACACTTTCAGTATTTTGTGCAACTAATCATAAAAGAACTTACATAAACAATTTTTTAAATTTCTAATATTTCTAATTTATTCCGATATGACCCAGCAAGCAAAGAAGTAATTTTGAAGGACTTAAAACATAATTTTTGTCTATTATTTTAGGTAAATGTACTTAAAAGCATAATTTACCCAAATGGCTTAAGATCAAGTTTCACAAAAAATTATTGGGGATGATATAATAATGAACTATAATTATAATGGGGTGCACTGAAAACTCAGTTTTGAGGAATTTATATCTTTAAATAGAGCAATATATGGTTCAAATTTCATCCTCAATTATAAAGAATTTGGAAAGTAATACTTTTAATTTCAGAGGCAAATTCTCGTGAGGGCTATAGCGAAAAACTCTATATACAGGATATTCGTAACGGTTTACGCCTATCAAAGAATAGAATTTCAAAAAGAAATTACGACAACCGGCAAAAAAATAATAAAGTAAATGAAAGCCAACAATATGTAACAATATTACTTAAAATATTTTTATAAATTACATTACTTTTTTTCTGTTTGCTTCTATTAAAGTGGATTAATATTTTAGTTTCAAATAAAGTATTTGTTATTTTATAATAAATGGAGTTTCAATTCTTTATAAGGTTTGGTGTTATACAAAATAAGTTAGTGTAATAAGTATTCTGGTATTCATAAGACTTAAAATTTATTTAAAACCCATTTTAAAATTTTTTTGTATGGAAAATTTGAGTTAAAACACATTTCAAATTCTTTTAAAATTTTATGAATACAGTTTTGTAAACGAAAAATGAAAAAATTCGATAAAGTGAACAATTTTTGTTTTAATTAATTCAACTTGAAGCGCAAGACGCCTTCAACTTGCCCACGAAGTAATACGGAATGTGTGTTGGTTGGCCACTATCTGCTTACAATGTGTGTAAAGAAGTGTGCAAGACGGCCCCAACTTACCCACGAAGTAATGCATAATGTGTATAGGTTGTCCACAGTCTGTTTACAATGTGTGCGAAGTTGTGTTCGATACTCTTTCTACTTGCCCACGAAGTAATGGAGATTGTATATAGACTGTCTACTGTCTGCTTACACTGTATGTGAGGCAGTAATCAGTTCATATGAATTGGATGAACACATCACTATCCCGCTTACTTTGTATGCAAGTAGAAGGCGTTCACTCGAAAAATGCTGCAATGCATTCGAAAAAGTATAATAAGTTGTAATGGAGATTGTGTGCATTACTGTCCTACTCGTGTGGATGAAATCATCGGTTCTGTAAACGAAAAATTGGTCCCTGGGATATTAAATAAAGAGAGAGTAAAAGCGATATATAATTGAGTCTCAGAATACCAAAAAAGGGGAACAGTGCAATAAACCAGATTATTCTATACTTTCGCTTTAGTTTTCTGTGATAATAAAATACATAAATATATTTAATAAAAATTTTTATTTGAAGTTGTTTTTCCTTTTGTATTTTATTTTCATAATGTGCAAAACAAAAATAAATGTAATTAAAATATTTTTCGCTTGTTTGTATGAAACTTTTATATTTTTGTTCGTTGCTTATTTATTTCCACATTATTGCATTTTTATATTTATTTTCAATGTTACCAGACTTAATAAAAATATCTCTGAAAATCGAAAGTAATTAATCGTTTACATATTTTTATATATCTTGACCATGATGATATAAACAGGTGGCATTATTAGGACTACAACAATAAAACAAAAAAAGGAATTTTTGTTTGTGTAAAGTCTAAAGCTATGTACAGACAATTGGCAGATCTTACAATATTGTAAGATATGGCAATATGTTGACAACGTACTGACAATGAAAAATTTTTACCAAATGGTAAATTGTCAGTTCAGACGATTGTAAGAAAACCTTACAATTTCATTGCCAGACAATTGTCAGCCAATAAATTTATCTGCCAACAAAAATTGTCAGTTTTCACGGTTGTCAGATTGTTGTGTGGAAAAATTGCCAGATGTGTTGTTAAACTTTGTCAGAACTTTTAAAGCTTTTGACAGAAATTATCAATTATAAATTTTTAATATAATGTAAACACTTCTTTTACTTTGCAAAAAACTTCAGTTCTTTATTCACTTTCGTAACAACAGTTTTACTTTTATTTTTTTAATATTTTTAAGTATCTTGCTTTTTTTTTGCGATTATTATTGACATTTATTATTTATGGACAGCGTTGCCACTAAAAAAATTATCTGACAATGGTGCCATTGTCAGATGTATTAAATTAAACACATCTGCCAATAAAACGAGAGCTTACAATGTCTGACAATTATCTGACAATGGCAAAGTAGAGTGTTCTCACGATTGTGAGATGTCTGACAATATTATTGTCTTACAATGAACTGACAATGCTTTTTCTGGCAACGTTGTAAGACAAAAATTGTAAGTTCAGATGGTTGTCAGACATTTTCTGAACATTTTTCTGGCAATATTGTAAGATCTGCCAATCGTCTGTACATAGCTTAAGTCCTTGTCAAAAATTATTGTAAACAAAAATTAAATAAAATAAGTTAACAGAAACCTTTGGATTTTATGGACGCTACAAATGAACAAGACAAGGAAGTGTGGATTACTTTGAAATTATTTGTGGTCCATATAGAAGGTATAAGTACCTATAAGAAATTATTAAAATTTTTAATAAAAAAATAAACACAAATTGAACAAACAAAAGCTTGGATATTTTGTACATATAAACTAGAGATGGGATCGTTAGTGATTTCTCACTCACGCTCATGATAAAAAGTTTTACTCACGCACGTTCTTATATTTTGGGCTCCCGTTCATGCATTCTCACGTGAGTAGCAAAAACGCTACGCACAATCACGAAAACACACTCACGAAATAATCACGAAAAAAATTTTAAATAATTCAAAAAATATTATTATCACTGATACATTCTGCTAGTTTGATCAATAGACTGTTCCAATAATACTTTCTTAATAAAAATAATTTTAGTTTATCAAAAAAGATTTCTAAAATTAATAAAGAAATGAATAAAGTAAGACTTGAACTTGAGCCAAACAATTCCTTTCAACATAAACTTAAAACAATTTAGGTAATTACGTAGAAATATTAATTACAAAAGTATACGAAAAAATAACAATATATGTAGCAGAAAAATTACGAAACAATCACGTCAAAAATCTACTTATGCACGCTCAATTTCTTTGTACTCGTGTTTATGCACGCTCACGTAATTGAAACAAAAAATTAATTACGATGACTCAAGAAATCTACTTGAATTTTGTTAATCTTACCTTGAATTCTAATTCAATAAGCGATCGGTATCATATGAGCAAGAATGCCTATCGATGCATCCCTAGTTTTTTTATTTCAAAAAATAAAATAATATTTTTCAATCTTATCACAAACTATGCTATATAAAAAATATAAAAATTAGAGATGAATTATTTGTTGTTAAGAATTGCAAATTTTATTTAAAAAAAAGTATTTGCATTGTTTTTTATGTTAATAAAATACAGGTAGAACACGCTTAACATGTGCTGCCTTGAACACAGACTAGGTTGATGTATAAATCATTATGGTTTGATTTCAAATAATAATCAAGATTCCACAACCAATTGACGAGCTGTTTTTCTAAATTGAAAAGCAGTGAAATGAGATTTACTGCCTTTGTACTTTAACAATGAAAATTAGAATTGAAATTTTTTTCTTTACATAAAAAATATACATTAAAAGTACTAAATCGTAAAATAGCAGGATTCTAATTTTTCAATGAATTAAAAAGGAAGTAATATGTTTCAATAAATAAAACCAGCACTTTTTTATTTGAACAATGGAGCACTTAGGAACACCATCTTGATGTATTCGATAAAACTGGAAGCTTGTTATCTTCGCGAAATAATAAATTTTGTAAAAGACATATAAAAAACTATTAAGAGAACTTATCCGCATTAAAATTAAGAAAAGGCACTAAGTGAAATCTACTGCCTATCTTTTAAGCACGGCAGTATAAACTAGTCTGTATAAAAATTACTGACAATTTTTTCTCTTTGATCCACCTTAAAAAAATCCACTAGTTAAAGATTATCTCTTACTTTAATTATTTTTTTTTTGTAATTCAAACAACGTACCAAGTATTCAGAAGAAAATTATTCTAAAAAGTTGCACTGCTGTTACTTTTTTAGAATGCTGCTGTGTTGGCATTAATGAAATAATTTTAATAATTGTTATGTTAATCGTTATCATGATTAATAAAATTAATTTTTAATTTAATTAAGCAGATTAATTTGCAAGTAAAACGGAAAATGTTTAAGTCCGAAAATTTTTCTTTGATGTAAATTATAAAAATTAGAAGGAAGTCCTAACATTTATCCAAATCCATAAAACTGTAAATTAGTGTAATTGAAAATTCTGTAACTTTTTTTTACTCTTTCAATATTTTCTTTTATAACTAACTTTGAATATAATAATTTTAGCAGATAGGGACTTAATCTTTGCAGAAATAAAAAATGGTCAACAAATTATATATTTTTTAAATTTATCCTTTTTGAGTTTGTAAAATTTCATATATCTAGAAATTTTCACAAAGTTTTATATGATCCCGTCTTTCGCCATATATGTATATCGTATTGGTAATTATGTAAGAAAACTTAATTTTTTATTAAATTTATATTTTTAATTTTTATGACGTCATATTTCCATAACCAGACAAAATATAACGTTACTTTGTTTCATAAAAATCGGATATGATTGATTTTAAATTAAAATAAATTATTTTTTAGTTGTGATTAACGATCAATCATTACGATTTTTTACAAGCAGCAAATTAGAAGCATGGTATCATGGTAGAATAATGCAGGTAGTGCCGAGCTACAACAACACTGCTTTTAGGTTCGAAGCTGTCAAAAGGCACAAAAGAAAAATGGCAAAAAATTTTATATTCACATGTGAGTTTGGTTGCATTTTCTGTTCTATAAAGAATTTTGTTTCTTTTTCTTTTCTTATTTGCATTTGAAACAAATGTTCAAGTGTGTTTTTTTAGTACATAATCAAATTTTGACATCTGCGAACAAAAAAAAGTCCGTTAACGCTTCGCTACTACCTGTATTATTCTATCATGCATGGTATAATAAAACAAAGTAAGCAACTGCCGTCCTTTATGAAAATTCGAGCCGTCGCCAAGACACTAAATTTTTACGGCTCTTATATGTAGTTATACTAAAAAAAGCATTGTTTATTATAATTTGCGATTGTAATTGTACATCACACTATACAACTTTTCGCTACAGCAAAGAATTTTATTTAATGTGTGTAAAAAAGATCTTTTAAAAATTTGTTGGTAGCCGACGGCTTGTAGTCAAATGTTTTGCTTCGCCGCCGCAATAATTTTTTTATCAGCTTGTTTTCACAGACGTCAAAATTTTATGTTATCAAAAAAGATATCATTTGGCACAGCAGAAACATGGATTTTTTTCTCTACAGGCAAATATTTTTTCACCATAGTATTTTGCTATCGTTTGACACACGCCCATAGTTGAAAAAATGAGCCAAAGAAAACAGGATAAAAAAATTGGTACAGTAATTTTGACTTAGCAGCACAATTAATTTTGCATATATGTAAGTCAAAAATGCTGTTAACTTAAATGAATGTTTGTTTGTATGTACATGTATGAATTCTGATGATGACAACTTGAGATTTGTGTGGGTTGTTTGCGATTTCTTAAATTATAAATGGCTTAAGTTAGATGTTTACGTGAAAAAGTGGTCAGCATATATTTTGAATGTGTGCAGCTAACTTTGATTATTTATATTAAAATATTTTAAAATAAGGTATATGTGCAGGTATACAAAATTCACTTAACGTTTAGTAAGAATGATAACGGAAAATATATCTTTTTGGACAGTGAAGTCAAAACGCAGCTAACTTTGTTTTTTGGGAACAAATCTAGTTTACGGAAGTAGCTCCAAATAAAAAAAAAATTATTTTGGGTGATAGAAAATTGAATTTTAAGAGAAAAATATTAAGTAAAAAAATTGGCGGCGACGCTTATTTTCAGAGTTATGGACCTACAAAATTTTTCACATCTTATACAATTTTCTTGATAAATTTTTAATTCAATATAACAATATACAATATATTTTAATTTTCTTTGAAAATAAATGACAAAAAAGTTAAATAATTTGCACATTAATATCTTCTAATTTGCCGGCCTTCGGCCGGGCTCAAGGATTTCATCCTCTATGGTATAACAAATACTGGCTTCGCTTACTTAAGACTTTCTATATAGCCGGCCTTCGGCCGGGCTCAAGGATTTCATCCTCTTTGGTATAACAAACACCGGCTTCGCTTACTAAAGACTTTCTATATAGCCGGCCTTCGGCCGGGCTCAAGGATTTTATACTCTGTGGTATAACAAACACCGGCTTCGCTTACCAAAGATCACCATGTCATAGACATTTTTACAAGCTTTCCAATGATACCAATATCGACCACATTAATTCACAAATACTATCCACCATCACACTTATATATTAAAACTTTATGGGTCCGTAACTCCGAAAATATGGGTCGCCGCCAATTTTTTTATTTAATATTTTTTTCTTAAAATTCAATTTTCTATCACCCAAAATAATTTTTTTTTTATTTGGAGCTACTTCCGTAAACTAGATTTAAGCCGTTTTTTGTATGAAAATAATTTTAAAAGCGAATAGACGAAAAAATTTTTCTTAAAATATTAGACATGATAAAAAGAATAAACACGACTACCCACTATGCAACCAACATAAAAGAAACCGGAAAATATCAAAATATTTTCATGTTTATGAAACCTCGAAAGCAACACGAAATAAAAACATAAGCAGGATTACAGACTATGCAACCCACAATGAAACAGGCCTGGTTGCATAAACACGTTGCAATGTGTGCAGCCAGCATAGCAATCAGTAGGTTGTAAGTATGAAACCCAACGCAACTTTTTTAAAAAATTGTTCAAAGTAAAAATTATTTGGAATACCATTTTTTGCCGAATACCATTTTAATGGACCTACTTCCATTATTTTCAACAGAAACCTTCCCAGAAAAGGTCGGTTCAATAATTTTCGTTGAACCGACCTTTGTTATTTTCATTCATTCATTCATTCATTCATTTTTATTTTCTATCATCATACAATACAAATATTTTAAAATATTTTATATATATACACAAATTTTGAGATTTTACTAAATAGTATTGCACCAAGTATTAAACTATTATAAGGAAATAAGAGAACATTGAAAATATAATTATTACTTATTATTTTCAAACCGAACAATTAAAGAAAAAATTCCAAGAGAATAGTCTAAAATTTTGGTATGTTGTGTGAGGCCTTGGTTCCACTTACCCCAAAATATAGCAGACGGACACCGCTCATTCTTCTTCCCTATCTACAAGGATCCATAAATAATGAAGAAATTACATATGGAATAACAAACCTACCAAAATTTTAATAACTTAGTTTTCTTTAAAAAAAATTATCATTAAAAAAAATGTACTGAGGACGTGCTTAGGTTTTGGCCCATACTGTGTATTCCTTTTCCAATCTTTTTGCTGAAGGGTATAATGAGATGTAAATCAAAACAGAAATTAACACATATGTATATAATTAAATTTAAAAAAGTTATTCGAACCTTGAGGTCATTTTTTATATGAAAAAAAACGTAAATTTGATTGCTAATATTTTACTACCTCTTCGGCTAGCTTTATAGATATACATTTAGAAATAAAAAATTTTGCACAATTGTTATGTAATTACTTTTAATTTATGTTTTGTCCTGAAGGGTTAGTGAAAAATTGACAAAAATTGTATAAGTTTTATATATAAAAAAGATCTCTCATTTTATCCTCATTATTAAAAAAAAAGAAATTTGAAAAAAATAATTTTCATATTTTATATTTTGCAGATTCTAACTCAAACATTTGTTGTTTTAATTCAAGTTGAGCATTTTCCTCTTAGTTTTTTCCAGTTCTTTATTTAATTCAAATTTTTCTTTTGCAAGCTTTAGTTTGCAGCAAATTACACAATGCTTTTATTTATGTTGGAAAAGCATTTTTTATGATTTTATATTTCAAAAAATACGTAAATTTTTTCATTTTTCTACACTTTCACTGCCAAAATGTCTTACGAATGCAATACGAATAATTGTAACGTTTTTGGCATTTGTTTTCGTATTACACAGTTGCATTTTCGAAAGGAAGATATGCGAATATGAGAAGAGCAAAAAATGTACGTACGTTCGGAAATGATTTTGCGATAATCTTGTTGCACAGCAGTGTTGCCAGTGCAATTTCGAGGAAAATACATTTGAGTTTCCAAAAAGATAAATTTTTTTCCCAGAGATACATTTTCCAAAAAATTCTAAAATCAATTTTTAACGTTTAACATTTTTATTTTATATTTAACGAATATTGAAAAGAAAATTATATCATATAAATTCATTTTTATATTTATTTACATAAGTCATAAATATTAGGTACGTAATTTTTAAAAGCACAGTAAGCAAACTTTAAAATTAATTATATGTAACTATCTTTGGATGTTTTGAAAACAAATTCATTTTTGTAAAAACTAATATACGAGTTAAGAAGTTTATACTAAGGCGATTATATCAAAAAGTTCATATAAATTTCTTAAAAATAAAAACGATGTTCATATTTACTTAGAACAACTTCGCACTACTAGTAATCATCGATTTAGGTAGATGGTATGTCGAAACCCCCTTAATATTTCCTTTCACCATTAGTAAAGCTGCTATTGTATTAGTATTGATTCGGTTATGATGATCAGTCTTAATAAGCTTTAGCTGGCTAAAAATTCTCTCCACACATGCATTCAAAAATGGAAGTACAAATGTTATATAAACTACTTTTTTTTAATTTTTATACAACGGATCATTAAAATTTTTTTTTATTAAACACTTTTTCCCAATACTCATCAGCGGACATGTCACTGTTTAACCCAAGCTCTTCGTGGTTGAGGAGAGCGTGCTCAAGCCATTACGTTAAAATTTAAGAAAGACGGAATTTGTTTTAATACAACAGTTAAATCCTTTTCTTTAAAAGATTGAGGTTCCTTTAAATTAAACATATTTATAATATTAAATATTTCATCGGTAAAAACGAATTTTAAATTTATTTGTTTTAAAACTTCGATATAAAATGATTGGCAATTTTTTATTAAATCATATTTCTCATGGTGATCTTCTATTGTTGTAGCAAGCGAAGTAAAAAATTTCATCTTAATACACATATACAAGAATAAGCAAACGACAGAAGAATTGAGAAAACTTAATAACAAAATACATGTTATTTTTGTATTTACTTGTCACTGTTTTTTTTAGTATTCATAACGAAATGATAACTTAAAAAACTTTGTCAGAGACGGATAGTTTAATATTTTATTTCTCTAGATTTTGCGTACAGATTCAAAAGATACGAAAAGTGGCAGGATTATACATGGTACCTGAAGTCATGAAAAGATACGAAAAATGTATCTTTCGTATCCTAATAGCATCACTGTTGCACAGTTCCTTTTGCTCGAATTCACAATTTTCATTTTTCGAATCGAATTACACAATAACCCCCTGATAATTACAAATATTTAGACCGACAGAGATAGGTTTAGAAATAACTAAAGAGACCGATGTCTTGAAAAATAATAATATTTTAGATTTTACCCTTTGATTCAACCATTATTAATTCGTTCTAGATTTAACCAAAAATTAAAATTCTAGAGTTTTGGTATGTGAAAATGGAAATCTGCTGAAAACTTTGGCATCGAGCTAGACTTTAAATTTCAACATTGCTCAAGACTGGATTTACTACAACGTAAAAGTCTAGGTAATTTTTTATCTGTTTGTTGAATGTTCGAAATATGTGTGAAATTAGAAATATAATATGCGGCTATAATTTGTGCTCCAGCATACGCTGCAATTACACATGCAAGTAGTGGCATGCCCTTGATGTATACGCATTATCAATGAAAAATTGTTCGAAAAACTCAAAACTCTTGCCACAAGCTTTTGCTTTTAGACATGCGAGTGCAAGGTCATTTTTAAAATGTCGAAGGGTAAACTTGAGAACATCTTTTCTATTGCTTCCAATTTAACATTTTGTTTTGTTTACAAAATAGAGTTACCGACTTAATCATATAGGCACATTTATGGGGAATCGGTTAACATTTATTATTATTATTTTATTGTATATGGCTTAATTCTTTTCATGAATAACAGCCCATGTTCAATGTTTCTCATTTCAAATTTATGATACCAAATTGTTACATTTTAAATCCATTTTTAAAAGATAAATTAAAATTTTGAAAAGTATCACATTTTTTCTAACACAACAACACAACTTCTAAATTTTTCAAATAAGTTTCAAGACTAACGTAGTATGTTAACAAACATCGGCTTTCTGAAAAATGTCTTTCATATTCAAAAATACAGAGCAACCTACATCATGTTATCTGAACACATTTGAAAATTATATTTTGATATTTGTTTAGTTAATAATCACAATCGCTTGTGTTTGTTTTTAGAACACAATTTTGATGTCTAAAATGGTTTGTTCTTTTCAAATTGCTGTGGGATCTGATCCATAAAAATATGTAGTAAAAATTAATTGGAATATTGTCATAACCTAAATATACATAAATTATTGTATAAAAAAATTGTTTTCAATACTAGCTTCAAAAATAACTTATTTTGGATCTCCTGTACATTTTGATTTTTAGACATGCGCTGTTATTCATGAAAACCGCTAAATTATTCTTTTAACAAGACTAAATAACAATTACAATTTTATAGTAATCCAGGAAATTTGCATTAAATGTTTAACAGGGTAAGATTGTTTATCATTTTGATATTTTGTGGCATGCAAGTGCCAAATTTCCACTCGCATGCAAATTTAGCTGCTATTGCGATGTGAATGTGTTGAGTTTTTCGAACTGGCAGTGGCATGTGTAAACGTTAAGTTAACCACAACAATACTCAGTAATATTTAAAATCATTAAGTTGAAAGGAGCTGTTGGGCACGAGTTCAAATCATGAATTTAAAAATTCATTTTTATTAAGATTTGTTTTTTTACAAAATAAAATAATTAATATTTATACGTAATTGTTGAACTGTAAGGTATATATTGAAATGAGATTTTTATGGCTTGAGTACAAATCTGAATTTACCCATATCTTCTTAATTTAAAAATTTTAAGTTTAATTTAGGAAAACTGCTTGATGTCAAAGCCAATGGCTTTGGAAAAAGCAAGAGAGTATAAAATATTTGGAATAATTAAAAAATCAGAGATGGAATTTCGTACTAACCGAAATTGCTTTAACTTGTAAGAAATGATTAAGTTGCACTTTTCGTATTCTAATTCGTTAAATAATACGGTTAAATAGTTGATATTCCTGTTCACTAGTGTCCACCGTCAAAAGTGGTAAAATTGAACAAAGAACGCTGATGAGATGGTGTAGCGACCTCGAAATCAGTACTGATCCGTTCTGCTAGTCTGATGAATTAATTGTTTCAAATAAAAACTACTCTCTTAATAAAATAATGAATTTATCCAAAAATAATTTCTTAAATTAAGAAGATATGTTTAAATTCAGATTTGAACTCAAGCCATAAAAATCTCATTTCAATATATAAAATAAAATAATTTTAATTAAAAGTATTTTAATTATCACACTATGATCAGTACTGATAATGATGCCGCTACATCATCTCATCACCGTTATTTTTTCAATTTAACCAATTGTCACGATGGAAAATGGCCTCTTATATAAACTCAAGCGTCTACTTCCTGCTCCGTTTTATATTTTATTGAAATCATATTTACATGGCAGAAAATTCTATGTCCATGTTAATGGGGATGATTCATCGTTTGGAAATATTAGATCTGCAGTTCTACAAGGAAGTGTACTTGGTCCTATTCTATACACCATTTCTACAACAGACATGCCCATCACAGATAACTTGATCATAACTACATATGCAGATGACACTGCTATTTTATCTTCCAATGAATCCCCACCTGAAGCTTCGGCAGTATTACAAACTCACCTTTAGCTTATCGAAACTTGGTAACAGAAATGGAACATAAGAGTTACATGTAACTTTTACGTTAAGAAAAGGCGACTGCCCAGCCCGAAATCAACGAAAGCGAAGTATTTAGGGCTCTATTTGGATAAAAGACTTACTTGGAGAGATCATGTCAAAAGTTAAAGATATCATTTAATAAAAATAAAAACTAAAAATTAATTTTGGCTGTTAGGGCCAGGGTCAGAAAAACGAAAAGATTTTTTTCAATTTAAATCATATGGACTTTGTTTCGGTTTTTACCCACAGAATATGAAGAATAAAAACAGTTTTAAAAATTTTGATGTCTTACACTTTTATGGCAATTTCGCAAAAGCAAAATATATTTTAATTCTTCGGAGCAAATTTTAATGAATTTTAAGTCCGATAAAAATTGTTCATACATGTATGTGGAAAGAAATAGAGACAGAATCTTCAAAGCAATTTTCTTTTGTACTGGATATTCTAAGTCGTCCAAACTTCTACTAAATGATATCCTTGGTCTTTTAGTTCGCTTCGTAAGATAATAAGTTCCGATTGTATTTCAAACTCATAATTACCAACATCCACATTAAAGGGGTCTTCAAAAAGCTCAAGACATAGTTTTATGAAATCAGAGTCTCTTTGAACCTATCAAAGTTTAAAGAAAAGTGTTTCAAAAATATTTATATATCCTTCTGTATTAATAATTTTCCTGTCGGCTTAAAAGAAGTAAAGTTTTTGAAAAGTTCGTGTAATCGCCCATTTTGATTTCTGTTAAGAAAAAATATAATTTGGTTTTGAAATTAAAAAGAATCTTTGACAAGTCATATATACTCTTGTCTTTACCTTGAAATTTTAGATTAAAACCAGTAAGAAGAGAAGTGATGTCTGATAAGAAGGCTAAATCTGAAATTAATAGATGGTCTTTAAGAGAATCTGATAATCATTTATGAATTTTTTTCATATCTATAAAAAGCTCATTTTTTTCCTCGTCACTATGAAAAGAGCCAAAATGCCTTGAAATACTCGTAAAATGTTCATAATACCCTTTAAATATTTGATAACACAAAACACATTGAGCATTATCAAAGGCATTCATAACCATGAAAAACTTTCGTAATGGTACGACCATTTTTTCTTCGCATTGTTTCTTACAACAAACTACGATCATCCGATTAGCATGTGTACTTCTTGCCCTCTGGCAGACAACTAAATTAAAAGAGCATAACAAAGTAATGGGGGAGCCATTTAACAATTGTTGAATGAAATGGCCACCTATGGTTTATAACCAACAACTGCTTACATAGTGATGCAATTTGTAGACTCAAAAGACTTCATCTACTTGATCTACCCTTTAGAGGCTAGGTTTAGGCGAAGATATTGTTCATTGAAACGATATTTATTTCGTAGTTCTCGCTTTCATCTCACATTTTCTTATTAATACGCAGTAGCAGTGTTGCCAATTTGGTGAAATCAAATTTAAGACATTTATCTTAAAAATGCAGGAACAGAACTGAACTGAAAAAACGGATTTGTATGGGATTTTAAGGAATAGCGACAGAAATTAATAGTTTTGCGTAGTTAAATCAAAAGAGCGCTTAAATAAAAGGCAATTAAATAAAAATGACTGTAGTACATAGTCCAGCTATTGGTAATATGCTAAGAACTTCGTTATGACCCTCGTACACAAATACAAAATTTTAAAAATTGATAACATTGCAATAACTTTATCTTTAAAAACTTTAACTATTATAAAATCATTTCATGATAGCGAGAGATACTATAGAATAAATATTTTATCTAAATGAGATATTTTACCAAATAAAATCATTAATGAAATCTATAAACTTTAAATTGTTTACCTTCTTTTTTGCGATTGTATATGTTGTGTATTATGTTCAGTGTATATGTTTTAAGTATTTCTTAAAAGATTTTCCTTTCTCTTACAACTGGCAACACTGATCTTTAAAAGCATTTTGTTTTAGCAAGAACTCTATTGATATTTATTCAAGACATGTTTTGTTTCACATTTGTAAATGTTAATACGCTCTTGTATAAGTGAATACACAAACTTCATTACACTTTTCTTTTAACTATCGACTGTTGATTGTTCTCTTTTCATAGTTATTCAATTATTTTACTTAGTTAGCATGATGAAATAAACAAGTGGCATTATTAGAGCTACAACCACAACAATACAACAAAAAAAGGAATTTTTGTTTTTGTAAAGTCTAACTAACCATTCGCCAAAAGTTATTGTAAACAAAAATTTAATTGAAGCGCTGCACACAACAGTGAAACTTGTAGTAGAGAAGAAATTTAGAAAAAATTACACGATTTCTGTTATTCATTGTTTTTTCATATTTCTCTTTACACTAATTTCTCTTTACTCACTTGAAAGTAGTGTTTTGTCATCCGTACCGTCCACACATGTCCCTTTCGTTGTCCCCGTTTATTGTGTCCATGATCCCTATCTAAATATTTTAAAAATTAAATGTTTCTTTTCCGCGACAAATGTGCTATATGTTTAAAATCAAACAAAACTATAAAAACAAAAAACTCAAATTTAAAATTATTGCCGACAAATTTTGCAAATAACTAAAACACAGAAAGCAAAACTCATAAAAGAGAGAAAGCATTCAGTATATGGCGTAATAACAAAAATGCCAATACTAATTTGCTACGCAAAAGGGCGAGAAATTCATGTGCCAAAGTATTAAGGCGCGGAAAAGCTTTGTACGAGCAGCGTCTTCGTGGTAAAGTTCTTAATACTCGTCGGGGTAGTAAGAGCTTTTGGTCATTCGTTAAAAGAGTAAAGGATAATGCTAGTACCTCAATTGCAGCTCTTTTAATGGACGATCAAGTATTTAGTAACCCGGTTGATAAAGCTAACCTTCTGGATGAATTATTTGCAAGTAATTCCCACTTTCCGGAAAGCACTTAACCACTGCCCGTGCTTGAGAGAGTATCTGTAACTATGCCAAGAATATTCTTTCGAGTCCGTGCAGTTAAAAAGCTCTTAGTAGATCTCAACATAAATAAGACTCCTGGGCCGGATGGTATTCCAGCACTAGTCTTGAAGCAGTGCTCTACGACGCTAGCGCGTCCGTTAGTTTACCTTTTCAGTACATTGCACCATGCTGCTGGATTTCCAATGTGTTGGAAGGTTGCAAATGTAACGCTAATTCCGAAAAAGGAGAGGCTAACAACTCTGAAAATGCCGCCCTATTGCAATGTGCTGTGCACTTTCCAAAGTTATGGAAAGCATGGTAAACTTCCACCTTGTGAGGTATTTAGAATCCAACATCTTACTTAGCGACAGCCAGTATGGATTCCGTAGGGGTCACTCTACGGGAGACCTACTGGCATTCTGTCAAAACTTATTGCTTTTGGTGTCGGTGATGTTTTCTCTCAATTTATATCGTACTATAACGAGTTAAAGGTTAATTCAGGGGTACTGCAAGGCTCCGTTCTTTCTCCCACACATTTTCTTATTTTCCTAAATGACCTTCTATGTCAAACTTTTAATCCTATCTACTCTTTTGCAGATGACAGCAGCATGTGCCATTCGTATTCATTCCGTAACAGACCAAGCCTGCCGGAGATCGCGGCAATGAGGCAAAATATGAATGATTCGCTATAAATTGATCTTTTAACAATCTCTGAATGGGGACGTGCGAATAGGGTCGAATTTCATGCTCGTAAGACCCAGTGTTGTATGCTTACACATAGATTTACGAAGAATCATGCTGCTTGATCTGTAATAATGGGTAGTGTGGATATTGAAGATTCAGAGACTCTTGATGTTCTTGGCATGAAAGTTAAATGTGATGTTCGATGGACTGATCAAATTTTTCAAGTCTCATAAGAAGCATTCAACTGCACCGACCGAAAATGGAGTACAACTCTCATGTATGGGCTGGTGCTTCAAGTCTATTTTGAAGACAATCGACCGGGTACAGGAGAGGGCGAAGAAGCTCATCGGTGACAGTAGGATAGCCAACTCTATTAAGTCACTGGAGCATCGACGCAATGTGGGATGTATTTCACTATCTTATCGTTACTACAACGGAATGTGCTCTAATGAAATCAGAAAAGTTGTTCCCGAAACCCGCTCATTTTTATGAACAACACGTTCTTCGTGAAGAGCGCATCCATTTTTGGTTGAAATGCCAGTGGATCGCACTACACATTACAGAGAAAATTCGTTCTTTAGCCGAACAGTTCGCATGTGGAATAAACTTCCTGCAGAGGTCTTTCCTGTTACTTTCAGTGTGGGAATGTTCAAATCGAACGTCCACAAACACTACTCCCTTTATCCTCCTTCGTATAACCAATTTTCCTAGTTCCGGCACAATGCATTATGCATATGTAGGGGTCATTCCCTGAGTGCTGATCCAAGTTAAAAAAAAAGTATTTGTTGTTATGTTTTATATAGGTTTCATAAAATTTTTAATGTTACGAAAAGAAAATTGAAAAAATTTGAAATGAAAAAAAACCATCGTATGAATATAAAGAATTTTTGCTAGCAACTTGAAAAGGGAATTCAAGTAATTACGAACAAACATTAATTAAAAAATTATTGGAAAAAATAATATAACAAAACAATCAAGACAAAAATCTGCTTATGCACGCTCAATTTCCTTGTACTCACGTTCGCGCACGCTTACGTAATTAAAACAAATTGATCACGAATGATTCACGTTAATCACGTGAGTGGTGCTCATATCTAATATAAACAAAACTGACATAAGATTAACCAAACAATGCTAGAGCAAAAAATTATCATATGGCGTAGTAGTCCCACCTGTTTATTTCATCATGTTAGTCAGTATTTTTAGTGTACAACCGACTACGACAAAGTAAACATGGACACAGGGTTGACCAGAGATGAAACTTTGAGGTTATGTTTTGGTCCAAGTCAGATTTTTTTCATCTAGTTTTTGTTAAAAAGAGATAACAATATAATGTAAGAACAAGGGAAAATAAACAAAATTAGAGCATTTTGCAGGTAAGAAATGATGAATTGCAATGGAATTTACTTCTTCTACAGATCATGGAATAATTCTTAAAAGATTTTATTTTTAATGTTATATTACCATTAGCATTTTTATTGCTTAAATTAATATTTTTCTACAACTTTTTTTATTGAGCCAGAAATTAATAAGAATACAAAACCACAACAAAACATGAAAAACTCTTTGTTTACTACTTTTTGTGTGACAGAGTCAGAAAAATAACAACAATAGCATGCAGTCTCGTGTCACCTCTGGTCTTCTTTGTGACAAGGAATTGACTTCGTTTTTTAATCATTAACAGAGTTTATAGAAATTACGTATTAATAATTTAAAAACGAATACTAAGAAATTCATCTATAAAAGACAACAACTAGAGTTTAGAATTTCTTCTATAATTAGCTGTCATATCCAGCTTTTATCATTCTTCATGGTAAACACATTTTAAATGTTTTATTTTTTAATTGGTGCTTTTTATTATTCGAGATATGCCTCGATATCTTATTTCAAATAATTTTTGTTTATTGAGGGTTTTTGCTAGTCAGCAGTAGACCTTAACCATATTCTTAAAATATAGCAAACCTTTTACCTTATACAACTTTCATGTTGTACAATAACCAAAAATATTTTTGTACTATATAGACACAAGTATTAATTTTATTTTTTTGCTACTGGTGGCAGCAATTTTCTTATTGATATTTACAAAATGGAAAACAAAATATCAAAAGTATTATAAATTTGATTTTGTTTTTTATCGAACAAATGTATAGAAATATAGGCATTGCTTTGCTTTTCGACAGTTTTTTATTTGATATGCAAAACAAAAACAAATTTATAATATATAAATATATAAAAACTTTTGTTTGATGAGGGTTTCTTATGCCAAATCATCTGTAGACCTTAAACAATATTTTTTGAAAAGTTTTAAACCTCTTACCTTATACATAAACTTTTAACTCAATGAGAATTTCCAAAAATATAAAGTATAAGCATAGTAGGCTTTGAAACTTATTCAAAAAATTCAACAAAAAAATTACATTTATGGATATAGTATTTAATTTTTTTTACAATAAACAAATACTGCGACCTCAAAATCAGTTTTTTAATAAAAATATTACTTTTTTAATAAAAATAGTATGAATTTAAAAAAAAAATAGGCAAAATCAGAACTTAATCAAACAATTCCTTTCAACAAAGCAAAAATTGTAAATCGGTGACACACATGTCTTTTCAAAACTTTTTGTCACTTCCTGCTGCACTACATAATACATACAAACAAATTCTTAAAAGCTTTTGTATAATATCTTTGGCCATAAGTTAAGTGTTTCGGTTTGTAAGCAATAATTTTTAACTCCGTACGGATTATGCCACATCCACGTACAAATTCCGAAACAGAAATAGCTTATGTTTATACTCGTGAATTTTCGAAATCGGATGAGTGGTTTCACAGATTATACTCACATTACCTCCTTTTATAATATTAGTATAGAAGTATAGATATATGTATGTACAGAAATAGATAATTTTAAGAAATAAGTACTTACATTTCTTCGGGTGAACGTTTCACTTCAAGCATATCAATTTCCAATCGTAAATTAGAAATTTCACACTGCAACCGATTACGATCTACAGTAATATCCTTAAGTTTTTCTCGCAGTGCTTGGTTTTCCATTATGAGTTCGTGTATATTAATTTTCATTGCAGATACATTATTAGAAATCGATGCGGTGGATGGAATTATGGAATCCGTGGGCCCAAAAATATTCGTGCTGCTATAATGTCCTTGATAGTTGATACTTGAAATGCCACCATCATTGACATTGTTGTTTTGGTTTGACTTACTGATGCAGTTGTTATTAATTCCAACAACATTACTAGAACCCATCAGCATCGCATTGGTCATAAGTATTGATTGCGTTGTTTGTTGTAATTTTTGTTGATTTTTTATCTGATTTTGGTTTGGAGTTTGTTTAGAAACTACTTTATGTTCAGTTCGATCATCAGCATTATTTGATAACATAGAAATCGAATCAACTGCGCTGACATCTATAGATAGCGATTTTTTTATATCGCACATTTTTATATAAATAAGTTTCTGAACTGTTCTGTCTATAAATTTCAACACAATAGTTAATCCTTCTTAAAAAAACAACTGTATTAGTATTTGAATATGAATACATGCAAATCGGTCCTTTATTGCAATGTAAACAAGATATATCTATATCACAGTGCAACACGAAAAAAAATAACCGTATACGGACACCACTACGAGATACCAGTGTCTCCCAGTTTTGCCCAAATTCATGCGCTTTTTTAATAGAACCCCAAAGGTTTGGGGCCTCGGTGTCATTTTGCAAAATATTGATCAAATTCTCAGGCTCATATCTTGCAAATCGTTCGGAATTTTGATTTACTATCTGAGGTAAAGTTGTAGATCTTGTCATAAAGATCAAAAATTGTGAACATATAAAATCAAAAAATTTTAATCTCCAAGATGAAAATAGCAATAAATTAAATTTTTTGTACTTTTTTTCCACTGCTCAGGTCCATAGGTAGCAAACCGTTAAAAATTCAAGAAAACAATCAACAACAAAAATGTATCTAAGACACCAGTAAACAACTTTCTAAAACATATGAACTTCCTAGGAATGATTCTTAACACCGTTTAGGTAGCGCTTAGGTAGCAGCAAAAGTGAAAATTTTTCCGAAAATTTTTTAACAATTCCCAATTTTATGTGGAGCTGTGGCAGAAAGATGTCTTGAGTATTGTCAATTAATGATGCATTTTTCACTCTATGTTGTTTCATATGTTCCTTCACACTTTCTCTTGGTCTCCACGAATTACATGGGAATTGATTCAGAGGTGAGCGCGAATCCCAATTACAAATAAAACAAAAGAATTTTGGAAAGCCCTTGCAAAATGTTGATGACCTTCAAATCACAACAAATCTTCAATTTATTTTCGAAGTATTTGATTTTTTTCATTATACCTCTCAATGTTTCATATCTTTCTTTCATGTTAATACCCATTGATAGCGGAATGGAAGGTTTTCGGTTCGACGCATGCAACAACACTGCTTTCAAGCTCGAAAGAGAACCATCAATAAATAATCTCCAGTTAATAGCGATGTAGTTCATTCCCATTTTTACCACCAAAGCTTTTAATCGTTGCAGTAAGCGAACGAATTGTCATCATTTAGAGTGTAGAGGATCTGAAATTCAGCTTGCCGTTTGCGGTAGCCGTAAAGTTAATATTAGCATGTGTGAGTTTTCTTTGCTTTAAAAACGCTGTCAAAAATATGGCAAGTCTCTGCGATAGTCCCAATATGGCCACAATGAAATCCGTTTCCATTTGTGTTATTAGTTGTGGTCCATCTCTTCCCTGTTGGCGCACATAATCGCTATCAAATATCTTTTTAAGTAACACTACTTGCTCTAGTCATTCTTGTGAATTCTGTCCTACGATTGGAGGCCTTGGTGATACAAAATTTTCAGGTGCAAGCACTGGTAATGTGGCTGTTATAGTTGCTTTATAAATTTTGTTCTTCTCAGCATGTCGATTTATACATGTGTAATTTACGCATGTATAGCAACTGGTTGCATCATTATCACCTGGGCGATTAATCTAGTTTACCGGCTTACAATACTTCATACTATCTTTGCATCCACTTAACCATACCATGATATTGTTATAACATTGGCGACACACTGTATTAGGTGTGTAATTTTCACCGGTCAAGTCTACTTCGACGAAAAATAATGAATTCACTAGTTAAAAGATTCTTTTTATTTTAAATCTTGTACAACTTTTTTTCTGAATTGATGACCGCAAACGTAGCAAAATAAATCAATTTTTTCACACTGCATATTGAAATTGTCAGTTGCCAATGTTGTGCAGAAATTATGCTATAGCACTTTCTCTACAACTTTCACCGCTGAGCTCTCGTTGACGTCGCGCTGTGTAATGCCTGAATGTGAGCGTCGTGTCGCTTTTATATTGTGTGCTGCGTCCCTTGATACGTGTGCTGAGCTTATTGCTTTACCTGTGCTGCTGCGGTCGGTGCGTGATCGCGTGAGTTGTTTATTGAAATCTTAGGTACATTTTGGTAATAGATAGCATAGTATGTATCTCAATGTTGAAGTAAAAAAAACAAATAAAATTAAAAAAATTTCGGGAAATTTTTCACTTTTACGACTACCCGAGCGCTACCTAAACGTTATTAAGAACCATTCCTAGGAAGTTCATATGTTCTAGAAAGTTGTTTACTGAGGTCTTAGGTACATTTTTATAGTTGATTGTTTTCTTGAATTCATAACGGTTTGCTACCTATGGACCTGAACATTGAAAAAAAGGTTAAAAAATCGAATTTTTTTAATATTTTCATCTACAAGATGAAGATTTTTTGATTTTATATGTTCACAATTTTTGTTTTTAATGACAGGATCTACAACTTTTCCTCAGGGAGTAAATCAAAATTCCGAGGCCCCAAATCTTTGGGGGCCCATAAAAAAAGTGCATGACTTTGGGCTAAAGTCGGAGACACGTGTCTTTTTTTTTTTTGGTCTTTCATCACGTAGTGGTGTCCGTATATGGTTATTTTTCCATGACTTAATTACACACAGTGTATGTGACTGTCATTAATAGGGCCGATATGAACATACATTAAAGGTATTCATTCGAATAACACAAAAAATACACTTGTTTATTAATTCGAAATTTAAATAAAACTAAAAAAGGGGTTTCTGTTCCACCGTTTTTCTTTTCTTTGATGAATAACTACTATTTTATCCTGGTTTAATAGAGTTTAAATTCGGCATGATATTAGATTTTGCAGCATTACCTCAGTAGGAGATTTAAAAAATATAAAGTTAATTTTATGTTACAGGGCTCGTTAAATAATTCCACACAAAAAAGTAAACAGTGCGGTATCCTTACACAGTACATATCATTACATACATATATAATTTAAAAAAAATTAACGTTAATTAGTGATGGTAAAATTTGAAAATTGATAGTGGTAAAGCAGTGTTTACTGTAAAAACAACTAATAATACATATAACTCTCGCATGCTTTTTCTAGACATTATTTGTATAAATACAAATTTGAAATTACATTCAACAGAACCACCTAAAAAGTGGCGGATACATGGAAACGCATATGAACACTGATTGTGGGAGTGTAGCGGCTCCCGAAAAACAACGTTGTATCTGTTCTGACGTGTAAGTTGAAATTAATTGGTGTTAAAATTTTCCCTTGTTCCTTTGGAGTATTGTCTTATGTCTAATTCTTTCTGACTAAAAAAATGTTACGAACATTAGCCAAAATAATCACTTTGGATTAAACACTACTACTAACAACCAATTTGTTCGAAAAATTATTATTTAAATTCTATAGAAATATTCGACAAATGCTGGATGTAGTGCATTTATAAAAAGCCATACAAATTTCGTTATAGTAAGTTTAAAGCCTTGTCTTTCAGATACAATCAGGTTAGGTTGCACAGGCCGCCAGTTACAAGCAACTGGCCCACTGTAGTCCAGAAAATAGATCCCTTTGTAATAGGACAGAGGTGGACATTGACAGAGGAGATGCTTGACAGTTTCTACCTCCTCATTTTGACAGCTTCTACAGAAGTCGTTGAAAGGGAGATTTAATATATTTGCGTGGGCACCTACATATGATACAGTGCACTGTTAGGACGGTCACGAGTATACGAAGCTGATGTCGAGGGATCCCCAGTATGATGGCAAATTTAGCTCGATCGTATTGGGGCCAGGTTGATCTGGAGACTGCACATGTGATTTCATTGAACCATCTAGATTGTGCTATCCCTATTATTTTCTGCTGTATGAGGATTTTGCAGCCTTTTAGTGGGACTCCTACTAACCGCTCGGTGTCCCGTTCTTGCAACCGAGAACCTTCCTTGGCTAGCTTGTCCGCAATTATGTTGCTAGGCACCTCTGCGTGGCCTGCTCAAGGTTGGGATGTGACGCCATCTCGTTTAAGAATGTCCGGCATTCCTTTACCAATTCAGATGTTGTATAAACACCCGATAGACGGTTCAGTGCAACCCTACTATCGGTACATATACGAATATCTTGCCCATATACCATATTGCACCTTAACCCATTAAGGCCCTGCATTGCGTTTTTGCAACGTTCACTTAATCCTCCCCTCAGGCATTTTGTGATTACATGATATTGTAATAAAGCACAGCGAAATAAAGTTTTAACTTAAGATCTAATCGACCTGTTTTTGGATTTTTATTATTAAATTAAATTTATTATTTATTTATTAAATTTAATCGACCTGTTTTTGGATTTTTATTATTAAATTAAATTTATTATTTATTTATTAAATTTAAAAGTTTTCCTGTTTTTTGGGTGCTTTTGAAAGTTTTTAAAAAATAAATAAAGTAATATATAATAACCCTATCTCAAACTTTTAACAGAGGTAGCTAACATACGAATATTAGTAATTCTACTCGAAAATCCAGTTATCTTAGACATTTGCCACTATTTTTTTGATTGGGCATATCGATGAAGCGAAAGCGCAACACTAGGCCTTAACGATATACAAATTACATAAAATTATCAAATGCAAACATATCTATGCTGTCACTTGCTAATTAAAACAGCATAATAAAAACATGTACTTATGTATGTTAATTGTTAGCTGTTGTTATTTAAGTGTTTTTATATTTTGAGTGGCGTCATAGTATCATGTAAAAGTAACAATAGCTTACATATAGAAAAATGTTCAAAATTAACTCCACTAAACAACATGATAAATAAGAAGTATATGCGGTTTGGAGTTTTTACGCATAAATTTATCTATTGATGAACAGATGATTGCATATTATGGAAGACGTTCTTGTAAGATGTTCATCAATCTAATCGACCTGTTTTTGGATTTTTATTATTAAATTAAATTTATTATTTATTTATTAAATTTAATCGACCTGTTTTTGGATTTTTATTATTAAATTAAATTTATTATTTATTTATTAAATTTAAAAGTTTTCCTGTTTTTTGGGTGCTTTTGAAAGTTTTTAAAAAATAAATAAAGTAATATATAATAACCCTATCTCAAACTTTTAACAGAGGTAGCTAACATACGAATATTAGTAATTCTACTCGAAAATCCAGTTATCTTAGACATTTGCCACTATTTTTTTGATTGGGCATATCGATGAAGCGAAAGCGCAACACTAGGCCTTAACGATATACAAATTACATAAAATTATCAAATGCAAACATATCTATGCTGTCACTTGCTAATTAAAACAGCATAATAAAAACATGTACTTATGTATGTTAATTGTTAGCTGTTGTTATTTAAGTGTTTTTATATTTTGAGTGGCGTCATAGTATCATGTAAAAGTAACAATAGCTTACATATAGAAAAATGTTCAAAATTAACTCCACTAAACAACATGATAAATAAGAAGTATATGCGGTTTGGAGTTTTTACGCATAAATTTATCTATTGATGAACAGATGATTGCATATTATGGAAGACGTTCTTGTAAGATGTTCATCAAAGGAAACCCCATAAGATTCGGATACAAATACTGGTGCCTTTGTTCGTCTGATGTATACTTATTTCAATTTATTCCATATGCAATGCAAGCCGCTAAAGCGTACCAGTTTTTCAATAATTTGTTCATCTCTTACGAACTAATGGCCAATTTGCAAAATGCATATTTCGCAACATATGTCAATTTCTTTACTTTTCTTACGCGCAAAGTGTGTTATTTACTTCAATAGGTACAGTAAGAGAAACCCGCACAAAGTAATTAAAGAAAAAATAACGTGAAAGTTATGACTACTGTTATGATCTTGTCAAATTTTGTTTCTTTAGAGCTATTGAAATAAGTTGAGCGGCGATACGACCGCGAAAATAAAAAACTGATTACGATTTCCGTGCCTAACACCATATACGAATACAAGAAAACTATGGATGGGGTTGATTTATTTGACAACGAATGAACAATTACCGTATTCAAATCAGGGGAAAAATTGTACAGGCCACTAGCTTTAGTAAGCTCCTGGATATTACATTGCCTATTGATAAAACGGGGAAAAACAAGCTCCAATGCCTCAACTAGCATTCAAAATGTTTATTATTGAATCTTTTTAGCGGACTGAAAATTGTGAGAGTGATTCAAACTGATCGAGCCGATCATAAAATTATTAGCAAAGAAAAACATTTACAAATATGAGAAATAGACGTATAAGTGCACACTAAGTGCTTTGCAGCATATCATAATTGAATTAAATGTAAAATATTTTTTTTTATTAAAATCTTTTATTCACGAATCTTATAAGCTAAATAAGGTACAATGTTATGAGATTTTACTTACGTACTACAACAATTAAATCTTATAATTGAATAAGGAAACTGTTAATAATACTGTCTTGAGGAAAATTTGTCACAAAAACCTCTTTGGAAATGTTATAATGAAATTTGGTAAAAGAATCACTAATAATATTCTTTTTAACAAAAGATTCTCAGTGAATGGTTAGTAAATTTCTTATTGTTCCAAAATTAGGAAATCTGCATTTTTCGTTAAATGACAGCGGCAGATCATTGGCAAACGCGTTTAACTTTTCATGTTTAAATCTATTGTGCAGTAAGTCAGTGGGAAATCTAGGGGGAAGATTATGAATTATGTTTAAATTTTTGTTCTGGATAATCTGATGCTTTTTTGTATGGGTCTTAGCAGTTCTGTGAAACTATGCTGGACTGCCGTAAGTTAGTATCGGCCTAATACACATATTATACAACAATACTTAATTTTTAAGGTTGAACTTAGACCTCCTATTAAGCACGTCCACACTTTAAAGCTTTATCACAAATGTAATTCACATGTTGTTTAAATTTAAGTTTTTTATCTAAAGTGATACCTAGATATTTAATATCATCTTTGATGGGAATCACGTTTCCCCGACAGTACAAAATTTTAGTAGGAATACGTTTTGGTGATTTATTATATGGGAATATAAAAGCCTGCGTTTTATTATCATTTACTTTTATTTTCCACTTATTAAAATATTTTTGGCTTGTGGTAAGGCTCTCTTGCATTCTCTTGATTATTGCATTTGAAAGTTTTCCACTGCATATAAAAGCTCTGTAATCAGCATAAAATGCTGCTTTCTGATTTCTGTTCACCTCAACATCAGATGTATACAATGAGTAGAGTGTAGGTGATAGTAGTGACCCTTGTAGCAATCCCGCTGGGATTGTTCT
The DNA here is from genome assembly GCA_956483585.1 of Gymnocheta viridis. Taxonomy (NCBI): domain Eukaryota; kingdom Metazoa; phylum Arthropoda; class Insecta; order Diptera; family Tachinidae; genus Gymnocheta; species Gymnocheta viridis. The sequence goes on along the minus strand of OY101442.1, from coordinate 62,981,170 downwards.
TTCTGTTGAAAAGTCCCCGTCAACACACACAACAAATGTACGGTTCTTTAGGAAACTTTGTATAATTTTTTGTAAATAAATATAAAGGGAAACCTAATAAATTGAGTTTGTATAACATCCGATTGTGCCAGATGGTATCAAAAGGTTTTTCTATATCGAGAAAAACAATGCCAGTATTCTTGCGATTTCTTTTGTTATCTTCGATATAACTTACAACTCGCTTTATTTGGTGTACGGTAGAGTGTTCCTTACGCAATCCTAACTGTTGGTGGTTAATAATATTATTTTGATCTGCAAAATCAACTAATCTTTTATGAATGATTTTTTCAAAGACCTTATCCAGTAAACTTAAGATGCTTATCTGCCTATAGCTGGTAGATAGTTTGGGATCTTTTCCCTTTTTATGAATCGGTATTACTTTTGATTTTTTTTGAAAGTACGGGGAAATAGGCCATTAATTAAACAACAATTGAATATTTTACTATTTATGTCATCTAACCCCGGGGCCTTATTATTTTTTAATAGCATAGTAAATGTCTTAACCTCAGTGGCATTTGTACGTTCAATATTATTACTAGCAATAGGAGAATCATTATCGAGACAATTAACAAAATCAGATGCACATGTATACAAAGGCTATTGGTTATTGATAGTGATAGTGTGTGAGCTACCAAAAGCATCTGCAATTGCATTAGCTTTTAAGTTTTTAAAACTTCATCGTTGCAATTAAGATCTGAACAAAACGAGTTCTTTCCCTTTAAGGCTTTTATTAATTTCCAGAATTTTTTGGATCCCAGGGGCAGTTTCGAAATAAATCTCGACCACGACTCGTTTCTATCCTTGTTAAGGTGGAATTCAATTAGATTACTTAACTGCCTTAAGATACCGTTTAAGTGGGCTCTGAAATTTACGTTTGAATTTATTTCTTTGAGCAATAAGCAACTTAGATGTACTTGAGATTTCTCTCTGCCTCGAGTTTTGCCTCCCTACGGGAATCTTGCGTTCCAGTACATAATATGAACATTGTGTACAACAAATGTTTTATATGGCGTGTTTAAGCATCATATCTAAAACTCTCAATTTGTCAAACTTTGTTTGACATTTTTCCAATGCATATCTACTGCATTAAAAATATTTCCAATAGTTTATCATTGGCTAACTCGTTGTTGTTGTCTCCTGTTTTGCTTTTAGTCACTTCAGAAAACAAATGTAAAATGTACATAGTATATGTATTAGGGTGGGTCAATTTGTTCGGGTGAGAAAAAACGTGACAAGCGTATAGCAAAATCGAAATCTACACAAAATTCTAAGAAAATTACCCAAAGAAAGTATGGATCTAAAATGAAAACCTAGCTCCCGCCGAGAGACATGAAAATTTCAGTTTAAGGCATTTTAAAAAAATGCATAGATTTGATGGAAAACAAAATTTTATCACTAAATCCAAACATAATATACTATTAATTTGGGATTGTTTTAAAGAAAATTTTATGAGGTTTAAGAATCTGCTTTCATTTTGTTAATATTTTGATTACTATCCCGTGTTTTATTAAAGGTTTGATTATGAAAAATAAAAAACTAGCAAGTTCTGCTATATCTCTACAAAACACAAATATAGTTGCTCTTTTTGGACCCATTACCCCATTTTGTCTTAAAACTTATTTGATTACAAATAAATTATTATGTTCCCACTAAGTATGGTTCAAGAAATATGGCATATTGGTCTTGCATCGATATTATGTTTAATTTTTTATACAAATTTATCTTCTCTTTTAAAAAGTATAATTTAGTAATGTGCTTTTGAAGTTATCAACGAAGAGTAATTAGAATCCAATATTATTAATAGTTCTAGTCATTGTAGAAATTTACCGTTAATGCATTTTATAAAAACGTGGTGTTAAACATTTGTTTTGATTGATTTATGCACTTGATAGTTAACTTTCAAAAAGTAAGCGTGTGTTAATTTCTCTTTTAAAAAAACTTTTCACCTTAAATTATGGAATCATCAGCAATGTCAATTGACTCTTCCGGATCAAGTTTTCTGACTAATCAGAACGCTAGTATCATTGGCATGCCAAGTGAATTTAGTGAATTAAATTTGCCAAGTTATCGTGATGTTCTAAAGTATTATTTTTTATTAAGTGAGCGCGAAAAAGAAAAATCAAAAAAACAACAATCGTATGCCAGATTTTCTTCGATAATTGCAAACAAAATAATTGAAATTTGGGAAAAAATTAATATTGCACTAATAAATAGAAAAAGCATTTTTAAAAAACTAAATACATTTCTCAAAAAATACCATAAAGAGGTAAAAAACATATCAAGAGGTAATACATTTTCAGTATTTGAGACATCGTTGAATGATGTATTTTATATCGGTAAATGCAGTTGCAAAAAAACAATGCCATGCTCCTGTGGATTAATTCCTGATCCTCTCAAAGCATTCATGATTGACCAACACACCACCAGAAAGAATACAATTCCTGAATGCGTGTTAAATATAGTAGACGAACTGTCCAGCGAACTCCCAGCTAGCTTAGATCCTTCGTATAGGTTCGAATCTTAACAAATGGACGTCGCTTCTGAAATCGAATTTGCAATACCAGCTGCAAGGGAGCCGATAATGCGCGGAAGGGGACCTTACACTAAAAGATACGACACAATTAATTTTGCTATGATGTGCGATAGATTCGGCATTTCAGACAGAGTTGCCTCGTGTTTAGCTACAGCTTTATTTAAAGACATTGGCTTTACAGATGAAAATGGGGAACCAATTATTATGGATAAATCCAAAGTAGGTCGTGAAAGAATGAAAAGCAGGGAGTCTGTTCGTCGCATGCAAAACAATGATTCAGCCTTATTAGCTTTTTCTTTTGATGGCAGAAAAAATGATGCACTGACACGGGAAGAAATTAGTGGAAAATACCATCCGAGAGTGGAAAAGGAGTCTCATATAGTGACTGTTAAAGAGCCGGGAAGCAAGTTTTTAGGTCACATAAAAGTTGACGCTGAGGACTCCAATACAAAACAGCTGCAATTATGTGATTTCTTCAAGGAAAAAAAATATCGCTTACCAGCTTGATAGCAGTTTGCTGCGATGGGGAACCCACCAATACTGGAACTGAAAATGGAATTCTACGAAAGTTTGAAGTTTTGTTGAATAAACCATTACATTGGTTTGTTTGTTCAATGCTTTAGAAAAATCTACTACAAGTGGACCACGTACTGCAAGTGGGGCTTTGACGAAATTAATTCAGACCTGCGAACAACTTCCGGTAAGCATGCATTTATTTTATCAACGCTTAATGTAAGTCCCTTAAAAGTAAAACAAACATTTCGTTATAGGCTTTACCTGATTTTGAACCGTTGTCATTGGGAAATATGCCTCCACCTTTGGACGCAAAAGATGAAAAAAATCTTTCTACTGACGTTCTATATCTCTTTCGAATAGCCAAAGCTGTATCGGAAGGTTCGTGTCCAGAAGATATAGCCAGCATGAAACCGGGACAAATTGTTCATTCTCGCTGGTTAACAAAAGCCAGCAGACTCTTGCGCCTATATGTTGCAACTAGTTTGCCTTCAACAAATTTAAAAATATTGGCTAACTTTATTATGAAAGTTTATGTACCGATGTATTTTAATGTAAAATTTTATAATTCAGTAGTACATGGCAGTGCGCTTTTATATAAATTTATTAAGTCAACGCAATTTTTACCGCAAAATCTTCGAGAAATTGTAAACAAAACGATACAAAACAATGCATTTTTCGCCCATCCGGAAAATATATTGTTAACGATGCTTTTCGACGAAAGGAAACCTGTTCGTGAAAGAGCCATTAACAAAATTTTGTATTACCGTGAACAATTGTATGACTCAACTAAACTCAGGGCTTATAAAAAGCATTCCATTAATTTTAATTGCACAGACTATATGGATTTAGTCGACTTAGATGATGACAACATATTATCTGAGCCTCCATTTACTGCAAGCATCCCACACGAGCACCTGTTACAGTATATTAAATCTGATGATGTACCACTGTCAGATCCAGGAATTCCGTCGCACATCCAGGGAACCGAGCGATGTGTGCAGTTGCTAACGCATGTCTCACGACGAGTAATTGCAAAAAATCGTGACGATGTTATGGCAGTGACTTTAGAAAGTCGAACCCAAATACCCCGAATGGACTGTAAAAAAGACTTAAAAAACTGAAATTTTTCAATGCTTTCACAAATAAGACCAGCTATACATATTAAGAAAATTTTAAAAAAGTTGTGTTTTTTAGAACTGATAATAATAAAAAAAAAATTGTTTTATTATAATAATGAAATTTTATTATGAGATCTAAAAAAAAAAAAAAAAAATATTTAATTCTCAAGTGAATTTTCTTCATGTCTCTCGGCGGGAGCTAGGTTTTGATTTTAGACCCCTAGTTTCTTAGGGTAATTTTCTTAGAATTTTACGTAGATTACATTTTTGCTATACGCCTTTTGAAGAAAAAATTTGACCCACCCTAATGCGTTTAATTTTTATATCGTTAAGGCCCAACGCTGCGTTTTCGCAACGGGGGTTATCTGGTCTCCCACTGATTCGATTTGCCTAAAAATAGTTTTATTTCATATTTATATATAAACAATCAAATTTTAAAAGTTTCATCATTATAGTTCAATGGGATCATTGCTCGGGTCTTAATGGGTTAATCAGTTAACCGCCCTTTTTATGGCCGATATTTTGGCTTGAGTTAAACTACAATGATCTAATAACTTAAAACGCATCCTCTGTTGAAGTTGAGGAATATAAATACCTCCCCCCACCAATAAAGCTGATTTGGATCCGTCAGTGTATACCTCAAGTACTTCCCCTCTGTGTGGAGGATCATTAAATGGAGGGAGAATATCTTAGATTGACATTGCGAATGTTTTTTCAGGCATAAGGTAGGGAAAACGATAATAGACAGCTTGAGAATCTTCCCGAAATCATAAATTACCGTTCAGATACAATTAACTTTTGTTTGACTATTTAATAAATTTCTCAGAAATTATAAAAAAAATACAGTTTTTTTCAATATTTTATAAAATTTCAGATTTAAGATTTTGTCACTGCTAAAGTTTTTCACATAGCAAAAAAAATGTTTGTGGTTTTGTTGTATGGTTTGAACTTTCGGAAAATATTTTTAAAGAAAGATTATGTTAAATAGGAAAGAAATTATGAAAAGTCATGGCAAAAAAAAATAAATAAAAAAATTCTTGTAAGTCAAATTACTTTAAAACTACTAGAGCTAGAATGTAGATTACCCTAGACAAAAACTCATGGAAATGGGTTATGGTTTACAGAAGTTACAACTCCTTTGACACATGGAGTTGTAAACTTTGACGCCTTTTAGAAACACACTGCGTTGCAACATGGTTCTTCCAAATACAATATTTGAAAAGTTCCGTTGTTTAGAAGTTACGGATTTATTACCACTTTTTTATTTTCAAGCCACTGTACGTCGCACAGTGGCACATTTGCAGAGATGGCGGCCAAAACTCTTCAAATAAAATTTTTTTGTGTCACCGATTTAATTTTTTTTGATATAAAAGTAAACACATAGGAACCTCGAAATCCAGAAATGTAAGTTTTCATTTCGATTATTTCTCTTCGAATAGGGTGATCAAAAACGCGCTTTTTTTAAGAGAAGCTGAAATTCAAAATATTTTAGAAGATTTTTGAACTTCAAGTGGGCATTACCTTTTTTGGTTTTATATATTTTTGGAAATTTTTTTTTCTTCACACAATATCATTTCTTAACTTATAAAATAATTTAAAAAAATAGTGCCTTACTTTGCTCGAGTCCCAGATTTGGGCATTGCAATAAAGGAAAAAGATTGTTTACCACCACAAAATTATATAAACATTACAGAAAGTTCAGCAGAGGTGGTATTGCAAGACATATTAAATCTTACTGCGGAAAGATTGTTGAATACATTGGACGCAGATATTAAAAAGGTTGGTGACTGTAGCCTAACATTAATTTCTAAATGGGGATGCCATGGATCTTCTGGACAAAAGCGATATAAGCAGTATAATGCAGAAAAAATATCATATTCTGACTTATTTGTGATATCTTTTGTTCCGTTAAGACTAAAAACAAATAACATTAATTTTGAGCCATCTACTAGCAAAGAAACCGATATTGACATATGGAAAAACGAAATACCTTCCTCAACAAATTGCTCCTGACCAAATTGCACACCAAACTATCACTTTTAATGGATGCAAAGGTGACTGATGAATAATTTTCCATTCCCCAGAACAGACTATTCTGTTTATTCACATATCCATTCAAATGAAAATGTGCCTCGTCACTCATTATGATTTTTTCAAAAAGATCGGGGTTGCCATGGGCGAGCTGTAACAGCCTATTGGCATATGTACAGCGGCGTAAATGGTCTTGTGGAAGAAGCTCTTGTGTCAACTGAATCTTAAATGGAAACAAATGCAAATCCTTGTGCAAAATTGTGGCCAAAGTAGTTCTTTGCAGTAGTCCACAGACCCACTTTCTTCGAAATCATTCACTACACGATAAATAGTGCGTTTTGTTTCTCCCAAAAACTTCACGTAATTTTCTCATCGTCACAGTAATTGATGATTGATCTTGATAAAATATTTTAACGATTAAAAGACGTTGGTTTATCGAATATTTTTCCATAATAAATTTGCCACGTGTCTACTTCACGACTGCCAAATATGAAGTCAGACTAATGTTTACCAAAATGGCGGCAAAACAAAGTAGTGTACCTTACCGGAGGACACTCTGTATATGAAACAATCCGCTATCTGATTTTATTAGCTTTAACATTGTTCTAGTTAGCGGTTTCTATCTAAATTTTTATTTAAGAGAAAAATCACTAATTGTCAAAAAATCTGAATATTTCAGCAAATATCGTGTTTAGGACAAAAAAACAAGGACGTTATTCCATGTTTGCAACAATTTGATCGAGGTCATCGAGTCATCTTAACCACATTATTGTTACAAATAACTATAAAATAAGTAAACATAAATGTATGTGGTGATAATTTTTCGATTTCAAATCACATGATTTCACAAAACTATCTGACATGAGTAGCTGACTGCAAAAATAGCTAACTTTAAGTTAACTGTTGTGGACTAACTTAAGCTATCTACTAAGCAAACGAGAAAATCAGTCGATTCTGCGGCTTTCTCAAGAACTGGGGATCGCCAAGACCACTTTTTGCGTAAAGATCTTGGTTAAGACCCATACAAGATCAAGTTGACTCAAGAGTTGAAGCCGACGGACCATTTGACGCGACGCACGTTCTCCGATTTTGCTCTGGAGAAGATGCGCCAAGATGATGAATTACTTTTGGCCCAATTTGGAAATCATGGACTTGCACGACATGTAGTTTCAACATGACGGTGCCACAACAAACACACAGCACACGTTACAATCGATTTATTGAATAGTAAGTCTGTTGAAAGAAGTCATAACAAAAGTGAAAGAATTCCTTCCACAGAAAGTCTCAACAGAAATTAAATAAGACAAATAAAATAACTCCGAAAGAAATTAAATAAGTCTCAATGAAATTAAATAAGCAAATTTAATCACCAAATATTTACTCTCAACTGAACGTCAATTTGATTTCAAACTTTAATCTCAAACGTTTGTGAAAACGAATTAAGAATAACGTTTGGTATCAGATAAAACCATCGTGTTTGTTTCGATTATATAACATAAACGCAAGAACTAATACAATTCTTTGTATGTTTTAGTTAAAAAAGAAGAAAATTACAAGGATTTGAATTTAGTACTGTGGGGGTCAAGCAAGTACTATTTAAAATATTTTTTTTACCGAAGAAGAATTTAATTTTCCCACAATAACATATAAAATAAAATTTTCTTGAATCGTTTTTGACATTTTTACGATTTTATACACAAACAAAATGCCTGTTGTTTTTTTATTGTTGAATTGTTGTAATTATGCATAGACCTGTTGGATCTTGAACAACCTTTTAAAAATTTTTAATATATTATTTTATTTCGAAAAACAAATATGACAGCTAACTGAATAATAGTTAGATTGCAGCTTGTAGGTACAAAAAGTTATTTTTCAGCTAAAGCTATAAACACATTCACGAAAGCAGCATAAAGCATACACAGGTGACAGAAAGGGAGAACTATATATGCGCTATTTGCGACACACTCTATACGCACAAGCAACGAAAGAGAAATGAAAAAGTTATTTGCAATCTCTATGGTTTTATTTTTCGCGTACGTTTGAAAAGTATGTAATATTTTGTAATAAATAACATAAAAAATACTTTTGTCGTGTAGTCAAATTAAACTAATTTATATATTTTTTTTGGGGGTTACGAAAAAAAAATGTGACAATATAACAAAATATGTACTGCAAATTAGTGCTTAGAAATATATTTTAATATAAAATAAAATGCAAAAATTGCATTTCTTTTTTTAGTATTAACTTTTCGTGTAAAAATAATTTTTGCATAAAAATAAGGGCAATATTCTGTGTTCATCTTTTTAAAAAATCTTAAAAATTTTATAAAGCAATAAAAAGGCTACTGAGTCGATAATATCGCGATAAGCTAAAAATGCAAGGAGAACTAGGAAAAAACTACAAAAATGACGAAAATTTACAATATCTTCCAATCATTGGGAAAATTTAAATATTTAATGTCATTTAAAAGTCGATGAAATAATCAAATTTAGAAAGTCATCCACATTGCAGAAATGTGAAATTCCGCAAAAAGTTGAAAAGTTTTGAAAAAGCCGTAAAATCTTCCAAAAAAAATCTAAAAATGTAAGGAATGTGAATGTATATCACATTTCTTAAGTTTTTACCTCCATTTAAGAAGTTTTACGCCTTTTTCTACATTTTACAACTTTTCGCGGTTTTTAGCTATTTTTGAGATATGTGATTGTCATTTTATTGCTTAATGGTGATGTCAAAAAGGAATCTGTAAATGATGATGCTGGAAAAATTAAATGGGAAGAAGACGACCAACGTGCACTGGCTATAATAATGTTATGCCATCACATCTAAGTATTTTTTAAAGTTGTGTAACTTCTCATTAAGCTTGGAAAAAGTTGGCAGAGACTTATAAGAGGGCCAATACAGAAGGTTGCGATATATGTATACACGTCTTTTGGTAATGCCTGAAGATAGAAATGTATTCGGCATGTAAGTGTATTCACAGAATTTGTAAAAAAAGCTTGCGGAAACGAGTATATCTCTTCAGGACGAATTTTTGACAATAATGCTACTGTCCAGTTGGTTAAGTAACTTTGAACACTTCGTCAATCCAATGGAAACGCGAGACATATTGCAAGGTTTGGCTATCGTGAAACAGAAGCTGTTAGAAGAAGGCGATAGACAAAAAGAAAAATGTGAACGTGAAGCAGCATCAAGCAATACACAGCAAGCGTTTGCAATGAATCCCCAAAAATATAGAGACACAAAAGACAACAAAAAGAGTAGAAACAAATTCAAGGGCAAATGCACATGCAAATAAACCTACAGCTTGATGCGTTAACAGCGGCGCCACCGCGCACATGTACTGTAAGAAAACAATATTTGAAAATTTTCAGCAACACAATGAAAACATTTCGTTAGCGGAACAACATTTAATATTAGCCCAAGGAAAACGTGAAGTGCAGATTAAAAACAACAGTGACCTACAGATCAAATTCCAGAAAGCCCACAGTTGCAGATGAATTTTTTGTCTGTCAGACGCGTTGTGGAAAATGAGTTAAGTTATATTCGAATCATCGGGTGCTATTATACAGCGCTCTAATGGTACAATAATATTGAAGACGATGAAACAAGATAACTTATTTATGACATACGGTGATGATACTCATCTATTTGCACCAAATACATCACATCAGGTTTGGCATGATAGATTCGGCCACGTTAATTGCAAGTCTGTATGGCACTTATCGGATAGTTCAATGGTAGCTGGCATGATGTGTTAGCTTTTTTGGAGTTAGTGATTTTTTAATATTTTAGAGTCTTATCTGGTGGTATTTTCCTTAATAGCCTCGATAATAGTGGTCTGGTTGCACTTAATATATAACTGCCAACGACGTGTGAAGTTTACTCGCCCAGTAGGGCGATTCTGTAGCTTTTAACAATAAACGTTAACGTTATTTTATCAACAAAGTTTATTTCTTGTGATAATAATACAGCAATTCTGTTACTCGATTTTAACGATGTTGTTAAAAATTTCAATCTAGTGGCATCTTTAACTACTTAGCTATAAAACCCTTAAAGTAATCGCAAATTTGATTAAGGAAGAAAAATCTAGTAATTGACACCACGTCCAAAATTCTACATTAGGTACCTAATGATATTACAATAATAGGCACTTCAAAAACTCGTTTAAAAAAATGATTTTCATTGACATTTTTGGAGAAATTTTGGTTCGTGTCTCTGCTAGTTAAATAAGAATTTACATATCTTCGCATACATATTATATATTAAAATACAGATAATATAGCCTATTTCTGATGTAAGAAAGTAAACTTAACTCGCTTGAATTCGAACCAATATGAATTTCTCATTGGCACTCACTTTCATTCCCATTAGCTTACGTACATCAGTGAACGACAAAGGTATAAAATTTTCAATACATAGCACATATCGATAGTGTAGGATTATTAAAATGTAGGGGTACAAACAAATACGTTCACAGAAAGCAATGACTACAAACGGGTTACAATATAAATATGAAAGTGCGCATATCGATAGGTGTAGCATAAATAAATAAAAAATGCTTTTTATATTGCTAGGAATACGTACAAATATTGGTGTGTATCGATGGGTATCTATAAATATGACTATAAGAACCAATTGCGGTGTTTGAAAAAAAATGGTTGCAGAAATATATCTAACGATAAGAAATAATTTATTTTTAACTTATATTTGTTTTAGGTATTATCTTCTTGTGTAAAAAAGATTTTTGCAATGAAGCATTAAAAAGTCAGAGTCATATCTCGAAAATGCGCAAAACTTTCCAAAATTTAGAAAAAGCCGTAAAATCGTAAATGTTTAATATTATTTAAAAGTCGATGAAGCAATAAAAAATCACCCAAATTGCAAAAAACGCTAAATTCCGCAAAAATTAAATTGCTGTCAAAGCCTTCTTTGACATACATATATCCATACGTATGTATGTATGTATATCACATTCCTTAAGTTTTTACCTCTATTTAGGAAGTTTTACTCCTTTTCTCATTTATTTAACTTTTCGCTGTTTTTAGCTATTTTCGCGATATGAGTGATTTCTTGTCATTTCATTGCTGTATTTTAAGTTTTCCAAGGCTTGGAAGTTTTTGCAAATTTTCGCAAATTTCTACTTAATACTAACATTCTCCTTGCTCTTTTAGTTCTTATTAGATTTTTACGAATTTTTTCATTTATGCAAATTTTTGCGGATATTCGCAATTTTCACGAGCAGCTTACTTTTTTCGTTTCGGTCGCTACTGATAAATAGGGATCTTCATCCATTTTTAAGCTTTTGTTATTCTCAAACATGTTTGCAAAAATTTGCTTCAAAGTAAAATTGTACACAATTGAAGTTAACGCGCATTTTTCAATACAACTTTATCGCATTTTGCTTAAAACTGGTTAATTATAATTGCGAAACAAAATTCATAATACAACTAAATTTCTGGCAATTCTTATCAAACAAAAAACTTGAAAATAAATGTGCTCATAGTCATTGGGGTGCCTATCTATACATATAGCTATGCATGGATATAAACAAATATGAGCATGAATACATACAGGTATAAAACAAAATGCGCACCGATACATACAATTATGAAATTAAACAGATACGAAACATATTTTGTATTGAATATAGATATTCAACATATGCTAGAGTAATTTATTTATTATTGTATCGTTTGTCGTTCTCTGACGTACATACATACATATGTAGATATGTCAATTTAAACTTTATTTATTTTTAGTAATAAATTTTCTAAGATATTTTCTATCCTTATTGTGGCTTTAAGCACACAATTTTACCTGTTGCTGTCTTTTCAGCGACGATAGCCATCCTCTTTGCTGATTCGGCTTGCACCTCAGCAGCATCAGCCATTCTTTTTAAAGAATTAGCTTTTTCTATAGCTGTCACCACATATTTCTCCATTACTCTTAGCTGTCGGCGGATTTCGCCTTTTTTGACGAATGGGAAATTGATTTCTCATTGTCACTCAAGAAATTTTGCTTATGTTTTGCCGAAGTTGCATTTCTTTTTTTTTTTTTTTGATATTTACTTGACATTTTAGGGTAACAAGCATTCATTGTTACATAGTTTATTTTGGTGCTGGGAAGTTTCCGGGTTTCTATTTGGTGTAACCACTGCAACAGCTTTAATGCACCAAGCTGATGACTCCACCAGCAACAAAACAATCATTAGTTAATTGGGGCTTTACACCAAGCACTTTACTCCCTGGTGCTACAGCTGGCGATAGAAATAGCGTCTTGTATAAGCCACCCTCCCCGGCTCTCTAATGCTATTTTAGTTTTCCATAATTTTTTAGTCCGTAGCTTTATATTTTATTTGACTATAATGATTCGATTAGGACTATCTGAGCTGGTATTCTACTACAGATCTTAGGTTTACATTCAAGAGGGTGAAAAAATCTTTGGAGCCCAAGTTTCAGAGATATTTAAGAGAAAGGGAAAACCCATAAGACAGACATTGAAAAAAATTTACGGGTAACGTGGTACATTAGCGTGCTTGGCCGATGTTGACTTTTAATGGAAATATGACTGTAACAAGTAGTTACAAATATGTCTCAAATTTGTTTCTGCAATTAAACTGGGATTGCAATTGAGCTTAAGGATTTCAATGCTTTTCAGGACAATGAAATACCTGCTTTATCTAAATACATAGTTTTTTCTCCTTTTTCTGTTTCTCATTTAAATTTTCTTTGGCATGTCTGAGCATAATTGGTATGTAATACACTATACCACTTTAGTCTCCTTGGCCTATACCACATTTTCCGATCTCGAGTTTAATCTACATTATTAATAGGCAAACACGTTTTTTGAGATCCCTTTGAAGTTGCTAAAAATACATGCAAAGTATGTGTGTGTGTTTGTCCAATTTGGATTGTGTAGAAATGAGGCAGAGTTTTTTCTATATGTATTTTGTAATGAGAGAGAGATAAGTAAGAGAGTTCTAAGTTTTTTATTTAGAACGTTTTTAGTTTTTGTACTTTATCGTATATATTTACGTAAAAGCTTAATATTTAATTACTAGAATGCGGGCATTCGCCGTCGACCGTTGGATATTACTCGTTCAAATAATTGTAAATAAAAATCTGGTCGTTAATTAAATATATTTTTGTTAATGTGACTGAGTAATAAACTTCTAAATTTAAAATTGTATATTGGAACTTAAATTAGTTGATTTCAAGATGGCAGACATTTTTCAGTGGACCCAAAAAAAAGTTAATCACAAGACTAACAAATTTTTTATTACCACCTCCTTGCATATCTTCCAAAAAGCAAATCGAATTATGATTTATTAATATTCTGAGATCTAGCATCAAGCTTAGTTTTGTCAGCTTTTAGTTTTCTAGAAATCTTCTATACCACATTTCCCGCCTATACCACAATACCCGGGGGCAAATTACGGCCTTCGATATCGATAGAAATCTCATAAAATTTTTTTGAATTTGTATGGAAATTTCGTTCGATATCGAATGCCGTAATTTGCCCCCGAACTTACACTATAGTTAAAATGTTCAATAGGTTTCTTCTATAGCCTTTTTCATTCATAATAGTATGAGTGGGAGGCCCCAGCGAATTTAAATTGTTATACAGCTTTTTCCAACTAATTAATTATATTTATTTTTAATAAAATCAAAAATTTTTTTGCGAAAACAAAATCACAAGTGACTGATTTAACATTTCATTCTCAATGTTAACAACACATTCGTAGCACAGAAACCGGATTTTATATGAAAACATTTACGTTTTTTTTCAAGTTGTCTATTAAGTCAATGTTCGTTTAGAAATAATTTAGAGAAATCGAAATCAATGTTCTTTCTCATAGAATGCGAATGAAGTTGTTATTTCTTAAATCAGAAATAGTCTAAAAAAAATATATTTTGAAAACTGTTGAAGATAAAAATAGTTTTAATGTGCCAATCCAAACTGTATGTCTATTGTTTATTGTAAAATCATAAAAATTTTCCATACATTTTGTTGTTTAAAAATTTTAAAAATTAAAGTTTTGAATTTCAATTTCAATGAAACTTTTAGTTAGCTGAAACTGCTGACGTTATTACAGGACTTACCCCCATTAACACAAAGTTCAGTTATGCTAGTTTTATTTGTAAGTTTACTAACTTTCAGCTAGTCAAAACTTAATTTTAAACTGATAGTTAAACATTTTCGTAAACAATAAAAAAATTTTGTTAACTTGCTTTTATCTACCATTGTCAATCACATCAACAATATTTATTTATTTATTTATTGGTATATATTCTGCAAAGTAAATTTGCAGAATATAGTTGCACAAAAATGGCGCCGGTAGCTAGACCATATGTCCATGATGTCATTAACAGTATTTTAAAAATGTTTTTGTGACTGACTATACCCGACCTATGCATTCACATAGGAAGTAGCAACGTGGTTATCAACGAGACTCCACAAAAGAACCGCAAGACTATACGGCTATCCGTGGCAAATCAGTCAACCAGTGCGAGTGAGACGAAAAACTCTCGAAGGCCAAACAGCACACGCAAGCCTGACCGCACTTAAGAAATAATAACGATGACGCGAGAGCTGTTCTTCAACCCATAGCTGCTTAAAGACTGACATCAACAATATATTTTTGAGAAATGCAAAAGGATGTAAATAGCACCATCAACCAACCACATCTTAGTACGATTTCTGCACAAAAATTTGCCTTTTTTGAGATGAAAGAAGCTTCAATCACCGATTTGTATATATAGAACAGTTTTTTAGTTAATTTACAACAACGAAACACGGCCTTTGCATGTTTTTGCATTTGCATTGCAATGCTGTCGACAAGAATACTAATATAAGGTAGCATGCAAAAGTGAGCATGTTGTTGATACTTGTTAAATTTTTTTCAAAGATCTTACAATGAATAAATGTGAAAACTTTTGATATTTTTGTAGGGACTGTTCAATTAAATTTCTAAGCATATGTTCTTTTTTAATCGGTTCTGCAAATAATGCAAGTCTCCTATTAGAGTAAACAGATAAAATATTATATACTTACGTAATGTATATCAACAAAAATTTGTTTTAAAAAGCTATGAGTAAGTCAAGAATACCAAAACTGTTGAAAATTAAATAAAAAAATGAAAGCCCTTTTAAATCTAAAAACTTTAGTGCAGTTTTTTCAGTGTTATCTCCTTTATTTTTAAATGGTCATAACTCCTACAATATAGAGCGGATATAAGCAATATGAGTATTATTTAATATACTCCGAAATATCTTTCTACTAGTACATACTTTTTTGAATCCATTAACACGTTGCGAGTTTAGTGATATTAAAAAAATGTTTAACTTTGTACATGCAAACAACGATATCTAAAAAACTATATATAACGGTACTTAAACATGTATATAATTTTATAGAGGACGTCCTCCCGGCCGAAGGGCATCTTTGCTGGAAATCTTTAGTAGGTAACATCGTTCCTGGATATATCTCGGTTTTAATTCGTTAACGAATTCATTAAAATTTTTAGTAACTCTTCAAATATCAATATTAACCGTGGAAAAATTAATAAGCGGCGCCGCTGCACAAATAGCTGGCCAAAATTATTAAACGTGTTTTTGTATTGAAAGATTGAGTATTTTGATAGTTTTAGGTGTAATTTTATATAAAAAATCTAGTGGCGGTTTTTTTTTTGTTTAATTTTTTTTACAACAATCCTTCTCTACACCACCTACCACCACAAAAATTTGTGTTTTTTTTTGGTAAATTCTTGTTTTGTACATTTTTTATATTTTCTCATATTTATTTATTAACTAGCCACACCCGGTGTGCTTCGCTACCCCATTGTTGTGCATATGTAGCGATATTAATAATTATGTGTGGGCGATATACGTCTCTCCCATCGAATTCCACCAATAATGAGTTTGAAACTTCACTTTATTCTAAGAGCCAACGCAAATTAAATTTAGAGTCACACTGCTGTAGTTGTGCAGATATAAGGAAATTTGAAATACCTGAATTTCAACGCAATAAATAAGTCTATGTAAATTTTCCAGTCGTGAAACTGTCGCACCATTTTCAAAATATCACTCTCGTAGTAAGGAACAAACAAACGAATATACAAGCGCAGATTCATATGTTTGTAAACAAATTGATAATATTTATTTTATATTATTTAATACTGAATATACGAAAAAGTTATAGTAATTAAAAACGTCGAAATGTCATATGTCCCCATCTCCTTAAAATTTCGCACAATTTCCTATCTAAAAACTGCATTTCTCGTCAATAGTTCTATCATTACATTCCTTTACTATTTGGAATAACTGCAATCTTGTGTATACATTTATCATGTTATCTCTCGATGTTACAAAACGGTTCTGACAAAAATTGTATGCAATAACCCATATAGTTAGTGAGTAGTCCCGTACCTAAGTGACCCATGTGTTTTTTATGTACCTGTATTTACTTTTTTATATATAATTTTTGTGATTAATGCGTTTAAAAATTACTTTAGTTAGGTATGTACATATATTTTTTAACAGATAGTGTTATATAGAGCGCAGATAATTAAAAAACTTTTTTATTATGGTGAGGGACATTCCCTTATAGCTAATAAGCATTTTGCGAATTCATTTTTATAGGCAGGTAATCGCATTGTGAATTGTTAAAAGTGACATAGAAGATGAAACACGGTCTCCTCTTCATCTTTACAACTCCTGCAATATTCGTTGTAACTAAGACCCATTTTTCTAGCAAGTGCCACTATGTTCCAGTGCCCAGTTAACACTGCTAATAATAGTCGGATCTCACCTTTCTTGAACCTGAGTAGATTACATGCCCTGCTCAGGTCGCACAGTGGTGCCAATTGGAAAAAAGGGTAATAAATCTGTATCTTTGAAACTTGCGATCTGATTACAAAACAATGTATGTAGGAATCATAGAGGAGGACCTAAGCTTTAAGGATTTTTTTAATTTAAAGCACCTTCTTGAAACATACGGTGGGCTTCAGGGTGTCAAAGTTGACTACCTCGGGCATGTAAAACTTTGTTGGCTTCATAGCTTTTACAAATATTATTTAATTTTAACAAATTTATACTTTTTGTAACGCTTTTTAATAGATAAAGAAAATACATTTTGTTTCAAACATTTTTTTTTAATATTTTCAAAGATATTTGGCTTTCAATTTTTAAATTTTGATTTTTCGCCTTGACTTTGCTCGCAATTTTTTCAATATCTCCGGTAATAGCAAAAATAAAATTAAAAAGAAAATATTATTTGATTTTTAATACAATCTCTGATAATATGCAGAAAAAAATTGTAATTGATCTCAATTAATGTAGTCGTGAAAAAAATCAAAGTAAATTTTTTGAAATGAGAGTGAAAAATGGCTAAATGTTGACATAAATAGAGCTTGATTGTTCAAAATTTTTCTTTTTCAATATATAAAACTATTAGATTTCAAAAACGACTGTAGAAGAAATTTTAAGTCGATTAAAGCATGCATTGAACGAATATGGAGAATTTTTAACGAAATTCTAATTAATAGCTTAAGAAAAAATAACGCCCATCGAGATATAAATTTTTTTTATATTGCATTAGACATATTTAATACAATGAATCTGACTTTTTATTGTTACCCGCCCGCTCAAAAAGGTGGCGAGGAGAGCAGATTTACTAAAAATAGTCAAATTTTCAGAAGCATTTAATATACCTGCATGAAAATTGAACTAAATTTAATTTTTATTTCTTCACTATTTATTAAAAAACATAACAATCCTCTTATATTAAAAAAATCGCAAAGACATATTACAAGGATTTTTTTTATAAATTTAAAAAAATATATGTTAAAAAAATACGAATGGCTAATTTTTTAGGTTTATCAATAAAATGCCTTATTTATTTTTAAAAATTATCTAAATTCATACAAAATATTAAAATATAGTTATCTACCTGTCCATAAGTATATAACACATGTATATTTATGATTTAAAATACTAAATAAAACGGTCATAAAACAGACATCTCGTGTGAAATTTAGCTAAAGTGTACTATTTTCAAGTGTTTTTATTACTAAGTGTTTTGACCTAATGGCCAATATGTCCACCGGGACCCACTTCATCATAGTAAAGAGTGCTTTCGTCGGGATGGATCTGAGCGCCATTGTAATAAGGATTGCTGGAAGTCTAAATATTTTTTCAAGTGTTCTGCAATGACAATTTGTCTCTAGAGCATCCCACCAAACTAATACACCATAAAACAGAATGGGCTTGTAACCAACCGCTTTTTTACATGTGTATATAGCTACAAGTGCCTTTTACACTCTGGATTGGATATTTAGGTTCCATTACAGCGTGCTATTAAGGATTATACCCAGATATTTGGCGTACTTCGAGACTTTTAAAGTCGCCCCGCTGAGTTTAGGTGACACAAAGCTTTCGACGTTGTATCCCCTAGTGAAAAGTACCAATTTAGTTCTCGCTGGATTGACGCCAGTCCACAGCTGACACTCCAGATGCTAAGGACGGCCGGTGCGGATTTAATAGATTGGAATATCGTGCGCAAGTACTTGCCAGAGACCGCAACTGCCACGTCATCAGCGTAAGCTAGAGTCTTAACCATGTTACGCTCTAGACTCAGCAGTAGTTAGTTAATAGTCAGAGGGTACCTCGATTGACTGCCCTGTGCACAGACGTATCTCCGATCGAGGCATATATGACCCTTTCTGTTAGCAGATTTTTAACAAAAAAAATCGCAACACAGTCATAAAATTTTTCAATATGATGTAAAATCGATATTGATATTTATTTTTTAATATTTCTTTATATTTATTTTTGCCTCTTTGGCCAGTTTTTTGGCACAAATACTACTCTGTGCGCTGTGCCATGGTATGGGATTTCCATATAGACAATTTATACCCAAAGTCGAAAGCCATCTATGCAGATAACCTTTAACAACGGACATGATGAATTCGACAGAAGAAACAACCACAAAATAAAAAATGCTACGAATAAAGGCATCTAAAGAGAACAAAAATATAAAAATTGTACGCGAAAAATACTTATTATATTCAAGAAAGTCGAGAATTTTTTATTTGTATTTAACTAGGAAGTCATTGATATATGTATAGTGTGGTTATGTGTTGGCCTTTTATTTTTTTTTAACACAAAATATTACATTTAAACCTACGCGAAAAATAATGAATGAATAATGAACAGAGAATGCAAATAATGTTTTCATTTCTCTTTCGCTACTTGTACGTATTGAGTAAGTCGCAAATAAAGCATATATGTATAGTTCTCGCCTTAAGTCACCTCTGTATGCTTTGTGCTTAAATGCTGGCTTTTACAATTCCTTTTTGCTTTTTCAAAGACCCAAAAAACCTAAAATTGTTTTTGTTTCTTTTAACTATAAATTTCGATATATCGCACTTGATCAACAAGGGGGCATTAACTGGAAATTTTAACATTTTCAACGGAACAAAATACTATTTGAATTTTCATCAAAAGTATATGAAAAATAGATTTTAAATCATGCGTTTTATTAGCGAAACATAGACAAAACAATCTGAAATTTTTACAGCAGGTAAATATGATTATTAGAATGCAAGTTTTGGAAAAAAGTGAAAAAAGTAAAATTTCGAGGTAATACCCTCTTGGTTTATCAAGTGCGCTAAGTATTTTTATACTACGAGCGAATTGGGATAATAAGAAAGTGCGTCTGTTTTAAAAGTATTTCAAGTCATCTTAAGTATATAACATGATATTCAGTGATCTTGCACACACTTGTGTATATATAAAGTGCATACAGTTCGCAATGGTTTATTTTAAAAGTTTCTTAAGACATCTTAATGATATACTATATTCTGTGATCTTAAAATTATACATATTGTACATAAGTTTTTACCTATAGAAGGGTCTCACTCAGTAAGAATGCACTTTTTTAAATTTAGTGTTAATTTTTTATTGCAACTGGCATCTCTGAAATTTGGCAGCTGTGACATACATACATACATATCGTCAGCCACAGGATGACAACTCTTAACTCGCAAAAAAATTGAATCAGTTTTTTTGATGCCAAAAGACTGTGTTTGTCCCTCTGCATGTTAGTGCGTTTCATTTATATTTGTAAAAAATTTCGTTCCCTACTTCTCCTACTAATTTTGTTTGTACAAGATCATCATGTTAAGAATTGTTAACCTGTGACCGACGATGTGTATGTTTATTCCGATTATTAAAAATGAAGCGCTTTACGAAATAGCAACGCGTTATGATTGTTGAAACTTTCGTCAATTTTAAAAATTACGCTGAGGCCACTCGCAAAGTTCAAAGAATTTTCATTCGAGAAAGTGCACCTAATATGTCAACCATTCGAAGTGGAAAAAAAATTTTAAGAAACTGTCGGTTATGCTGCTGTAAACAAAAAAAGAGTCTCAACGAAAACCCGAAACATCGAATACAAAATTCAGATTAATAAGGAGCTCAACCCAGCAGACTATAGAAAGCGCTGGCAATTCCTTCAATAGGTAATGGAGCAAAGTGATGTCAATGCCAATTTAAAAAAAAATTATCTCCGATAAAGCGCATTCTCTTTTGAATGGCTTCGAGAATTAAAAAATTGTCGAACCAGATCGACATATTTAAAAGCTTAAAATTTACTAATATTGGTCATATAAGTTTAGAAATGTAGTAGGAAATCAAATATTGTACATATAAAGAAATTTCAAAGGCCCATATGTAACTCTAAAACGCAAGGTTTTTTTTAACATTTTCTTATTTATCCTTTTTCTACCCTCTAAATAAACTGTGTCACTAAACTGGACTTAAGCCTACGTTCACTCTACATTTTATTATTTTTCCATTTTCTACTCCTATGTAATTCTATTTTTGAGGTGTCACTAAAATGGACTTAAGCCAAAAATTAGTTTTCTACACCGTAACTGTAGATCCAAGAGCGCCGAAAAAATTACACTGAAGTTTGTAGGTTAATAAGGGTTATTACGTAATGATTCCTTTTAAGTACTGTTAGTCTGGTTTGTCCACAAAGCTACTTCCACCATCTGTTATAGATTTGAGTTTTTGTCAATGGTCGCGACGTCACTAATTACACCACCGAAATGCATATGTATGTATATACAACTTACATATGTACATTTATCTCTTTAACAATTAAATTAATTTTTATTTTTGTAAATAGGTATCCTGAAACACTGCTAGTCAATTGTTTGAATATTTTTTTATGCCCTTCAAACAATTCCAATATGTACATGCATATTTAGGTATGAACAAAGGGAAATGACAAGCAATCAACAACAGACCACTGCCGAGAATTTACCACAAAGCAAAGAATTTGTTTTCAATAACAGTTACGCTTTAACACAAAAGTTATTTAATTAAATTTGATATGACTTCTTGCACGTTTAAATTATAAACAAAATTTTACGAACTTGTTATAATATAATTCAGATTTCTTAAACAGTTTTATTAAATTTGAGTGTTCTTGATTCCAGTGATGCCAGCAGTTGTTTAACAAAATCCCTTCATGTCTCGAAAAAATTCCCCCTTTTTCAACAAACACAAAAACAAAATCCGTACATTTTTCCCTACTCTAAAAATTCATTAATTTTATTTAGGGTTTTTAAATTTTGTACACTTACATGTATCGCCAGACAAAAAATTATATAATCAAAAAATAACATAAATTTGTAATTTTAAAAACCTCTAACATATGCCTATCTGCCATCATAGTCACAAAGTAATACCAGAGGTAACACGAACGGCATGCTATTGCTGTGTCTGTCGCACAGGAACTCGTAAGCAAAGAATTTTTCATTTTTTGTTGTGGTTTTGTATTCTTATTAATTTCTGACTCACTAAAAAGAGTTGCAGAAAAATATTAATTTAAGCAATATAAATGCAAAAAGTAATATAACGTTAAAAATAATATAAAATAAGAATTATTCATGATATATAGAAGAAGTAAATTGCAACACAATTCATCATTTCTTACTTCCAAAATGCTTAATTTTGTTTTCTTTATTTTCCCTTATCCTTACTTTATATTGCTATCTCTTTTTAACAGCATCTAGTGGCACAAAAAAGCTGATTTGCTCCAAAACATAACCTCAAAGTTACATCTCTGATTACCCTGTGGTATAAACCGTGGTAGAATAATATAGGTATTTTCGGTGCTACAACACCACCAGAGTTCTCATTTTAAGGAAAATGTATGGAATTTTTAAAACTTTGCTATTGTTGTTTGCTATATTGCGGTTTAACTGCGTAAAACACCCTACAAAAGTTACTGAGAGAACACTGAAGATGGCACATAGCCGAAACCGGTCTGTTTATCAACCAAATTTGACGTGGGATGACGGAAATTTATTCCAAATTGCATCAAACCCCGTCGGAAGAAAAACACAACACTTAAAACTAATAACCAAATTTCAAATACATTTTAATTTAGCTCAAATAGAACGTCCGAGAAGATAAGAAACTAATGGCCAGTTTATGACTTCATATTTAAATAAGCATTTAGTTAATTTTCATTTAAATTTAAGTTGCATTTAAATACAGTTTCAGTTTTTCAGTGTTAAATAATTGTTTGTATTTAATTACGATAAAAATGTGGCAGCATCACGAAATTTTCTTGCAGAAACAGCTGTTGAACAAAATTAAAGAAAAATTTCTAATGTGAATTCTTTTTTACGCTGAAAATAACAACAGTAATTGGTTGCTGTAATGTTTTAAAAGTGTAAAACAATTAAGAAAGAAGATATAATAGAATAATATTAATAAAAGAAGTCCAAATTGCACCCCATCTCTTGGATCCAAAAGATGTTGATTTTTCAATGGCCGCAAATTTATTGTTTACTTTGTTGCGCGAAAAAACAACAAGCTAGCAAAACCATATGTTTGTGTATGTATGTGTGCACAATTTAAGTAGAACTTAAATCAGCATGGTTGGTCATTTAAATATTATTTAAGTTTCATTTAAGTTTGTACTGCAAAACTAAATTTCGTATTTAAATAGAACTTAAATATAAATAGCATTTAAATACGAAGTCATAAACTGGCCCTAAGTTAACAAAATAAATCTGTTTCGCTCATTTTGAAGAGAGCGAAAAGTATGTTCTCTCTTTGCAGTTTGCAGAGCCAAATTTCAGTACTAAAACACCTATTTTATTGTGAATATATGATCTTTTTTTATATGGGAAAGGGTTTTAAAGTTAACAAACTAACTTAACAAATAATTTCAATATTCTTTATTAATAAGAATAAATCATAAATTTTTTAAAACAATACAATGAATTATAATGAAATTCTTATAGCACACTTTTAAGATTTAAGCAAATTAATTTATGTAATACCAAATAAGTGGAAATATCGTTACATTCCGTATCTAGATACATTACACTTATTATATATTTCATTCTTAAATAAAATCCAGGAATTCCTCCTAGGCGGGACCACTTGCATGTTAAAGGAGACTTTAATGCCTTCAATTTGGTATACAATCTACATAGCCCAAAAGTTTTTTGTTGAACAAAGTTTTAAAAATAAAAATATTCTACAAGAATACAAAACTTGTAAAATTACCTGAACTGTAAATAATCGGGTGGCACTGTTAGCCCAACCACAAAGAAGATGAGATTCGACTCGAACATCGATGTGAAGAAATCATACTATTTTAGCAATTTTTCTATCATAGTTGTATAAAATAGGAAAAAGGCCTGAAGTATTTTTAGTCTAAAACGTAGCAGAAAATAATCGTAATACGTATATGTACAACCAATAATAAAGGAATATATAATTATCTAGAAAATGTCATTTTGGCTACTAACATGCGGTCTACACCTAACATAAAATGACTAACTTTAACATTAACTTCAAGTTAATGTTGAGTGTAGACCGCTCATGTTAAAGTTTTAACATGGTTGTTAAAACATTTCTCTTGAGAGCTCTTTTATAACTTAAATTGACATCTAAGTTTGACAGCCCGCTGTTTTTAGCCATTTTTATTTAATTTATCTGCACACTTGGCTTTTTGTGAAAAATATAAGCGGGAATGTTCTTGCACTTTATTTGCCTAGCATAAAATAATCACTTAAGTTCAAAACAAATTATTTTCGACAAGCTTTAAAAAACTCACTGTAGCTAATTGACGCGACAACGAACTGAAAATAATGAAAAGTTATAACTTTAACATCACTACGTGTACACCACCATAGAGAAATAGGTATTTCAACAGAAAGTCTTAACTTCATGTTTTAACTGCATTTCATGTTAGGTGTAGACGTAGAGTAAAAATTTAGAAATATTGAATTTTTTGTGATAAAATCATTACAAAATAAAAAAATGTTAGTTTATTTTTACATATTAACATATTGTTAAAAAATTAATTTAAATATATTTATTCGAAGTGTATGTTTCATATCTGTTGTTCGTGCTGAAACGTGTGGCAGCTCGAAAACATTTATTGATTCATGATGGCACAAACTACTAACAGACATGTAAAAAATGACTTTTGCAAATCGTCCAAATCAGCTAAAATGCCGGTGGTTGAAGAAAGAGACAACTATATACAATTAATGCTGCGAAGAAGGAAAAATAAACAAAACAAAAAATAAAATTTTGGAAAAATTGTGCTTTGTGAATATCAAGTTTTTAGCTCCAGCACAAACTACTAATTAAATAGAGTTTTTTTTAAATAAAATTTACATAAAAATGAATTGAAACATGTTAAATATTGTGCATTCGCTTGTGACCTCAAATGTGATTCAGTTTGTGTTAATCCTGCTCTCAACAGCGGCGGTGGTCAGCAGCCCATCTCTCCTCATATGCAACAAAATGGTTACGTCTCCGCACAACCGCAGGGTCCGCCAAATTACTGGAAACAATGCTCAAAATACTAATCAGCCTAATGCCACTGCTGGAAATAATACACCTGCTGCTCAAATAACCTGGATCAAATACTTTAACTTACACTCAGGCCATGCAACCGCCTGATCCAAGAACATTACTGCCAGGAAGTTACTGTACGGAGAAGTATATTTATTTTATATTATATTCAAATATCTTTATTTAATTTGTAGGGAATAACATAAATGTCATGCCCCCTTAAGAGCAACCGCGCTTATTGTCTCGACAACCTCCTCCGGAATACTGGTGTTCCATTGCTTATTTCGAGTTAGACACACAGGTGGGAGAAACCTTTAAAGTACCCTCAGCCAAACCATAAGTTAAAGTTGATGGATATGTTGATCCATCTGGTGATAGTCGTTTTTGTTTGGGTGCCCTAAGCAATGTACATCGTCATGAACAATCTGAAAGGGCAAGGTAATTGAATGGATATAACTGGGGATTTACGACTAACCCAGTATATCATTTTTCAGCTCATTGATTTGAGACTCAATTCTGTGAATTGCATGTGAAAGTACCCCAAAAATAAGAACTTCTGCATCATTCGTTTTGTCACGTTGGCTGCATTAATAATTACTTTTTAAAAGCAGAAGAACATTGAATATTTCAATATGGAAAATATCAAGCATATGTACGGTATACCGAGATATAACCGTGTTAAAATATAGAAAAAGTGATAAGAACCCACCTTGAACAAAATTGTTAATGCAGCCAACTTGACAAAACGAATGATGCTGATGATCTTATTTTTGGAGCTACTTTCACGTGCAATTCTCAGAATCATTTATTCGAAATCATGAGTTGGGGCCTAATTCACAAACAAGAATTCAAAAGTTCACTCAAACGTTTTTATGAAAATCAATTTTAACTACCTGTTTTTAGGAAATCAAAACAAAATTGTGAGTGAGAAATATTTAAAACAGCAATAAAATACGAAAATTTGTTTTTGTCTTCAATATAAATTCTCACACACAATTTTATTTTAGTTTTCCAAAAACAGGCAGTAAAAGTGTTTCACAAGACTCTTTTGTTCGTGTACTAATTAGAATTTTAACTAATTTAAATTTTTTTATACTTTCACTAAAGCTGAAACAACAAAGGATTGAAATAAAGCGTAAGGATGATTTACAAAAATGTGTCATTCTACTCCCTATGAAGAAATGCTAAGAACCCTACTGTCCGTTGTGTCAAAAGTGTATGGACACAGATGAGGTAAAATTTATATTTTGCTTTACTGTTATTCATTATATATATACTATATATATTTTTTATTAAAGGCCTCTAATCTTACATCAGAACTAACAGACAAAATTCAAGGTTTACCACAAAACATTGAAAGAGTTGAGAAAATTCTAAAAGAGGAACAGAAGAAATACGAAAGCTTATTGCATTTAAAGCCAGTCATTGACAAAGTGGCCCGTTTAGAAGTTGAAATACCCAAAAAATTCTATGATGGCGATATGTCAATTTTAGATGAGTCTATAAAGGAATCAAATCGTCTTAAAAACGATATCGAAAAGTTAAAAAGAAAGCTACCTCAAGATAAGAGAAATTTTTTCATTTTGTAATAGTTTATTGAATTATTTATTTAATGGTATAATATATTTTTTACTGAATATTGAAATAAATAAAATCTCTTTTTTTAAATAATGAAATAAATAAAATCTCTTTTTTTAAATAATTTTGTGGTCCTGAAAAGGACCTTGCTTGTCCATACTATGTTTTTTTTCGACCTTTTCTGGTCTAGATCCATCATGTTTTGTTAGCAACAGTACCACCTCGAGTAGGATGTGGTTTTTAGCCACGCATGATGGTCTTGGGCAAGGAGAAGCTATTGTATTCGCTACACTTGCCCCTGGATAATCGAGATCAATATAATAATATTGATCACAATCCTAGGTACCAAAAGTTTATGGTCACAACCACGACCAGGAAACCAATAGTAAGTATCTGGAAATGGAAATAAAGTATTAATGAAATGGAAATAAAAAATTAAAAATAAATAAACGATATTTACAAAAAATAATTCAATCAGTAAATTAATAAAATAATAAACACAATGATAATAATATGTGTGTAAAAATTAACAATTCAATTTTATAAAAAAATAATAAACACAATGATAATAATATGTGTGTTAAAATTAACAATTCAATTTTATAAAAAAATAATAAACACAATGATAATAATATGTGTGTTAAAATTAACAATTCAATTTTATAAAAATAATAATAAATAATAAACACAATGGTAATAATATGTGTGTTAAAATTATTATTAAAAAGCTTTATTTTAACACGGATATACCAAATTAATAGATTTTTTATTAAAAGTAATTTGTAAAGTTTTTTATATAAATTTTATGAATGAAGTATAATTACACTGTAAAGTTACAATACACCTTAAGTGTCAACCAACTCTACTAGCAACTATGAAAAAAAAACAAATAAACAACCACTGCTGAACGTTGGAGGTCTTGGAATTACCGACTTAACCACCCTTATTCGGCGACATCGATTCACGTCAACACAATATCAAAAAATTGGGGCTTGTCTACCCGTTGTCGAAAACAACTGATTACTATGGACAGGTTCATGTTTTTTGACGTGACGTCGATGTCGCCAACTGGAATAAGGGTGAATGGTTCATATTTATGATTTCTTTTGTAAATTTGCATTATGACCGTGTGGCTAGATTGTTGAGCACAATAAATTAAATTAAAATCACTGTACATACCTCTTTGGATCCTTTGGAAACAGATGAAGCTGTTCGCCAGGTGGACATCCTTTTACGCATCTGAAAACCCTGAAAATACCAAAAATATATAAATAAATTTATTTTGTTAAAATTATGTGCACTATACTTACATTTTATTTGTTGGAAAGTAAGTTGCTCTTCTTGGTTTCTGAACAATTAGAAATATTATTTAATAAACTACATACATATATACATACATTTATTGCCAAATCAACTTACCGTGTGATGAAATGAACTTTTTTCTTTTATATTGGCAAAAAATATATAAAAAAATTATATTCCTTAAACAAATAATTTATTAATATTAAATTGTTCTTTACTAACCACCACAAATCACAAAGAAAAATACCACAAAGAAGTTTGTGTAAAATACGTTAATACAGAAAATAAAACCACAAAGAATGCAAAATATTTTTTCAATTTCTTTTTCGATACTTGTGCGTATAGAGGGAGTCGGAAAATAAACTTATATAGTTTTCCCCTTCTGTCACCTCTGTATGCTTTGTGATGATGGCGACCACAAGGTAAATAAAAAAATTCTTATTTTTGGGAAGCGAATCACAGATAAAATTTGGCGTGTACAAACATAAATAAAATCCCTGCGAATTGTTTGATAGATTAACGAAGCCGAAGTTTTTAGAATTAGAACCAAGGCATACATGTAAGTGAAATAATTCTTTTCTAAAGGCCGTGGTTTTCCTGTTGCTTAATTTTGGAAATATTTTATAGTTCTGAAGGTAGGAGCCGTGTCAACTGATCTGCTTACATATATGCAATATGGCAGTACAAAAGTAATGGCCCAAGTTGAGCCACCAAAATAAATAAACAAACAGAACAATACCTATACCTATAGCTATTTTCAGTGGCACTCTGGGAGTTAATATATGTAGCGTTAAATATGCACCTTTGGCTAACATGGATGAAGTTTTAAGGCGCAAAGAAAGCTTTATGAGTGTGGCATTAAAAAAGGCGTTGGAACCGGTGATATGCCGCCATGAATTCGCCAATTTTCAATTGGATGTAAAAGTCTTGATCATAGATGACAATGGCTGCGCATTAAGCACTGCCATAAATTGTGGTGCGCTTTAATAGAAGGGGGCATACCAACCTACGATCTTATAACATCCTCCACTGTGTGTTTGTTAAAGTAGCAAGAATTTGTTAATCCCACAGGTATTCATATTAAACTGAATAATACATGCATATGTGTATTCATTTATTAACTTATTTTTTAGCTGATGTTGAAGAATTAATACTTAGCCTGGCAGCTTGTGACGAGAAAGTTGACGCAGTTGAAGAGCATGGAATAGTTGTAACTGCTAGTTTATCAGCTGTGATTCAGGTTTCTGAATGTTTCCAAAAGAGATATGTTTTACCAGACACGTTAGAACGCTTATGCGAGCATTCGCTGGCTATAAATCAAAGTCATTGCTTTGCAACAAAAAAATCATGAAGATTCAGAGACAAACGAATCAGTAAATAAATAATTAGTAATTCCAAAAATCAACGATTTATTTTATTTTTGTTAAGAAATTTGGTTTTCCTGAATTTAGACTTAAAAATAAGAAATAAAATTATAACATAAACAGTTATTCATCTGTTGAAGCTTCCAAAACTGCACTAGAGTATGAAAAATACTGCCCTACCTGATGTTTCTGAAAGAATTCTCGGGCCATTTTTTGAATTGGAATGATTTTGAACTTTATTTTCCGAAATGTCTTCGTTGACTTGTACTCTCCTTAAGGTTTAATGTCTACTGATGATTTGACCACCAATGAAATGCATAGCTCGAAAACCCTCAATTAACTAGACCTTTTGAAATTCTTTGAAAAAAGACATCGAAACCTTTCTCGAATAATAAATTTAATGGTTATTTTGAATATAAATTTAGTTTTCGTTATTTTTAAAAAATTTTCATTTTGGTGTTTTTCCCAAGTTTTGGTTCTTTTTACAGATTTGTTTTTAATCATTATTTGTTATCTTTTCGATGAAAATTTTGCCAAGTTTTCGCAAGTTGCTATTCTTTAAACTTTGCAATATTTAATCGAATTTAATTTAAAATTAAATTTATTTATCAAAATATTGTATATAAATTTCTAATTGATTAACGAGCTTGAGGTTACTTTTATATAAAAAACATCCAAATTTATTATCTATATTTCGTTACTCTCGTTAATCAATTAGAAAATTATATATCAAGAAAAGGTAGAAAATTTGTTATTAATAAATTAAATATGTAAGAAACTTTAAAAACAATGTAGTCGTTGTTCGTCGTTAATAAAACAATAAGAACATCTCATTTATAAACTGCAAAATGATTTAATAATAATTAATATTTGAAGGATCCTTTTTCTAATAATGTTAGCCAGCTACTCTAACGATACCACCTTGTTGAATTCCATAATTTGCATTGCCATATGTTTGAATTGCTAAACATCCACCAAAATCGAACTGAATTAAAACACACTGCAAAAAGGCTGAAATATTAGTGCAATGTACATGTACTATTAAAATAATTTTTACTGCATACAACTAAACATTTATTCGTACATATCAAAAGAGTTACTATAATAAATGTTGTTCACCTGTTTTTTTTTTCTTTGTAAATACATTAGATATTCAACAAAATTTTATATCAACTTGAAGGATATCAGCTGCAAGTCCTCTTGCAAACATTACGCATTTTTCAGCGCTATTTTCACTTCGATGGGGTATAGCCTCTAAACGGCTAAAATTCCTAGCTGAAGCTTATCTGTCCGGATTATGGAAGTTATACTATACATAATTTCATATTAAATATAAAACAAACTGAATGTTTAATTTTTAACATTTCTCCATCATATATGGAGAAAATTCGAGTTTTTGAAAGAAAGTGTCTAAGAGCGTGCACATCGTTGTACAGATCTCCAAATAGTGATTATGTAAAATACATATCAAATCAAAAATTATATAATTTTACAAAAATAGGTAGAATAAATAATTTCATTATTCACATAATTAGAAATCATATTGCAAAAAGCTCTGAATGCTATGAAAATAACTTAATTAGTGCACCATATTACAGTGATGAAGAATATTTATATAAAACCCTACTGGATATGTACCACCTGAGGCATTCGTATACCTTGACAGTAAAGGATTTATCCAAAATGAATTAGGCACACCTATGTTTTACCATATATATAGAAGAGCCAATAAAAAAGATATTCATTGCAATCAAATCATTCTTGATATACTAGGTTTGATACAAGTATTTACTCAGGCGATAAGAAAATTTTTCCAAAAATAAATAAAAGAAAATTTTGGTGGTTAAACTAAAATCTTCCCTTCCAACTTTTACCCTTTGACAGAACTTTTTATCATATAAATATAGAAGTAACTTTTTTGAAATTTTTTTGTTATATGCAATATTATTGATTTTACGTATATATGTATGTATGTAAAAGAAATCTTATAATTATTTAAAAAAAAAATTATTTAAATTATTATAGATAATTAGTGCACTTGAGAGCCCGATTATGGGACCATGTATAATAATATATTATAAATACTATTTGTTTATTTATAGTTTTAAGTACATGAATTTTCATTAAATAAACACTTAAAAAATATAATGCTTGTGAAAGATGCTATTTAGATATATTTTTTGTGGCATTTTGAAGACTACGTTTTTTGTGTACCCCGAACACTCCTTTATGGTTTTTGCAGGTCTTGCTCTTCTGCTGTCAGAAGATGTACTTATGCGACTCTTCGATGTTTTCAAAAGTTGTTACTCCATTTAGCCAGTCTGAGTTCTTTTCCATAAAGGTTTTTATTGTACGGTTTGAGGCAAGCCATTTTTATTATTTTCCAAGTATTTCGTGGTATCCTTGTAAATCGTTTAATTTTTCCACAATAGCCAATTTAAATATATTTTCATTATTTAATTTTCTAAATAACTCGAACAATTCTGAATTTTGAAAATACATTATCGTACTTTAAAGTAAAATTGTATAAATTCTGATACTACTTTTACAAAGTAAAAACTTAACTGGCTGCAATACACAATTGCGGTTTAATTTACACTCAGAAAAAATTCTAACTACCTGATTTGTCAAACAGAAATCCAGGCCTCAATTAATATAATATATATATAATAGAACTATAGAATAGTAGACTAGAAGAACGGATCAGTATTAATTTCGAGGTCGCTTCATCAGCGTTCTTTTGTTCGATTTTACCACTTTTGACGGTGGATACTAGTGATCAGGAATATCAACTATTTAACCGTATTATTTAACGAATTAGAATACGAAAAGTGCAATTTATTCATTTCTTACAAGTTAAATCAATTTCGGTTAGTACGAAATTCCATTTTTGAAATTTTAATTATTCTAAATATTCCATACTCTCTCGCTTTTTCCAAAGCCATTGGCTTTGAGATCAAGCCGTTTTCCATTTTTGTTTACTTTATTTTTGTCTTGTAGTTGACTTTCTTTAGTATTCAACCACCTGTGACAATGTAAACATGGAGGTTTATGACGGGTGCCTTCGTTTTTAATAATTAATATTTATACGTAATTGTTGAACTGTTTTAAGGTATATGTTGAAATGAAATTTTGATGGCTTGAATGCTGATGAGATGGTGTAGCGACCTCGAAATCAGTATTAATCTGTTCTGCTAGTCTGATGAATAAATTGTTTCAAATAAAAAGTACTCTCTTAATAAGATAATGAATATATATTTATTATAATAAATAATTTCTTAAATTAAGAAGATATGGGTAAACTCAGATTTGAAATCAAGCCATAAAAATTTCATTTCCATATATACCTTAAAACAGTTAAATTATTTAAAGTAATATGTAGCAAACATGCTCAGAAAATATGGGCGAGACCATTTTTGGCCATTTTTATATATTGTCTATTTTATTTGGAAAAATTACCTAAATGTAGGGTGTCCGAGAAACGGCAACTGCAACAAGTAGGCCATCTGATGAATATTTTGTTCCTTTTTTTAATAAAAAATAAACACCTTTAAAACAATACCAAAAAAGTGATGATCAAACGGCAATTTCTCTGACACTTCAATTCTAAAGTTTTTTTTAAATATAACCTTTTTTTGGCTTTCTAAAAAAATGTCGACTTTAAGGAGCTCCACCAGCTATAATTTTAATGCAATTAAAAAAACGGTTTTGAATTGGGATCAGTAAGAAGTTCTTTATTTTACAAAATTGTTTCATATAATTTTGTATTTTTGGGAAAAGGCGCCACAGTACGACGTTGAAACAAAATGATATTCACCCTTATTCCAATTGTCGTCGTCAACGTCGCCGTCATTTTTGTATTCTATAACAGGATGACGACGACGTTGACGATTTATCGTTTATGTCAACATATGAGTCACACATCTCTAAATAATTGAAAAAGCTGTGTGTTTTTTTTGTTAATTTTGAACAAGAACTTTATTAATGTTTTTTACTTGTGATATACATAAATTTAGGCTCTAGTCATGATGAAAATGCAAGAATACAAAATCTCATATTGGAACGAAAGCTTCTGAGACAGAAATTCTACATATTTATCCTACCGGACAGCAAGTGAACAATAATTTCAGTGTATTGCTTTCATAATTGTATTGTGTTTTTTTTCTTTTGAAAAGGTTTGAAAGTTACTTTAGAGTACTTTAAACTTCAATTTTCGCCAAAACCTATCAAGAAATTTTATTTTTATGTTCCACTATTTTCGCTCATTATTTCCTTACTTTTTGTCATCCATCTCCTAAACGCGATTTCTTCCCATTGTTGTCTAAAATTACTTGGAAGAGTGCCTCTGCAAAATCCCACTGCAAGAGAGGGATTCTTCTACAACTCTTCCACAAATTTTTCAAACTGAGTTGCAGTTTTTTTTTTTAAATTTTCAGTTTTTCCATTTTTTAATTTACATAGGTACATATATTTCAAATAAAGTCAAGTCGTTATGAA
This sequence comes from Gymnocheta viridis, assembly GCA_956483585.1. Classification (NCBI taxonomy): domain Eukaryota; kingdom Metazoa; phylum Arthropoda; class Insecta; order Diptera; family Tachinidae; genus Gymnocheta; species Gymnocheta viridis. The sequence goes on along the minus strand of OY101442.1, from coordinate 62,947,296 downwards.
AAATGGCGACGACAAATTCGAAGTCGTTTCAAAACAATATCGCCGTCAAATTTTCTTGTAGAATACAAATTCTATGTTGACAGTTATCCATAATATCCGATAACGACAACTGGAATAACAATCTGAAGTAAACAAGGCAAAATAATATCGTTTTGTATTCATGTTGACAACTGGAATAAGCTTGATTGACAATAAAATGACGGCGACGTTGACGACGACAGTTGGAATAAGGGTGAATATATTTTATTTCTTTGATTCTTCACATATATTTTTTTCATACTAAATAGGGACTAACTGTGGTAATAAAAAAAATCGTTCTAATTTCTATTTATGACAATTTTATTTCATACATTAACCAAACAAAAAGTAACTAAACTTAAACACACCTTACCCTCCTAACATACAAACACAACGCTATGTTATTTTCAGACTGGGACTCGGGCGGGAATTGGTCACTCCACTGCTTATGATCAGCCCCTCCCTCAGCCCCTAACTCATTTATTTATTTGCACATGGCATTGGGTTTGGAATTTGTGCTTCCATATTGCAAAGTAGACCCTGCCGTCAATATTGCACATTTTATTTAAATTTTCCGCAATGACAACACCTTTCACCTTTTCTTAAAAATATGCATATAATTTTAAAGGGTGCACTTTTACCTTTGAAACGATACCAAAAAAAATTAATTATCTTGCATAGTTCAAAAGTTCTATCCCTTTTTGTAAAGAGACTTTTGTGATTTTATAACATTTTCACAACTTTTATGACGTCATATTTCGGAAGCCGAAAGAATCAGGGGTCTGAAAATTTATGTTTTTTTGTTAAAGTCCAATAACATACAAAAGTTGTGGTGAATTTCATTGAAATCAGAGCTGTTGTACTAGAACAACATGATGGTTTGACATGTTTTCACTCATTACCATTTTTATTGCTTAAGTTAATATTTTTCTACAACTTCTTTTATTGGACCAGAAATTAATAAGAATACAAAACCACAAGAAAACAAAAAAATACTTTGTTTACTACTTTCTGTGTGACAGAGTCAGCAAAACAACAACAATAGCATGCCGTTTCGTGTCACCTCTGGTCTTCTTTGTGGCCATGGTTTGCACAAAGCGACGCAAGCACAAACAAGTAAGAGTGATATATTCGACTGTGCCGAATTTTATATGCCCTTCACCATAGTATGGAGTGACGAAAGAATTCACAATCACGAAAATTCACGCTTACGAAATACGAAAAAATAATTAAAAAAATTTCAAAAACTTTTGTTTGTTGAGGGGTTTTTTAGCTAGTGTATACGCATTTCATTGGTGCTAATGCCAAATCATCAGTAGACCTTAAACCATATTTTTGAAAAGTTTCAAACCTCTTATCTCAAACAAAAATTAATAAAAAAACCAATGAGAATTTCAAAAACTACAAAAGTATAAATAAATAAAAAAAATAGATCAGTTTTGAAGTGAAATTTAAAATTATATACATATTTAAAATATTTTGATTAACATCATTAATTTTCTAGCTCATAAGCAATCTGTGAAAAATATTAAGATTAAGTAGGATCTTGTACTTTAGCATTAATAGATAAATAGATACATATATGCAGAAATAAAATTTTGTCAACATTTTTCCCGAGAAGTCTGTTTCACATCTCTTCAAGTATTCTTCCTGGCGTTGAAAAAACTCCTTCGCTTGTAGCTGAGCTGGATGGTATACACAGTATTTGTTTAGCCAATTTTTGCAGAATTGGAAAATCTTTAGCTTTTTTCTAAAAACTTAAAATATCGGACTTATAATGCTACTTTGACTCTTTCATTCACATCAGTGCATTTTTATGTCTTCATGACAAAATTGAAAACCACTTACCTACTAAAAATATGAAAACAAATCACGAAAAAATCACGTAAAAAATCTACTCATGCACGCTCACTCACATTAAGTTTTTTTATACTCACGCTCACGTGATTAAAAGAAAAAACAGCTCACGATCATAATTCACGCTAATCACGTGAGCGGTGCCCATCTCTAGTTTGAATAAATTACCAATGCTGAGCCATTTCCACGCAGTGGCTAAGAAATTAAAACATCTTTTAGATCTTGGTTTTAATCTGTCTAAGTATTCCTGAAGCTCCATTATCTGATGGTTTTAAGAAGGATAGAGAAAGTGTGATCGGCTAACATTTTAGAATAATGTATCTTGCAATATGTCACTGAATTCCTGATATTAATTTATGTCAATTGTTCGTATAGTCCATTATTATACCCTTCGCCCAAAAATTTGGAAAAGGGATATATAGGTTTGTCATGCCACATGTAATTTCTTCATTATTCATTTAAGACCCCATAAAGTATATATATTCTGGATCCTAATAGATAGAAAAGTCGAATGAGCGATGTCCGTCTGCTATATTTTGGTGTCAGTATAACCAAGCCCTCACACAACATAGAGACTTAAATTTTAGACCATGGAATTTTAGACTTGGAATTTTTCATATAATTGTTCGGTTTGAAAATAACAAAACTCGGTCAATAATTAATGAGATATAGCCAAAAATTTTTTTGTTACATGTCCTATTCTGTTGTTTTTTGTGGTCCCAACTGTCCTACGGTCAATTTTATGAAGCAAATCTCTTATATGGAGTTCTACGAAGGTTTATACTGAAAATAATTGCAGTCGGTCCATTAACGACTAAAATATGGGCAAAAAAATGGTATTCGAAATAATTTTACTTGTAAAAATTTTTTGGAAAAAATTGCGTTGGGATTCATACCAATAACCTACTGGTTGGTAGTCACAAGCGCTTCAAATTCAAATTCTTGTTGGAAATTGGTGTGGATGTTGTAAATTCGCCTTTTTTGTCACACATACATCAATACTGAAATGCGTACATGTACACATTGTGTGGTACACACGTGCAGTCGAAAAACAAAGATTCGCTGTTTTGTTTGTATCTTTAAACTTATTTTTGTACGTTTATTAGTATAATATTATGCATGCATATTACAGTATATTTTATCGCTTATATTTTATTTTCGTATATAAATAACCATCATTATTTTTTATATTATTTATATTAAAGAAATGTAATGGATCGTCAAGACACTATGTACGAGTAAATATACAAAATCAATGAAATTTAATTTTAGTTTTGTTTTAAAAATGTAATAATATTTCATTTTTTATGACTATTTGTGATTTCAGTAGAAAGGCAAAATTGATGCTTATATACCGTTTTATACTTGTGTGCACAGAATAATAATTTTAGTTATTTTCTATATTCAGGTGTGGAGCGCACTTGCAATATTTCAGAACCCGGTATTATTATTGTAATTGTACAATGTGATAAAAATCTATTGACAATGAAAATATTGTTTGGATACTTAGTTACACATAACAAAGCAGAAAAATCTCTACCCGGCTAGAATTTGATACCTGTTAGTAGTGTGTTTGTGCCAGTTCGAGTCCACGTTTTTCATACAAAATGAATGTGCATGCTTGGCTAGGAAACGTGATCGTTAAAAATATATTTTGTTAGGTTAGGTTAGGTTAGGTTTTCCATCCTTGGATGGTTGTTTTTATTAGGAGATTTCATAAAATTTGTGTTGTGTATTAAGGGATTAAAAAAATTTATAAGTAATTTTTTAGTTGTTGTTTTCACATGCCTGATATGAATATCGGTCAGGGTTCCTCTATTGAATATCGCCCCTGAAATTTCAATACGAACACCCCTACCCGGGCACCTATATTGAACAACTCTGTTGAATATTTGTCAGGAAGCTGGAAGTTTTCCTCATAGGTACAAAATATTTCACCGAGTTAAATATGAACGTCCCTACTAATTTTTTTTTCAGTTTTGATTGTTGAAAGAAAATAAAACTAATAAAAAAAGGATATGGGAAAATTCTTAAGCAACTGCGCATCTCGCTCTATTTTTATTACCCTTGTCCCTTTAGAAATTCCTTATCCTTTCCGTCTATCCATTGGCATTTTCTTTTTATTGCACTTGACTTTTCCGTCTATCTTTTTTATTCGGTTGATCTTTTTATTCATTGAAAATTCTTGGATTGACATTTTTAGGAGTGTCTGTCTACGGTCTGTCTTTTTTATTGTGGTTGATCTCTTTATTTTTTTATTGAATAATTTTGAGTTGACATTTTTATGAGTGTCTGTCTCTTCTATCGTCTATCTATTTTTAATGAAAAATAAGGGTGCTGGAAAATTTTTTAAATACCTGCGCATCTCGCTCTATTTTTATAACACACATTTCTTAACTTTTTCTAAGAAAAAGGATCAGAAGTGAAAAAGGGGTTACAAAAACAACATGCATTTACATTACATAAAAGTATGCGTGTGACTGCATTTGCATAATTTTCTATCGGTCCTCTACCGGTTATGTTGTTGTCTCTTTTTATTTCACTCACCAATGTGTATATTTATGAGAATAAGGATATACAAATACATATATAATTCTTTTTAATTCTTATTAAAACCTTGCTCTCGAAATCATTAAAACCACGCCTACAGCTTTAAGTATAAATAGATGGTTAGAAAAAGAGTATAATGCATTCTTGTTCTGAAAATTTAAACAGTTTATATCATATCGTTAAAAAAGAATTAAATAAAAAAATAAATTAAATAAAAAATGGCCGTCTTTATTGTGATATCTGTGGAAAATCATTTACTGGCAACTTTTCCTTAAAACGTCATGTGAGGATGCAACATCATGGTTCTTCAGTGATGTGCAACGTGTTGCGGGGCTCATCACGGAAAATAAAAATAGCAAGTTAGTCGGTTTTGCGCAACATTGACGGCAGGGTATAATTTGCAATATGGAAGCACAAATTCCAAAATGCCATGTGCAAATAAATAAATTAGTTAAAGAGGGAGGGGCTGATCGTAAGCAGTATGTTCCAAAAAGTCAGTAGTGGAAACAACTTCTAGTTGTATGAGTTGACTTTAGGAAGTTAACTTTAGGAAGAAAAAAAAAGGAAATCCTTAGATGTTGAATGGAATTCACTCTATATGCGAAACTTTTTTGATGTTAATCAAGTTTCAGATTGAAGCCGAGTTTGTGGAGCAGTCGTGAAGGGAATCGAAAGCCGCTCAAGCGTAAGCTTTGAGGTCCGTTGTGCCGATGAACTTTGCGAACTAGCCTCCTATACACAAACAAAGCTGTTTATTTATTAAATATATTTCACTTGTTTTAATTTTAATTGTGTTAGAACCCCAAAATAGCTATTAGAAAGAGAATCAAATGATGAACCGTCGTACCACCTCTGACAAAAACAATCCCAGAAAATTTTATATACAATAACCGAATTAATCCAGATTCTTAATTTATTTATTGAAGGATTTATTAATCTATAATATTTAGTTAGTTATTTTTATTAGTATTGATTATTTACATTTTATTGACTAAATTAGTTTATCATTTTTTTATACTATTTCTTTAACTTAGCAATTATTGTAGTATTTATATTTTAACCAATAATATTATAGTTTTTTTACATCTAACTGTACGCTTATTTATTTAATGATATATTTGTCTAATTACTTAATTATATATTTGTCTAATTATTTAACCATATATTTGTATAATTATTTAATTATAAATTTGTCTAATTATTTAACTATATTTGTATAATTTTTTAACTATATATTTGTATAATTGTTTGTTACTTTACGTTTCAAGTATCGTGCAGTCTGATTCTATATAGTATCGGCCTTCACATAAATTAATTGGCTGTGCAAAATTGAGGAATGAATAGGGAGACTAAGTCTCGAAATAGCGACAGAAACCGTAGTCTCAAATTGGATAGATTAAATAGAATGGAAGAAGTCCCGGCCAAACAGTGCAGAGAGAGCAATCACGCTAAAATCATGGTAACACAAAACGTTACTGATTTGTCTGGATCGATCATTACGAGATCACAACAAGTAGGTGCAACGAATGCTTCTACCAGCAGGGAAAGTAATCCCAAACAGAATCAGGTAATAGGTGCAGCAAGTATCACAACAAACCTGATAGATGTTAGAGAACAAGCATCCGAAAATAATAGTAATGATCAAAGAGCTTTAGAAGATAATGTAGAGAAAATTGTGCAAGCAGAAACAGTGGAAATAAAAAAATCTATGGAAGAATTAAAGAAAATTGTTAGGGAGCTGTTACGACCAGGATCTCTAGCACAGGAATCAGTAGATTCGCAACCAACAATACAAAATATAGGAAGAGTTAGCAACACTGAGAATTTGAATAGGGCACAAGTTTTTCCTGACAGTAATAATATTAATAACAGAGATCAATTTCAAAATTTAAATAACGTATTTTCACGTCCAACCAGTAATACCCCTAATATTTGGCCGGTAGTAGGTATGGAACCAAATGATAGAGGTTCCGCAGGAATAGCTGAGTCAAGGGCCGATCATAGGGTTAACTCAAATAGTCATCCAGCAGTAGGAAATTCTCAGATAAACACAGATAAAATCAATATACGGGTAGATAAATGAGGAATCGTTTTTAGCAGCAACAACAGTCAAATTAGTATAGAAGATTTTATATTAAGAATTGAACATCTTCAGGCCCATTATAATATAAATTGGGATGAAATTTTGAGGGACTTTCACCTGCTAGTTACAGGACCTGCTAAGGACTGGTATTGGCTCCTCATACGAATACACGGCGTGATAAATTGGCCAAAACTGAAATGTGAATTGTATAACCAATACCATACTCACACTTCCAATTTTGAAATAATGAGAGATTTGGTTGAACGGACACAATTGCCTAACGAATCATTAGATACATTTTTCCACATAATGTGTAAGCTACGTTCTAGATTAGTGCAGCCCATTGCCGAGTTCGATATGATAAAGATACTAAAAAGGAATGTAAGAGACAGCGTTTCCAGAATTGTATACCCTATTTCAGTCTCATCAGAAGAACAATTAAGGACTGAAGAGACATGCGAAGCAACATGCCACCATCTCGCCCTATGAAAACTGTAAACGAGGTTCAGTTTTATACAGTAGATGAAAGCGAACCTGAAATGGAAGAAATAGCTGCTATGAAAAAGATAACATCGAAAGAACAACTTATATGCTGGAATTGCAAAGTGCTAGGCCATGGTTTTCGTGACTGTAATGCCTCAGAACGGAATTTGTTTTCTTACGGATGCGGCAAGCAAAACGTAATAGCGCCAAAATGTCCGGATTGTCAAACGTAAAACCGAGTGAGGGAAAAGGGTGGGTGTGAAAGGGGCCTACGTCCGTCAGAAAACCCCACCATAGAGAAGCCATAGATGATAAAATTAACAATAAATAAATAGATCGATACAATTCTGCAAGCAAAAACTATGAAGTATCAGAAAATTTGCCACACATGAGACACTACATGTCACTCGAGTTAAGACAACAATACTACAACCACATACGTACAAAAATTTTCAATGCCAGTATACAAAAGAAATCGTTACCTAAAAGTATAAAGAAAATTAGGGAATTATACAAAAGTAAACGTGACAGAAAGAAACTTATTATAGAATCAATTAATAGAATGAACAAGGACATTAGCGATACTAGGGTTTATGTCGAGGTAGAATTAGAAGGCAGATCCATTGCCGGTTTATTGGACAGCGGAGCATCTGTCAGTATCTTAGGGAAAGAATGTCGAGAATTAGTTGAGGAGTTAGATTTGAAAATAACACCAATATTCTATAATGTGAAGACTGCCAGTGGTCAACAGCATAGAATATTATGTAAAATAAACGTATCCATTAAGTACAAAGAGCAAAACAACAATATAATTTTGTATCTTTGTCCTGATTTGGAACAGTCATTATACTTAGGAATAGATTTTTGGCGAGCTTTCAACTTAGCCCCAGATTTGATACCGGTAGAAACACTAGATTTGGAGAAAATTATAGTTAATCTTGTAGATGATACATCAGGTTGCAAATTAGAGCCACACAAATTAGACACCGAACAAAAGCAGAGATTGGATGATGTTATAAAGAAATTTGATACGTTTGAAAATAAAGGTTTGGGTAAAACGTCATTGGAGCAACACCAATAAAGTTGACAGAAGGTGCGGAACCGATTAAAGATAGGTATTATCCCATATCACCCGCAGTTCAAGAGATTACATATAGAGAAATCGACAACATGTTACAATTGAATGTGATAGAACTAAGTGAGAGTCCTTGGAATAATAGGATAACTGTAGTCAGAAAACCAGGAAAGAATAGCTTCTGTTTGGACGCGAGAAAACTGAATAAATTAACAGTGAAAGACGCCTACCCGCTCCAAAACATTGACGGCATTTTAAGCCGAATCGACGAAACACATTTTATCAGCAGTGTCGATCTCAAATATGCCTTCTGGAAAATTGAATTAGACCCAGAGAGTAGACCGTACATAGCCTTCACCGTCGCCGGCAGACCACTATATCAATTCCGCGTAATGCCATTCGGCCTCTGCAGTGCGGCACAACGTCTATGCCGATTAATGGATAAAGTCATTCCGCAGCGTTGGAAAGATAATGTTTTCGTGTATCTAGACGACCTCCTGATTATATCTAATGATTTTGACAAACATTTGAATTTATTAGAAGAAGTGGCAAAATGCTTAAGCAACGCAATCCTAACAATCGGATTAAATAAATCACAATTTTGTTTCCAACGCCTAAAATACAAAGGTTTTATAGTGGGTGGGGGAATGTTGAAAACTGACCCGGATAAAGTCAAGGCTATACGCGAGATACCTGTGCCAAAAACGGTGAGAGAAGTGAGAAGTTTCTTAGGTACCGCCGGCTGGTATCGCCGATTTATAAAAACCTTTTCAGTAATATCAGCTCCACTAACAGACGTACTAAAAAAGTCACAAAAATTCGTGATGACACCAGAGGCGATAGTAGCATTTGAGGATCTGAAAAAACCATTGACATCAGCACCTGTGCTTCGACACGACGATTTCTCAAAAAGGTTCTATATTCAGTGCGACGCATGTGACTACGGGATTGGTGCTGTGTTATACCAAATGAGCGGAGAAAATGAAGAACACCCCATTGCGTTCTATTCGCAAAAGTTAAACGCATGTCAGGGAAACTATACAGTAACTGAAAAGGAATGTCTGGCTGAAGTATTGGCTGTGAAAAAGTTTAGGCAGTATGTGGAAATGATAGCCTTTACAATCGTAACAGATCACGCTAGCCTCAAATGGCTTATGTCACTTAAAGATCTGACAGGTCGATTAGCTAGGTCGTCGTTACAATTGCAAGCTTATGATTTCTAGGTGGAACACAGAAAAGGTTCCGAAAACATTGTGGCCGACATGCTATCTAGATTGCCAAATGTGGACGAGATAAATATAACCGATCTTTTGGGTTTTGAAACAACTGAATTTGAAAGTGATGAGTATATGGAATTGGTGAAACTAATTAAAGATAATAATTCTTCACTTCCAGATTTGAAAATTGATAATTATTTAATTTATAAAAAAATTTTCGTTGATCCTATTACCGGTGAAAATCAATGGAAACTATGGATTCAGTCATCCATAGTACAACCGTTAATATAAAATGCTCACACCACTCCAACATCAGCCCATGGAGGCATAACTAAATCTTTAGAAAGACTTAAAAGATTTTTCTACTGGGCAAAGATGACGATACAAATAAAAATTTTTGAAAATTCTTGTCAAGTCTGCAAAGAGACCAAACTCTGCAATATCAACCTTCGACCAGAAATAGGAAAACAAGTAGAAACAGAAAGACCCTTTCAGAAACTTTATATAGATTTCATGGGAAAGTATCCGCGATCGAAGAAAGGGAATTGTTATATATTTATTGTAGTAGAACATTTCACTAAATTTACCTTTTTAAAAGCAATGAAAGAAGCTACGACAAATAACGTAATTGATTTTTGGTACGTGAAATATTTCAGAAATTCGGGGTACCAGAGATAATACACAGCGATAACGGTAGTCAATTTGTTGCCAAAAGTTTTTAAAACTTATTGAAAACCTATAAAATACAACATATAAAATCTGCTGTGTATTCACCCCAAAGTAACGCAAGCGAACGTGTTAATCAATCCGTATTATCAGCCATTCGAGCTTATTTAGAGAACGACCACCGAGATTGGGATATATATTTATCGGAAATGGAATGCGCACTTCGAACATGTGTTCACGCAGCAACCGCTATTACACCATTCTTTGCATTGTTCGGGTATCACATGTATACTAGCGGCACAGATTATAAACTAGGCAGAGAGCTAAAATCATTAACAGACCACGAAATTATGGAACTCAATCGAACCGATAAATTAGATATTATGAGAGACAAAATCAAACAGAATATGACGAAGGCCTATGAAAAAAGTGCAAATAGATACAATAAAGGTGCTAGAAATGTGAGATTTATACCAAGTCAGGAGGTCTATAGAAGAAATACAATCTTAAGTAATTTTATTAAGAATAGAAATTCTAAATTTTATAGGAAATTTCTAAAATGTCGCGTAGTCAAGCCCCTAGGCAACAACATCTATGAATTAGAGACACTACAAGGGAGGACTTTAGGTAATTACCACGTAAAGGACATTAAGATTTAGATTTGATAAAAAATTTGTGTACTATCTGACTACGAAACTTAAACAAAAAGGTAATGTGATATAGAAAAAGCAGGAAAAACTCACTTGCATGCTAACACACTCAACATCAGTGACATATAAAAACATCTGTGATATAGGATTAGTTGTGTTGTGTTGTCCAGTTTTATTTTAGTGGTTAAGTTCTAATCCCCCGTGCAATGCACTAAGGGTAAAACGTTGCTATTTTTGGCTTAAATTCAATTTTTTTTTTTAAATTTAAAATCTGCTTTTGTTTTTTGAATTCGTATACTCTAACGGTTATATAAGCGTTTTTTTATAATTTTTATTTTGCACCCTGTTATTTTATGAAAGGAAAAAGACAGCTGTTTCATGGTTACATTATGAAGAGAAAATGCGCGCGAAATTTTTACTAACTTTGATCGTGAGTAAAACATTAATTTTAAACACTGTGAAAAAGTTTAAATATGGAAGAAGTTAGACAAGGTATGTAAAACAATTTTTTATATAGTTTAAAAAATAGTTGTGTGTTATTGTCTAGTAATTCAGTGTGTTGTTGGTGTGTTATTATAGGTCAAAACTAACAAACATATGTACGTGTGTTGTGTGGAATATAACTTCTGTGTATGGAAAGGTATTTGCAATATTTTTGAAAAAAGTTATTAATCAAACTGTATATAATCAAACATCATTAAAACTTTTTGCTCCTTTTTGTTCCTTTTCGGAAAAACATCATTGTGTAGTTTCATACCAATTTAACACTGCTTGAAGTTTGGAGCAGCAAAAATCGACAAGCAGATAGTGAAAAAGAATTTATTTTGGAAAATATTACACAACAAAACTTATCAGAAGAGCATTTAGAAATGTTGATCTCTTATCTTCCATTTTAAATTTCGATTTTAGTATTCTCAAACACTTTTACATTATATTGATTGGCATTTCTTGTGAATATAAGATTGATACAGAAAAATTCAAAAACTTTTGTGGCCAAACATTCAATATGTACTTTGAAGTATTCTTGGTATCCAATGTCTCCAACTGTGCACAAAGTTTTGGTACATGGGCACCAAATAATGGATACTTGCATACTTCCTGTTGGAGTTCTAGGAGAAAATGCATCAGAAGCAAGAAACAAGCTGTATAAAAGCGACAGGAGATCGCATGCAAGGAAATGTAGCCGATTGGATAACATGACAGACGTTTTTAATAGAGCAATGGATTCTTCAGACCCACAAATGTCCACCATAAGTTTAACAAAACGAAAAAATATCAACAAAAAGAAGAGCCTGCCCAGAGAAGTCATTGCCCTTTTCGAAACACCTGGTATTGACTTTTCAGACACATTAGAAGGTGATGAAAATGAAAATGAAACAAAACCGATGAGGCCGACGAAATTGACAGTTTTGGACTGGAGAATATTGAGTTGGAAGAAGAAAATGAAAAAGGCATATTAGAATTTGTCTCATATGATTTTTTTTTCAGGGATCATGAGCAGTTTTATATCTTAACCAAGAGGCTGAATGAAGCCTTGTCTATCATCTGAGTCTACATAAAAAATATAAACACATTGAACTTAAGTGGTTTTATCCAAAAAGTGAGGTTAAGAAATTGTTTTTTTTAGTACTGGTTCCTAAAAATAAAATATTTTTAGATGTAAACTTACAGATTCTTGAAACAGCTTTCTAGTGACATATATTTCAAATAACGAAAATAAAATAACGAATTTACGTCAAAACCTGAACTAATGTTTTAATTGGGAGGCGAAAGTAGTCGTGGTCCAAATAAAAAAAAAACCAAATTCCATTTTGGTGTTAGTTAAATTCGTGCAAAATTTTAAGTGTCTAGCTTTAAAACTACAATTAATGCCAAAAAAACGCTTTTTTGCCCATAGTGCAATGTAGAAGAAGTCCTTTGAGCCCACCAAATGTAATAAACCCGCTGGAGGGGGCAAGGGGAAACCTGAGCTCGCCAAAGGCAGCGTTGTAGCAACTAAGGGCTCAACGAATAAACCAACGCTTAGTGTTGGCAACAAACCCGGCAGTGGAGTGCCTCTGGACTTCAAACCAAGTACTTCAAAATCTGCCATGGCCCAGGTCTCCAAAAAGGTGACCAAAACCCCCTGTTTGGGAGCTACCAATAAGAAGGTAGTAAACCCAGTGCCACTTGTGAGAAAGGGTACTGCGACCATGACGTCGGGTCACCCGGACTCACACCCCTCTGCCAGCAAGGAAGCCGCGACCTCGAAGTCGGGTTCCGACGCTCGGCATCAAGCCACTCAAGGCAAACCCCACAGGCACATAACACCTGCAAGAAGGGCCTTTACGCAACGGCGGTCCGCCGAAAGACTTTCGACGCAGCTAGGCAAACGGCCAGCTGAGTCCCTCACCCCGGAAGAACGGGCAAAGCTTAAATGGGCTCAAAATTTTTTGGCCAATCTGCAAAAGACTCCTCCGTCGTCTGCGGACGCGCCTAAACGGCAACGTTCAGAGGAGGAGGCCCAGACGCAGAGCCAACAGCCCGCTATGAAACGTCATAGGCCGATGAACAAATCGTTCAGCGAGATGGCTAAAGGCTATCTCATGCAAGCTGTCATCGACCGAAGTGACGCAGACGGGGGCATGTCCTACGCTCAGTGGGACATTGTCCGTAAGAAACTGATGGGGGAGTTCTGGAAAGTCTTTAAAAGCAATCCAGGACCAACCCCAAATGTGATGATGCCGGATGGCTTCGCCGGAGGGTAAAGCTTATAGCCTTTTCGGATGAGCGATCAATCTCTTTGTATAAGAAGGCGATCGTTAATCTGGAAGGGCTGTGGGAGGGTGCTAGGCTCGACGTGGTACCTATTAATGAGGTGCCTCAGCGACCTAGAGCCCCTGCTCGAGTCCCGGACGAGCCATCAAAACCCGAGGAAATTCTGGAACTCCTACAGGTCTGCAACAGTGACGTTCCAACCAATGGTTGGTTGGTCGCCAAGGTTTCGGAACCTGTAGGAGCCTACAGAAGGATCATCGTGGTCCTGAACCATGAATCCTTGCCATCGCTGAAGGAGAGACAAGGGAAGATGTATTACGGCTTCGAATCCATCTTCCTAAGTATCTACAAAGGCGATGACAGGGAGGCTAGGGATCAGGAGGGCGATGATCCAGCCTCAGACGCTATGTCTATGTCGGTAGACGAAACTGCCAGTTTATCCTCTCAAGGGGATACCGTATCCAACTCCGGCTGGGTAGGGGAATTCTTTGAGGGGATGGACGAGGACGTTCTCCTGGACTCGGACCTGGAGGACGCCAACGTCACAGTTATGCCGTACCATGACCAAAATTACACAGGTGAACCTTCACCACTGTAAAGCAGCATCCGCTGCCATGCTCCTCCGCCTAGTAGAGAAAGGGGAGGACCTCGTCCTAGTCCAAGAACCCTGGCTTCACCAAGGTAGGGTTTGCGGACTTAATGCTAAAGGCTTCAGGCTTCTTTATGCCAATGGTCAAGGTAACATAAGAGCGTGTATTCTGGCCAAAGGCAACCTAAACATCTTCATTTTATCTGATTACAGTGATGAAGACACACTAAATGCAGCGCTGGAGACGGACGAGGGCACCATTATGGTCATCTCCAGCTACATGGCATATGAACGCGAATCTCCGCCCGAAAAGATTCGCAGCGCAGTCAGTATGGCAAACACAAAAAACTGGCCAGTCATAATTGGGGCAGACGCAAACGCGCATCACGTCGTTTGGGGAAGCTCGAACATAAATGGAAGGGGTGAGTCTTTATTTGATTTCATTCTTTGCCACAACCTTGATATTTCAAATCACGGGTCAGAACCCACTTTTATAACTGTAAATAGAAGGGAGGTTCTAGACATCACACTAGTAAGCGCTATGCACTCGAACATGATCAGAGAATGGAGGGTCTCTAACGACTGTACTTTTTCTGATCACAGATATATTGAATTTAGGATAGAAATTCCACTAAACAGGCCAGTGCCCATAATAAACAGGAAAAAGACAAATTGGGAGGAGCAAAAACAGCTCCTCTCTGAACTAATTCCACAACCACCTGTCATAAACGACAGGCACGATATTGATACTGCGGTTGAAAATCTAAATAATGCTTTCAACCTAGCAACATCAGAAGCTTGCAGACCTAGTGTCTGCCGGGGTGGGAGTAAACCACCATGGTGGAACTCCGAGATAACAAATGCTCGCAAAGAGAGCCGTAGACTTTTCAATGAGGCCAAAAGACTAGGAAACTGGTCCGATTATAAGTCCTCCGTAAACAATTTCAAAAACCTGGTAAGAAACGCAAAACGCAAATCCTGGAGGTCCTTCTGTAGCAATATAGAAGGCACTTCGGAGACCAGCAGACTGCGTAAAATCTTAACCACGATTCCTTCAACTCGCAGCTTCATTAAAAAATCTGACGGGAGTTGGACTACTAGTGGACATGAGACCCTCATGGTTCTGATGGACACGCACTTTCCCGGTTGCGCTCCGTTTACAGGAGAACTCACGACAACCACACACAATCACACGTTAGCCCCATTTCCCATAAACAGGGAAAACATTACATGGGCCATAAACAGCTTTCATCCGTATAAATCAGCGGGTCCCGATAACATTATACCTGTTGACCTCCAGCGGAATGCAGACCTAATAGTCCCATGGCTTATTCGGATATTCTCGGCATGCCGTGCATGGTCATATATTCCGAAAGCAAGGACCAAATGCACCGTGGTTTTTATACCTAAATGTGGAAAAACTACGCATACAAACGCAAAGGATTTTAGACCAATCAGTCTATCATCCTTTCTACTAAAAACACTAGAACGATTGATTGATCTGCATCTTAGATCGGTAATCAACTCGAACTTACTATCCACCGCTCAACATGCCTATACGAAGGGCAAATCGGTTGAAACGGCACTACACTCGCTTGTTGGTTACATTGAAAAATCCATAAAGCATAACGAATTTGCTCTGGCGGCCTTTCTAGACATAGAAGGTGCCTTCAACAACATCAACCCAGAAACCATCATCATGGCTCTGGCAAGACTGAACGTAAACCAGTCAATAACCAATCTCATCAAAGAATTATTGACTAATAGGGTCATCACATCTACGATGGGATCCTCAACAATCTATAAAGTTGCAAAGCGAGGAACGCCGCAAGGATTGGTTTTATCTCCAATCCTGTGGAACCTTGCCATAAACACGGTACTGTTGGAGCTAGACTCAAACAGATTTAAAACAGTAGCCTACGCAGATGACGTTGCAGTAGTAGTGTCGGGTAAATACCCAGACACAATCTCGCATCGTCTACAGTCAGCCTTGAATCACATTACCGGATGGTGTATCAGTAATGGACTCAACGTTAACCCAATAAAGACGGAGCTCGTACTCTTCACGAGAAAATACAAAATACCGTACTTCACCTTACCAACTCTTAACGGAGTCACGCTAAGGTTAACCGATAATGCTAGGTATCTAGGTATCATCCTAGACTCTAAGTTATCGTGGAACCTAAACGTACAAGCAAGAGCAGCGAAAGCCGCTATTGCCCTCTATACCTGCAAAAAGGCCATAGGCAACAGATGGGGTATTAACCCCAAAACGGCCAACTTGCTCTTTGAAATGGTCGTCAAGCCCATATTAATGTATGGTGCAATCGTCTGGTGGCCGGCCCTAGGCAAATCCACCTATTCTAAAATCATTGAAAGAATTCTAAGAACATCGGCCTTGATGATTACAGGCGCACCTCGCACCACCCCATCAAAAGCCTTGTTCACAATGCTACACTGGCTTCCTGCCGATCTAATGGTCAAACAACTGGCTATGAACTCGGCAATTAGGCTCAGTGCCGCGGGAACATGGAAATCGCTAGGTGATGGACATGCGAACATTATAGGACAGTTCGAAAACCTTCCCGAACTTATTGACTACCGTTCTCCCTACCTTATGCCCGAGAAAAGATTCGCAGTGTCAATCTCAGATACTCTCCCTCCATTCATTGATCCTAATTACCGAGGGGAAGTACTTGAGGTTTACACTGACGGATCCAAATCAGGTGTAGGGTGGGAGGGGGCATATACATTCCTCAATTTCAGCAGAGGATACGTTTCAAGCTCACGAATCTCTGTAGCATTACTCAAGCCGAAATATCGGCCATAAAAAGGGCAGCTAACTGGTTAAGGTACAATAGGGTGTATAGGCAGGATATTCGTATATGTACCGATAGTAAGGCTGCATTGAACGCTCTATCGGGTGTTTACACAACATCCGAACTGGTAAAGGAATGCCGGACATCCCTAAACGAGATGGCGTCACATTCCAACCTCGAGCTAATCTGGGTACCAGGGCATGCGAATGTGCCTGGCAATATAATTGCGGACAAGCTAGCCAGGGAGGGATCTCGTTTACAAGAATGGGACACCGACCGGCTAGTGGGAGCCCCACTAAAAAGCTGCAAAATTCTTATTCAACAGAAACTTATAGGGTTAGCACAAGCTAGATGGTTCGATGAACCCACATGTGCTGTCTCCAGATTAACCTGGCCCCATTATGATCGAGCAAAATCAGCCATCATTCTGGGGATCCCTCGACATCAGCTACGTATACTTGTGGCTGTCCTAACAGGGCACTGTTTCATAGGTGCCCACGCAAATAGACTAAATCTCCCTTTCAACGACTTCTGTAGAAGTTGTCATAATGAGGAGGAGGAAGAAACCGTAAAGCACCTCCTCTGTCAATGTCCAGCTCTGTCTCATCACAGAGCAATGTATCTAGGTAACTCAACTTTACCCGAACTCGCAGACCTTACGGAATGCAATCTGAAGAGAATAAACAAGTTTATTCGGAAAACCGGTTGGTTCAATACTGACCAGAATATAGGATAGCCAATATTTTTTATTTTTCTTCTCGCTATCCATAACGGGCATCACAAAGGGACCTATTCTCCTGGACCCAAGTGGGCCGGTTGCTTGAAATCGGCAGCCTGTACAACCTAACCTAACCTAAACCGTCTTAAATCTGAAGAAAATATCTGTTAAGATACAAAAAAGAAAATATACATATTAATGTAACAATTGTACTTACCATGTGTTGATGCGAGTGCAAAATGAATGTATGTATGTTTCTTTGCAGCTGTCAATGAAAATAGGGTTTACGTGTGTTCAGTTGTGTGTTAGCAGTGTTTAGTAGTAATAGTTTTTGTTGTTGGCTACGCAAGAATTTAGCATAAAATTTGGCACTAGGTAAATCTGACTGGTTTATTTTTGAAAATTTAAGAATGGAGTTAGGAGACTACTAAAAATGCTTATAACCTGTTAAGAGATAGGATAGTAAGGACATAAAAAGGACATTCATATATAGGATAAATTAAGGCGACCATACGTACTCTTTTTAAGAGGACAATACTCTATTTCAACTCGCTGTCCTCTATTAAATTTGTGTACTCTATCTGTCCTCTTTTTCATAATCAGTCATCTTTTGTAACCATTTATTTTAAAAGTATGATCAATAATTGGTTTTACTGAGTTTTCGATTTTGAAAATAAGTGGTAACACTTACTTTCTTCCCGTAAGTTTTATGTTTACAGGGTTGTGATATTGTAAACATTTTGTTGTTGAGCTTTTTTCCTATTTTTATGTTATGTTTTTTTCTGCGTGGTAGTTATTTTTTTGATAGAAAATTATATACATATTAATGAACTATTCGGTAAGTAGTAACTTTTAATTATTCAAAGTAATCTATAATAAATTAATAAAACAATTGAAACCAATATCTTTATTTTAATCCAGAAATGACCAATGTAAAGAGAAGAAAAGTATCTTTCAACGAAAAACACAAGCAAGAGTTTCCACACATTGTTGCTGCAGATACTGATTGGAAAGTCAAGTGCATAATTTGTGGACAAAATTTTCTATTCAAAATAAAGGGAGGCAAGATATTATTCAGCATAATAATACAAAAACACATAAAATAAATTTTTTGTTATATTTTTTTTAATGTCCTCTATTTTCATTTCTAAAATCTGGTCACCTTAGATAAATAAATCGGTGGAGGGGAACAAAAGTATAATGATAAATAAAAATGAAAAAAATTGAGAAGGGATTAAATGCATATAAATATATAAATAAATTTATATATATGTATATATATACATAAAACTCGGCCGTTTACTGGAACGAGATAAGAAAAAGATGAAGGGTTTAGAGGGAATTACAGCATATTCCAGTAAATAAATCCCGTACAATATTTTTGTTGGTTCAGCTAGGAAAAACCTGATTTAAATTTTTGAAAAGAGTTTCAAGTCAGACAGCAAATAACAAAGGCAAGAAGATCCTGACGAAATAAAAAATAATAATATATAAGAAAACAAAAAAAATAAGGTACAGTTTGCAAGGAGTGAAATTTTGGTGCGCGAAGCTAAGCTTGTATTCGATAAATAAAAAAATACCAGAAGAAAAAAGTTGCCTACCTGGTGATAGCGTATTGGCCCAAGAGAACCGAAAAAAAATTAACAGGCATTGGAAAAGCTACAACCAGAAGGAAGCCAGTTAGGCCTGATTCTTAAGGACATAGACTTTTCTTGTGGTAAAAAAATAACAAACACCGAGATCAGGTATTTATTTATATATATCCGTCAGAAGCCATAAGCCAAGGAAAAAAGTCCTGGCTATAGAGAGGAAAAAAAGGAAACTAAAAATGTATGGCACAAAAGATCACAAACTTTCTATAAACAAGATTTAAAAAAGACAAATACTAAACAAAAAATAAATAAATCAGTAGAATAAGTTAGTGTTAAGAGTATTTCGTTTGTGTTAATGTGAAAAATTATGTATGACTTGGTGAGTGTTTGATGTCCAAATTAGTCCTTCAAAAGGAAAAGAAAGCATAAAAAAACAAAGAAAAACAAGAGTATATTTATAGAGCACAAACTAGGAGTATATTGTTCGGTACGAACTAGAAAATTTTAGCAGAGGAATAAAAAAGATAATTCCGACTTTCAGCCTCAGGGAGCTCCTTTATGTAAGAAAAAGTGAACAAAATCCGCGAAAATTCGGTCACAATATTGGGAAAAATTTCGGTTTGCGCTCTATAGAAACAAAAAAAAAGAATATGTAAAACAAATCTTAAAAAAATACAAAAAAAAAAATCAAAATTGTTGATCCTTTTTGGAGGATATTAAAGTAAAGTAAGATTTTAAGTTTGTTTCGTTATTATCTAAATATTAAAATTTTTTTCTTGGTGATTTACGTTTAAGTTATATTTATGTATTTTGTGCTAGTAATAATATGTTTATATAAAGTATGTTTCTATCTTAGTAAAAATGAATAGGTGTGAATAATTATTTAATGTGGGATTGTTGATCGGAAAAAGTGAAGCGGGACGGAAAAAGGAGTCTGTAAAAATCATCTATAAGAGGATTAATAAATTACAGCCACGGTAAGGAATGGGCGATTGGAGGAAAAAATCTAGCTCCCTATTAATAAGGTTCGACACTGTTGTAAGTAGTTTTTTTGTATTTGTCGTTTATATTTTCTTTTGTAACGGCCTAGGTCAGCTGAAGGGTTGAGAACTACGCCAATGAGTAAGCCGCATGAGCTAGTAGGGCCGGCGACAGCAGGACCTTATCACGGTTTCGTAACAAACGTATGTAATATACGTTTTTCAGACCGAGCAGAACTTCATTTGCACTTAATAGATCTTTCTAAAAGAGAAGAGGAAACTAAAGTTTATTGTAAGAATTGTGGAGAACATACTCCTAAAATAATTTGGCATTATCACGTAAGGACAAATAAACATAAAATTAATTGTGCAGAAAATCTGATAGATAATTGCAACGATGAAGTTTTAAAAACTGGTGCAGAAAAAGCTAATGCAATTGCAGATGCTTTTGGTAGCTCACACACTATTACTATCAATAACCAATCGCCTTTGGATACATATGTATCTGATTTTGTTAATTGTCTCGATAATGATTCTCCTATTGGTAGTAATAATATTGAACGTACAAATGCCACTGAGGTTAAGAGATTTACTATGCTATTAAAAATAATAAAGCCCCGGGGTTAGATGGCACAAATAGTAAAATATTCAATTGTTGTTTAATTAATGGCCTATTTCCCCGTACTTTCAAAAAATCAAAAGTAATACCGATTCATAAAAAGGGAAAAGATCCCAAACTACCCACCAGCTATAGGCAGATAAGCATCTTAAGTTTACCGGAAAAGGTCTTTGAAAAAATCATTCATAAAAGATTAGTTGATTTTGCAGATCAAAATAATATTATTAACCACCAACAGTTTGGATTCCGTAAGGAACACTCTACCGTACACCAAATAAAGCGAGTTGTAAATTATATCGAAGATAACAAAAGAAATCGCAAGAATACTGGCATTGTTTTTCTCGATATAGAAAAACCTTGCGATACCATCTGGCACAATGGGATGTTATACAAACTCAATTTATTAGGTTTCCCTTTATATTTACAAAAAATTATACAAAGTTTCCTAAAGAACCGTACATTTGTTGTGTGTGTTGACGGGGACTTTTCAACAGAAAGAACAATCCCAGCGGGATTGCTACAAGGGTCAGTACTATCACCTACACTCTACTCATTGTATACATCTGATGTTGAGGTGAACAGAAATCAGGAAGCAGCATTTTATGCTGATTACAGAGCTTTTATATGCAGTGGAAAGCTTTCAAATGCAATAATCAAGAGAATGCAAGAGAGCCTTACCACAAGCCAAAAATATTTTAATAAGTGGAAAGTAAAAGTAAATGATAATAAAACGCAGGCTATTATATTCCCATATAATAAATCACCAAAACGTATTCTTACTAAAATTTTGTACTGTCTGGGAAACGTGATTCCCATCAAAGATGATATTAAATATCTAGGTATCACTTTAGATAAAAAACTTAAATTTAAACAACATGTGAATTACATTTGTGATAAAGCTTTAAAGTGTGGACGTGCTCTATACCCCATACTTAATAGGAGGTCTAAGCTCAACCTCAAAAATAAGATATTGTTGTACAATATGTGTATTAAGCCGATACTGACTTACGGCAGTCCAGCATGGTTTCACAAAACTGCTAAGACCCATACAAAAAAGCTTCAGATCATCCAGAACAAAAATTTAAAAATAATTCATAATCTTCCCCCTAGATTCCCCAATGACTTACTGCACAATAGATTTAAACATAAAAAGTTAAACGCGTTTGCCAATGATCTGACGCTGTCATTTAATGAAAAATGCAGATTGTCTAATTTTGAAACAATAAGAAATTTACTAAACAGTCGCTGAGATTCTTTTGTTAAAATGAATCTTACTAGCGATTGTTTTACCAAATTTCATTATAACATTTTCAAAGTTTATAAGAGGTTTTTGTGACAAATTTTCCTCACGACAGTATTATTAATAGTTTCCTTATTCAATTATAAGATTTAATTGTTGTAGTACGTAAGTAAAATCTCATAACATTGTACCTTATTTAGTTTATAAGATTCGTGAATAAAAGATTTTAATAATAATAACGTAATAACTAATATAGTTATGCAATGTCTCAATACCTCCCCTTTAAAAATTTCAAATGGGTAGAAAACTTTGAAAATTTTGATGTAAATAATGTAGAAGATTCAGCATATTGGAAGTTGATTTAGAATAGCCAACAACATTACACGACTATCATAGTGACTTACCATTTTGTGCAGAAAACAAGAAAATTGAAAACATGAAACAGCGAAAATTAATAACAGATTATGGCCTTATTCACAAACGATTAATAAAGTTATTGTAGGTTTAATGTAGGATTTTTATATGGGAAACCTGGTTTTAATGCACAAATTAACTTTATTAAGCGTTTGTGAATAAGGCTATTAAACAACAAAACCAATTATGTAATACTTCTGTTACTTCTCTTTAAAAAAAAAAAAAAAAAAAAAAAAAACTCTAACCCTAATAATGCCACCTGTTTATTTTATCAATGATGTTATACCTAAATATATATAATTAAAAATAATTAAACTTGTGACACAAACTACTAACAGACATGTAAAAAATGACATTTGCAAATGGTCCAAATCAGCTAAAGTGCCGGTGGTTGAAGAAAGAGACAACTATAAAGACTTAATGCTGCGAAGAAGGGAAAATAAACAAAACAAAAAAATAAAATTGTAATAAAATTTTGGAAAAATTGTGGTTTGAGTGTGCTTTGTGTTTTGTGAATAGAAAGTTTTTAGCTCCAATATGATTATTAGTTTGTGGGAAAAGCAAAAATCAATCATTTCGTGTTGGGAAGAATAAAATACCACAAAGCAGTTTGTGTTAAATACGTTAATACAGAAAATAAAACCACAAAGAATGCAAAATATTTTTTCAATTTCTTTTTCGATGCTTGTGCGTATAGAGGGAGTCGGAAAATAAACTTATATAGTTTTCCCCTTCTGTCACCTCTGTATGCTTTGTGCTGCTGAGGAACGAACATCAAAGTGCGCACGAACGTAAAGTTTATTTATTTTTTAAAATTCCTTATTAAAATTCTTGTTTTTGACACTCAGAAGTGGGATACTCTCGTATGAGAGAAGAACTAACGTTTGTGTGTGTTTTCGCGAATAAATGATCATTGCGATTAAGGTGATCATTACGTTTGCGTGTGTTTTTTTTTTCGTGCTTAAGAAGGAATGAAAAACTAAGCAAGCAGTAAGACGCTTACTTCTGTAGTTGTGCGAACGGTGTTTTTTTGTTTGTTTTTGAAATTTCGGTATTACTATGTATTTTGGCACAGCAACGACGTGCATATTGTTGTGTCCAAACTAAGGAAAACGATTTGATGGAAAAAAGAGATACTGTATGTGTTTAGGAAAAAAAGCAACGACGTGTAAGAGAAGAAGAGTAAATAAGACGAGTTTGATTAAAGAAAAGAACGCAGCAATAACGTTTATATTGTTGTGACGAAAAAAAAGATATATAAAAAAATAACAGCGGCGTGTTAGTTGAAACGGTGGTTGCTAAGAAAGCAAATAATTCGATCGTAGAAAAAAAGGGACGAAATAAACCGTTCAACGTTAAAAGAACGGTGAAATAAATAATTTAAAATGTTGAAAATAAATTCTCTAAAAGTTGAACAACTGAAAGACTTACTACGCGAAAGAGAACTGCCAAGTACGGGGCAGAAAAATGAACTTGTGCAACGGTTGTGTGAAGCAATAAAAAGCGACGAGATATTTATTGCGAGTGAGTCGTCGGAGATGAAGAACTATACAACGTCGAACGTTACAGGTGACGATAGCATGCAAATGCTACGTGACCAGGTGAACTCATTGAGTAAGATGATGACAGATTTAGTGTCAGTTGTCCAAACTCAAATGGCAACAAACAATTGGAACAATAATAACAGTGTGAACGACAATAACATAAACAGTGTGAATAATACAATTGTTGATAATTTGAGAAACAATAACGGAAATGTAAGTGACCGTCCGGTAAGAAATGTTTTTGAAAATGTTCGCGACATCGTGGCGTTATTACCGGAGTTCAACCCAATGAGTGATAACTCGTTAAATCCTTTACAGTTTATAAGACGCGTTGAAAAGCTCAAAGAAGCATACGAGTGGTCGGATACCACGTTGTTATTCGTTGTACAACAAAAGTGTATCGGTTCGGCAAAATTGTGGGTCGATTCCCAGGAAATCTTTTCAACATGGGAACAATTCAAACGGAAATTTTTGATCGATTTTCCGTGTGAAGATAATGTGGCAAGCGTCCACATAAAAATGTCGAATACGTATAGAGAGGTAAACGAAACACCCCAAGAATATTTTTATAAAATGACAGCGTTGGGAAATAAAATGAGTTTACGCGATGAAGATGTAGCGTTTCACATAATCAACGGAATAAATGACAGTGATTTGAGAAAAATGATTTCAAAGAAATACAAAAATTTAAGTGAATTGCTACGCGACATTACAATACACTGTGAATATAATTCCGTGAAAACCCCTAATCAATACAGTCGAAATAAGAGTGTAGACTATAATACCACAAAGAATATGCAATCATTTAATCGAAATAAACATGTCGTAAATAATAACTTTGAACCAAGTGCCGTAAAGACAGATAACAAACGTGTTTGCGATATTGAATGTTTCAACTGCCGCCGGAAAGGGCATATCTCGGTAAATTGTCCTGAACCTCCGCGTAAGTCGCGATGTGTTCACTGTCAAAAGACAAACCATAAAAGTGAAGAGTGCTCGCGTAAAATGCACAATGACATTAGAAGTAATGTCCATAAGATTATGGATGATAAACCGAATGACAATTTTAATAAAATAATTTTGGTAAATAAACGTGAGATGACGTCATTTGTTGACTCGGGAATTCCAGTTAATTTAATCCGCGAAAGTCGAGCTGCGGACATTGGTGATGTTGAAAATTGCTCGAAGATTTTATCTGGTTTCGCCGGTGGAAAATACGTATGCTCAGCGAAAATAAATGCGCCTGTTGAAATCGACGGTTGTGTTTTGAATGCGGATATATTTTTGGTTGACGATAATCTTTTGCCAGCAGACGTTTTGCTTGGCCGAGACCTTTTATGCCGTGAAGGAAACAGATTTGTGATTGAAGGCGAGGACTGTTGGTTAGAAGCCAAAAATAACATTAACGTGGGTGATTCCGTCGATCAACAAGAGCTATCAGAGCTAAAATCAATTATTTCCAAAAATCGTAAGTGTTTTGCTAACAACATACTTGAGCTGGGTAAGTGCACTATTGCTAAAATGAAAATAAAACTTAAAACAGAAGAGCCAATAAATTTGAGGCCATACCGCACTCCCTTCGCCAAACGTGCTATTGTTTCTAATATTATAAATGACTTACTTAAATGCCAAATAATTCGAACTTCAAACTCACCATTTGCTGCGCCTGTCGTTTTAGTTGAGAAAAAAATGGCGAAAATAGACTCTGCGTAGATTACAGGCTTTTGAATACGATAAAGACACCCTACCCAATGCCTGTACTTGAAGAGCAATTTGCACAGCTGGCTGGGAATTGTATATTTACCGCGTTAGATTTAAGAATGGGTTACCATCAACTGGAAATTGAAGAATCGTCAAAACAATATACAGCATTCGTAACGACGGACGGCCACTACGAATATAACCGCATGCCGTTCGGATTGGTAAACGCCCCGGCTAGTTTTCAGAAATGATGGACCAAATTGCATCAGAGATGAATCGTGGAGAAATTCTCGTATACTTAGATGATGTAATCATCCCGAGCAGAACTGTAAACGATGGACTGCGGATCTTGGAAAAATTTCTTAATATCCTGGGTAAATACTGCCTAACGTTGCGGCTCGACAAATGCAGTTTCCTGAAAGACGAAATTTCATACCTCGGCCACATAATAAATGGCGAAGGCATAAAACCTGGCGAACTGAAGATGAGCGCGATTAAGAATTTTAAAGCTCCTACTACTGTAACGGAAACTCGCAGATTCCTCGGACTAGCTGGATTCTTTCGCAAATTTGTACCAGAGTATTCTCTCATTTCTAAGCCACTCACAAGCTTGTTAAGGAAATCAGAGAAAAATAATTTTATGTGGGGCGACGAACAACAGCACGCATTCGAAAAATTAAAACACGTGTTAATCAACGCCCCTGTGTTGGCTTTATATGACTCCTCAGCGATTCATGAACTGCACACTGATGCAAGTATTATCGGTCTAGCGGGTATATTGCTTCAATCACAAGATGGCAAAGACTTTCAGCCCGTATTTTACTTCAGTCGACATTGTACACCACAGGAACAACAGTATCACAGCTACGAACTGGAAACTTTGGCGGTAGTGGAATCGCTAGAACGTTTCAGAATCTACTTATTAGGAAAACCGTTTAAAGTCGTGACCGATTGCTCTGCAATTGCTAAACCCCGTGAAAAAAAAGAGCTGAAATCGAGAATTGCCCGATGGTGGCTGAAATTACAAGAGTTTGATTTTGAAACGGTACATCGACAGGGTAGCAAGCTGACTCACGTTGACGCACTGAGCCGATCGCCTGATGAGCCCTCTAACGAGGTGGATCCAGCTGGATTCATTTTTAAAGTCACCAATGATATTAACGACGGCTCTGACAATGCAGTTACAAGACAAGCGGCTTAATTACATTATGGGTGTTCTGACCGGTAAAGTGAGCTCAACGGAGGAGACTCAACTAAAACTCGACTACGAAGTATTAAAACATCGATTGTACCGGAAAGTAGATAGTAAACTAAAATTCGTGATATACTGTGAGGTGGCAAATCGTTAAGCACTTCCATGATGACATGGGACATTTCGCGCTTGAAAAAACAATACTGCGGATTCGAGAATTGTTCTGGTTTCCTAAAATGCGAAAGTATGTTAAAGAGTACATAGCATCCTGTGTAACATGCTGTTACAACCGAGCACAACGAGGAAAACCTGAAGGGCGAATGCATTTCGATCCGCCTGACCCAGTTCCTTTTCGGTTGATCCACATCGATCATCTGGGCCCGTTTATACGCTCGCGTAAGGGAAATACCCATATCTTAGCAGTCTCCGACGCGTTCTAAAAGTTTTTAATTGTAAAAGCCGTAAAAAGCACTAAGACAGCTCCTGTTATAAACGTACTAAATGAGATATCTGGATATTTTGGCCTACCCGCAAAAATTGTGTCCGATAGAGGCACTGCGTTTACGGCAAAAGCGTTCGGAAAATATTGTGACGACCACAACACTCAACACGTAAAAACGGCGGTCCGTACTCCTCGCGCAAATGGGCAAGTCGAGAGGGCAAATGCGATTATATTGAACTACCTCAGAACTACAGATGAAGATTCAAAGAACTGGGACGTAAACCTCCACGAATTACAATGGATTGTGAATTCTCAAATCAATACAACAACAGGTCTTACCCCGAAGGAGCTCGTGTTAAATTTTAAAGTGAAGGACGTCATTCAAAACCATCTTGTAAACGCCATACAAAGTGATCCTGCTGACAGCGTGACCAACACACCGCCAGATGAAAAATACCAACTGGCGCTTCAAAACATTAGCCAAGAACGCGAAAAGTGGAAGAATCGTTTTGACAAGAAACATATTTTGCCTCGCCAATATGCAGAAAACGACCTTGTGCTGGCAGAATACGAATCTGGTGCTATCGGTGAAACGCACAAATTAGATCCCAAATACAGAGGACCATACATTGTAAGCCGGAAAGGATCGTTACGTAATAGAAGACATTCCTGGTATGCAGGTGACTTCACGTAAATATTGTTCAGTCTATTCATCAGACAAGTTGAAACCATGGTGTGGAATCTATCCTGAATTGGATGCGTTTGAAGGAGGAGATGATAGTGACAACGAGTCTCAAATCGAAGACGATTTGTCGTCAGGAATGGCCGAGCTGTCACCTCTGGCAACCACTTGTTGATTTCTACAACCCTTGACAGTCATTTATTGTCTGCTGAGGAACGAACAAAGTGCGCACGAACGTAAAGTTTATTTATTTTATAAAATTCTTATTAAAATTCTTGTTTTTGACAAAAGTTATTGTAGGTTTAATGTAGGATTTTTATATGGGAAACCCGGTTTTAATTCACACATTACCTTTATTATGCGTTTGTGAATAAGGCTATTAAACAACAAAACCAATTATGTAATACATTATCAAAATCTTCAACAACGTATTCAACATGGATTGGTATTAAAGAAAATTCATAGAATTCTTGAATTTAGTCAGTCTAATTGGTTGAAAAAATATATTGATATAAACAACTATCACAGAACATTAGCTAAGAATTCATTTGAACAAAACTTTTTTAAATTAATAAACAACGCTGTATATGGTAAGACTATGGAAAATGTCGATAAAAGGAAATACATTAAAATAGTATGTGAATGGGAAAGTAGAGGTAAGCGATTAGGAGCTAGAGTTCTTATTGCTAGACCCTCAAAATTCATGACGAAATGGTTGCAATTGAAATGAGTAGAGTGGAACTGAATATAATAAGCCCATTTACATTGTTTTAGAACTATCGAAATGGAAAATGTATAATTTTCATTACGATTACATGAAACCCAAATATTGTGAAAATATTAATTTGAATTACATGGATACTGATTCTTTTATATATAACGTTAAAACAAACGATTTAAAGGGTCCGCCATCTAACGTTTTTTTTCAACTAGTACTTATTTCGTGAATGGTAACACCTAGCTCATGTCTGATTTGACAGATAATTAGTTTTATCCTTCCGCTGAACGAATATGGTTGTGTTTTCGCTAAGTGGGCCTGCGATCGACTTAGAGAAGATGCCGATTTTGCAAAAAAAATAATCTTTTCAAATGAATCTCATTTTGATCTTGGCGGGTATGTAAACAAGCAAAATTGTCGCATTTGGTGTACAGAAAACTCGCACGCATACATTGAAAAGTCGACACACATAAAACGAGTCATTGTTTGGTGCGGATTTTGGTCCAGAGGCATAATTGGGCCATTTTTCTTCGAAAATGAGCAAGGAGTGGCCGTTACAGTCAATGGCGATCGTTATCGGGCCATGTTGAACGAATTTTTGTTCACAAAAATTGAAGAGGAGGATATTGGCAACATTTGGTATCAACAGGTCGGCGCTACGTGCCACACAGCCGAAGCTACACTCGATGTTTTGCGCCCTGTTTTTGAAGATCGCATTATCAGCCGCAGAGCTGATGTCGTTTGGCCGCCTCGGAGCTGCGATTTGACACCGTTGGACTATTATTTGTGGGATGCCGTTAAAGATAAGTGTTACGCCGACAAGCCAGAGACAATTGACGCTTTAAAGGACAATATTCGTGAAGCCATTGGTGAAATACAGCTGCACACAATCGATAATGTGCTTAAAAATTGGACCGATTGTGTAGGCTACTGCATGGCCAGCCGAGGCAGCCATTTGAATTAAAATATCTTTCATTATTAACCGGAAGGATCGTACTTTCAAATTAAAAAAGAAATTTGAGAAAATATTCGGTAGTTTTTTTTATAGCATTTAAAAAAAAAAAAGTTATCTTTATATGCAGATATTAGAAATGATATCAAATCACATTTCGATACATCTGCATATCCGAAAGAAAATGTATTCAATTTCCCCCTCATGAATAAAAAAGTATTAGGGAAGATGAAAGATGAATGCAATATTAAAGTAATTAAGAAGTTAATTGGTTTGCGAGCTAAAATGTATTCTATAAAAATAGATAGGATAGACACAGAAATAAAAAAATAAAAGGAGTAAAACAGAGTGTAACCAACAAATTATCAATTAATGATTTTAGAAAACGTTTGCTGGAGAAAAAACTATATTATAATTCAATGTATGTTTAGATCTAAGGTGCATGAAGTATATACTAGGCAATAGCATCAAGTGTATTTGAAATCAAATACATTTGGTTTTTTAAACATTCTCAGGGTAATTCAAGTGTAAATGATGGACAAAGCAAGTAAATGAAAGTAAAGAAAAAACAAATACAAAATTTTAGTCTCTTTATACGTCCCAAGAATTCATATTTACTCGCACTTGTAAAATACAAAGAGAATAAAGCAAAATTTTGCTGTTATACGCTAAGTGTTATCGAAAATATTTAAAGTATTTGTTTTCTCCAATTATGTATGTATGTACATACATACATATACATATAATATTTTGTTTAACCGTAAAATATATCTGGTTTTTGCTTACTTTCATTTTTGAAATGATTTTGAAACATTGGAGTGAATTGTTGAAACAATTACATATATTGTTAGGATCTGTGAAGAGTTTAAAAACCCCAAAATATAGGAAAGAACTTGAATTTAAAAATAAATAAAAAATAAATTTTGATCAAGAAGCCGATGTTTAATTTTCATTTTCAAAACAATTATTAATTATAATTATTTCCCATTTTTTATTATCTTTTGAATAATATTTTTGAAGTATTTTTGATTTGTTTCTGCTGAAATTTTCTTAATTTTTATTTTCAACCTGTATTAATATGTTAATACGAGTAACATAAAGTAAATTTCAAGTTATAAAGCAATAACATTAATTTTAATAAACGTACAAATACAATAAATAAAATACAAAATACTCGCGTATTGTACTAAATCATTCAAACTATCTTTATTTTAGCTGCAAATAAATACATGCACACATATTTTCTTTGTTTGCAATTCTCAACTACTTAAATTTGCTTGTCTTATTTGGTACAAACAAAAGTCTTATTGTACTTATTTCTCATAAGAAAGCATTCCGTTGTATTTTTTAAGTGCAGGTAGCATAAAGCAAATTGACGATAAAAAAGAGAGTGGCTTGTAGTATTTGTAATATGACTTGTGCTAAAGCCTAGTATATACACAATATATAAGTAAGCTAGCTGTCCAAACTAGTTTGGACAATAATATAAATTAGTTGTAAGTCTGAATTTTTTGTAAATTTTAAATTGAATCATATAACTAACACATGAATTGTAAATCTAGAATTGAAGTTGAATTATAAATCTAAAATTATATATATAAATTGTAAATCTAATACTAAAATTGTACTCTAAATGTAATGTTAAATTTATTTATACTATATATATGAAGTACTTACCTCAAATTATACTTGCCCTGACTTCACTGTATTTATCCATATGTTGTGTAAAGCGGCTCTCACCGCAATGCAGATGCCAACCGGTCAAACCGTTTGACTTCGGTTTTGTTACCGAGATTTTTATTAAGCTTAAGGCAAAGCCAAAGCCGACTCAAGATCTGCATTTCAGTGAGAACAACTTACTTACCTTTGAACTCTCCATCAGGACACATCGTATACAACCACGCTTGGAATAATTTGATTTACTCTAAATAACTTTCAATTTTTACCACTATTTATAAAGAATTATTTATTTACTCTAAATAAATTTCAATTTTTTCCACTATTTATAAAGTAAATAATTGTCTCAACAATTATTCATTGTCCTTCGAGCCGGATTGTTTGAACTGGTACCTTAAGAAGAAAGGATAATCATCCACACTGCACAAAAAGGAGGTAAACCAAAATTATAATACATATTATAAAATTTTTTTTTGTACAGCCCAAAAGATTCGACCAGAGTGCGGATGATCAAATAGAGAAGAAAACTACATCCATGCATACATACATGCATACGGAATCCACCACCAAAAAACAACAGGTTAAACTTAAACTCAACAGCATTAAAAGCTTAATTCAACCATATCATAAGGAAGACACCTCAACGTTCAAATGAGCAGGTTTAATTGATTTACACAAAATAAAGTGATTTTCAACGTTGTAAAAACAAGAAGTGAAATTCCTCGTATACGGTCGTGTGTGCATACAGAAAATTTTTGGAAAATATATGTATAAATAGATACATATAAATTTAAAAAAAAAAGAAATAGACATAAAAGCTAATAAATTCCTAAATTATAGACAGTTCAAACTCATTAGCAGTAAAAAAAAAAATTGTGAAGCATTTCGCGAAATATTGTTTAAACTCAAGAAAAATCAGATAATAATACAAAAAAAAAGTTACAATAAATACCTACATATGTAAATTGTACATACACAAGTACAGTGGCTCAAACGTTTAAGTGAACACTAGGTTTTCATTTGTACCGAACGCAAGCAAAGAAAATTTACGATACTCACAATAACAACAAAACAACCACAAAAGCTATAATAAATAAAATAAGTAAAAATATCGAATTATGAAATAAAAAATAAGAAAAAAAATAAATTAAGCTCTTATTGATTGAAATCTGCATACGTCGGTCAGTTAAAGATCAACGAAAAATAATTACAAAGCAAATAAATAGCAAAGAGTTTGTCTTTTCTTTAAAATTAAAAGAAAAAAGTTTAAAATTTGTTCTCTAACTTGTCTATTACAGTGCATCCAAAAATAATTAATAATACATAAATCCTAAATAAAATAATAAGGGAAAAACAACAATATATCCAGTTAAAACGGGAGCAAAGCAACAACATAAATCAACAACAACATAAAAAATACATAAAATGGCAAACAGGTATGTGCATACATAAATACGTATATTGAAAACCAAACACAAGTCCACATACATAGTCTGTACATAAAAGTTCGATAATAAATAATTCTAAAACTTTTCGCGCTTTTTTCCCTGCAAGTGCGTACACATGTACATATGTATATGCATATATATTTATAAATAAACATATAATAGTTCTCAAATTATTAGCGGTTTTTTCGTGTAAGTACTTTATACATACATACATACATATATATATATATATATATATATATATATATATATATATATATATATATATATATATATATATATATATATATATATATATATAATAAATAACTCTCAGTTATTCCCGTTTTTTTCTGTAAGTGCTTACATAGGTACATAAACCCATATACACACATAGACTCGTATGTCCACATATGTATATAAATACTCATATTATTTCTCAAGTTTATTCTCGGCGTTATATATACATATATATACTCATATAAAGATCCCAATTACTCGCGCTTTTTTTTATGTAAGTGCGTACATACTTATATATATATATATGTATATACAGGAGTTCTCATTTTATTCCCACTTTTCATGTAATAACCCAAATAAAAATATTAATTACATATACTCCCATGTAAATACAAACACATCAGTGAAATTAACAGAAAAGCAAATGTGAAATCGTGTGGTGAAAAAGGAATTACCTCTCTTAAAAATTTATCCCTTGCGCTCTTCAAAATTCAAATACTCAACACAAGTCAATGACCATATATGTATGGTTGCATATACATAGTCTCTTTTGTTAAGTAAATAGCAAATTAATAAAGCAGAGACGGGAACTTCAGTACCAACTAAAAAATTTTTTACCTCTGAATAATTGTTGAGACAATTATTTACTTTATAAATAGTGGAAAAAATTGAAATTTATTTAGAGTAAATAAATAATTCTTTATAAATAGTGGTAAAAATTGAAAGTTATTTAGAGTAAATCAAATTATTCCAAGCGTGGTTGTATACGATGTGTCCTGATGGAGAGTTCAAAGGTAAGTAAGTTGTTCTCACTGAAATGCAGATCTTGAGTCGGCTTTGGCTTTGCCTTAAGCTTAATAAAAATCTCGGTAACAAAACCGAAGTCAAACGGTTTGACCGGTTGGCATCTGCATTGCGGTGAGAGCCGCTTTACACAACATATGGATAAATACAGTGAAGTCAGGGCAAGTATAATTTGAGGTAAGTACTTCATATATATAGTATAAATAAATTTAACATTAGATTTAGAGTACAATTTTAGTATTAGATTTACAATTTATATATATAATTTTAGATTTATAATTCAATTTCAATTCTAGATTTACAATTCATGTGTTAGTTATATGATTCAATTTAAAATTTACAAAAAATTCAGACTTACAACTAATTTATATTATTGTCCAAACTAGTTTGGACATGGCGCCCGGCCTTGCCTTCAGGCAATGCGTACCGTTTCCGATGCGCACAGAACGTTAGCGATCGACCTAATAGCTTCTGCTAGGATTTTTTTGATCTGGTGTTGTAGAAGGGATGCTTTGCTGTTGGCTGGCTGATGTGGATGGTGCGGGATTTTGTACGGTTGTTGATGGCTGTTGGCTTATGGTTTTACGTTTACGGGAACGTAGGTCTTTTGTGGTGATTCCTCGTGTATTTTTGGAGCGTGGAGATTTTGGATGTAATAGCGTGTGGTGGAACTTGTCACAGCGTTTACAGGTGTCCAAAGACGTACAGCCCCGTAAATCATGGCTTCGAGCCAGACAGTTCATACAGTAGCGGTACCTGTCTACCACTTCCTCTCTTTTCTCCACGTTCATTTTAAGGAACCTGCGACAGAAGCGCAGCGCATGAGTCTTTTTACAAAGAGCGCACTTGTAAACGTCAGAGCTCAGCTTGTTGTTACGAGTGTGGCGGGTTTTAACACTCTTGTTTGAATGACCTAAAG
The DNA here is from genome assembly GCA_956483585.1 of Gymnocheta viridis. Classification (NCBI taxonomy): domain Eukaryota; kingdom Metazoa; phylum Arthropoda; class Insecta; order Diptera; family Tachinidae; genus Gymnocheta; species Gymnocheta viridis. The sequence continues at coordinate 62,912,671 of OY101442.1, read as the reverse complement.
AACTGCGCATGGTATTTCTAGACAAAGAGATATAGATACAATGGTTAATAGGAGTGATATATAATTAGCTGGGGTAGTTAGCTGAAATGAGAAGTTAATAAAGAATGTATGAATTCATTACGAGTAGTATTAGTGTACGTGTAAATTAGAGGCTAATTTTGAAATGGAGTTGAAGAAGACGGGTTTTCGTTCATGAGGGGTAAGTAGCACAACTTAACAATCGGGCGAGTTATGATTCCCGTAGAAATTCGTACGTCCGCTGTGCGCACGTTCTGGTCAGAACCCATAAACGTCTTTTCAATCCTTCCTAAGCGCCAGTCGTGAGGTGGTTGTAAGTCGTCCATCACAACAACAAGGTCCCCGACCTTCATGTTTGTTGCAGTGGTTTTCCATTTATAGCGTTGGTGGAGGGATGTCAGATAGTCTTGCTTCCATCGTATGGCGAACTGATGGTGGAGTGCCTTTAGCTTTTCCCATCGATTGATAAGAGACATATTCTCTGAATATTGTTCTGGGAAGGCTAGCAAGGGTGCTCCTCTGAGAAAATGACCAGGACTTAATGCAGTTAAGTCTGCTGGGTCCTCTGATAGAGCGGAGATAGGGCGTGAATTAAGCACGCCTTCAATACGTGCTAAAATGGTGGAAAATTCTTCAAAAGTAAACCTTTGAGAGCCGGCGATTCGTTTGAAGTGGAATTTAAAACTTTTTACGGCGGCCTCCCATAATCCGCCCATGTGGGGAGCATGTGGTGGTATAAAACTCCACTCAAACCCATGTGCGATATATTTTTGAGCGATATCTTGCGAGCAGTTCTCAACAAACGTAGCGAAATCGCGTTCAAGGGTCCTGCTGGAACCGACGAAATTTCTGCCGTTATCGGTAACTACCCTTTGGGGGAGCCCCCGCCTACCAACGAAGCGAGTAAACGCGGCTTCGAATGCCGCAGAGGATAGGTCAGAGCAGGGTTCTAAATGTACCGCCTTTGTGCTGAAACAAACGAACACACTGGCATATCCTTTGATATATGGTGCTTTTCGCAAAGATGAAGTTTTAATTTCGAATGGGCCTGCAAAGTCTATACCTGTTATTTGGAAGGGTAAGGATAAACTGCACCTTTCAGGTGGTAACGGTGCCTTAATCTGATGACTGGGTTGCTGCTTGTAGATTATGCAGGTTTTGCAATGGCGTATGATATTTCTTACTCGTGGCTTAAGTCTCGCAATATAAAACTCCGTTTGCGCCATTCTACGCATTAATCCGCAATCTGCATGAGCAAGAAAGATGTGCAGATGAGTTAGATATAGTTGGCAGAGTCTTGAGTTACCAGGCAGTATTACTGGGTAACGCTCATTATACGGAAGTGACGATTGAGATAATCTGCCATCGACTCGCAATATTGATTTTGAATCGATAAACGGGTTAAGCGGTTTTAATGCACTCTTTTTCTGCAGTGGTTTTGAGTTTAATATAGCATTGTATTCTTCGAGATAATGGGCCTTTTGAGCTAAAACAATAAATCTAGCCTTTATGAACTTTATTTCCTCTTGGGTTAACTCGATTTGGGTGTTGTGAAACCCATTTGGTCTAATATTTCTTATGGCTCTGTTGAAAAACCGAAAAATGTAGCCAACAACACGTAGGGCCTTGCTATACGAGGAAAAGTTATTCAACAGATCATTTACTTCGACCTGAGCTTGTAGGGAGATATTTTCTGTTGGGGTTTCCAGAATTTTAAAAGGGTTTCTTTTTGGCCATTCTGATTGGGGTTTAGTTAACCATGATGGTCCATTCCACCAAAGAGTATTTTGCAAAAGATCTTGAGGACTGCAGCCACGTGTTCCGAGGTCTGCAGGATTGTCCTGTGTAGGTACATGCCGCCATGTGGCATTTGGTACAATACCATAAATATGGGAAATTCGATTCGCGACATAGGTTTCCCATGTGGAAGGTGGTTTTGAGAGTCAACCTAACACTATGGAGGAGTCAGTCCATAGATTTACCTCTGTCACTTCAAGCTTTAGGGATGAGACAATATATTTAACTAGATTTGCTAGCAATACTGCTCCATTGAGTTCTAACCGGGGAAGAGAAACTGTTTGAATAGGAGCGACCTTACTTTTTGCTACCAATAAGTTTGTGAAGGCGGTATTACTACTATCTTGGCACCGAATGTATAGTGTAATGTTACGTGTATAGCATTTTGTAGTGTAACGTGTATAGTATTTGGTTCCCTATAGTCCCTTGTTTATTTTATACAGCTGTTAGGGATACCAGCTTGAGAGTTAGGCGTTCGAAAGAACTGCCAAAAGATTCTTGAAACTTCAAAATAAGACAAGGCTGATGTAGTCAGTTTATGTTTTAAATTAAAGTCTGATTTTATTATAATTTGTTTATGCTTATATACTAGTTTTGAAAATTAATCTTAACCTTTCTAACTTATTATAACATACAATTATTTCTTCTTTCTCTTTCAATACTATGAAGTTTCATATTCACATTTCTATTTGACCAATCATTGTACTTTGTATTTACAATTGCACTCAAACAGAAATGTGTCACTCAAATAGTTCCTCACAAGCAATTTAGCATTGCACCATGCATACAACAAAAAGAAATATTATTGATACTTTATTTATTGTTTCGTTGTATTCATTGTGCAAGCATTGTAGACTTGTGTGGTACACTACACCCTCACCCTTAAGAGAAAAATTAGGGAGGAATTTTTCTAATCAACTTCATAGTACTGTTACAATATTTCTTATAATTTACTTATATATATAATTAATTTGTATATTTTATGTCTTATTTTTACGTACATATATATATTAGGATTTTTATTCTATAATGTTTTAAATGGTTTTAAATTGTTGTTATGGTAAGTTTTCTTTATTCCTTTGTAATCTATCGTGGTGTTTACACCATCTCTACTTATTATTTTAAATGGTCCTTTATATGGACTTTGGTTCTTTTTCCTATCTTCTATTTTAACTAATACTAAATCTCCTACGTTAAGATTAAGTTCATTTTTATTTTTATAGTTAATTGTTCTTTTTTCTTTTGATTTTACTAATAATTCCTTTGCCTTATTTAACGCAAATTGTAGTGTGACTCGTAGCTCTTGTACATAGTCGTCATAATTATATGTTTTTATTTTATTATTTATTATGTCAGATGGTAGGCTTGGTAATTTCCCATAAACTAATTCGAAAGGCGAGTATCCCGTATCTATATGTGGTGCCGTATTGTAGGCAAAACTGAAATATGGAATCCATTTATCCCATTCATAATCATTTGCAGTTGTCAACAAGAACTCATTAAGAACCCTATGGTTTCTTTCTATTGAACCTAATGTTTCATGGTGGTATGGTGTTGAAAATATTTGCTTGATTTGTAATAGTGAACATATGTTTTTCATAAGTTCATTTGTAAATTCTGTACCTCTGTCGGATTTAAGTACCTTAAATTGACCATATTTCAAAATAAATTGTTCAACCAATGTTTTTGCTATTACAAGTGCATCTTTTGTCGGTATTGGGTGTGCAACGACAAATTTTGTCAGTTCGCATTGCATTGTTAGAATGTAGCGATAGTCGTTTGAAATACGAAGAGGACCAACGGTGTCAATTGAAATCACTTCAAAACTGTTGTTTGGTGTGTTTGTTATTGTAAGTGGTTCTTTTATGTGTTTTGTTTGTTTATTTTTGTTACAGCTATCACAGTAAGATACAAATTGTTTTACCATCTTGTTCATGTTTTTCCAAATATATCTCTGTTTTAATTTAATGACGGTTTTTCGTATTCCTAAGTGTCCTGCGTGGGTGGTATTGTGGAATTGGTCAATTAGTTTGTATTTTAAAATGTCATCTGTTATTCTTTTCGGGGCATTGTATATTAATATCTTAAGTTGAGGGCTTTTGTTATTTATTCTTATCTTTGCATATGCTTCTTTTAATTCTTCTTTCGTATATACTTTAAATATTTTATCGTTATCTGCTAGCGCTAATTCTTTTATATTTTCTTTACTCATTTTTGATATCAGTTTTCTCAGTATCGAATCTAGTTTCGCTGAGTTATCGCTGAATCTTGCATGCACATTATCATTATTCATATCTTCTGTATGTAATTTCTTCATAATCGAATCTAGTTTCGGAGAATTATCGTTACATACTTTATTCATATCATTCTTATTAATCTTATTTTTGGCACATAACTTCTTCATGGTCGAAACTGGTTTCGATGAATTATCATTATGTCCAATGTGCACGATATTATCTTCAATAATTATATCTTTTTCTTCTATGTTTTCAAATTTATAAAATTGCAATTTTTTCATATTTTTGATATCATTAATGGATATACATTCCCATATTTGAAGTTGATCAGACTTCTGAGAATTGCATTTTTCCATTTTGTTCTCTTTTACACGTGTATTATTTTCTATGTAATTTTTCTCATTATTTATTATTTTATTTGCCTCATTCTTATTTGCATTATTCAACTTATTTTGCATAGCCCTTGTCGTTATTAATACTCTTTTTTCATTTTCGTCATTTTCTTGTGGTATCATTTGTTTTAATATGTCTGAATCTAGTTCTATTCTAGAAAGTGCATCAGCATTTGTATTCATTTTTCCTTTTTTATAAACAATTGTGAAATCATAATCACTTAAATCTAGTCTTATTCTTGTCATTTTTGATGAAGGATTTTTATGTGAAAATAGTGAAATTAATGGTCTGTGGTCTGTAACTACAATGAATTTTCTGCCATATAAGTAAGGTTTAAAGAAATTTATGCTCCAATGAATTGCTAAAAGTTCTTTTTCAATTACCGGTTTGTTAATATCATGTTTTTGCAATGATTTACTAGCGTATGAAATTGGTAAATCTTGACCTATTTCGCCTTGAGATAAGACTGCTCCTAACGCGTAGTTTGATGCGTCAGTTGTTAAAATAAATGGTTTTTCAAAATCTGGATATTGCAATACTGGGGGTTTCATTAATTTGTCTTTTAATTCCTCAAAAGCATGTTGGCATTGTTCCGTCCATATAAATTTTGCTGATTTCTTTAATAGTGCGTTCAAATTTTTGGCAGTGTCTGCAAAGTTTGGTATGAATTTTCTGTAGTAGTTGCAGAATGCGTTCGTCCGCGTTCTTCGGTATTAGATAGTTTTTTATAATATCGTATTTGGATGGGTCTGTTTTCACACCGTCTTTTGTTATTAAATGTCCTAAATAAACTACTTCTGGTCTTAAAAAACAACATTTCTTTGGATTTAGTTTTAGATTGTATTTTTGTAGTCTGTCTAGTACTTTTATTAAATTTTGATTATGGTGGCTTAAACTACATCCATATACAATTATGTCATCTACGTAAAGAAATGCTTCAGATTCTAATCCGGAGAGTGCTATTGTAAGCATTCTTTGGAAACTATTTGAAGAAATTTTTAGTCCGAATGGAAGTCTTTTAAATTGAAAATGGCCTTGTGGTGTAGAAAAAGCAGTTAGTGGTCTGGATTCTTTATTTAATTCAATCTGGTGAAAGGAACTGGTCATATCGAGTGTAGAAAACCATTTTGCTCTACCTAATTTGTCTAAAATGTCTTCTAATCTAGTTAGGGGAAACTTGTCATTGACAATTTTATCATTAAGCTTTCTAAAATCTACAACAAGTCTCCATTTCTTTTTGTCTTCTATATTTTTCTTTGGTACCAAAAGGAGTGGAGCATTATATGGGCTAATTGATGCTTCTATTATATCGTCATTAAGCATCTTTTCTACTTGTTTATTTATTATGTCGGTATGTGAGTGTGGTAATCTATAGTTTTTTATATAAACTGGTGTGTTGTCTGAGGTCGTGATTGTTTGTTTGTAAAAATTGTTGACGGTTAATTTTTCGTCTTCTAAATGAAAAACATTTTGATATTGTTTAAATATTCCTATTAATTGTGATTTTGCAACTTCGTCATGATGGTCTAATTGCAGTTCATTCACTATTTTTTTAAAACGTTTTTTAGTGCTCACATTATTGTAACTTAATATCTCATAATTCTTAAGTGGGTCAGTCTGGAGTTGAATGCCTTTTATTGTCACTGTTTCGTTCGTTGTGTTTAAAATTTTTATGTGTGCCATGCCGCTTTTTGGTGCTATCGAATTACTTAAAAATATTCCCTCTTGTAATTGTTTGTTAAATATGACACAATCTTCTTTTAGCTTTAATTTTATGGCTTGTATAATTTCTGTTCTGGGTGGAATTATTATTTGTAGTGAAGAAATTGGTTTTGATTGCATGGGCAGAATTACGGTAGAATCATTTATAAATAAAGAAATTGTAAATGTCTCGTAATCAATTTTACAAAGATATTTTTGCAGAAAATCTCTACCAATTATGCCATCTGTTTCAATAGGAAAATCTGAATTTACTAGTTGAAAAGAATGTTTACATTTTTTATCTGGTAAGGAGAGTTCAAGATCTATTGTGCCTAAAGGGTATATTTCTTCCTTCGTGATTCCGGTAATTTTACATATTTGTTCTGGGTTAAATGGTTCACCTTCAAAGTCTTTACACATGCGACAAAGTGATATGTCAGCACCTGTGTCGATAAGGAATGTCAAAATTCTATTCTTGTATTTTGTGTTTATAAAATTTGTTCTGTTGGTAAATACTTTATATACTCTTAATTCTGGCTCTCCGGAATAGGTATGTATTCCGGGCCTACTTCGTTTCCCGAACTTTGTATAGTGTGTGCATATCTATTGTTGTTTCTGTTAGTGTAATCGTGGTTATTGTTAAAGTTTCTTCTTTGACTGTTATTGAACCTATTGTGACTGAAATTAGTATGTCTATTATTGTTGAAATTATTGTTTCTAGAAAAATTTGTGTTCCTTGGTAAGTTATTGTTATTATTGTGATAGTTGTTATTTCTTGTGTAATTGTTTCTGTTAGAGTTTTGATTGTTGTAAGGCCTATTATTGTTGTAGTTAGTGAATGTGTTGTTAGTTCTGTTTTGATTTTGTGGTTGATACCGTGGTTTTTCCTTTCTGATATGTAGAATTGCATTATTAGTTGCCTTATTTTCATTTTCAAGTTCAATTGCAAGTTCTGATGCTTCTTGCAATGTGGTTGGTCGCGACGCGTATATGATCGATTTAAAGCCTTCGTTTAGTCCCTTTTTGAAAGTATCTAGGGCTAATTTATTATTTAGTTTAATTATTATGTTCTTTTCTGCTGTTGAGGCAGTATTTCCTAGTTCTTCTATCCCTAGTTTGTTTAGGCTATCTATTATATATAATATTTTGTCTTTAAATAAATTAACTGGCATTTTCCCTTGGGACAATGTACTAAGCTTGTTTTGTAATTCTGGTATTGTTTTAGTGGTTTTGTACCTGTTTTCTAGCAATTCTTTTAGTGCTTCAAAGCTTTCTGGTTTGATATAACTTCCTATCGCTGTTCTAACGTTAGATGTTAGTTTGGCATAATAAATGTATTGTAGGAAATCTATTTTTGCTGTGTCTGATAATGTTTTGTTTATCAGCTCTGCTGTTATTAAAAAACTTTCAAGCTCTATATAATTACCAGCAAACAATGGTAAAGCTTTTGAAGTTGTCTCTAAGCTAAATGCTGCCATTGTGATATTAATTTTCTCTTCTACTTCCTTAGAGCTGTTTAGTAAATATTCTTTAATTGTTTTGAATATATTGTTAAATTCTATCCTTAATGCTATGGCTTTTTCTTTATCTTTTTCTTCACTTTCTGATGATTGAAACTGTTTTCTTATTTCTTCAATGTATTCTAACTTATTTTGTAAGGTTTTTTCCGTGTATGTCCTTCTTGGACTTTTCTTTAAATTTTTCCATAAATCTCTTAATTTTGCAGTATTCTCTTCCATTTAATTTATTTGGTTTCAACATAGAATTTCTGTTTTATACATTAGTTATTGTATTATTATTACTGCCCCTGTGTTTAATTACATACCTCTTAAAATATTGGTTAATCCTATATGCTACGTATAATATAATTGCTACTATAATTAGTGTTATTACATATTCTGGTAATGTATTTTTATTATTATCTGCATTTCCATTATTTACTATATTTTCCTGGATTTCCACTTTGCTTTGTGGTTTACCCATTTTGTTTTCTATTTTATTGCATTTGTATCTAAGTATATTTATTTATAAAACTATATATATTGCATGTTAAAAATCTTTAAAATTTGTTGTTGGGATGTATTGTGGGATTGATGATGTGTCTCCTTCTGTTGTCCTGTCGGGCACATATTCTTCCGAATTATTTTCTTGCAAGTACTTTTCCCAGCGGGATATTATTTCGTTGATTTCCTCTTCTGACATTTGTTGAAAAAAAATCTATTCTTGTCCTTGGCAGGGTTTGAGAAAAAAAAAATTTTCTACTTTTTAATGGTCCGATATTGGCAGGTTTTACGCAGTTTGCAGGATCTACTGATTTTAAATGTTATTATGGTCCGCAGTTTTGCAGGATATACTGATTTTAAATGTTATTATGGTCCGCAGTTTTGCAGGATCTACTGATTTTAAATGTTATTATGGTCCGCAGTTTTGCAGGATCTACTGATTTTAAATGTTATTATGGTCCGCAGTTTTGCAGGATCGCCATGTAATGTTACGTGTATAGCATTTTGTAGTGTAACGTGTATAGTATTTGGTTCCCTATAGTCCCTTGTTTATTTTATACAGCTGTTAGGGATACCAGCTTGAGAGTTAGGCGTTCGAAAGAACTGCCAAAAGATTCTTGAAACTTCAAAATAAGACAAGGCTGATGTAGTCAGTTTATGTTTTAAATTAAAGTCTGATTTTATTATAATTTGTTTATGCTTATATACTAGTTTTGAAAATTAATCTTAACCTTTCTAACTTATTATAACATACAATTATTTCTTCTTTCTCTTTCAATACTATGAAGTTTCATATTCACATTTCTATTTGACCAATCATTGTACTTTGTATTTACAATTGCACTCAAACAGAAATGTGTCACTCAAATAGTTCCTCACAAGCAATTTAGCATTGCACCATGCATACAACAAAAAGAAATATTATTGATACTTTATTTATTGTTTCGTTGTATTCATTGTGCAAGCATTGTAGACTTGTGTGGTACACTACAATAGTGTGGCACAGTATGCTGCTTTTGAGGCATCGGAAAATCCATGAATTTGAATCGAATTTGAGGGAACGTATTGTATCCAACGAGGGATCGAAATCTGTTCAACTTGAGAAAAATCTTGCACAAGCATATTCCACTTTTGTAATGAATCAAAGGAAACATTTTCATCCCAACTTAACCCTTCCAGCCATAGTTGTTGCATGAGAATTTTGGCTCTTATAACTATAGGGGCTAACCATCCAGCGGGATCAAAAAGTTTTGACACAGATGAGAGAATCTGTCGCTTTGTAATATTTACTGCTGGATCTAATGGAGCAAAACTATAAGAGAAAGAATCAGTGAGAGCATTCCACTTGATTCCTAGCGTTTTGGTTGAACTCGTGTCGTGGAATCTGAGAAAATTTGAGTCGTACAAATCTTCTTTATTTAAATTAGCGAGCAATTGGGGATCGTTTGCCGTGATCTTTTTCAGAGGGAACCCGGCCGAATTTAGCACGCTGATGAGCTGAGTTTGGGCAGAAATGGTCTCTTCTAATGAATACCCTCCAGCCAGGATATCATCCACATACGTTTCAGAGCGCAAAATTGATGCAGCTCTTGGGTACATAGTTTCAGAGTCTGAGACTAGCTGGAGAAGTGTGCGAATCGCTAGATACGGAGCACAATTTACTCCGAAGGTTACCGTTTTCAACTGATAATCCTTCGTCGGCCCATCGGCTTTTGATTTGAATAAAATCCTCTGGAAGGGTCTGTCGTCTGGGTGCACTAAGATTTGACGATACATTTTTTGTATGTCCCCATTAAAAACATATTTGTATTTTCTCCAGTTGAGGACTATGGATATCAGTTCATTTTGAAGTGTAGGGCCAGTGAAAAGAACGTCATTGAGTGAGAAATTAGACTTCGTTTTCCTAGAGGCATTGAAAATGATTCTTACTTTGGTTGTTTTATGTTCTGGGCGAACAACTGCATGGTGTGGTAAATAAAATGAGGCATATTTACCTTGGGACACAATTTCACATGATGAGGTTTCGTCCATGTGATCCAAAGTAATGTATTCGTTAAGAACTTCTTCATATTGTTCTTTTAGGATGGGATCTTTGGATAGGGTTTTCTGTATACTAGAGTATTACGCTAAGGCCATAAATCGGGATGAGCCAAGGAAGATTTTGTCAGGGTGTTCAGTTTTGAATGGTAATCGTACTATGTATCTACCATTGACATTACGAGTTGTTGTTTGGGAGTAAAATTTTTCACAAATTTCGTCCTCCGGGTTTTTTCTCTGAACTACAGGAATTTCCTCCTGTTCCCAAAATTTCCTTAGGAGGTTATTGAGCTCAACGGTTTCGGATGAGATAACCGAAGTCGTGAAGGCGTTAATGGTCTGCGTTTTTATGGGCCCACTGAGAACCCACCCAAATATTGTGTTGTAGGCGGATGTCAGCCCACAAATATTCTTCCTAATGCCTTCGATATTGAGGAAATGTTCGTAATCGTTGCCTAGTATCAGATCAATTTGGGACGACTTGTTAAACGTGGGATCCGCAAGATCTAATTCTGCAAGCTCAGGTGAAACGGGAATTTCGAAGGAGTAGGCAGGAAGATGTTTTGTCACCTTTGGTAGCACTATGGCTTTTATTGGAACTTTGAGGTCATATCTCCTTGCATACAAGGTAAACTCTGCTTCTTTGCTTGCCGCTTGCTTTTGACCACCAATACCTATAATTTCAAAGTGGGACCTATTATAAGATAACTGCAAGCGATTCCGAACCCTTTCTGATAAAAATGTTCGTTGAGAGCCGGGATCAATCAACGCCCTTACAGTGAACAGTTCGCCTCTATGTTCTATCTGCATCAGTGCCGTGCGCAATAAAATGCTCTCATTGCTAGTAGAGCAGTTGGCAGTTGGCTTGAAACTGCCTTGATGTGCTTGGAAGTTCACGCTGTATACTATTTTTCGGGGGTTGAACAGGGTTACGAGACTCTGTTTGATATATTTTATCATGATTGTTGGGATTTTCTTTATATTGAGCGTTTTCTGCAATTTGAGACGAGTTTTGTGGATTTTGTCTCATATGCAACAGTGTATGATGTTGTTTTTTGCAATAGAGACACGTATGTTTACTTTTACAGTTTGCTTTCAAATGAGATACTGCTAAGCAGTTATTACAGAATTTATTCTGAAAGACATAATCCACTCTCTGCTGTACCGTAAAGGCTTTGAATTTCGGGCATGTTCTAAGAGAGTGTTCCTCCTTACATAACTTGCAAGATGCACTTAGATTTTCTTGAGATATATATGTGTGTACGCTGGGTGATGCTTTTTTCGCAAGCCTAAATCCATCTTTATAATTTCTAATACTGCTGAGTCTCTCTACAGCTTCATATCTGTCCACGAGAAATTGGGACATTTGGAACCACTGCGGGAGCTCACGGGGTGACGTAAGTGATTCTTCCCAAAGGGCTAGAGTCTTGTCAGGGAGTTTTGTTGAAATCAACCGAATGAGAATCGGATCCCAACTTTCCACCTGGATGCCAAGAGTTTTTAAGGTGGATAGAGAATCATTTACAGAAGATTGTATCCTCCTTATTGATTCACTATCTTCGCCTTTCGCTGCAGGGATGTCGAACAAGATTTTTATCTGGTTGTCGACTAGAACACGTTTATTTTCGTAGCGGGTTTTAAGAGCACCCCATGCGAGGTCAAAGTTGTCGTTTGAGAGAAGGTATCTTTTAACAATGGCTCCTGCTTCGCCTCTCGTTTTATTGCGTAGATGGTAGAGTTTTGTGACATTGTTAAGTTTTGAGTGGTTTATATACAAGGCCGTGAACATGTCACGAAATGATGGCCATTGTTCGTAGCTACCATGGAATACCTCTGTATCACAAGGCGGAAGTTTAACGCAATCGTGAGAATTACCTTGCATGACTATTTCGGTGTCATCGTGCTGGGTTAAAGACTGTCGAAAGGTTGACTGAAATCTCGGGATACCTGGCTTTTCTGACCGTAAAGATTTCAATAGGTCGAGTATTTGAGAAGAATAGTTATAATATTCTTCTGTACAGAGTTCATACTTCTCTTGGGCATCCCTTTTAAATTCCTCGGTTATGATTTCATTAGCAGACAACATAACCTCTTCGTGTGCAAGGTTTACCCTCTCCCATCTTGTGTCTAAGTCTCTTAACTTGACTTCAAGAATGGTTTCGGTTTGATCGCCTTTCGGGGTTACTCTGTATCGTTCACAAAACGCCAGAAGGTGATCGCAATCAAAATGAAAGTGCTCTTTAATAAGTGGGTTTGAGGATCGGGATGTAGAAGGCATTTTATTTTAATTTTTGTATGAGATTGCCGAAGTTTTGTTTACTTGAAACGTGGCTTAAGACCCTGGACAATGGTAATGAAAGTCAAGATTTTATTTTTTTTTTCTTTTAAGATACTATCTTTATGGTACCTAGGGAAATTGCACTCACTAAGAATTATAGAAGTTTGTGTTTAATATTTACTTTTAGGATTGGGTGACTACCAATTATGGGACAATATCAATTTTTCATTTCACACTTAGCTGCTTTTGTAATACAGGTTTGATGTGTATTTTTTTTTTTATTCTTTGGTGGGTTAGGGTGGAGTTAGCGCCAGATATTTATATCTGTATAAACCAAAGAATTAAAATACCACTCCGAGAAAATGGGGATTCCTGATTATTTTATCTATATTATCTTTTTAGAAGGGGCTAATGAGTTAGCACTAAATATGAGGCATTTAGTTTTATAGGGGGTATAAAGACAATATAAATTAAATCAGTTTTTGGCAACTTTAAGCGACTAGCGTTGTAATAGAAATTTATATATGAAAATTGGGAGCTCTAATAGACTGTATTGAGCGTTCAAACAGTTCTAAAGTGAAGCTATGTAAAGAGATAATACTTAAAGAACGAGATTTTTTATTATTATTATTTTTTTTTTTCGATGTTTTATAAATTTAGAACTTTTTATTTAATTTTTTTTTTTTATAAGTTTTCTTCTTAAAAATGCTGTTTGATTGCGTGAAAAATTTTAATTAATTTTGGGAAAAAATTTTTTACTTTGGGCCAATGCATTAAAATTTTTCACGGCAACACTGATCGCAACTCTAAAGGTGGGATCACACGGTTGACGCAATGCACCAATTTAGCTCAATTTTTATTGCTCTAAAATAGGACACAATAAAGAAATTGCCCTAAGCAAATTTACTGCAGTCACATGATTGCCCCATTTTATAAAAATTTGATTGCCGCAGATTGACGAAGAATGAATTTGTGGCAATAATTGCCGCAGCCCAGTCATACGATTGTTCTAACTTGCGGCAAAAACAAAAAAAACAGCTGTTATGGTAGTTTTTAGTTTGTTTTGTTTTACGGGCAAATTTTTTTTCTTTAGCATATTGATGTAATTCTGCATCAAAGCTTTTAATTGGCCTCTAATTATTAATCGCCCACTGCTTATTATAAATAAATACAATCTACAACGAGATGTATTTTACACTTAATAAATTTAACTGAAAAAAATTAAAAATAAAATTAAAATTTTTTTTTGGTATTAATTCTATGTGTCTAAATAATATATTTTTCAAAGCGAAAAAAATTCATGCATTTAAGAGTTAACGCTTAAAATAAGTTTATAGTACACAAAACAATTGGCATACACACAAAATTAAACTAATTAAATAAATTGCCGCAAATTGGCTACTTTGATTGCCGCATTAGAAGACAATAAATATTGGTGCATTTTTAACATTTGTATTGACGCATGGTTGCCTATCAACCTTTCACACGATTGCCGCACCAGAGTTGCATTTGATTGGGGAAAATGAGCACAATATTGTTCTCGATTGACGTAGGGGACAATAAAATGTGGAATCACACGATTGACATATAAAATAGAGCAATAATTGGTGCATTGCGGCAATCGTGTGATCCTACCTTAAGAACTTTTATTATGTGCAGGGCTGAAACTTTGGGTTTTTAAATTCTTGAAAAACAAATTAATTGTTCTAGCTATTACAGTAAATTTTCTTTTATTTATTGGGTCAAATTTCTTTTTAAGGGGATTGTAAATGGTTTTCGCTTAACAATTCTTGAATCGGGTTATACAAAGCTTGACTTATTTGCGCTGTGCGCACGTTCTGGTCAGAACCCATAAACGTCTTTTCAATCCTTCCTAAGCGCCAGTCGTGAGGTGGTTGTAAGTCGTCCATCACAACAACAAGGTCCCCGACCTTCATGTTTGTTGCAGTGGTTTTCCATTTATAGCGTTGGTGGAGGGATGTCAGATAGTCTTGCTTCCATCGTATGGCGAACTGATGGTGGAGTGCCTTTAGCTTTTCCCATCGATTGATAAGAGACATATTCTCTGAATATTGTTCTTGGAAGGCTAGCAAGGGTGCTCCTCTGAGAAAATGACCAGGAGTTAATGCAGTTAAGTCTGCTGGGTCCTCTGATAGAGCGGAGATAGGGCGTGAATTAAGCACGCCTTCAATACGTGCTAAAATGGTGGAAAATTCTTCAAAAGTAAACCTTTGAGAGCCGGCGATTCGTTTGAAGTGGAATTTAAAACTTTTTACGGCGGCCTCCCATAATCCGCCCATGTGGGGAGCATGTGGTGGTATAAAACTCCACTCAAACCCATGTGCGATATATTTTTGAGCGATATCTTGCGAGCAGTTCTCAACAAACGTAGCGAAATCGCGTTCAAGGGTCCTGCTGGAACCGACGAAATTTCTGCCGTTATCGGTAACTACCCTTTGAGGGAGCCCCCGCCTACCAACGAAGCGAGTAAACGCGGCTTCGAATGCCGCAGAGGATAGGTCAGAGCAGGGTTCTAAATGTACCGCCTTTGTGCTGAAACAAACGAACACACTGGCATATCCTTTGATATATGGTGCTTTTCGCAAAGATGAAGTTTTAATTTCGAATGGGCCTGCAAAGTCTATACCTGTTATTTGGAAGGGTAAGGATAAACTGCACCTTTCAGGTGGTAACGGTGCCATAATCTGATGACTGGGTTGCTGCTTGTAGATTATGCAGGTTTTGCAATGGCGTATGATATTTCTTTAAAGGGAGGCAAGATATTACTCAGCATAATAATACAAAAACACATAAAATAAATTTTTTGTTATATTTTTTTAATGTCCTCTATTTTCATTTCTAAAATCTGGTCACCTTAGATAAATAAATCGGAGGAGGGGAACAAAAGTATAATGATAAATAAAAATGAAAAAAATTGAGAAGGGATTAAATGCATATATATATATAAATAAATTTATATATATATATATATACATAAAACTCGGCCGTTTACTGGACCGAGATAAGAAAAAGATGAAGGGTTTAGAGGGAATTCCAGCATATTCCAGTAAATAAATCCCGTATAATATTTTTTTTGGTTCAGCTAGGAAAACCTGATTTACATTTTTGAAAAGAGTTTCAAATCAGACAGCAAATAACAAAGGCAAGAAGATCCTGACGAAATAAAAAATAATAATATATAAGAAAACAAAAAAAAAAATAAGGTACAGTTTGCAAGGAGTGAAATTTTGGTGCGCGAAGCTAAGCTTGTATTCGATAAATAAAAAAATATCAGAAGCAAAAAAATGCCTACTTGGTGATAGCGTAGTGGCCCAAGAGAACCGAAAAAAAATTAACGGGCATTGGAAAAGCTACAACCAGAAGGAAGCCAGTTAGGCCTGATTCTTAAGGACATAGACTTTTCTTGTGGTAAAAAAATAACAAACACCGAGATCAGGTATTTATTTATATATATCCGTCAGAAGCCATAAGCCAAGGAAAAAAGTGTATTGCACAAAAGATCACAAACTTTCTATAAACAAGATTTAAAAAAGACAAATACTAAACAAAAAATAAATAAATCAGTAGAATAAGTTAGTGTTAAGAGTATTTCGTTTGTGTTAATGTGAAAAATTATGTATGACTTGGTGAGTGTTTGATGTCCAAATTAGTCCTTCAAAAGGAAAAGAAAGCATAAAAAAACAAAGAAAAACAAGAGTATATTTATAGAGCACAAACTAGGAGTATATTGTTCGGTACGAACTAGAAAATTTTAGCAGCGGAATAAAAAAGATAATTCCGACTTTCAGCCTCAGGGAGCTCCTTTATGTAAGAAAAAGTGAACAAAATCCGCGAAAATTCGGTCACAATATTGGGAAAAAGTTCGGTTTGCGCTCTATAGAAACAAAAAAAAAGAATAAGTAAAACAAATCTTAAAATAATACAAAAAAATCAAAATTGTTGATCCTTTTTGGAGGATATTAAAGTAAAGTAAGATTTTAAGTTTGTTTCGTTATTATCTAAATATTAAAATTTTTTTCTTGATGATTTACGTTTAAGTTATATTTATGTATTTTGTGCTAGTAATAATATGTTTATATAAAGTATGTTTCTAGCTTAGTAAAAATGAATAGGTGTGAATAATTATTTAATGTGGGATTGTTGATCGGAAAAAGTGAAGCGGGACGGAAAAAGGGGTCTGTAAAAATCATCTGTAAGAGGATTAATAAATTACAGCCACGGTAAGGAATGGGCGATTGGAGGAAAAAATCTAGCTCCCTATTGATAAGGTTCGACACTGTTGTAAGTAGTTTTTTTGTATTTGTCGTTTATATTTTCTTTTGTAACGGCATAGGTCAGCTGAAGGGTTGAGAACTACGCCAATGAGTAAGCCGCATGAGCTAGTAGGGCCGGCGACAGCATGACCTTATCACGGTTTCGTAACAAACGTATGTAATATACGTTTTTCAGACCGAGCAGAACTTCATTTGCACTTAATAGATCATTCTAAAAGAGAAGAGGAAACTAAAGTTTATTGTAAGAATTGTGGAGAACATACTCCTAAAATAATTTGGCATTATCACGTAAGGACAAATAAACATAAAATTAATTGTGCAGAAAATCTGATAGATAATTGCAACGATGAAGTTTTAAAAACTGGTGCAGAAAAAGCTAATGCAATTGCAGATGCTTTTGGTAGCTCACACACTATTACTATCAATAACCAATCGCCTTTGGATACATATGTATCTGATTTTGTTAATTGTCTCGATAATGATTCTCCTATTGGTAGTAATAATATTGAACGTACAAATGCCACTGAGGTTAAGACATTTACTATGCTATTAAAAAATAATAAAGCCCCGGGGTTAGATGGCACAAATAGTAAAATATTCAATTGTTGTTTAATTAATGGCCTATTTCCCCGTACTTTCAAAAAATCAAAAGTAATACCGATTCATAAAAAGGGAAAAGATCCCAAACTACCCACCAGCTATAGGCAGATAAGCATCTTAAGTTTACTGGAAAAGGTCTTTGAAAAAATCATTCATAAAAGATTAGTTGATTTTGCAGATCAAAATAATATTATTAACCACCAACAGTTTGGATTCCGTAAGGAACACTCTACCGTACACCAAATAAAGCGAGTTGTAAATTATATCGAAGATAACAAAAGAAATCGCAAGAATACTGGCATTGTTTTTCTCGATATAGAAAAACCTTTTGATACCATCTGGCACAATCGGATGTTATACAAACTCAATTTATTAGGTTTCCCTTTATATTTATTTACAAAAAATTATACAAAGTTTCCTAAAGAACCGTACATTTGTTGTGTGTCTTGACGGGGACTTTTCAACAGAAAGAACAATCCCAGCGGGATTGCTACAAGGGTCAGTACTATCACCTACACTCTACTCATTGTATACATCTGATGTTGAGGTGAACAGAAATCAGGAAGCAGCATTTTATGCTGATTACAGAGCTTTTATATGCAGTGGAAAACTTTCAAATGCAATAATCAAGAGAATGCAAGAGAGCCTTACCACAAGCCAAAAATATTTTAATAAGTGGAAAGTAAAAGTAAATGATAATAAAACGCAGGCTATTATATTCCCATATAATAAATCAATAGCATGGTTTCACAAAACTGCTAAGACCCATACAAAAAAGCTTCAGATTATCCAGAACAAAAATTTAAAAATAATTCATAATCTTCCCCATAGATTCCCCTCTGACTTACTGCACAATAGATTTAAACATAAAAAGTTAAACGCGTTTGCCAATGATCTGACGCTGTCATTTAATGAAAAATGCAGATTGTCTAATTTTGAAACAATAAGAAATTTACTAAACAGTCCCTGAGATTCTTTTGTTAAAATGAATCTTACTAGCGATTGTTTTACCAAATTTCATTATAACATTTTCAAAGTTTATAAGAGGTTTTTGTGACAAATTTTCCTCACGACAGTATTATTAATAGTTTCCTTATTCAATTATAAGATTTAATTGTTGTAGTACGTAAGTAAAATCTCATAACATTGTACCTTATTTAGTTTATAAGATTCGTGAATAAAAGATTTTAATAATAATAACGTAATAACTAATATAGTTATGCAATGTCTCAATACCTCCCCTTTAAAAATTTCAAATGGGTAGAAAACTTTGAAAATTTTGATGTAAATAATGTAAAAGAAGATTCAGCATATTGGAAGTTGATTTAGAATAGCCAACAACATTACACGACTATCATAGTGACTTACCATTTTGTGCAGAAAACAAGAAAATTGAAAACATGAAACAGCGAAAATTAATAACAAATTATGGCCTTATTCACAAACGATTAATAAAGTTATTGTAGGTTTAATGTAGGATTTTTATATGGGAAACCCGGTTTTAATGCACACATTAACTTTATTAAGCGTTTGTGAATAAGGCTATTAAACAACAAAACCAATTATGTAATACATTATCAAAATCTTCAACAACGTATTCAACATGGATTGGTATTAAAGAAAATTCATAGAATTCTTGAATTTAGTCAGTCTAATTGGTTGAAAAAATATATTGATATAAACAACTATCACAGAACATTAGCTAAGAATTCATTTGAACAAAACTTTTTTAAATTAATAAACAACGCTGTATATGGTAAGACTATGGAAAATGTTGATAAAAGGAAAGACATTAAAATAGTATGTGAATGGGAAAGTAGAGGTAAGCGATTAGGAGCTAGAGTTCTTATTGCTAGACCCTCAAAATTCATACTTCCCTCAAAATTCATGACGAAATGGTTGCAATTGAAATGAGTAGAGTGCGAACTGAATATAATAAGCCCATTTACATTGTTTTAGAACTATCGAAATGGAAAATGTATAATTTTCATTACGATTACATGAAACCCAAATATTGTGAAAATATTAATTTGAATTACATGGATACTGATTCTTTTATATATAACGTTAAAACAAACGATTTAAAGGGTCCGCCATCTAACGTTTTTTTTCAACTAGTACTTATTTCGTGAATGGTAACACCTAGCTCATGTCTGATTTGACAGATAATTAGTTTTATCCTTCCGCTGAACGAATATGGTTTTGTTTTCGCTTCTCTAAGTGGGCCTGCGATCGACTTAGAGAAGATGCCGATTTTGCAAAAAAAAAAATCTTTTCAAATGAATCTCATTTTGATCTTGGCGGGTATGTAAACAAGCAAAATTGTCGCATTTGGTGTACAGAAAACTCGCACGCATACATTGAAAAGTCGTCACACCCAAAACGAGTCATTGTTTGGTGCGGATTTTGGTCCAGAGGCATAATTGGGCCATTTTTCTTCGAAAATGAGCAAGGAGTGGCCGTTACAGTCAATGGCGATCGTTATCGGGATATGTTGAACGAATTTTTGTTCACAAAAATTGAAGAGGAGGATATTGGCAACATTTGGTTTCAACAGGACAGCCGAAGCTACACTCGATGTTTTGCGCCCTGTTTTTGAAGATCGCATTATCAGCCGCAGAGCTGATGTTGTTTGGCCGCCTCGGAGCTGCGATTTGACACCGTTGGACTATTATTTGTGGGATGCCGTTAAAGATAAGTGTTACGCCGACAAGCCAGAGACAATTGACGCTTTAAAGGACAATATTCGTGAAGCCATTGGTGAAATACAGCTGCACACAATCGATAATGTGCTTAAAAATTGGACCGATCGTGTAGGCTACTGCATGGCCAGCCGACGCAGCCATTTGAATTAAAATATCTTTCATTATTAACCGGAAGGATCGTACTTTCAAATTAAAAAAGAAATTTGAGAAAATATTCGGTAGTTTTTTTTATAGCATTTAAAAAAAAAAGTTATCTTTATATGCAGATATTAGAAATGATATCAAATCACATTTCGATACATCTGCATATCCGAAAGAAAATGTATTCAATTTCCCCCTCATGAATAAAAAAGTATTAGGGAAGATGAAAGATGAATGCAATATTAAAGTAATTAAGAAGTTAATTGGTTTGCGAGCTAAAATGTATTCTATAAAAATCGATAGGATAGACACAGAAATAAAAAAATAAAAGGAGTAAAACAGAGTGTAACCAACAAATTATCAATTAATGATTTTAGAAAAAATTTGCTGGAGAAAAAACTATATTATAATTCAATGTATGTGTTTAGATCTAAGGTGCATGAAGTATATACTAGGCAATAGCATCAAGTGTATTTGAAATCAAATACATTTGGGTTTTTTAACATTCTCAGGGTAATTCAAGTGTAAATGATGGACAAAGCAAGTAAATACAAGTAAAGAAAAAAACAAATACAAAATTTTAGTCTCTTTATACGTCCCAAGAATTCATATTTACTCGCACTTGTAAAATATAAAGAGAATAAAGCAAAATTTTGCTGTTATACTCTAAGTGTTATCGAAAATATTTAAAGTATTTGTTTTCTCCAATTATGTATGTATGTACATACATACATATACATATAATATTTTGTTTAACCGTAAAATATTTCTGGTTTTTGCTTACTTTCATTTTTGAAATGATTTTGAAACAATTGGAGTGAATTGTTGAAACAATTATATTGTTAGGATCTGTGAAGAGTTTAAAAACCCCAAAATATAGGAAAGAACTTGAATTTAAAAATAAATTTTAATCAAGAAGCCGATGTTTAATTTTCATTTTCAAAACAATTATTAATTATAATTATTTTCTTTTCAATAATATTTTTTAAGTATTTTTGATTTGTTTCTGCTGAAATTTTCTTAATTTTTATTTTCAACCTGTATTAATATGTTAATACGAGTAACATAAAGTAAATTTCAAGTTATAAAGCAATAACATTAATTTAAACGTACAAATACAATAAATAAAATACAAAATACTCGCGTATTGTACTAAATCATTCAAACTATCTTTATTTTAGCTGCAAATAAATACATGCACACATATTTTCTTTGTTTGCAATTCTCAACTACTTAAATTTGCTTGTCTTATTTGGTACAAACAAAAGTCTTATTGTACTTATTTCTCATAAGAGAGCATTCCGTTGTATTTTTTAAGCACAGGTAGCATAAAGCAAATTGACGATAAAAAAGAGAGTGGCTTCTAGTATTTGTAATATGATGATAAGAGATTTTTTATACGTGAAAATGGTGTTGATACTTATGCGTGGGGACATTATAAAATAAATTGTCCCTCAACAGTATCAACATCATCAAATTTAAATATTTAGAAAGAAATTATGGAAGAGGGTGATGATATTTTTATGCAAATTGAATTTATGTATATATAAATAATCAAGCCTCAAATAATTTTATACATTAGTTTTTAAATGATTCTGATGACGATATTTTTAAAGAAATTGCATATTAACTTTTCTATATAATAAAGAATTGTAAAATAAAAATATAAAAGATATTATTAAAAAAGGAAAAAGATAAATTGTTGTTTTATTTCAAATGATATTTATTGAATAGAAATTTTAAACATAAATTTCCACAATTAAATGTATTGAATTTTTGTTTTTGTTCATAATTATATTCAATTGGAGTTTTAAGATAGTTAACTATTTCAACTGGTGGTTGTAAGTTTCCAAAGCTATCAAAATATTCTTTATAGTTATAATTTTTATAATAGGCTACCCAATGTGTTCCAGGACCGCTGGAATTATATAAATTAACAATACCACATTCCTGAGTTAGTGCTTTTTTAGGCAAACAATTACGCCTAAAACCACCTCTAAAATGTTTGAGTTGCTTAGCATACTTCATTAAATCTAGATCCGTTAAAGGTCGATTGGGTAGACTATCTAAACGTTTTTTGGAGCTGGTTTATAATAGAGTCCATATCCTGATTTATATGGTTTAATATATAAACCTTTTCCCATAGCAATTGATTCCATATGCCTGTTATGTCGAGTAGCCTCTGCTAGTTCTGGAATAACTCTTGGTATACTAATATTAGCTTTCCTCTTCCTTTTAAAATTTGAATGAACATATTTTTGGGTAATCTTATCATTTTTCAAAAGTTTTAAAGCATGTTTGACAGTAGATGAAAACAATTTTTTATTGCATACTTTGCGTGTTTTCTTTTTCACATTATTCTTAATTTTCTTTGATACACGAGGCTTAATATTCTTCATGTCTAATCCAAATTTAACTTTTGCTTTCATCGCGTTTGTTACGCACCAAGAAGCGCGTGATCGCTCTTTGAAACCGCTATCTTTAGATATTACTCGTTGCCAAGCTTTTTCAGGTAATATTTGATCTGCTTGATATCTTTTATTAATATCGCTTGTTCGTGAATATTCAATATCGTGCTCTCTGCTTCCAATAAATTTATGCCTTTACCTCCTCTTGCTAAACGTTTTGCAAGTTTTGTTCTAGGTCCACAAAACTGATAACCAGGTAAATGCAGTTCAACAGGCAATTTATCTATTAAGTTGTTTACAAAACCGCTTCCAGTTTTATACTGATTTAGTTTATTTCTTTTAGTATAGTTTATAACCATTTTATTTATTTTTTCTTTAACATACATGCAATGTGTTCTATACTAAAAATTGAAATGATGAGATTTCCTTATATAAGATTGAATTTATAGGTAAAACACATAAGTTATCAATATGCGATTAGTAGAGCAAGCTAAACAAATTGTTATAAGAAATGTGGCTGAATCTCAAGAAAAGAAAGCTAAAATTAAACATAGCACATTATTGCCCAATTCAATAGATCATTAATTGTAGGACCTTCAAACTGTGGAAGAACTAACGTCATGATTGGTCTAATAGAAAGTCCTAATGGTCTTAGATTTAGAAATTTGTATATATATTCAAAGTCTTTATATCAACCAAAATACTGTTACCTTAAGAAACTGATCGATCCCATAAAAGGGATGAATCTTTTTACATTTTCGGAAAATGATAAAGTTTCAAGCCCAGCAGAAGCCAGACCAAACTCTATTATGATATTTGATGATGTAATCTGTGGTAAACAAGATAATATTAGAGATTACTTTTGTAGGGGAAGACATATTGATTGCTTTTATTTATGTCAAACGTATACGAAAATACCAAAGCATCTAATTTTTAAACAAGATGAAATGAGAGATAGGATAGTAAGGACATAAAAAGGACATTCATATATAGGATAAATTAAGGCGACCATACGTACTCTTTTTAAGAGGACAATACTCTATTTCAACTCGCTGTCCTCTGTTAAATTTGTGTACTCTATCTGTCCTCTTTTTCATAATCAGTCATCTTTTCTCATCTTTTATTTTAAAAGTATGATCAATAATTGTTTTTACTGAGTTTTCGATTTTGAAAATAAGTGGTAACACCTACTTTCTTCCCGTAAGTTTTATGTGTACAGGGTTGTGATATTGTAATAATTTTGTTGTTGAGCTTTTTTCCTGTTTTTATGTTTTGTTTTTTTCTGCGTGGTAGTTTTTTTTTATAGAAAATTATATACATATTAATGAACTATTCGGTAAGTAGTAACTTTTAATTATTCAAAGTAATCTATAATAAATTAATAAAACAATTGAAACCAATATCTTTATTTTAATCCAGAAATGGCCAATGTAAAGAGAAGAAAAGTATCTTTCAACGAAAAACACAAGCAAGAGTTTCCACACATTGTTGCTGCAGATAGTGACTGGAAAGTCAAGTGCATAATTTGTGGACAAAATTTTCTATTCAAAATTAAGGGAGGCAAGATATTATTCAGCATAATAATACAAAAACACATAAAATAAATTTTTTGTTATATTTTTTTTAATGTCCTCTATTTTCATTTCTAAAATCTGGTCACCTTAGATAAATAAATCGGAGGAGGGGAACAAAAGTATAATGATAAATAAAAATGAAAAAAATTGAGAAGGGATTAAATGCATATACATATATAAATAAATTTATATATATATATATATATATACATAAAACTCGGCCGTTTACTGGACCGAGATAAAAAAAGATGAAGGGTTTAGAGGGAATTCCAGCATATTCCAGTAAATAAATCCCGTATAATATTTTTTTTGGTTCAGCTAGGAAAACCTGATTTACATTTTTGAAAAGAGTTTCAAATCAGACAGCAAATAACAAAGGCAAGAAAATCCTGACGAAATAAAAAATAATAATATATAAGAAAACAAAAAAAAAAATAAGGTACAGCTTGCAAGGAGTGAAATTTTGGTGCGCGAAGCTAAGCTTGTATTCGATAAATAAAAAAATACCAGAAGCAAAAAGTTGCCTACTTGGTGATAGCGTAGTGGCCCAAGAGAACCGAAAAAAATTAACGGACAGTGGAAAAGCTACAACCAGAATGAAACCAGGTAGGCCTGATTCTTAAGGACATAGACTTTTCTTGTGGTAAAAAAATAACAAACACCGAGATCAGGTATTTATTTATATATATCCGTCAGAAGCCATAAGCCAAGGAAAAAAGTCCTGGCTATAGAGAGGAAAAAAAGGAAACTCAAAATGTATGGCACAAAAGATCACAAACTTTCTATAAACAAGATTTAAAAAAGACAAATACTAAACAAAAAATAAATAAATCAGTAGAATAAGTTAGTGTTAAGAGTATTTCGTTTGTGTTAATGTGAAAAATTATGTATGGCTTGGTGAGTGTTTGATGTCCAAATTAGTCCTTCAAAAGGAAAAGAAAGCATAAAAAAACAAAGAAAAACAAGAGTATATTTATAGAGCACAAGAACTAGAAAATTTTAGCAGCGGAATAAAAAAGATAACTCCGACTTTCAGCCTCAGGGAGCTCCTTTATGTAAGAAAAAGTGAACAAAATCCGCGAAAATTCGGTCACAATATTGGGAAAAAGTTCGGTTTGCGCTCTATAGAAACAAAAAAAAAGAATAAGTAAAACAAATCTTAAAAAAATACAAAAAAAATCAAAATTGTTGATCCTTTTTGGAGGATATTAAAGTAAAGTAAGATTTTAAGTTTGTTTCGTTATTATCTAAATATTGAAATTTTTTTCTTGATGATTTACGTTTAAGTTATATTTATGTATTTTGTGCTAGTAATAATATGTTTATATAACGTATGTTTCTATCTTAGTAAAAATGAATAGGTGTGAATAATTATTTAATGTGGGATTGTTGATCGGAAAAAGTGAAGCGGGACGAAGAAAGGGGTCTGTAAAAATCATCTATAAGAGGATTAATAAATTACAGCCACGGTAAGGAATGGGCGATTGGAGGAAAAAATCTAGCTCCCTATTAATAAGGTTCGACACTGTTGTAAGTAGTTTTTTTGTATTTGTCGTTTATATTTTCTTTTGTAACGGCCTAGGTCAGCTGAAGGGTTGAGAACTACGCCAATGAGTAAGCCGCATGAGCTAGTAGGTCCGGCGACAGCAGGACCTTATCACGGTTTCGTAACAAACGTATGTAATATACGTTTTTCAGACCGAGCAGAACTTCATTTGCACTTAATAGATCATTCTAAAAGAGAAGAGGAAACTAAAGTTTATTGTAAGAATTGTGGAGAACATACTCCTAAAATAATTTGGCATTATCACGTAAGGACAAATAAACATAAAATTAATTGTGCAGGAAAATCTGATAGATAATTGCAACGATGAAGTTTTAAAAACTGGTGCAGAAAAAGCTAATGCAATTGCAGATGCTTTTGGTAGCTCACACACTATTACTATCAATAACCAATCGCCTTTGGATACATATGTATCTGATTTTGTTAATTGTCTCGATAATGATTCTCCTATTGGTAGTAATAATATTGAACGTACAAATGCCAATGAGGTTAAGACATTTACTATGCTATTAAAAAATAATAAAGCCCCGGGGTTAGATGGCACAAATAGTAAAATATTCAATTGTTGTTTAATTAATGGCCTATTTCCCCGTACTTTCAAAAAATCAAAAGTAATACCGATTCAAAAAAAGGGAAAAGATCCCAAACTACCCACCAGCTATAGGCAGATAAGCATCTTAAGTTTACCGGAAAAGGTCTTTGAAAAAATCATTCATAAAAGATTAGTTGATTTTGCAGATCAAAATAATATTATTAACCACCAACAGTTTGGATTCCGTAAGGAACACTCTACCGTACACCAAATAAAGCGAGTTGTAAATTATATCGAAGATAACAAAAGAAATCGCAAGAATACTGGCATTGTTTTTCTCGATATAGAAAAACCTTTTGATACCATCTGGCACAATGGAATGTTTAACAAACTCAATTAATTAGGTTTCCCTTTATATTTACAAAAAATTATACAAAGTTTCCTAAAGAACCGTACATTTGTTGTGTGTGTTGACGGGGACTTTTCAACAGAAAGAACAATCCCAGCGGGATTGCTACAAGGGTCAGTACTATCACCTACACTCTACTCATTGTATACATCTGATGTTGAGGTGAACAGAAATCAGGAAGCAGCATTTTATGCTGATTACAGAGCTTTTATATGCAGTGGAAAACTTTCAAATGCAATAATCAAGAGAATGCAAGAAAGCCTTACCACAAGCCAAAAATATTTTAATAAGTGGAAAGTAAAAGTAAATGATAATAAAACGCAGGCTATTATATTCCCATATAACAAATCACCAAAACGTATTCCTACTAAAATTTTGTACTGTCTGGGAAACGTGATTCCCATCAAAGATGATATTAAATATCTAGGTATCACTTTAGATAAAAAACTTAAATTTAAACAACATGTGAATTACATTTGTGATAAAGCTTTAAAGTGTGGACGTGCTCTAACCCCATACTTAATAGGAGGTCTAAGCTCAACCTCAAAAATAAGATATTGTTGTACAATATGTGTATTAAGCCGATACTGACTTACGGCAGTCCAGCATGGTTTCACAAAACTGCTAAGACCCATACAAAAAAGCTTCAGATCATCCAGAACAAAATTTAAAAATAATTCATAATCTTGCCCATAGATTCCCCTCTGACTTACTGCACAATAGATTTAAACATAAAAAGTTAAACGCGTTTGCCAATGATCTGACGCTGTCATTTAATGAAAAATGCAGATTGTCTAATTTTGAAACAATAAGAAATTTACTAAACAGTCCCTGAGATTCTTTTGTTAAAATGAATCTTACTAGCGATTGTTTTACCAAATTTCATTATAACATTTTCAAAGTTTATAAGAGGTTTTTGTGACAAATTTTCCTCACGACAGTATTATTAATAGTTTCCTTATTCAATTATAAGATTTAATTGTTGTAGTACGTAAGTAAAATCTCATAACATTGTACCTTATTTAGTTTATAAGATTCGTGAATAAAAGATTTTAATAATAATAACGTAATAACTAATATAGTTATGCAATGTCTCAATACCTCCCCTTTAAAAATTTCAAATGGGTAGAAAACTTTGAAAATTTTGATGTAAATAATGTAAAAGAAGATTCAGCATATTGGAAGTTGATTTAGAATAGCCAACAACATTACACGACTATCATAGTGACTTACCATTTTGTGCAGAAAACAAGAAAATTGAAAACATGAAACAGCGAAAATTAATAACAGATTATGGCCTTATTCACAAACGATTAATAAAGTTATTGTAGGTTTAATGTAGGATTTTTATATGGGAAACCCGGTTTTAATGCACACATTAACTTTATTAAGCGTTTGTGAATAAGGCTATTAAACAACAAAACCAATTATGTAATACATTATCAAAATCTTCAACAACGTATTCAACATGGATTGGTATTAAAGAAAATTCATAGAATTCTTGAATTTAGTCAGTCTAATTGGTTGAAAAAATATATTGATATAAACAACTATCACAGAACATTAGCTAAGAATTCATTTGAACAAAACTTTTTTAAATTAATAAACAACGCTGTATATGGTAAGACTATGGAAAATGTTGATAAAAGGAAAGACATTAAAATA
This sequence comes from Gymnocheta viridis, assembly GCA_956483585.1. Lineage (NCBI taxonomy): Eukaryota > Metazoa > Arthropoda > Insecta > Diptera > Tachinidae > Gymnocheta > Gymnocheta viridis. The sequence continues at coordinate 62,884,314 of OY101442.1, read as the reverse complement.
GTATGTGAATGGGAAAGTAGAGGTAAGCGATTAGGAGCTAGAGTTCTTATTGCTAGACCCTCAAAATTCATACTTCCCTCAAAATTCATGACGAAATGGTTGCAATTGAAATGAGTAGAGTGCGAACTGAATATAATAAGCCCATTTACATTGTTTTAGAACTATCGAAATGGAAAATGTATAATTTTCATTACGATTACATGAAACCCAAATATTGTGAAAATATTAATTTGAATTACATGGATACTGATTCTTTTATATATAACGTTAAAACAAACGATTTAAAGGGTCCGCCATCTAACGTTTTTTTTCAACTAGTACTTATTTCGTGAATGGTAACACCTAGCTCATGTCTGATTTGACAGATAATTAGTTTTATCCTTCCGCTGAACGAATATGGTTGTGTTTTCGCTTCGCTAAGTGGGCCTGCGATCGACTTAGAGAAGATGCCGATTTTGCAAAAAAAAAAAATAATCTTTTCAAATGAATCTCATTTTGATCTTGGCGGGTATGTAAACAAGCAAAATTGTCGCATTTGGTGTACAGAAAACTCGCACGCATACATTGAAAAGTCGTCACACCCAAAACGAGTCATTGTTTGGTGCGGATTTTGGTCCAGAGGCATAATTGGGCCATTTTTCTTGGAAAATGAGCAAGGAGTGGCCGTTACAGTCAATGGCGATCGTTATCGGGATATGTTGAACGAATTTTTGTTCACAAAAATTGAAGAGGAGGATATTGGCAACATTTGGTTTCAACAGGACAGCGCTACGTGCCACACAGCCGAAGCTACACTCGATGTTTTGCGCCCTGTTTTTGAAGATCGCATTATCAGCCGCAGAGCTGATGTTGTTTGGCCGCCTCGGAGCTGCGATTTGACACCGTTGGACTATTATTTGTGGGATGCCGTTAAAGATAAGTGTTACGCCGACAAGCCAGAGACAATTGACGCTTTAAAGGACAATATTCGTGAAGCCATTGGTGAAATACAGCTGCACACAATCGATAATGTGCTTAAAAATTGGACCGATCGTGTAGGCTACTGCATGGCCAGCCGACGCAGCCATTTGAATTAAAATATCTTTCATTATTAACCGGAAGGATTGTACTTTCAAATAAAAAAAGAAATTTGAGAAAATATTCAGTAGTTTTTTTATAGCATTTTCAAAAAAAAAGTTATCTTTATATGCAGATATTAGAAATGATATCAAATCACATTTCGATACATCTGCATATCCGAAAGAAAATGTATTCAATTTCCCCCTCATGAATAAAAAAGTATTAGGGAAGATGAAAGATGAATGCAATATTAAAGTAATTAAGAAGTTAATTGGTTTGCGAGCTAAAATGTATTCTATAAAAATAGATAGGATAGACACAGAAATAAAAAAATAAAAGGAGTAAAACAGAGTGTAACCAACAAATTATCAATTAATGATTTTAGAAAACGTTTGCTGGAGAAAAAACTATATTATAATTCAATGTATGTGTTTAGATCTAAGGTGCATGAAGTATATACTAGGCAATAGAATCAAGTGTATTTGAAATCAAATACATTTGGGTTTTTTAACATTCTCAGGGTAATTCAAGTGTAAATGATGGACAAAGCAAGTAAATGCAAGTAAAGAAAAAAACAAATACAAAATTTTAGTCTCTTTATACGTCCCAAGAATTCATATTTACTCGCACTTGTAAAATATAAAGAGAATAAAGCAAAATTTTGCTGTTATACTCTAAGTGTTATCGAAAATATTTAAAGTATTTGTTTTCTCCAAGTATGTATGTATGTACATACATTCATATATATACATATAATATTTTGTTTAACCGTAAAATATTTCTGGTTTTTGCTTACTTTCATTTTTGAAATGACTTTGAAACAATTGGAGTGAATTGTTGAAACAATTATATTGTTAGGATCTGTGAAGAGTTTAAAAACCCCAAAATATAGGAAAGAACTTGAATTTAAAAATAAATTTTGATCAAGAAGCCGATGTTTAATTTTCATTTTCAAAACAATTATTAATTATAATTATTAATTATAATTATTTTCTTTTCAATAATATTTTTTAAGTATTTTTGATTTGTTTCTGCTGAAATTTTCTTAATTTTTATTTTCAACCTGTATTAATTAATATGTTAATACGAGTAACATAAAGTAAATTTCAAGTTATAAAGCAATAACATTAATTTAAACGTACAAATACAATAAACAAAATACAAAATACTCAAACTATCTTTATTTTAGCTGCAAATAAATACATGCACACATATTTTCTTTGTTTGCAATTCTCAACTACTTAAATTTGCTTGTCTTATTTGGTACAAACAAAAGTCTTATTGTACTTATTTCTCATAAGAGAGCATTCCGTTGTATTTTTTAAGTGCAGGTAGCATAAAGCAAATTGACGATAAAAAAGAGAGTGGCTTGTAGTATTTGTAATATGACTTGTGCTAAAGCCTAGTATATACACAATATATAAGTAAGCTAGCATTAAATTATTTAGATGATAAGAGATTTTTTATACGTGAAAATGGTGTTGATACTTATGCGTGGGGACATTATAAAATAAATTGTCCCTCAACAGTATCAACATCATCAAATTTAAATATTTAGAAAGAAATTATGGAAGAGGGTGATGATATTTTTATGCAAATTGAATTTATGTATATATAAATAATCAAGCCTCAAATAATTTTATACATTAGTTTTTAAATGATTCGGATGACGATATTTTTAAAGAAATTGCATATTAACTTTTCTATATAATAAAGAATTGTAAAATAAAAATATAAAAGATATTATTAAAAAAGGAAAAAGATAAATTGTTGTTTTATTTCAAATGATATTTATTGAATAGAAATTTTAAACATTCCACAATTAAATGTATTGAATTTTTGTTTTTGTTCATAATTATATTCAATTGGAGTTTTAAGATAGTTAACTATTTCAACTGGTGGTTGTAAGTTTCCAAAGCTATCAAAATATTCTTTATAGTTATAATTTTTATAATAGGCTACCCAATGTGTTCCAGGACCGCTGGAATTATATAAATTAACAATACCACATTCCTGAGTTAGTGCTTTTTTAGGCAAACAATTACGCCTAAAACCACCTCTAAAATGTTTGAGTTGCTTAGCATATTTCATTAAATCTAGATCCGTTAAAGGTCGATTGGGTAGACTATCTAAACGTTTTTTGGAGCTGGTTTATAATAGAGTCCATATCCTGATTTATATGGTTTAATATATAAACCTTTTCCCATAGCTACCCAATGTGTTCCAGGACCGCTGGAAATATATAAATTAACAATACCACATTCCTGAGTTAGTGCTTTTTTAGGCAAACAATTACTCCTAAAACCACCTCTAAAATGTTTGAGTTACTTAGCATATTTCATTAAATCTAGATCCGTTAAAGGTCGATTGGGTAGACTATCTAAACGTTTTTTGGAGCTGGTTTATATTAGAGTCCATATCCTGATTTATATGGTTTAATATATAAACCTTTTCCCATAGCAATTGATTCCATATGCCTGTTATGTCGAGTAGCCTCTGCTAGTTCTGGAATAACTCTTGGTATACTAATATTAGCTTTCCTCTTCCTTTTAAAATTTGAATGAACATATTTTTGGGTAATCTTATCATTTTTCAAAAGTTTTAAAGCATGTTTGACAGTAGATGAAAACAATTTTTTATTGCATACTTTGCGTGTTTTCTTTTTCACATTATTCTTAATTTTCTTTGATACACGAGGCTTAATATTCTTCATGTCTAATCCAAATTTAACTTTTGCTTTCATCGCGTTTGTTACGCACCAAGAAGCGCGTGATCGCTCTTTGAAACCGCTATCTTTAGATATTACTCATTGCCAAGCTTTTTCAGGTAATATTTGATCTGCTTGATATCTTTTATTAATATCGCTTGTTCGTGAATATTCAATATCGTGCTCTCTGCATCCAATAAATTTATGCCTTTACCTCCTATTGCTAAACGTTTTGCAAGTTTTGTTCCGGGTCCACAAAACTGATAACCAGGTAAATGCAGTTCAACAGGCAATTTATCTATTAAGTTGTTTACAAAACCGCTTCCAGTTTTATACTGATTTAGTTTATTTCTTTTAGTATAGTTTATAACCATTTTATTTATTTTTTCTTTAACATACATGCAATGTGTTCTATACTAAAAATTGAAATGATGAGATTTCCTTATATAAGATTGAATTTATAGGTAAAACACATAAGTTATCAATATGCGATTAGTAGAGCAAGCTAAACAAATTGTTATAAGAAATGTGGCTGAATCTCAAGAAAAGAAAGCTAAAATTAAACATAGCACATTATTGCCCAATTCAATAGATCATTAATTGTAGGACCTTCAAACTGTGGAAGAACTAACGTCATGATTGGTCTAATAGAAAGTCCTAATGGTCTTAGATTTAGAAATTTGTATATATATTCAAAGTCTTTATATCAACCAAAATACTGTTACCTTAAGAAACTGATCGATCCCATAAAAGGAATGAATCTTTTTACAATTTGGAATGAATTTCCGTCATCCCACGTCAAATCTTTTTACATTTTCCGAAAATGATAAAGTTTCAAGCCCAGCAGAAGCCAGACCAAACTCTATTATGATATTTGATGACGTAATCTGTGGTAAACAAGATAATATTAGAGATTACTTTTGTAGGGGAAGACATATTGATTGCTTTTATTTATGTCAAACGTATACGAAAATACCAAAGCATCTAATTTTTAAACAAGATGAAATGAGAGATAGGATAGTAAGGACATAAAAAGGACATTCATATATAGGATAAATTAAGGCGACCATACGTACTCTTTTTAAGAGGACAATACTCTATTTCAACTCGCTGTCCTCTGTTAAATTTGTGTACTCTATCTGTCCTCTTTTTCAAAATCAGTCATCTTTTCTCATCTTTTATTTTAAAAGTATGATCAATAATTGTTTTTACTGAGTTTTCGATTTTGAAAATAAGTGGTAACACCTACTTTCTTCCCGTAAGTTTTATGTGTACAGGGTTGTGATATTGTAAACATTTTGTTGTTGAGCTTTTTTCCTGTTTTTATGTTTTGTTTTTTTCTGCGTGGTAGTTTTTTTTATAGAAAATTATATACATATTAATGAACTATTCGGTAAGTAGTAACTTTTAATTATTCAAAGTAATCTATAATAAATTAATAAAACAATTGAAACCAATATCTTTATTTTAATCCAGAAATGACCAATGTAAAGAGAAGAAAAGTATCTTTCAACGAAAAACACAAGCAAGAGTTTCCACACATTGTTGCTGCAGATACTGATTGGAAAGTCAAGTGCATAATTTGTGGACAAATATTTTCTATTCAAAATTAAGGGAGGCAAGATATTATTCAGCATAATAATACAAAAACACATAAAATAAATTTTTTGTTATATTTTTTTTAATGTCCTCTATTTTCATTTCTAAAATCTGGTCACCTTAGATAAATAAATCGGAGGAGAGGAACAAAAGTATAATGATAAATAAAAATGAAAAAAATTGAGAAGGGATTAAATGCATATACATATATAAATAAATTTATATATATATATATACATAAAACTCGGCCGTTTACTGGACCGAGATAAGAAAAAGATGAAGGGTTTAGAGGGAATTCCAGCATATTCCAGTAAATAAATCCCGTATAATATTTTTGTTGGTTCAGCTAGGAAAACCTGATTTACATTTTTGAAAAGATTTTCAAGTCAGACAGCAAATAACAAAGGCAAGAAAATCCTGACGAAATAAAAAATAATAATATATAAGAAAACAAAAAAAAATAAGGTACAGCTTGCAAGGAGTGAAATTTTGGTGCGCGAAGCTAAGCTTGTATTCGATAAATAAAAAAATACCAGAAGCAAAAAGTTGCCTACTTGGTGATAGCGTAGTGGCCCAAGAGAACCGAAAAAAATTAACGGGCAGTGGAAAAGCTACAACCAGAAGGAAACCAGGTAGGCCTGATTCTTAAGGACATAGACTTTTCTTGTGGTAAAAAAATAACAAACACCGAGATCAGGTATTTATTTATATATATCCGTCAGAAGCCATAAGCCAAGGAAAAAAGTCCTGGCTATAGAGAGGAAAAAAAGGAAACTAAAAATGTATGGCACAAAAGATCACAAACTTTCTATAAACAAGATTTAAAAAAGACAAATACTAAACAAAAAATAAATAAATCAGTAGAATAAGTTAGTGTTAAGAGTATTTCGTTTGTGTTAATGTGAAAAATTATGTATGACTTGGTGATTGTTTGATGTCCAAATTAGTCCTTCAAAAGGAAAAGAAAGCATAAAAAACAAAGAAAAACAAGAGTATATTTATAGAGCACAAACTAGGAGTATATTGTTCGGTACGAACTAGAAAATTTTAGCAGCGGAATAAAAAAGATAATTCCGACTTTCAGCCTCAGGGAGCTCCTTTATGTAAGAAAAAGTGAACAAAATCCGCGAAAATTCGGTCACAATATTGGGAAAAAGTTCGGTTTGCGCTCTATAGAAACAAAAAAAAAGAATAAGTAAAACAAATCTTAAAAAAATACAAAAAAAAATCAAAATTGTTGATCCTTTTTGGAGGATATTAAAGTAAAGTAAGATTTTAAGTTTGTTTCGTTATTATCTAAATATTAAAATTTTTTTCTTGATGATTTACGTTTAAGTTATATTTATGTATTTTGTGCTAGTAATAATATGTTTATATAAAGTATGTTTCTATCTTAGTAAAAATGAATAGGTGTGAATAATTATTTAATGTGGGATTGTTGATCGGAAAAAGTGAAGCGGGACGAAGAAAGGGGTCTGTAAAAATCATCTATAAGAGGATTAATAAATTACAGCCACGGTAAGGAATGGGCGATTGGAGGAAAAAATCTAGCTCCCTATTAATAAGGTTCGACACTGTTGTAAGTAGTTTTTTTGTATTTGTCGTTTATATTTTCTTTTGTAACGGCCTAGGTCAGCTGAAGGGTTGAGAACTACGCCAATGAGTAAGCCGCATGAGCTAGTAGGGCCGGCGACAGCAGGACCTTATCACGGTTTCGTAACAAACGTATGTAATATAAGTTTTTCAGACCGAGCAGAACTTCATTTGCACTTAATAGATCATTCTAAAAGAGAAGAGGAAACTAAAGTTTATTGTAAGAATTGTGGAGAACATACTCCTAAAATAATTTGGCATTATCACGTAAGGACAAATAAACATAAAATTAATTGTGCAGGAAAATCTGATAGATAATTGCAACGATGAAGTTTTAAAAACTGGTGCAGAAAAAGCTAATGCAATTGCAGATGCTTTTGGTAGCTCACACACTATTACTATCAATAACCAATCGCCTTTGGATACATATGTATCTGATTTTGTTAATTGTCTCGATAATGATTCTCCTATTGGTAGTAATAATATTGAACGTACAAATGCCACTGAGGTTAAGAGATTTACTATGCTATTAAAAAATAATAAAGCCCCGGGGTTAGATGGCACAAATAGTAAAATATTCAATTGTTGTTTAATTAATGGCCTATTTCCCCGTACTTTCAAAAAATCAAAAGTAATACCGATTCATAAAAAGGGAAAAGATCCCAAACTACCCACCAGCTATAGGCAGATAAGCATCTTAAGTTTACCGGAAAAGGTCTTTGAAAAAATCATTCATAAAAGATTAGTTGATTTTGCAGATCAAAATAATATTATTAACCACCAACAGTTTGGATTCCGTAAGGAACACTCTACCGTACACCAAATAAAGCGAGTTGTAAATTATATAGAAGATAACAAAAGAAATCTCAAGAATACTGGCATTGTTTTTCTCGATATAGAAAAACCTTTTGATACCATCTGGCACAATGGAATGTTTAACAAACTCAATTAATTAGGTTTCCCTTTATATTTACAAAAAATTATACAAAGTTTCCTAAAGAACCGTACATTTGTTGTGTGTCTTGACGGGGACTTTTCAACAGAAAGAACAATCCCAGCGGAATTGCTACAAGGGTCAGTACTATCACCTACACTCTACTCATTGTATACATCTGATGTTGAGGTGAACAGAAATCAGGAAGCAGCATTTTATGCTGATTACAGAGCTTTTATATGCAGTGGAAAACTTTCAAATGCAATAATCAAGAGAATGCAAGAGAGCCTTACCACAAGCCAAAAATATTTTAATAAGTGGAAAGTAAAAGTAAATGATAATAAAACGCAGGCTATTATATTCCCATATAATAAATCACCAAAACGTATTCCTACTAAAATTTTGTACTGTCTGGGAAACGTGATTCCCATCAAAGATGATATTAAATATCTAGGTATCACTTTAGATAAAAAACTTAAATTTAAACAACATGTGAATTACATTTGTGATAAAGCTTTAAAGTGTGGACGTGCTCTAACCCCATACTTAATAGGAGGTCTAAGCTCAACCTCAAAAATAAGATATTGTTGTACAATATGTGTATTAAGCCGATACTGACTTACGGCAGTCCAGCATGGTTTCACAAAACTGCTAAGACCCATACAAAAAAGCTTCAGATCATCCAGAACAAAATTTAAAAATAATTCATAATCTTCCCCCTAGATTCCCCTCTGACTTACTGCACAATAGATTTAAACATAAAAAGTTAAACGCGTTTGCCAATGATCTGACGCTGTCATTTAATGAAAAATGCAGATTGTCTAATTTTGAAACAATAAGAAATTTACTAAACAGTCCCTGAGATTCTTTTGTTAAAATGAATCTTACTAGCGATTGTTTTACCAAATTTCATTATAACATTTTCAAAGTTTATAAGAGGTTTTTGTGACAAATTTTCCTCACGACAGTATTATTAATAGTTTCCTTATTCAATTATAAGATTTAATTGTTGTAGTACGTAAGTAAAATCTCATAACATTGTACCTTATTTAGTTTATAAGATTCGTGAATAAAAGATTTTAATAATAATAACGTAATAACTAATATAGTTATGCAATGTCTCAATACCTCCCCTTTAAAAATTTCAAATGGGTAGAAAACTTTGAAAATTTTGATGTAAATAATGTAGAAGATTCAGCATATTGGAAGTTGATTTAGAATAGCCAACAACATTACACGACTATCATAGTGACTTACCATTTTGTGCAGAAAACAAGAAAATTGAAAACATGAAACAGCGAAAATTAATAACAGATTATGGCCTTATTCACAAACGATTAATAAAGTTATTGTAGGTTTAATGTAGGATTTTTATATGGGAAACCTGGTTTTAATGCACACATTAACTTTATTAAGCGTTTGTGAATAAGGCTATTAAACAACAAAACCAATTATGTAATACATTATCAAAATCTTCAACAACGTATTCAACATGGATTGGTATTAAAGAAAATTCATAGAATTCTTGAATTTAGTCAGTCTAATTGGTTGAAAAAATATAATGATATAAACAACTATCACAGAACATTAGCTAAGAATTCATTTGAACAAAACTTTTTTAAATTAATAAACAACGCTGTATATGGTAAGACTATGGAAAATGTTGATAAAAGGAAAGACATTAAAATAGTATGTGAATGGGAAAGTAGAGGTAAGCTATTAGGAGCTAGAGTTCTTATTGCTAGACCCTCAAAATTCATACTTCCCTCAAAATTCATGACGAAATGGTTGCAATTGAAATGAGTAGAGTGCGAACTGAATATAATAAGCCCATTTACATTGTTTTAGAACTATCGAAATGGAAAATGTATAATTTTCATTACGATTACATGAAACCCAAATATTGTGAAAATATTAATTTGAATTACATGGATACTGATTCTTTTATATATAACGTTAAAACAAACGATTTAAAGGGTCCGCCATCTAACGTTTTTTTTCAACTAGTACTTATTTCGTGAATGGTAACACCTAGCTCATGTCTGATTTGACAGATAATTAGTTTTATCCTTCCGCTGAACGAATATGGTTGTGATTTCGCTTCGCTAAGTGGGCCTGCGATCGACTTAGAGAAGATGCCGATTTTGCAAAAAAAAAATCTTTTCAAATGAATCTCATTTTGATCTTGGCGGGTATGTAAACAAGCAAAATTGTCGCATTTGGTGTACAGAAAACTCGCACGCATACATTGAAAAGTCGACACACATAAAACGAGTCATTGTTTGGTGCGGATTTTGGTCCAGAGGCATAATTGGGCCATTTTTCTTCGAAAATGAGCAAGGAGTGGCCGTTACAGTCAATGGCGATCGTTATCGGGCCATGTTGAACGAATTTTTGTTCACAAAAATTGAAGAGGAGGATATTGGCAACATTTGGTTTCAACAGGTCGGCGCTACGTGCCACACAGCCGAAGCTACACTCGATGTTTTGCGCCCTGTTTTTGAAGATCGCATTATCAGCCGCAGAGCTGATGTCGTTTGGCCGCCTCGGAGCTGCGATTTGACACCGTTGGACTATTATTTGTGGGATGCCGTTAAAGATAAGTGTTACGCCGACAAGCCAGAGACAATTGACGCTTTAAAGGACAATATTCGTGAAGCCATTGGTGAAATACAGCTGCACACAATCGATAATGTGCTTAAAAATTGGACCGATCGTGTAGGCTACTGCATGGCCAGCCGACGCAGCCATTTGAATTAAAATATCTTTCATTATTAACCGGAAGGATCGTACTTTCAAATTAAAAAAGAAATTTGAGAAAATATTCGGTAGTTTTTTTTATAGCATTTTAAAAAAAAAAGTTATCTTTATATGCAGATATTAGAAATGATATCAAATCACATTTCGATACATCTGCATATCCGAAAGAAAATGTATTCAATTTCCCCCTCATGAATAAAAAAGTATTAGGGAAGATGAAAGATGAATGCAATATTAAAGTAATTAAGAAGTTAATTGTTTTGCGAGCTAAAATGTATTCTATAAAAATAGATAGGATAGACACAGAAATAAAAAAATAAAAGGAGTAAAACAGAGTGTAACCAACAAATTATCAATTAATGATTTTAGAAAACGTTTGCTGGAGAAAAAACTATATTATAATTCAATGTATGTTTAGATCTAAGGTGCATGAAGTATATACTAGGCAATAGCATCAAGTGTATTTGAAATCAAATACATTTGGTTTTTTAAACATTCTCAGGGTAATTCAAGTGTAAATGATGGACAAAGCAAGTAAATGAAAGTAAAGAAAAAACAAATACAAAATTTTAGTCTCTTTATACGTCCCAAGAATTCATATTTACTCGCACTTGTAAAATACAAAGAGAATAAAGCAAAATTTTGCTGTTATACTCTAAGTGTTATCGAAAATATTTAAAGTATTTGTTTTCTCCAAGTATGTATGTATGTACATACATTCATATACATATAATATTTTGTTTAACCGTAAAATATTTCTGGTTTTTGCTTACTTTCATTTTTGAAATGATTTTGAAACAATTGGTGTGAATTGTTGAAACAATTATATTGTTAGGATCTGTGAAGAGTTTAAAAACCCCAAAATATAGGAAAGAACTTGAATTTAAAAATTAATTTTGATCAAGAAGCCGATGTTTAATTTTCATTTTCAAAACAATTATTAATTATAATTATTAATTATAATTATTTTCTTTTCAATAATATTTTTTAAGTATTTTTGATTTGTTTCTGCTGAAATTTTCTTAATTTTTATTTTCAACCTGTATTAATTAATATGTTAATACGAGTAACATAAAGTAAATTTCAAGTTATAAAGCAATAACATTAATTTAAACCTACAAATACAATAAACAAAATACAAAATACTCAAACTATCTTTATTTTAGCTGCAAATAAATACATGCACACATATTTTCTTTGTTTGCAATTCTCAACTACTTAAATTTGCTTGTCTTATTTGGTACAAACAAAAGTCTTATTGTACTTATTTCTCATAAGAGAGCATTCCGTTGTATTTTTTAAGTGCAGGTAGCATAAAGCAAATTGACGATAAAAAAGAGAGTGGCTTGTAGTATTTGTAATATGACTTGTGCTAAAGCCTAGTATATACACAATATATAAGTAAGCTAGCATTAAGTTATTTAGATGATAAGAGATTTTTTATACGTGAAAATGGTGTTGATACTTATGCGTGGGGACATTATAAAATAAATTGTCCCTCAACAGTATCAACATCATCAAATTTAAATATTTAGAAAGAAATTATGGAAGAGGGTGATGATATTTTTATGCAAATTGAATTTATGTATATATAAATAATCAAGCCTCAAATAATTTTATACATTAGTTTTTAAATGATTCTGATGACGATATTTTTAAAGAAATTGCATATTAACTTTTCTATATAATAAAGAATTGTAAAATAAAAATATAAAAGATATTATTAAAAAAGGAAAAAGATAAATTGTTGTTTTATTTCAAATGATATTTATTGAATAGAAATTTTAAACATAAATTTCCACAATTAAATGTATTGAATTTTTGTTTTTGTTCATAATTATATTCAATTGGAGTTTTAAGATAGTTAACTATTTCAACTGGTGGTTGTAAGTTTCCAAAGCTATCAAAATATTCTTTATAGTTATAATTTTTATAATAGGCTACCCAATGTGTTCCAGGACCGCTGGAATTATATAAATTAACAATACCACATTCCTGAGTTAGTGCTTTTTTAGGCAAACAATTACGCCTAAAACCACTTCTAAAATGTTTGAGTTGCTTAGCATATTTCATTAAATCTCGATCCGTTAAAGGTCGATTGGGTAGACTATCTAAACGTTTTTTGGAGCTGGTTTATAATAGAGTCCATATCCTGATTTATATGGTTTAATATATAAACCTTTTCCCATAGCTACCCAATGTGTTCCAGGACCGCTGGAAATATATAAATTAACAATACCACATTCCTGAGTTAGTGCTTTTTTAGGCAAACAATTACTCCTAAAACCACCTCTAAAATGTTTGAGTTGCTTAGCATATTTCATTAAATCTAGATCCGTTAAAGGTCGATTGGGTAGACTATCTAAACGTTTTTTGGAGCTGGTTTATAATAGAGTCCATATCCTGATTTATATGGTTTAATATATAAACCTTTTCCCATAGCAATTGATTCCATATGCCTGTTATGTCGAGTAGCCTCTGCTAGTTCTGGAATAACTCTTGGTATACTAATATTAGCTTTCCTCTTCCTTTTAAAATTTGAATGAACATATTTTTGGGTAATCTTATCATTTTTCAAAAGTTTTAAAGCATGTTTGACAGTAGATGAAAACAATTTTTTATTGCATACTTTGCGTGTTTTCTTTTTCACATTATTCTTAATTTTCTTTGATACACGAGGCTTAATATTCTTCATGTCTAATCCAAATTTAACTTTTGCTTTCATCGCGTTTGTTACGCACCAAGAAGCGCGTGATCGCTCTTTGAAACCGCTATCTTTAGATATTACTCGTTGCCAAGCTTTTTCAGGTAATATTTGATCTGCTTGATATCTTTTATTAATATCGCTTGTTCGTGAATATTCAATATCGTGCTCTCTGCTTCCAATAAATTTATGCCTTTACCTCCTCTTGCTAAACGTTTTGCAAGTTTTGTTCTAGGTCCACAAAACTGATAACCAGGTAAATGCAGTTCAACAGCAATTTATCTATTAAGTTGTTTACAAAACCGCTTCCAGTTTTATACTGATTTAGTTTATTTCTTTTAGTATAGTTTATAACCATTTTATTTATTTTTTCTTTAACATACATGCAATGTGTTCTATACTAAAAATTGAAATGATGAGATTTCCTTATATAAGATTGAATTTATAGGTAAAACACATAAGTTATCAATATGCGATTAGTAGAGCAAGCTAAACAAATTGTTATAAGAAATGTGGCTGAATCTCAAGAAAAGAAAGCTAAAATTAAACATAGCACATTATTGCCCAATTCAATAGATCATTAATTGTAGGACCTTCAAACTGTGGAAGAACTAACGTCTTGATTGGTCTAATAGAAAGTCCTAATGGTCTTAGATTTAGAAATTTGTATATATATTCAAAGTCTTTATATCAACCAAAATACTGTTACCTTAAGAAACTGATCGATCCCATAAAAGGGATGAATCTTTTTACATTTTCGGAAAATGATAAAGTTTCAAGCCCAGCAGAAGCCAGACCAAACTCTATTATGATATTTGATGATGTAATCTGTGGTAAACAAGATAATATTAGAGATTACTTTTGTAGGGGAAGACATATTGATTGCTTTTATTTATGTCAAACGTATACGAAAATACCAAAGCATCTAATTTTTAAACAAGATGAAATGAGAGATAGGATAGTAAGGACATAAAAAGGACATTCATATATAGGATAAATTAAGGCGACCATACGTACTCTTTTTAAGAGGACAATACTCTATTTCAACTCGCTGTCCTCTGTTAAATTTGTGTACTCTATCTGTCCTCTTTTTCATAATCAGTCATCTTTTGTCATCTTTTATTTTAAAAGTATGATCAATAATTGTTTTTACTGAGTTTTCGATTTTGAAAATAAGTGGTAACACCTACTTTCTTCCCGTAAGTTTTATGTGTACAGGGTTGTGATATTGTAAACATTTTGTTGTTGAGCTTTTTTCCTGTTTTTATGTTTTGTTTTTTTCTGCGTGGTAGTTTTTTTTATAGAAAATTATATACATATTAATGAACTATTCGGTAAGTAGTAACTTTTAATTATTCAAAGTAATCTATAATAAATTAATAAAACAATTGAAACCAATATCTTTATTTTAATCCAGAAATGACCAATGTAAAGAGAAGAAAAGTATCTTTCAACGAAAAACACAAGCAAGAGTTTCCACACATTGTTGCTGCAGATACTGATTGGAAAGTCAAGTGCATAATTTGTGGACAAATATTTTCTATTCAAAATTAAGGGAGGCAAGATATTATTCAGCATAATAATACAAAAACACATAAAATAAATTTTTTGTTATATTTTTTTTAATGTCCTCTATTTTCATTTCTAAAATCTGGTCACCTTAGATAAATAAATCGGAGGAGGGGAACAAAAGTATAATGATAAATAAAAATGAAAAAAATTGAGAAGGGATTAAATGCATATACATATATAAATAAATTTATATATATATATATATATATATATATATACATAAAACTCGGCCGTTTACTGGACCGAGATAAGAAAAAGATGAAGGGTTTAGAGGGAATTCCAGCATATTCCAGTAAATAAATCCCGTATAATATTTTTGTTGGTTCAGCTAGGAAAACCTGATTTACATTTTTGAAAAGAGTTTCAAGTCAGACAGCAAATAACAAAGGCAAGAAAATCCTGACGAAATAAAAAATAATAATATATAAGAAAACAAAAAAAAATAAGGTACAGCTTGCAAGGAGTGAAATTTTGGTGCGCGAAGCTAAGCTTGTATTCGATAAATAAAAAAATACCAGAAGCAAAAAGTTGCCTACTTGGTGATAGCGTAGTGGCCCAAGAGAACCGAAAAAAATTAACGGGCAGTGGAAAAGCTACAACCAGAAGGAAACCAGGTAGGCCTGATTCTTAAGGACATAGACTTTTCTTGTGGTAAAAAAATAACAAACACCGAGATCAGGTATTTATTTATATATATCCGTCAGAAGCCATAAGCCAAGGAAAAAAGTCCTGGCTATAGAGAGGAAAAAAAGGAAACTAAAAATGTATGGCACAAAAGATCACAAACTTTCTATAAACAAGATTTAAAAAAGACAAATACTAAACAAAAAATAAATAAATCAGTAGAATAAGTTAGTGTTAAGAGTATTTCGTTTGTGTTAATGTGAAAAATTATGTATGACTTGGTGATTGTTTGATGTCCAAATTAGTCCTTCAAAAGGAAAAGAAAGCATAAAAAACAAAGAAAAACAAGAGTATATTTATAGAGCACAAACTAGGAGTATATTGTTCGGTACGAACTAGAAAATTTTAGCAGCGGAATAAAAAAGATAATTCCGACTTTCAGCCTCAGGGAGCTCCTTTATGTAAGAAAAAGTGAACAAAATCCGCGAAAATTCGGTCACAATATTGGGAAAAAGTTCGGTTTGCGCTCTATAGAAACAAAAAAAAAGAATAAGTAAAACAAATCTTAAAAAAATACAAAAAAAAAATCAAAATTGTTGATCCTTTTTGGAGGATATTAAAGTAAAGTAAGATTTTAAGTTTGTTTCGTTATTATCTAAATATTAAAATTTTTTTCTTGATGATTTACGTTTAAGTTATATTTATGTATTTTGTGCTAGTAATAATATGTTTATATAAAGTATGTTTCTATCTTAGTAAAAATGAATAGGTGTGAATAATTATTTAATGTGGGATTGTTGATCGGAAAAAGTGAAGCGGGACGAAGAAAGGGGTCTGTAAAAATCATCTATAAGAGGATTAATAAATTACAGCCACGGTAAGGAATGGGCGATTGGAGGAAAAAATCTAGCTCCCTATTAATAAGGTTCGACACTGTTGTAAGTAGTTTTTTTGTATTTGTCGTTTATATTTTCTTTTGTAACGGCCTAGGTCAGCTGAAGGGTTGAGAACTACGCCAATGAGTAAGCCGCATGAGCTAGTAGGGCCGGCGACAGCAGGACCTTATCACGGTTTCGTAACAAACGTATGTAATATACGTTTTTCAGACCGAGCAGAACTTCATTTGCACTTAATAGATCATTCTAAAAGAGAAGAGGAAACTAAAGTTTATTGTAAGAATTGTGGAGAACATACTCCTAAAATAATTTGGCATTATCACGTAAGGACAATTAACATAAAATTAATTGTGCAGGAAAATCTGATAGATAATTGCAACGATGAAGTTTTAAAAACTGGTGCAGAAAAAGCTAATGCAATTGCAGATGCTTTTGGTAGCTCACACACTATTACTATCAATAACCAATCGCCTTTGGATACATATGTATCTGATTTTGTTAATTGTCTCGATAATGATTCTCCTATTGGTAGTAATAATATTGAACGTACAAATGCCACTGAGGTTAAGAGATTTACTATGCTATTAAAAATAATAAAGCCCCGGGGTTAGATGGCACAAATAGTAAAATATTCAATTTTTGATAATTAATGGCCTATTTCCCCGTACTTTCAAAAAATCAAAAGTAATACCGATCCATAAAAAGGGAAAAGATCCCAAACTACCCACCAGCTATAGGCAGATAAGCATCTTAAGTTTACCGGAAAAGGTCTTTGAAAAAATCATTCATAAAAGATTAGTTGATTTTGCAGATCAAAATAATATTATTAACCACCAACAGTTTGGATTCCGTAAGGAACACTCTACCGTACACCAAATAAAGCGAGTTGTAAATTATATCGAAGATAACAAAAGAAATCGCAAGAATACTGGCATTGTTTTTCTCGATATAGAAAAACCTTGCGATACCATCTGGCACAATGGGATGTTATACAAACTCAATTTATTAGGTTTCCCTTTATATTTACAAAAAATTATACAAAGTTTCCTAAAGAACCGTACATTTGTTGTGTGTGTTGACGGGGACTTTTCAACAGAAAGAACAATCCCAGCGGGATTGCTACAAGGGTCAGTACTATCACCTACACTCTACTCATTGTATACATCTGATGTTGAGGTGAACAGAAATCAGGAAGCAGCATTTTATGCTGATTACAGAGCTTTTATATGCAGTGGAAAACTTTCAAATGCAATAATCAAGAGAATGCAAGAGAGCCTTACCACAAGCCAAAAATATTTTAATAAGTGGAAAGTAAAAGTAAATGATAATAAAACGCAGGCTATTATATTCCCATATAATAAATCACCAAAACGTATTCTTACTAAAATTTTGTACTGTCTGGGAAACGTGATTCCCATCAAAGATGATATTAAATATCTAGGTATCACTTTAGATAAAAAACTTAAATTTAAACAACATGTGAATTACATTTGTGATAAAGCTTTAAAGTGTGGACGTGCTCTATACCCCATACTTAATAGGAGGTCTAAGCTCAACCTCAAAAATAAGATATTGTTGTACAATATGCGTATTAAGCCGATACTGACTTACGGCAGTCCAGCATGGTTTCACAAAACTGCTAAGACCCATACAAAAAAGCTATAAGATTATCCAGAGCAAAAATTTAAAAATAATTCATAATCTTCCCCCTAGATTCCCCACTGACTTACTGCACAATAGATTTAAACATAAAAAGTTAAACGCGTTTGCCAATGATCTGACGCTGTCATTTAATGAAAAATGCAGATTGTTTAATTTTGAAACAATAAGAAATTTACTAAACAGTCGCTGAGATTCTTTTGTTAAAATGAATCTTACTAGCGATTGTTTTACCAAATTTCATTATAACATTTTCAAAGTTTATAAGAGGTTTTTGTGACAAATTTTCCTCACGACAGTATTATTAATAGTTTCCTTATTCAATTATAAGATTTAATTGTTGTAGTACGTAAGTAAAATCTCATAACATTGTACCTTATTTAGTTTATAAGATTCGTGAATAAAAGATTTTAATAATAATAACGTAATAACTAATATAGTTATGCAATGTCTCAATACCTCCCCTTTAAAAATTTCAAATGGGTAGAAAACTTTGAAAATTTTGATGTAAATAATGTAAAAGAAGATTCAGCATATTGGAAGTTGATTTAGAATAGCCAACAACATTACACGACTATCATAGTGACTTACCATTTTGTGCAGAAAACAAGAAAATTGAAAACATGAAACAGCGAAAATTAATAACAGATTATGGCCTTATTCACAAACGATTAATAAAGTTATTGTAGGTTTAATGTAGGATTTTTATATGGGAAACCCGGTTTTAATGCACACATTAACTTTATTAAGCGTTTGTGAATAAGGCTATTAAACAACAAAACCAATTATGTAATACATTATCAAAATCTTCAACAACGTATTCAACATGGATTGGTATTAAAGAAAATTCATAGAATTCTTGAATTTAGTCAGTCTAATTGGTTGAAAAAATATATTGATATAAACAACTATCACAGAACATTAGCTAAGAATTCATTTGAACAAAACTTTTTTAAATTAATAAACAACGCTGTATATGGTAAGACTATGGAAAATGTTGATAAAAGGAAAGACATTAAAATAGTATGTGAATGGGAAAGTAGAGGTAAGCGATTAGGAGCTAGAGTTCTTATTGCTAGACCCTCAAAATTCATACTTCCCTCAAAATTCATGACGAAATGGTTGCAATTGAAATGAGTAGAGTGCGAACTGAATATAATAAGCCCATTTACATTGTTTTAGAACTATCGAAATGGAAAATGTATAATTTTCATTACGATTACATGAAACCCAAATATTGTGAAAATATTAATTTGAATTACATGGATACTGATTCTTTTATATATAACGTTAAAACAAACGATTTAAAGGGTCCGCCATCTAACGTTTTTTTTCAACTAGTACTTATTTCGTGAATGGTAACACCTAGCTCATGTCTGATTTGACAGATAATTAGTTTTATCCTTCCGCTGAACGAATATGGTTGTGTTTTCGCTTCTCTAAGTGGGCCTGCGATCGACTTAGAGAAGATGCCGATTTTGCAAAAAAAAAATCTTTTCAAATGAATCTCATTTTGATCTTGGCGGTTATGTAAACAAGCAAAATTGTCGCATTTGGTGTACAGAAAACTCGCACGCATACATTGAAAAGTCGTCACACCCAAAACGAGTCATTGTTTGGTGCGGATTTTGGTCCAGAGGCATAATTGGGCCATTTTTCTTCGAAAATGAGCAAGGAGTGGCCGTTACAGTCAATGGCGATCGTTATCGGGATATGTTGAACGAATTTTTGTTCACAAAAATTAAAGAGGAGGATATTGGCAACATTTGGTTTCAACAGGACAGCGCTACGTGCCACACAGCCGAAGCTACACTCGATGTTTTGCGCCCTGTTTTTGAAGATCGCATTATCAGCCGCAGAGCTGATGTCGTTTGCCATTTGAATTAAAATATCTTTCATTATTAACCGGAAGGATTGTACTTTCAAATAAAAAAAGAAATTTGAGAAAATATTCGGTAGTTTTTTTATAGCATTTTCAAAAAAAAAGTTATCTTTATATGCAGATATTAGAAATGATATCAAATCACATTTCGATAGTAGTATATTTGTGGGAATTCTGGCACACCAATTAGAATCTAATTAGATTTGGCCTCCTTATGGATAAAATACACGTATGGGCATTCTGGCACACCAATTAGAATCTAATTAGATTTGGCATCCTTATTGATAAAATATACGTATGGGCATTCTGACACACCAATTAGAATCTAATTAGATTTGGACTCCTTATGGATAAAATACACGTATGAGCATTCTGGCACACCAATTAGAATCCCACTAGATTTGGCCTCCTTATGGAAAAAATGCACGTATGGGGAAAATACACGTATAGAGATACTGAGTTATATAATGAGAAAAATATGATCATTCTGTTACACATGCATTCATATATTTTTCCATGTGTATGCTTTTACAATAAAGAGAAATTCAAATGAGATATTTTTTCGCACCATGTCAATGAGATTCTCATTTGAGTAGTTTTTATTAAAACCTAAAATAAGAGTTTTACTATCCAGCACAAATTGTTATAAAAGAACGTTCTGATTTTTTTGTTTATTATTGTTCTTCACAGTTACTTGAAATCACATTAAACAAAAGTTAAAGCAGCATTTCGCATCAAACAAAATGGTAAGTATACAGTTTTATAATATATAATTTTTTTTTTTATTTATTATATAGATGCTGTAGAAAAAATATACAAATATTTATACATATTATATGATTGTTTTTATTTGATTGCTTTTAGATCTATCAACAGTTAATTAACATAGCCCAAGGAATAAAATCAGAGTACACGAAAATTGATGATATTCCCTTAAATAAACCATTAAAAATTTTCAATTTTGAGTGGAAGGTTACACAATATGGATCCAAAGTCATAGCATATTTGGAGAACAATAAATGGTTTTATCTACCTCAAAGAATGGTTAAATATTTAAACAGAGAGGATCCTTACTTAGCCAATATGAATGAAAAAATTTGGACAATTATTTACAAAGGACGACAATCGCCAAATGGTTCTGCAATATTCGAACTAAACTACAGCTAATTTTTTTAATAAACAAAACTAGTTTTGTAATGTTGTAAATCTGTATATTATAAAACAATAAATGTACATATGTGGTAATGTGAAATGAATCTCGATTATGTATTTATTTTTGCACATGCGTAGACTTGCATTTTATTCGCTTTATATATTTATTTTTCATTTTAAGACATGCGTAGGCTTGCATTTTAAGAAAAAGTATAGAACAATTCAAAATTAATTGAAAAGTTAAACATGCATGAGCAAGAAATAAGGTCAAAAATATGCTGCATTATTTCCTATTTTATTTCATTTGTTGTTTTTAATCTTTGTATGACAAGGTATTAAAATTTAAACATTTGTTTGTATGGAAAAACTCTTAAGAACGAAAGACATGCGTATGCTTGCTTTCACTTATTTTTGTCGTAGTGTGTGGGTGCATTAACTATTTTTATTGAAGGACACAGTTTCAGTAAAATTTCTTAAGAACGAAAGACATGCGTATGCTTGCTTTCACTTATTTTTTGTCGTAGTGTGTGGGTACATTAACTATTTTTATTGAAGGACACACATTTTTTTCTACTTCAATGTTTTAAAATGCAATAATTTATGAGGCTATAAATCTGGTATGGTATGTTTGTTACTTAAGCAAAAAAAGGGTATGGAAAGGCAATAAAATTTTAAAACCCGTTTCAGGAAAATTTCTTAAGAACGAATGACATGCGTATGCTTCCTTTCACTTATTTTTGTCGTAGTGTGTGGGTGCATTAACTATTTTTATTGAAGGACACACATTTTTCTCTACTTCAATGTTTAAATGCAATATTTTATGAGCGCATAAATGTGTTATGATGCTTTTGTTACCTAAGAAAAATTTTTAAACAAGGGTGATTAACAGTATATGTGTATGTAGTAGTGCCTCTAGAAAAGTATAAAATCAGCTATTTTTTCGAACAAAATTCTAGTTCTGTGAAATTATTCAACATAGTAAGATTCCTGTGAAATTATTCGACGTGAAAAGATTTATAAAACTTTAAATTTTTGTTTTTTTATTATTCAATGTAGTAAGATTGTTTCCAAAGAAAAAAAAATATTTGTGTTTTAGTAAGATTTTAAATTTGTGTTTTAGTAAGACTTTTTAAAAAGAAAAAACTTTTAATTTGTGTTTTATAATTCGAATTCATAACAGGTTAGTAAAAATGATTTTAATATTAATTTTTATCACTACAAATACACAAGAATTCGATCGACATTGTGATATAGACTGTTAAATAATTTTACTATACAAAAAATTAATTTTTTAAACATCTTTAGTGTATTTCCAAAAAATTGTGATATTATGGAAAGAATAGCAACCAAGCTAGAATGCTCAGAATGTCAAAGAGCTTTTCAAAGTGAGGAAAATTTCAGGGAGCATGAAAGATCTCATGCTTCGAACTCAAGAAAAAGTGTTGTAAAGCTAGTAAAAAGTGCTTTTAAAAAGAGGCTTATAACACTAGAATATGAAAATAGTAATGAAGAATGTCTTCTACCGGAGATGCTTATGAAGGAAGCTGAGGAACCGTTAAAGAGAGAAGTTGACAATTTCTTAAAGGCTAATGATGCTCTTAAATTTAATATGGAGATATATGGATTATATGCTCGCCCCAATGTAAATGACTTAGAAAATACCCCAATAGAGGTGAAACATTTTCAAACGAAAATGAAGGAAATTTTCCATATAGAAGTGTTTGCCGATGAATATTGTTATAATATTCAAAGAATATTAACAAAAATGGAAGATTTTCAAGAGCGGGATAGTGGTTGGACTCTAGTTCAACTTTTAAAACTTCATATAAACCTAAATAGATACCAACCACTAAAAGGTTCCAGTTTCATTCCTCTCCCAAATAAAATAAAGTTAAAAAAAGCATGCATAAATGTACAAAACAATGATGAATTTTGCTTCAAATGGGCAATACTATCAGCCTTAGCAACCCATAGAAATTCTCAAAGAACAAGCAGTTATGGCGTCAACATTGATGAACAACTAATTTCCTTTAACGGCTTTGGCTTAAATTTAAGTGGCTTATGCTTCCCACTAAAAATAAAAGATATAGAAATTTTTTAAACTAATAATCCGAATATTAGTGTAAATGTCTTTGGATATGACATGGAAAAAGACTTGATTGTGGGACCCTATTATAAAACAAAAGGAAACAAATTTAAACATATCCAACTTTTATTTATGCAGAAAAAAGTTGAGGGAAACATAGTTTCACACTATGTTTATATAAAAAATATATCAAGGTAAGTGTTATGATTACGAATAAAATTATAAATTTCTTTTTAGTTTTCTTTATTATACTATTTTTTATTTATTCATACATCCATTTTGTAATTTTTTCAGATTCATTAGAGCTCAACAGACAGCTCATCATGGAAGCATTATCCTATGTGATGATTGTCTACAGAATTTTCACCATGAACAACAATTAGAAATTCATAGGCAACATTGTAAAAAACAAATTGCATATACACCACAAGCAGATAAGTCTACAATACAATTTAGTAATTATAGTAATAGTATAGATGTACCGTTCGTAATATACGCAGATTCGGAATGCATATTTGAAAATATTCAAACTTGCATTCCGTGTGGTGATATTTCTTCAACAACATTAGTTGATAGACATGTGCCCTATGCTATATCATATTTCATTAAATGTACTTTTAACGACAATTTAAATAAGCTATGTAGCTTTAAAGGTTTAGATTCACCTACACTGTTTATAGAGAGTTCAATTAAAGACGTAAAATATTTAAGTAATAATTATTTATCTATAGTAAAACCCATGCTACCCCTAACAGAAGAAGAAAATTTAGACTACCATTCGACCAATATATGTCACATTTGTTCTAAAGTTATTTTAGATGATTCAAAAGTTAGGGATCATTGTCATATGAGTGGGAAATATAGAGGCGCTGCACATAGTTTGTGTAATCTTAATTACAAAGTACCAAAATTCTTTCCAGTAATTTTCCACAATTTTTCTGGTTATGACTGCCATTTATTTGTGAAGGAGCTAAATAATATAAATGATGGCCCTATAAATATTATTCTACTCAATAAAGAGCTTTATATATCTCTCTCTAAAACTATAACTGATGAGAATAGTGCTAACATTGAAATTCGATTTTTAGATTCCTATAGATTTTTACCAGCAAGCTTAAATGATTTGGTTGAAAATTTAGCTAAGCAAGATTTAAAAGTAGTAAAATCAATATTTGGAGAAAACGAAAGTAAATTTAATTTGCTTATTAGAAAAGGTGTCTTTCCATACAGCTATTTAAATACTATAGAAAAACTTAAAGAAACTTCTTTGCCGAATATAGAGAGCTTTTATAATAAATTAACTGATGAAGACTGTTCTCAAGAAGATTACGCCCATGCTAAAGAAGTATGGAGCACGTTTGATTGTGCAACTTTAGAAGATTATTTATTATTGTATTTGAAAACTGATGTTTTGTTGTTAACAGATGTTTTTGAAAACTTTAGATTTATTAGCAAAAATATTTATAAATTAGACCCCTGTCATTACTATACAGCCCCAGGACTTTCTTGGGACGCGATGTTAAAAATAACGGATATTAAATTAGAGTTGTTGATAGACATAAAAATGATTTATTTTATACAAAAGGGGATAAGAGGAGGAATAGTACAGTGCTCTCAACGGCATTCTATTGCAAACAACAAATACATGAATGATTACAATGAGAATCTACCATCTAAGTATTTAATGTATTTAGATGCAAATAATTTGCATGGTTGGGCAATGTCTGAAGCGCTACCAGAAGGTAATTTTGAGTGGGAAACAGATATTGAAAACTTTTGTCTGGATAGTATACCAGAAGACTCAGCTACGGGATATATATTAGAAGTTGATTTGTTGTATCCATTACAAATTCATGATATTCATAATAATTTACCTTTTTGTAGTGAAAATATAAATCCTCCAAATTCTAAAGAAAAGAAATTAATTGTTGATTTAAACAATAAATATGGATATGTAATATATTATAAAAATTTACAACAATGTTTAAAACATGGTTTAAAGTTAGTAAAAATTCATCGAATTTTGAAATTTAAGCAATCAGCTTGGTTAAAGCCATATATTTCATTAAATAATTTACATAGAACTAACGCCCAAAACACGTTTGAAAAAAATTTCTTCAAATTATTAAATAATGCCGTATACGGTAAAACAATGGAAAACGTTGACAAGCGTAAGAATGTTAAAATTGTTAATGAGTGGGAAAGCGTGGGTAGGAAAATGGGTGCTCGTGTCCTTATTGCCAAATCAGAATTTCATTCATTCAGCATATTTGAGGAAAATATGATAGCTGTGGAGCTAAACAGAAGTTATTCGTTTTATAATAAACCAATTTATTTAGGATTTACAATACTAGAACTTTCAAAGTGGAAGATGTACAACTTTCATTATGGTTATATACTACCAAAATATAATATCAAAGCAGAGCTGAATTATATGGATACCGATTCGTTCATATACACAATCGAAACTGATGATTTTTATAAAGATATAATAAACGATATTGATGGAAAGTTTGATACATCAGATTATGAAGCGAATAATAAATTTGGTATTCCACAAAAAAATAAAAAAATATTAGGCATGATGAAGGATGAAAATAATGGTAGGGTAATGAAGGAATTTGTGGGGTTGAGAGCGAAATGTACTCATACAAAATGGAAGATATGAATGAAGTCAAGAAAGCAAAGGGTATAAAAAGTAATGTATCTAGAAATTTAAGTTTATTAGATTACAAAAACTGTCTGTATAATAAGAAAGTATATTATAGAAGTATGTATACTTTTAAATCAAAACTACATGTTTTATATACGTCTTTAATCAATAAGGTATCTTTAAGTTATTTAGACAACAAAAGATACGTGTGCAATAATAGTGTAAAAACTTGGGGGCATTATCAAGAATCATTTATAAACGATAGCAATGACGATTTTCTAATGGAAATCGATCATATAGACAATCAAAGGTCACCTGATTGTATAGACCAATTTATAAATGATTCTGCTGACGATAATTTGTTAATGGAAATTGATTGTTAATTTTTTTATATTTTTATTTTTTTTAGCTTTGGTTAGCACATGAGTTAGACTCAGAACCACCGGGTCGATACATATTAGTTGTCGAGTCTATATGGGTGGACACCTCAGTCTATGTCATATGCTAGCAATTACTATGGACACCGGTGATGAAAATGGAAGTCGATAATTACAATCTGACTCCCAGAAATCACTAAAGTCCAGAGCAAACGCTGATATTAGCGCGTGCCTCAGGGATTGGTAGATCTATCCCAATGGTGGACTGAACAATCAACTACTGAGACACGAAAGGAGGGGAATCGAAAAGGGGTCCCGTTACACTTGTGGACTGCTTCGATAACAACCCCTCCCACATATGTATAACATTTATTATATATTTATCAATATAATAATATAATATTTATTTATTAATATTTATATATTTTACAACTGAATTCAAACGAGTATAGTATGAAACAAAAAGAAAAAATTTAATAAAATTTTAATTATGTATTTATGTTTAAATATAAAAAATATAACTATTTGTGTTTTATTTATTTCAAATTATATTTATTGAACAAAAAATTTAGACATAGGTGACCACAATTAAATGTATTAAAGTTTTGTTTTCGCTCATAATTATATTCAATAGGTCTCTTTAAATAATTAACTACTTCAATTGGAGGTTGTAAGTTTCCAAAGCTATCAAAATACTCTTTATAGTTGCGATTTTTATAATAAGCTACCCAATGAGTTCCAGGACCCTGAAAATTATCTAAATTAACAATACCACATTCTTGAAGTAATGGTTTTTTAGGTAAACGGTCACGCATAAAAACTCCTCCAAATTTACTTAGTTGTTTACCATATTTCATCAAATCTATATCAGTTAATGGTCGATTGGGTAGCTTATCTAAAAGTTTTTTGGAGCTGGCTTATAGTACAGACCATATCCAGATCTATATGGTTTTAGATATAGACCTCTTCCCATAGCAATTGATTCCATGTGTTTATTATGTCGAGTAGCCTCTGCTAGTTGTTCTTTTCCATTTTTTATATCATTAACAGCCTTAATAATAGCTGACCCACCTGTAGCCAAACCTCCAAGTGCTGACAAAGCTGTTAGGATTGGAATAATTGGAAGAAATCCACCAATTTTCGGCATTGGTATAACTCTCGGTATAGCAATATTAGCTCTCTTCTTCCCTTTAAAGTTTGAAGTAACGGCTTTTCGCGCAATTTTAACAGCGGCATTTAAATTTTTTGGTTTTTCGTTTCTCAAGAGCTTTAGAGTATTTTTAACAGTTGTTGAAAACAATTTTCTATCACATGCTTTTCTCTTTTTACATTTTTTCTTCTGTGATTTTCTGGATTTACGAGTTTTGATATGATTCATACCTAACCCCAACTTAACTTTTGATTTCATAGTGTTTGTTACGAGCCAAGCGTGTGCTCGTTCTTTGAAATCACTATCTTTAGATTGTACTCGTTTCCAAGCTTTTTCAACTAATATTTGATCGGCTTTATGTCTTTTGTTAATATCGTTTGTTTGTGAATATGCAATATCGTGTTCCCTACAAGCTGCGTCTAACAAATTTATCCCTTTATCACCCCTCGCTAAACGTTTTGCAAGTTTTGTTCCAGGTCCACAAAACTGATAACCAGGAAAATGCAGTTCAACAGGTAATTTATTTATTAAGTTGTTTACAAAACCACTTCCAAAATTATACTGATTATTTTTAACTCCTTTGCTATAGTTTATACTCATTTTTTCTTTTAATTATATATAATATACGTTTAATATGATTGACACTAAAAATTTAAATGATTAGGTTTTGTTATATAATAGGAAATTTATATCAAAACCCATTTAGTTATCAAAATGAGACTAGTAAAGCAAGCTAAGCAAATTGTAATAAGAAATGCTGATGAAGCTCAAGACAAGAAATCTAAAATTAAACATAGTACACTTTTACCAAATTCAATACGAGCATTAATTGTGGGTCCCTCAAATTGTAGTAAAACTAATGTTATGATTAGTTTAATAGAAAGTCCCAACGGTCTTAGTTTCAAAAACATTTACATATATTCAAAATCTTTGTATCAACCAAAATATTGTTATCTAAAGAAATTGATAGACCCAATAAACGGAATAAATATTTTTACATTTGCGGAAAATGAGGAAGTTCTAAGCCCGACTGAAGCCATCCCTCATTCAATAATAATCTTTGATGATGTTATATGTGGGAAACAGGGGGCTATAAGAGATTACTTTTGCATGGGTAGACATAAGAATATAGATTGTTTTTATTTATGTCAAACATATACGAAAATTCCCAAACATCTTATTCGGGATATTGCTAATATGATAATAATATTTAAACAGGACGAAATGAATTTGCGTCATATATATAATGATCATATTATTGGAGATATGTCATTTAAAGAATTTACGGATATATGTAGTGAGAGTTGGAAAGATAAATATGGATTCATGGTTGTCAATAAGGACGATTTGATTAATAAAGGGCGATATAGGAAAGGTTTTGATGAATTCATACAACTGTAAGGAAGATATATAAATCACTTCATGAATAGTTAGAAAAGCAGTTCACAATAATATATGGAGTAGTTAACAAATATATACAAACCAGTTTATAATCAGATAAAAAGCAGGTCGATAGCAGATAGAAAGCAGTTCATATAAAACAGTTCACAATCAGATATAAAGCAGTTCGACATCAGATATAAGCCCGATTGATTTCAGATATAAATCAAATCGATATGAGTAATAATAAAATATTAAAAGATATTGTTAATACAAGGGCGATTTTAAAGGAAAAACTAAAAAATATTAAATTAAATGAAGTAGAGAGACTTAATTTATTGGAAGATACATTTACACCTATAACAAAACCTTTGAAAAAGATTATTAGAAAAATTGATGATTATCAATCAGACAATTTATTAGATGATACATTTAAATCTCTAACGAAACCTTTAAATACAAAAAATGAAAAAAAGCTGATTACCAATCAGATGCTTTATTGCACGAGTCATTCAAAGATATAACAAAACCTTCAAATAAGAAAATTGAAAAAATTTATGATTATCAATCAGATGATTTTCAGTCAAATGATGATGACATAACAGATTCACAACTTCCATCACTACCATCAGATAATAGCTCTGATAATTATGACGATGCTGTAGCTTATGATCAAGAAGCGTTAAATGGTAGTAAAAAATCGTCACTAGCGGAAAATATAGAATTGCTCCTGACTAACAAAACGATAGATAAAGTTTATGGTTTCAACATAGATGAAAGTGGAAAATGGCGCTATGCAAATGATGTGCTAAATTTTAATGTGGATAACTCAATTCAAATAGGGAAATTAACGTGGAAAATGACTCTAGGATTATTTGAATTATTATTTCATTCAAAACCCTTACATTACAATAAAAATGATTAAAAAAAATATAAAGAAATTTTAATAAGTACAAATGCACATAAACGACAATATCAATCAAAAGCTCAAATTAAAGGTACACGAGCGTTCAAATATGTTCGCATAATAAAAAATTTATTTAATACTAAAACAAATGTTTTTACGAAAGGTAGTGGATTATCGCTAAAATCTGTAGACAATCGTAAGCCTAGCTATATATATTGGGATGACCCGAATGAATTAGTTGACAGAATGCGTTTACTTATTTCATCGGAAAGTGCTGGTCATAATCACAGAAATGAAATAATTTCCATCATTGAAGAATTAAGAGAAGCTAACATAATATATTAAAAATGAGTTATATAAATAAATTTGGTGAAAGTTCAATTAAGCATAATCTAAATAACTCAAAGTTAAGGATATCCCAATATTATTTAGAAATCAATAACATAACAAAAGATATAGAAAAGATATATACTACTATAAAGATTATAAAGGATCAGTTCCATGATATAAATATGAACCTCTCCAATAAAGTCGAAAATAGACTAAATGAGATTGAAGCCTATATTTTTAAATGGATTAGCATAGAAGAACTTAAAAATGAATATGACTCACAATTAAATATTATTAGGAGTGATATAAAAATATTACAAGAAAACATAAAAAAAATATTGATGAAGATGTTGCACTTATTGAAAAAGCTGTGAAGGGTCAAATATACTCTTCAAATAAAGACTTTATAAAAAATATAGAAGAAAGATTTAATAAAATTGATGATTTTATTTTTAAACGGATTGATAAAAACACTAATGTGGATGATGTGAAAAAACGAAAACTTGAATGGCCTAAAATTAAGACGGCTAAGTAAACAAAACTTTATAAGATATATATATATGAGAATGACATAGAAAAAATAATCATATACAAAATGAACGAGGATAAAAGAGAAATAGTTAATGAACTACACAAACAAGCGCGAAAAAATTTTAAAAGAAGACGAGTTATAATGAAAGGAATTGATGATTTATGGCAAGCTGATTTGGTTGAAATGGGGAATTATGCGTTATATAATAATGGATATCGTTATCTTCTAACAGTAATAGATACCTTCTCAAAAAAAGCTTGGGTTGCAGCAGTAAAAAATAAAACTGCACTGAGTGTAGCGTATGCTATGAGGAGTATTTTCACTAATAACAATCGAAAACCATGAAATTTGCAAACAGATGATGGTAAAGAATTTTTCAATAATCAGTTTCATCAACTAATGCAATCAAACAAAATTAATCACTACTCAACATATAGTGTTCTAAAGGCATCCATAGTAGAACGATTTAATAGAACTTTAAAAGGAATGATGTGGAAAGAGTTTAGCTATCGGGGTTCATATAAATGGATAACCATATATCAAGACCTTGTTGACAAATATAATAACACAAATCACAGAACAATAAAAATGTCACCTAATGAAGTGAATTCTTCAAAAGAAAAATTGTTATTGGATACCGTTTACAACAATTTAAAAATATTTAAAAAACCAAAATTTAAAGTGAATGATAATGTTCGAATAAGTAAATATAAGCATACATTTGAAAAAGGTTACACACCAAATTGGACTACAGAAATATTTAAAATTAAAACTATAAAAAATACAAACCCTAATACTTATATATTACAAGACTATCAAGGTCATGAAATTAAAGGTGGTTTTTACGAGCCCGAGCTAATGAGAACTAAATTTCCAGACACATATTTAGTAGAAAAAGTTTTAAAACGAAAAAGGAATAAGGTTTATGTAAAATGGCTAGGATTTTCATCAGAACACAACTCTTGGATTAATATAAGCAATGAATCATAAAAATCATAACAGATGTTATTAATAATTCATTCATTCATCAGTCTTTAAAATGTCAATAACACTCACATTAAACGGAAACTCTTCATATCTTGTTGCAAACTATTTTCCACCGATGGAACTAAATGAAAATTATGTTTGTGGCTTAATAAGCTTTGACACATATCATTCAATTCCGAATGTTGATGTAGAAAACAATTTATTTCATATTGGCAATCATGAAATAGAAATTCCTGTTGGATCATATGAATTAGCTGATATAGCTGAATTACTAAGAAAGAAATATCATAATCTGAATGAGAAAGGAACGCTTGACATACAAGCAAATTATAATACATTACAAACATTCATCAAAAGCACAACTGATTCCATTTATTTCAATAAAAAGAACTCTATCGGCTCCTTATTGGGCTTTAGCGAAAGAGTATTAGAACCAGATATTGATCATTACTCGGATAAAACAATAGATATAACAAAAATAAATACAATAATCGTTGAATGTAATATTGTAAGCGGATCATATATAAATAACATGTCTGCACATATTTTACATCAGTTTTCACTTAACGTTAGCCCAGGATATAAAATAACAGAGGCGCCATCGAATGTGATATATTTACCCGTGAATTCAAAATCAGTTAATAGTCTTGTTTTGAAAGTCGTCGATCAAAACGGAAATTTAATTAACTTTCGCGGTGAAAAAATAACAATAAGATTACATTTAAAGCCTATGAGAGAATGATTATATTTAATAAAAGTGAGTTGCAAAATAAGTCCGACTTCATTCTAGCATCAACATCAACGAAATACAAATCAGAAAAGTCATCGCGCTGTGAAAGTCAATCAGAAAAGTATAAAAGAAAAATTGAAGGTATTAAGCCTGAACTAAGTAACACTCTTAGTGAAGTTAATAAAAAGTTTTTAATAAATTTGGGATTTATATTAAAAAAATAGAGCTAATCATATAGCTATCGAGCCTGAAAAATTCTATAAAATGAGTAATATTATTAATATTTTACAAAAACCACATTTGGATAGTTCAATTATAAAAAAGGAGTATCACAGCTACACATCATATCTACAGTCATTCAAAAATAATGGTGAAATTCGTATAACAATTCAAAATCAAGATTTATATGTTTTACCAAGCGAAAGTCTTCTATACATTGAAGGGCTTGCAACAAAGGAAGATTCAACAGCTTCCACATCTATACGTCTCTTAAACAATTGTATTGCACATCTGTTTGACGAAATTCGATATGAAATCAATGGTGTAGAAATTGATCGTACACGTCATTTGGGTATTGCAACAGAATTAAAAAACTTTGTGTCGCTGAATAAGTCAGAAAGTGATAATCTAGTAAATGCAGGATGGTCGCCACTTAATAATGATGATCTTACACTTGTAGACGGTTATTTCAATTTCTGTATGTTACTAAAATTCTTACTTGGATTTGCTGAAGATTTTAATAAAATAATAGTTAATTCTAAACATGAATTGATTCTTTTGCGATCTAAAGATGATAAACAAGTTTTAAAATCTAATGTATCAACCGAAAAAACTAAGTTGTCTATTTTAAACATTTCTTGGAAAATACCACACATTCAACTTGCTGACGCTTACAAATTGCAGATGTTTAAAACAATTAACAATCGCCATCCTTTAAATATATCTTTCAGAAGTTGGGATATGTATTACTACCCGTCACTTCCAGAAAGTACAACGGTTTTATGGAATGTTAAGTTAGCCAGCGAAAATGAAAGACCACGTTTCCTACTTTTGGGTCTTCGAAACAGTGCCAACAAATTTCAACATTGTGATTTGACAGATATAAAAGTACATCTTAACTCTGATACATATCCCTATGATGATCTAAACCTAAAATTTGATAGAAATCGCTTTGCCATACTATATGATATGTATTTAAAGTTTCAATCAACTTATTATTCACGCGATCCTCAACCACTATTAACAAGAGAAAATTTTAAAGCTTTAGCTCCAATAGTTGTATTGGATGTAACACATCAAAATGAATCAATCAAAACTGGACCAATCGACATACGGATTGAAATAAAAACCTTAAAAAATATCCCCGCTAATATGTCTGCTTATTGCTTAATTATACATGATAAAATGTTTGAATATATCCCCCTGACAAATGAAATAAGAAAACTATTGTAGATATAAATAAATTAAAAAATGGTATAAATATCTAATCTAACATCATTAAGTTTTATTCACAAACACTTTGTCTACATATGTAGTCATTCTCATTAACAAGGATGATTCTAAAAGATATGTACGATTTCTTAAAACGGTGTTCCCATATTATTTCCGATGAAGATAAAAATAAACTCATGACTATTCAATCACATCTAGAAGGGACAAATAATTTGAAAACAACGATAAATAAACATGGAGAGCATTATGACAATTGCTGTTGGTCTAATGAAAATGAGACATGTGGACCAGATACCTGTTCATGTGTACAACATAGGATACGTAATACTGAAATAGAGAAAGAAGCAACCACACTTATGAAATTTTATTACAACATATATAATATTAGCAAATGTAAAAATTGTAATTTTCAAAAAATCTAATTAATAAAAAAGAGAAATAATAAAATTTAGTGAAAGACATACATTTTAATTTTTATATATTTTTTTATTTATTCAATTATAAGTTTTTCTAGACTAGTGGAATTTTATTTACTGCCTCCATTAATACATCATCTTGGCCATCATATAGGGCCAAGTATGATGCTACATCAAATGGAGGCAGCATAATTATTTCACTAATGTGAATAATTTCTTTCGATAATTTAATATTTAGAAAGATATCATCATCTCCATCGAGAAGATGATGATATGTTTCTGATCTTGTGGCTTCTGATGATATTGTTGCTGTTGTTTCTGTTGATGTTGTTGTTGTTGCTGCTGCTGCTTCTGCTGATGATATTGCTGTTCTTTTTGCTGCTGATATCGTTGTTGTTTCTGATGTTGCTGCTTCAGATGATGTTATTGGTGTTGCTTCTGCTGATGTAGTTGTTGTTTCTGATATTGCTGTTTCAGATGATGTTATTGGTGTTGCTTCTGCTGATGTAGTTGTTGTTTCTGATATTGCTGTTTCAGATGATGTTATTGGTGTTGCTTTTGCTGATGTAGTTGTTGCTTCTGATGATATTTTTATTGCTGCTTCTGATTCTGCTTTTTTTAAATTAGCCTTCTTAACTTTATGGTACAGCGGAGTGTTCCATATAGGCTTTCTTAATACAACGTTGTGTTGTTTTAAATAGTGTCTTTTTTTGTTCCACCATGTGGAAAAACTAATTAATTTACATATTTCGCAAATATATTTTTTACATTCCATGTTTAAAGTTTTATAAATCTTTTCACGTCGAATAATTTCACAGAAATCTTACTATGTTGAATAATTTCACAGAACTAGAATTTTGTTCGAAAAAATAGCTGATTTTATACTTTTCTAGAGGCACTACTACATACACATATACTGTTAATCACCCTTGTTTAAAAATTTTTCTTAGGTAACAAAAGCATCATAACACATTTATGCGCTCATAAAATATTGCATTTAAACATTGAAGTAGAAAAAAATGTGTGTCCTTCAATAAAAATAGTTAATGTACCCACACACTACGACAAAAAATAAGTGAAAGCAAGCATACGCATGTCTTTCGTTCTTAAGAAATTTTACTGAAACGGATTTTAAAATTTTATTGCCTTTCCATACCCTTTTTTTGCTTAAGTAACAAACATACCATACCAGATTTATAGCCTCATAAATTATTGCATTTTAAAACATTGAAGTAGAAAAAAATGTGTGTCCTTCAATAAAAATAGTTAATGTACCCACACACTACGACAAAAAATAAGTGAAAGCAAGCATACGCATGTCTTTCGTTCTTAAGAAATTTTACTGAAACTGTGTCCTTCAATAAAAATAGTTAATGCACCCACACACTACGACAAAAATAAGTGAAAGCAAGCATACGCATGTCTTTCGTTCTTAAGAAATTTTCCTGAAACGGATTTTAAAATGTTATTGCCTTTCCATACCCTTTTTTGCTTAAGTAACAAACATACCATACCAGATTTACAGCCTCATAAATTATTGCATTTTAAAACATTGAAGTAGAAAAAAATGTGTGTCCTTCAATAAAAATAGTTAATGTACCCACACACTACGACAAAAATAAGTGAAAGGAAGCATACGCATGTCATTCGTTCTTAAGAAATTTTCCTGAAACGGGTTTTAAAATTTTATTGCCTTTCCATACCCTTTTTTTGCTTAAGTAACAAACATACCATACCAGATTTATAGCCTCATAAATTATTGCATTTTAAAACATTGAAGTAGAAAAAAATGTGTGTCCTTCAATAAAAATAGTTAATGTACCCACACACTACGACAAAAAATAAGTGAAAGCAAGCATACGCATGTCTTTCGTTCTTAAGAAATTTTACTGAAACTGTGTCCTTCAATAAAAATAGTTAATGCACCCACACACTACGACAAAAATAAGTGAAAGCAAGCATACGCATGTCTTTCGTTCTTAAGAGTTTTTCCATACAAACAAATGTTTAAATTTTAATACCTTGTCATACAAAGATTAAAAACAACAAATGAAATAAAATAGGAAATAATGCAGCATATTTTTGACCTTATTTCTTGCTCATGCATGTTTAACTTTTCAATTAATTTTGAATTGTTCTATACTTTTTCTTAAAATGCAAGCCTACGCATGTCTTAAAATGAAAAATAAATATATAAAGCGAATAAAATGCAAGTCTACGCATGTGCAAAAATAAATACATAATCGAGATTCATTTCACAATACCACATATGTACATTTATTGTTTTATAATATACAGATTTACAACATTACAAAACTAGTTTTGTTTATTAAAAAAATTAGCTGTAGTTTAGTTCGAATATTGCAGAACCATTTGGCGATTGTCGTCCTTTGTAAATAATTGTCCAAATTTTTTCATTCATATTGGCTAAGTAAGGATCCTCTCTGTTTAAATATTTAACCATTCTTTGAGGTAGATAAAACCATTTATTGTTCTCCAAATATGCTATGACTTTGGATCCATATTGTGTAACCTTCCACTCAAAATTGAAAATTTTTAATGGTTTATTTAAGGGAATATCATCAATTTTCGTGTACTCTGATTTTATTCCTTGGGCTATGTTAATTAACTGTTGATAGATCTAAAAGCAATCAAATAAAAACAATCATATAATATGTATAAATATTTGTATATTTTTTCTACAGCATCTATATAATAAATAAAAAAATTTTTATATATTATAAAACTGTATACTTACCATTTTGTTTGATGCGAAAATCTGCTTTAACTTTTGTTTAATGTGATTTCAAGTAACTGTGAAGAACAATAATAAACAAAAAAATCTGAACGTTCTTTTATATCAATTTGTGCTGGATAGTAAAACTCTTATTTTAGGTTTTAATAAAAACTACTCAAATGAGAATTTCATTGACATGGTGCGAAAAAATATCTCATTTGAATTTCTCTTTATTGTAAAAGCATACACATGGAAAAATATATGAATGCATGTGTAACAGAATGATCATATTTTTCTCATTATATGACTCAGTATCTCTATACGTGTATTTTCCCCATACGTGCATTTTTTCCATAAGGAGGCCAAATCTAGTGGGATTCTAATTGGTGTGCCAGAATGCTCATACGTGTATTTTATCCATAAGGAGGCCAAATCTAATTAGATTCTAATTGGTGTGCCAGAATGCCCACAAATATACTACTTTCGATACATCTGCATATCCGAAAGAAAATGTATTCAATTTCCCCCTCATGAATAAAAAAGTATTAGGGAAGATGAAAGATGAATGCAATATTAAAGTAATTAAGAAGTTAATTGGCTTGCGAGCTAAAATGTATTCTATAAAAATAGATACGATAGACACAGAAATAAAAAAATACATTTGGGTTTTTTAACATTCTCAGGGTATTTCAAGTGTAAATGATGGACAAAGCAAGTAAATGCAAGTAAAGAAAAAAACAAATACAAAATTTTAGTCTCTTTATACGTCCCAAGAATTCATATTTACTCGCACTTGTAAAATATAAAGACAATAAAGCAAAATTTTGCTGTTATACTCTAAGTGTTATCGAAAATATTTAAAGTATTTGTTTTCTCCAAGTATGTATGTATGTACATACATTCATATACATATAATATTTTGTTTAACCGTAAAATATTTCTGATTTTTGCTTACTTTCATTTTTGAAATGATTTTGAAACAATTTATTGTTAGGATCTGTGAAGAGTTTAAAAACCCCAAAATATAGGAAAGAACTTGAATTTAAAAATAAATTTTGATCAAGAAGCCGATGTTTAATTTTCATTTTCAAAACAATTATTAATTATAATTATTAATTATAATTATTTTCTTTTCAATAATATTTTTTAAGTATTTTTGATTTGTTTCTGCTGAAATTTTCTTAATTTTTATTTTCAACCTGTATTAATATGTTAATACGAGTAACATAAAGTAAATTTCAAGTTATAAAGCAATAACATTAATTTAAACGTACAAATACAATAAATAAAATACAAAATACTCAAACTATCTTTATTTTAGCTGCAAATAAATACATGCACACATATTTTCTTTGTTTGCAATTCTCAACTACTTAAATTTGCTTGTCTTATTTGGTACAAACAAAAGTCTTATTGTACTTATTTCTCATAAGAGAGCATTCCGTTGTATTTTTTAAGTGCAGGTAGTAAGCTAGCATTAAGTTATTTAGATGATAAGAGATTTTTTATACGTGAAAATGGTGTTGATACTTATGCGTGGGGACATTATAAAATAAATTGTCCCTCAACAGTATCAACATCATCAAATTTAAATATTTAGAAAGAAATTATGGAAGAGGGTGATGATATTTTTATGCAAATTGAATTTATGTATATATAAATAATCAAGCCTCAAATAATTTTATACATTAGTTTTTAAATGATTCTGATGACGATATTTTTAAAGAAATTGCATATTAACTTTTCTATATAATAAAGAATTGTAAAATAAAAATATAAAAGATATTATTAAAAAAGGAAAAAGATAAATTGTTGTTTTATTTCAAATGATATTTATTGAATAGAAATTTTAAACATAAATTTCCACAATTAAATGTATTGAATTTTTGTTTTTGTTCATAATTATATTCAATTGGAGTTTTAAGATAGTTAACTATTTCAACTGGTGGTTGTAAGTTTCCAAAGCTATCAAAATATTCTTTATAGTTATAATTTTTATAATAGGCTACCCAATGTGTTCCAGGACCGCTGGAATTATATAAATTAACAATACCACATTCCTGAGTTAGTGCTTTTTTAAGCAAACAATTACGCCTAAAACCACCTCTAAAATGTTTGAGTTGCTTAGCATATTTCATTAAATCTAGATCCGTTAAAGGTCGATTGGGTAGACTATCTAAACGTTTTTTGGAGCTGGTTTATAATAGAGTCCATATCCTGATTTATATGGTTTAATATATAAACCTTTTCCCATAGCTACCCAATGTGTTCCAGGACCGCTGGAAATATATAAATTAACAATACCACATTCCTGAGTTAGTGCTTTTTTAGGCAAACAATTACGCCTAAAACCACCTCTAAAATGTTTGAGTTGCTTAGCATATTTCATTAAATCTAGATCCGTTAAAGGTCGATTGGGTAGACTATCTAAACGTTTTTTGGAGCTGGTTTATAATAGAGTCCATATCCTGATTTATATGGTTTAATATATAAACCTTTTCCCATAGCAATTGATTCCATATGCCTGTTATGTCGAGTAGCCTCTGCTAGTTCTGGAATAACTCTTGGTATACTAATATTAGCTTTCCTCTTCCTTTTAAAATTTGAACATATTTTTGGGTAATCTTATCATTTTTCAAAAGTTTTAAAGCATGTTTGACAGTAGATGAAAACAATTTTTTATTGCATACTTTGCGTGTTTTCTTTTTCACATTATTCTTAATTTTCTTTGATACACGAGGCTTAATATTCTTCATGTCTAATCCAAATTTAACTTTTGCTTTCATCGCGTTTGTTACGCACCAAGAAGCGCGTGATCGCTCTTTGAAACCGCTATCTTTAGATATTACTCATTGCCAAGCTTTTTCAGGTAATATTTGATCTGCTTGATATCTTTTATTAATATCGCTTGTTCGTGAATATTCAATATCGTGCTCTCTGCATCCAATAAATTTATGCCTTTACCTCCTCTTGCTAAACGTTTTGCAAGTTTTGTTCTAGGTCCACAAAACTGATAACCAGGTAAATGCAGTTCAACAGCAATTTATCTATTAAGTTGTTTACAAAACCGCTTCCAGTTTTATACTGATTTAGTTTATTTCTTTTAGTATAGTTTATAACCATTTTATTTATTTTTTCTTTAACATACATGCAATGTGTTCTATACTAAAAATTGAAATGATGAGATTTCCTTATATAAGATTGAATTTATAGGTAAAACACATAAGTTATCAATATGCGGTTAGTAGAGCAAGCTAAACAAATTGTTATAAGAAATGTGGCTGAATCTCAAGAAAAGAAAGCTAAAATTAAACATAGCACATTATTGCCCAATTCAATAGATCATTAATTGTAGGACCTTCAAACTGTGGAAGAACTAACGTCATGATTGGTCTAATAGAAAGTCGTAATGGTCTTAGATTTAGAAATTTGTATATATATTCAAAGTCTTTATATCAACCAAAATACTGTTACCTTAAGAAACTGATCGATCCCATAAAAGGTATGAATCTTTTTACATTTTCGGAAAATGATAAAGTTTCAAGCCCAGCAGAAGCCAGACCAAACTCTATTATGATATTTGATGATGTAATCTGTGGTAAACAAGATAATATTAGAGATTACTTTTGTAGGGGAAGACATATTGATTGCTTTTATTTATGTCAAACGTATACGAAAATACCAAAGCATCTAATACGAGATAATGCTAATATGATTATAATTTTTAAACAAGATGACATATACATATATAATGATCATGTTATTGGAGATATGACATTTAAAGAATTTAAGGATATATGTAGTGAGTGCTGGAAAGATAAATATGGGTTCGTTGTTGTCAGTAAAGACGATTCAATAAATACAGGACGATATAGAAAAGGTTTTGATAAATTCATACAACTGTAAGTGAGATTTGTTCAGGAATAGATACAAATCAGATAAAAACAGATCACAACTGGATAAAAATCAGTTCATAACCAGTTAAAAGCAGATAGAAAGCAGTTCAAAACCAGTTAAAAGCAGATACAAAGCAGTTCACAACCAGATCAAAGCTGTTCAGAACCAGGTAAAAGCTGTTCGTAAGCTGTTCGTAACCCGATAAAAAGCAGTTTAGTAGTAGGGAATTGTATGTCTGGCAACCATTAAAATTGTAAAATTTCAGCAATTAATATTTAAAATTTTAATTGCAAATTGTGTGTTAATGGGTTTGGCGGCATGCTTTGATGTTTGTGTGTGTGTGAATGTTCGGGCGAGATATTTTTTGTTTATATTTTGTGTGAGTTTATTTAAGGATATTGATTTCAGTTGTTGTGAATTTGTTGTATCTGTCCGTGATAATTGATTTGAGTTGGTGTGTGGTTTACTTGTTGTGTCTGTCCGTCGGATCTTTTGTCTGTCCGTGAGAATTGATTTCAGCTGGTATGTTGTTTAGTTGTTTGTGTCTGTCCGTGGGAATTTCTGTCTGTCTGTCCGTTGAATTTATGGGTAATTTAAAATAAAGTTTATTTGTCTGTATTTCGTCCGTCCTTTTGTGCGGGTGTGTTGATTTCATCCGATTATATGGTGATCATTTTGTTGATGGTGGGGAGGAGGATGGTTAAGTTTTTTATTCGCATTTATTTAGTGTATGTGTGTGTTGTTCTTTATACATACATTTTCTTTTTAAGCATGTTTGTCTTTTCGACCGTCCGTTCTTCCAACTGGTCGTCTTTTTTCAAATGTATGTCTTTTCAAGCGTCCGTCGTTTGGTGGACAGTGTGTATACATACATATATTCGGTATATGGATATTTGAGTATGCGTAGGGAGATGTTAAATTATTTTAGATATTTGCGTGCGCAATCGTATTCATATTTTGTTAGCTGTTATGTTTACATTAGTTTTTTGTAAAGTACAGGATACTAGACAAAAAAATTGTGTGGATATATAATTTTAGAAATTATGTACATATTTGTTTTGTGTATGCTTCTGCTTGACATCACAATTTTTCTTAAAGTTTTGCTTGATATACTTACATAAATTTTGTGTAGAAACTTTTTTTTGGCAAATATTCGTTTAATCGTTTGAATTTCTGGTTGTGTTGCTAAGTTCAAAAGATGTGGTTTGTATTTGAAATAAAAAACACTTGTATAATTTTTTATGTTTTTATTTTTACTAAATAAACTTAATTACAACATTTTTTATATATGTGGGTTAGCAGCGGTTTCAACTGCCTTAGCTGTTTCGTCTAAAATGGTATCGTCTGAATTTTCAAACAACGCCAGAAATATGGGAACATCAATTGGTGGAAGGATTTGAACGTCAATTATTTCAATGGGTGGTTTGATTGATGACTGCATTATTTCTTGGGTATTAATACTTAGAAATTCATCATCACCACCTTCGAAAATATGATGGTTCTTCCGCTCCATCTGTTGTTATTTCTGCTTCAGCTGTTGGTTGGGAATCTATACTTAGAAACAGCTCCTCATCACCCTCTAGAAGTTGTTCGTATTGCTCCAGTATGTAGGCTTTAGCACGCACTTTCCGGTAGTGGCGCGTGAGTCTCCTATATAATGGTGTTATCTTCGCGAAACTCATTTTTGAAATAAAAATATTCTGATATTAGAATTTATGAAGTCGATTTTTTGAACATTTCTTTTGCTTAAAAATTTTTGCAACGTAGGGAATTTATTTACCACAAAATCATATACGACATAGAAATTTCTTGGGCTACAAAATTTTGCAACGTAGGGATTTTTTATGCATGCTTCTACTTGACCTCAATATTTGCTAGCAATCAAATTTTTGTAACGGACGAATTCTATCGCAACTAAATTTTGCAACGTAGGGATTTTTATGCATGCTTCTACTTGACCTCAATATTTGTTTGCAATAAAACTTTTGTAACGGACAAATACTTTCGCGGCTAAATTTTTGCAACGTAGGGATTTTTAATGCATGCTTCTGCTTTTTGTCGTTGATACACATGCAAAAATGTTTGTTTACATTAATTTTTTGTAGCTTAGATATTTGTTTTGCTAAATTTTTTTTTTTATTTTTTTCAAGCTATGGGTTTCTAATACCACAAATAGTAGCTTTGGCACTGGAAACTACTTCATTGAAGTTATGTATACCACACCATACTGAAAATATTATTATATAAATAATAAACTTTTCTATCTTAAATTAGTGCAGTTTTATATCTAAAATTAACAAGTTGTTAATTCTTATTAAATTAGTTTTGATAAAAATAAAATGAGTTCATCCATTTTCCGTTGTGTAGTGTGTGCTAAGGAATACAAATACCAAAAGTCGTATTTGGAGCATTGCAAAAGTCATGCTCAACTACAACACGTTAAAATGCCAGTGCAATGTGCTCCACAGCCTCCAATATCTTTATATAACCCTATGGCTTGGAACAATCAGCAACAGCAATATCCGCTGTCCATTCAAGAGCTTCCGATGACTTCGTACTATCCTACGTCTTTGAACAATCAGTTTTCAGTATTCATACAAATTCCACAGAATCTTCCTATTCCCTATCAATATACATCACCAATGCAATGGCAGCAATATAATATGCCCAACTATTATCCTACAGTTTGAAATAATCAATTTGCCTTGACG
The DNA here is from genome assembly GCA_956483585.1 of Gymnocheta viridis. Classification (NCBI taxonomy): domain Eukaryota; kingdom Metazoa; phylum Arthropoda; class Insecta; order Diptera; family Tachinidae; genus Gymnocheta; species Gymnocheta viridis. Next base: position 62,840,828 of record OY101442.1, on the reverse strand, counting down.
ATGGAGAGTTTCAGGCAACCTCAACAACACCATCAACAAAAACAACTATATAATATTGTGCTTGACGACATGGAAATGAGTCAAATAACCCAACATGAGCAGCCTATTGACAGCAACAACACTATACTTGATAAAGAAGAAATGGATGTTTAAAATTCTACCAGCGGTGAATATGATTCTTCTTTGAATGTGGAACAGGCTGAAGGCTTTGAACCAAAATATTATGTGATAAATAGTGCGTTCAAAAATAATATTGCTATCTATGGAATTCCCAACAAAAAAGATGATCTTCTATTTGAAGATTTTATTGTGGAAAATAAACCAATTTTCAAGGAATTACTTTAAAATAGTTTAGCTAAGCACAATATTTTAAAATTCAATATAACTCTTATTGGAAAGTATATAAAAATTGTGGGTGAAGAAATGGAATTGTGTCAGATTTCACACAGAGCAAAAATGGTTCTATTGTGCTTAGGAAATAATATTGATGAGCTAATTTCAAAACAATTACAAGACATCCATAATCATATGTCAGAGTTCCAGGAAAGGGATTCTGGGTGGACATTAATTAGAATTATTCGTGTTGAAATGAATATAAACAAAAGTTCACTTGTAAAAGGATCTCAATGGATAAGCTTACCATACAAAGTAGCTAAAAGGAGGGCCTGCATCAACATTGAAAACAGTGTTGATTATTGCTTTAAATGGGCTTTAGTCGCTGCATTGGATACTTCAATAATAAGAAATAAGACACGTTGTATCTCATATAACATCGAAGACATTAGTGCCGATGTTATAACCTTACAAAATGGGGTTAAAATAGATTTCATAAATTTAAAATTTCCACTATGTTTTAAAAATATTCAAGGATTTAAGAGCAGGAATGATGATTTTAGTGTGAATGTGTTTGAGTATGATAGTGAGACTGATGAAATAATTGGACCATTTTATATTACGCAAAAAGAAAAAACAAAGCATGTTAATTTATTGCTGTTGGAAGATGGAGACAATCACCATTATATATATAGAAAGCATAACAAGGTAAGTAAATTATATGAATAACCATATATTTACATATATATTAACTTATTAATTTACCAGACTTCTGAAAGCACAGACAACGAAGCACTGTAGCGAACTTTTATTTTGTAATAACTGCCTACAATATACGCACAGTGCAAGGACTATGGCGCAACACAAGGCAGAATGCGGAAAAATTGTCGCAACGTTGCCTTCTGCTGAAAATTGTCTCTTGAAATTTAAGGATTATCAGCGGCAGATGGATGTACCATTCGTGGCTTATGCTGACTCGAATGCATACTTGAGGATATGCAAACAAATGTTAATCACAAAACTAAAATTATTAAGAGGCACATTCCCTGTGCCTTTAGTTATTACTTCAAGTGTATAGGTAATGATAGGTTAGATAAATTTAAGATATATAGTGGTAAGGACGCGTCAGAGAAATTTGTTGATTGCATAATTGAAGATTGTGAGGATATTCACAATGAGTTTCTTACAAGGAAGGAATTTATAGCTTATCCCCTTCGGAAGTATATAGTTTTCAAGACGCAGTAAATTGTCACATATGTGGCAAATTTCTCGGTAATGACCGCGTAAGAGATCATTGCCATATAAGTGGTAAACATCGAGGCGCAGCTCACAATGTTTGCAATTTAAAGTTCCAAATTCCCAAATTCATCCCAATATATTTTCATAATTATTTATTTTATGACTCACACCTTCTTGTGAAAGAATTGAGTAAAAAGTCTGACAATATAAAAGTCCTTCCGCTGAACAAAGAGCTGTACATTTCTCTATCTAGATTTACAAAAATGACTGACAATTTTAATCTTGAGCTCAGATTCTTAGACACTATATGCTTTATGGCCGATAGCTTAGAATCCTTAGCAAATAACTTTACGGACAATGACTTCTATACGGTAAGGGCACACTTTAAAACAAAGACAGAGTTTATCCTTGTAAGAAGAAAGGGTGTGCTCCCTTATGACTATCTTGATTCTTTCCATAAATTGGATGATAGTCAGCTTCCGCCAAGGGAAGATTTCTTTAACAGACTGAATAACAAGGAGTGCTCACTTGAAGACTACGAACATGCAACAAAGGTCTGGAATACCTTTAATTGCAAAACCCTACGAGATTATATGGAATTGTATCTAAAAACGGATGTTCTTCTGTTAACAGATATATTCGAAAATTTTCGAAAAGTTTGCAAGGGAATTTATAATTTAGATCCGTGTCAGTACTACACTACATCAGGACTATCATGGGATGCCACGTTAAAGCATACAAGTATAAAATTAGAGTTGCTGACAGACATAGACATGTATAATTTCTTTTAAAAAGGAATACGTGTTGGAATGGTACAGTGTAGTAAAAGATATTCCAGAGCAAATAACAAATATTTAGATGATTTCGATAAAGATAAGCCTTCAGAATTTCTAGTATATTTAGATGCAAATAACCTTTACGGTTGGGCGATGTCTGAGTATCTTCCTTATGGAGGATTCAGATGGCTAGCAAGTGATGAGTTGAATCTGGATCCGAAAAGCATAGATAATAACTCACAAGATGGCTATATGTATGAGGTAACTTTAGAATATCCTTCTTATCTGCATGAATCACACAATGACCTTCCCTTCTGTGTTGAAAATAAAAAAGTTTTACAATCAAACCATAAGAAATTAATTGCCGATTTTTCATCCAAAAATTCCTATGTTATACATTATAGAGTTCTTAAACAATGTTTGGAATATGGTTTAATTCTAAAGAAAACTCATCGCATTCTCACTTTTAAACAATCTCCATGGCTAAAAGACTATATAGATTTAAATACTAAACATAGAGCTACAGCTAAAAATGTTTTTGAGAAAAATTTCTTGAAATTGCTCAATAATGCCGTATACGGTAAAACAATGGAGAATGTAGACAAAAGAAAAGATGTAAGAATTGTAACAAACTGGAAAAGAATGAATCGAAATCATTTCGGAGCTCAAAGCTGGATATCTATATCAAATTTTCACAGCTTGTCTATATTTTCGGATGATATGGTTGCAATTCAAATGAATAGAGTCAAGACATATTATAATAAGCCCATATACTTGGGATTTTGCGTGCTGGAGCTTTCTAAATGGAAAATGTATAATTTCCATTATGGATACATGCGACCAAAGTTTAAAGCAAACTTATCTTTAAATTATATGGATACTGACTCCTTTATTTATACAATACAAAGTGATGACTTTTATGCTGTCCAAGAAGATAACGTATATGGTATTCCTCTTTTAAACAAAAAGGTGTTGGGTATGATGAAGGATGAGAATTGTGGAAAAGTGATGAAAGAATTTGTGGGACTTCGTTCTAAAAAGTATTCTTTTAGCGTGCAATATGAAAATTATGTTAAAAAATCGAAGGGGTAAAGAAATGCGTTCTTGATAAATATAGCTTAGCTTCTTATAGAAATTGTTTATTTAATAAGTCTATTGTTTATGATGATATGTTAACATTTAAGTCAAAGATTCATAAAATTTATACCAACATACAAAATAAGGTTGTCTTAAGTTATCAAGATGATAAAAGAAAAATACAAAGTAATGGTATAAATACATATGCATGGTATCATTTTCAAATCGAGGAAACCAATCCTGATTATGAACTTGACATGCTATTGTTGGAAATAGCTAAATTAGAAAAGGAAGAAGAAAAATAACGGTGAAATTGATATATACATATGTATATAAATGTAAGTTGTTTCTATCTATGTAAGAAAAAAAAATAAATGTTTGGTTTTAAGAAAAATTGGTTTGTTATTTAAAATTAAATAATAGTAATAAAAATGTTATTAATAACTAAAAACTAATACAATCTTGTTTTATTTTTCGCAATTTATTATCTATTGTTAAACAGGAACCAGAAAAATTTTCACTTTGTTTCCCTATTGGCTGACATATTTACATATGTCTGTATATTAATTTTTTTATTTTATTATTTATTTCAATTCAATAAAAATATTATTTATAATAGAATTCGATTATATTTAAAACAACTTTTTTTTCTCAAATGAAAAATTGTGCATCGGTACGTGTCAGGCCCCTCCTCACATTCTGGATCATACCAGGGACAGCTTCTAAAGTGGGTTTCTTCATCCTCATCCTCCCCATCGACTACTCCACAGTCCGTATCCTCGTCCAGCATGGACATGAAGCATGTATTGCATTTTTATGCTCATAGAGCATTAAATTTTCACAGTTTAGTAAAAAATTTTTTATAATATTTCTGATTTCACTCATTTTGTTCAAGTACTTTTTTGTTACTAACAATTGTCTGGAAATTCCTAAGCCTTATCTACCTTCATCGCAGCAGTTTTTTATACTATATACATACATACATATATCGTAATACATATTTATTTATGTAGGAGTAAAGGATTGCTCTACTCATTCTTTTTGGTGGGAGATCGATGAGCATATATGTACATTATTTCACTAATTTTCAGTTAGGCTTCTTGCAGTAATCATCGCTGCTTTCAAGATCACTTTTCATCAAAGATTCACTGTAAAACGATCTCTAAAAGTGGACTCGGCAAAAAATCTAACAAAAAAAATGTAATTCCATGAACATCAAAAGCTTAACTCACATAAAAGATCTAGATACAGCAATTAAATATCCTATTCTAAATATAACACGGGTAACAACAAAATATGGACCAACACTAAAAGTTGAGTTGGAAAACAAGATAATGTTTCTACCTAGAAGATACAATGCTTTAACAGATGAAGAAATCAAGGATCTCTCGAGTGGATCATTTCGACTATGCAGAGAAGGAGAACAAAACTTAATCCTTGAGAGTGAGATGGATGAATTTTTAATTCCAAATGTTCCATATCCTATTTGGCAGTAAAATAAATTAATTCTGTGAAGTAAATTATAAATAAATAAAAAAGGCGTTATAGAGTTTTATAAAATATATGTGGTTGTGTTTTTATTTAATCTTTTCAGTTATTTCATATAGAAATTTAAGACATAAGTGGCCACAGTTAAATGTATTAAAATTCTGATGTTGATTATAGTTGTATTTTATATTTGTACCAAGATATTTGACTACTTCCGAAGGAGGTTGTAAGTTTCCAAAACTGTAGAAATATTCTTTCTCATTAATGTTTTTATAATATGCTACCCAATGTGTACCAGGTCTTGTTGATGTATCTAAATTGATTATTCCACATTCTATTTTCTTTGGTCGTTTTGGTAGTGAGTCTAACATCAAAACTCCTCTAAAATGTGGAATTTTGATTGCAAAATTCTTCAGGTCGACTTCTGATTGTGGTCTATTAGTTAGCATTTCTAAGAGTTTTTTGTCTGCTCTTTATAAACTAAACCATAACCCTTTTTATATGGTTTTAGATAAAGTCCTTTCCCAACAGCTATCGCTTCCATTGATTTATTATGTCAAGTTGATTTTTTGCATTCTTTGTTGCATTTACGGCCTTAGCTATAGCAGCACCTCCAGTGGCTAGACTTCCAATTGCACCCAGAGCAGTTAAAATCTGTATTAGGGGTAAAAAACCACCAATTTTCGGAACATTTATTATGCGTGGTATTATAGCTTGGGATTTTCTTCCTTTTAATGATTTGTTAATAGTTTTGCCAGCGATTCTAATGGCAGAGTTAATGTCAAGAGATTTTTCATTTTTTAGTATTTTTGTTGCAGCTCTAATTGATTTACTGAACAGGTTTTTAATCTAATTTGGTTTTTTAACATTTTTCTTCTTCCTCACACCCATACCAAATTTTGTTTTAGCTTTCATTGCGTTAGTAATCATGTATGCAAATGATTTTTCTGTAAGACTGATATCGTTTGATAAAACTCGTTTCCAAGCTTTATTTTCAATAATTTTATCAGCTTGATGTCTAATATTCAAATCCTTATTTTTCGAATATTCTATGTCGTGACTATTGCAGGCAGAGTCCAATAAATTAATTCCTTGATCATCTCGATCTAAACGTTTTTGTAGTTTTGTTCCAGGTCCATAGTACTGATATCCAGGAAGATGAAGTTCAACAGGTAGAGAGTTTATTAAGCTATTCAATAAACCTGCTCCAACGAAGGTTTTTTTTATGACTAAAGGGCTTGTTATAATGTACAACCATCTTACTTTAAATTTATTTTCTATAATAAAAGGTAACAACGCACAGTGGCTACGATGTATTGCATTTAGTTATAAAAATGCAGTTCGTAAAACAACACAAAAATATTTTGATTCGTAATACTGATGATTCTTCGAACATCAGATCAAAAATAAAACATACATAGTTCCCTCTTACCAAATTCTATTCGTGCTCTAATAGTTGGACCATCGAATTTTGGAAAGACTAATGCTATGATTAGCTTGCTAGAGAGTCCTAATGGACTCAAGTTTGAAAAAATCTATTTATAGTATAAATGGGTGATTCAAAAAACAATTTTTTTTCTTGCAAACAAGCTTAAAAGTTTTAATTCAATGTAAAAAGATGCCAGTTAAAAGTTGAGCCCTTAATATTAATATTAAGACTGTCCGCATCTCGTTTTTCTATTTCCCGTAAGAATAATATGGATCCAATATATTTTAATAAGGAAAATACAATTGGAAAACTCTTAGGATTCAACGATAAAATCCTAACTCCAAACGAAGATCATTATTCAGATCTTCCAGTTAATATTTTCAAGGTGAATCTATTACGAATTGAAAGTAGTATCACTGTTAATACATATATGAACAATTCCAAATCGCATACACTACACGAGTTTCCGATTAATGTGCCTCCAGGCTATAAAATAGCTGAGATTCCTAGAAACCTCATTTATTTACCTGTGAACTCCAGAGAGGTAGGTTCACTAACGCTACGAGTAGTTGATCAGTACGGCGATTTAATTAATTTTCGAGGAGAGGAAATAACAATAAGAATTCATTTAAGACCAACTAAATAATGTGGATATACAACTCAAGTATATCGAAAAATATAACAACAGCAACAACATACAACCCTAAACCATTATTACAACCTAAACCACAATTAAAAAGATCAGTTCATCAAAAAACGTTGACAACAACAAATAAAAATTTTCTAAAGTCTCTTAATTTTAAACTGAAGACAAAATTAGTTCAATAATAAATGTATTGGATAAGCCATTATCTGATGAAAATATAATCAAAAAGGACTATCATACATATGTGCCATACCTACAATCTTACAACAATAATGATGAAATACGCATTTCAATACAAAATCAAGATTTGTATGTTTTACCTAGTGAAAGTTATATATATGTGGAAGGATCTGTTGTAGATGAGAAAACCTCCAAATCTACAGAAAATTTTAAATTAAAAAACAATTTTGTCGCATATCTCTTTGATGAAATTCGTTATGAACTTAACGGTATTGAGATTGATCATACAAGATATTTAGGAGCCACAAGCACTATCAAAAATTTAGTTTCCTTAACACCGACGGAAAGCAATGGGATGCAGAATGCTGGATGGAATAAAATTGACGATGTGAAACTTGTAAATGGATATTTCAATTTCTATGTACCATTAAAAATGTTTTTAGGATACGCTGAAGACTACAATAAAATTATCCTAAATAGTAAACATGAATTGATACTCTTACGTAATAAGAACGATGAAGATCTAGTACACTCTAGTGTTTCTACTGAAAAAGCAAAACTTACAATTTCACTCATCTCATGGAGAATTCCATATGTACAATTATCTGATCTTAGCAAATTGAATATGATTAAAGTTATTAATAGTAGTACTTCTATACCGATGGCATTTCGTAGTTGGAATTGTCATATTAATCCTCAACTAAATACAGGAACTAGCCATATATGGAACGTTAAACTGGCTGCAAATAGAGAACGACCTCGTTTTGTATTGGTTGCTTTTCAACGCGATAATAAATTTGTTCATTGTGACCTCAGTAATTTAAAAGTACATTTAAATTCAGTATCATACCCATATGATGATCTAAATATAAAATTTAAGAATGAGCGCTATGCAATTCTCTACGATATGTATCTAAGATTTCAACAGAGCTACTACATGAGAGAACCTCAACCGCTTCTAACTGCTCAAGAGTTTAAAAATAATGCACCGATTATTGTAGTAGATGTAACCCATCAAAACGAATCACTCAACAGCGGACCAATTGATATAAAAATTGAATTTGAAACAGCAACAAATATTCCATCAAAGACATCAGCTTACTGTATTCTTATTCATGATCGCATAATTGAATATATTCCAATAAAAGGACAAGTTCGAAAAGTCTTATAAATTTAATAATATGGATGACAATACTGTTTTCATAGACTTGCAAGGTTTCAAAAGTAATTCGAATGATTTCATCCCAAAAGAAGCAGCAGTTGTTTTCAACAATAATGATTACATTAATTTCATCATAACACCTCCATACGATTTCCAATGTTTGTCAGAAAAAAAGCAGAGAGAAGCAAATTGGTTAACAAAAAACTATCATCACCTATACTGGGACGATGGATCAGTATCATTTAAAAGTGTTTACACATTTTTAAAAGCTAATGTACACTATTCTAAAATATATGTTAAAGGAGAAGAAAAGAGACAATGGCTAGAAAAAATACTTCGAAAAAGAGTTTTTAACATAGAGGACTTTGGCTGCATCAACTTTAAGCAAATGGAAATTAAATATCCCAAGTGTTTCTATTGTAATTATCACACATTTGGTATTTGCGCATTAAGAAATGCTCTTTTACTAACAAAAGAAAAATCTTGCTTAAAATGAACTATCCCTTTTTACAATATTTTCATTTAAAAATACATGAATTATTATAAAATTCTATCATATATTAAACAATAAATAAATAAAAGCATAAAAAATTATACAAGAGTTTTTTATTTCAAATATAAACCACATCTTTTGTACTTAGCAACACAACCAGAAATTCAAACGATTATGCGAATATTTGCCACAAAAAAAGTTTCTACTTGACAAAAAATTTATGTAAGTATATCAAGCAAAACTTTAAGAAAAAATTGTGATGTCAAGCAGAAGCATACACAAAACAAATATGTACATAATTTCTAATCCTGTACTTGACAAAAAACTAATGAAAACAAAACAGCTAACAAAATATGAATACGATTGCGCACGCAAATATCTAAAAGAATTTAACATCTCCCTACGCATACTCAAATATCCATATACCGAATGTATGTATGCATACACACTGTCCACCAAACGACGGACGCTTGAAAAGACATACAGTTGAAAAAAGATGACCAGTTGGAAGAACGGACGGTCGAAAAGACAAACATGCTTAAAAATAAAATGTATGTATAAAGAACAACACACACACACATACACTAAATAAATGCAAACAAAAAACTTAACCATCCTCCTCCCCACCATCAACAAAATGATGTCCATATGATCGGATGAAATCAACACACCCGCACAAAAGGACGGACGAAATGGACAGACAAAAAAACTCATTATTTCTTATTACCCCATTAAACATAGTGTTAATTACCAAAATTTTTAAATTTTAATTACCCATAAATTCAACGGACAGACAGACAGAAATTCCCACGGACAGACACAAACAACTAAACAACATACCAGCTGAAATCAATTCTCACGGACAGATCCGATGGACAGACACAACAAGTAACCCACACACCAACTCAAATCAATTATCACGGACAGACAAAAGTTCCCACGGACAGACAAACAAGCAAACCACACACCAGCTCAAATCAATTCTAACGGACAGACATAACAAATTCACAACAACTGAAATCAATATCCTTAAATAAACTCACACAAAATATAAACAAAATATATCTCGCCCGTACATTCACACACACACACAAACATCAAAGCATGCCGCCAAACCCATTAACACACAATTTGCAATTAAAATTTTTATATATATATTAAAATTTTTATATATAAAATTTAATATATATATATAAAATTTAATATATATATATAAATAATAATATAATAATACATTTCATAGAACAATGCAGATGACCCCAAATAAAGTAAATTCTTCAAATGAAACTTTTTTATTGAATACAGTCTAGAACAATTTAAAAGTATTTAAAAAACCTAAGTTTAAAGTAAATTATAATGTTCGAATAAGTAAATATAAGCATACATTTGAAAAAGGTTACAAACAAAATTGGACTACAGAAATATTTAAAATTAAAACTATAAAAAATACAATTTTTTTGTTTTATGCGTACGTTAAAGTATGTGGCTAACGAAGCCACAGTTTTCCAGGCCGAAATTCTGGCTATAAGGGAAGCGGCCAGAATGCTGGTCAACAGGAAGGTACAAGGTAAAGTCGGCATCTTTGTCGACAGCCAAGCAGCGCTTCTATCCCTAAGATCACATACCACCTCCTCTATCCTAGTAGGGCAGTGCAAGAGGGTGCTATCTAGACTGGGTGATCAGGCTGATCTCACCCTTATCTGGATTCCAGCACACAGCAATTTCTTAGGCAACGAACAGGCGGACGAGCTGGCTAGGGCTGGCTCTGCTCTGAATGCCTCCAGTGCCGAAACGGTAGCCACGCCGTTTGGCACTATTAGAAACTGCATCTTCAAACATTATTTCCATAAGGCTGAATGCAGATGGCGCAATATAAGCACGTGCAAGGTTGCAAAGAAATTGTGGCCTTGCTATAATTATAAGCGCTCAATACAACTAACACGCAGAAACCGCAAGGACATCTCGAGGGTCGTCGCAGTTGTGACGGGGCACTGGACGGTTGGCAGACATGCTAGTAGGATAAGTCTGTCCTATAACGAGTTCTGCCGTAGTTGTCGAGAAGAAAGCAAAGAGGAGACAATCTTCCACTTTCTTTGCGAATGTCGGGCTTTGCATATCTCGAGACACAAGTTTTTAGGCAGTCATGTACTAGAGGACCTTTCAGATTTATCAGAGATAGGACTGAGCGATCTTATTAGATATCTCAATGCGACGGGTTGGATCTAGTATCAACCACTGTATCCGAGTAGTTAGATACGGTTCCACATAGTTTGACACCGACGAGTGTAGTGGTCCTTTCAAAAAGGAATCATATAGATTCTACTTCAATGCCTACGTGTAGTGGGCAGCCACGTAAACCAACCAACCAACCAACCATAAAAAATACAAATCCTAATACCTATATATTGGAAGACTATCAAGGTCATGTGAACCCTCTAATCGGCGAGCCTGCCTTTAGACGGTGTATAATAAATACGTTGCTACGCAGCTCTATTTCTTAAAAGCTCTGTTCTAACGGTAAATATCAGCAGAGAAACAAAAAATTCTCTTATTGAGGCAAATAGCAGCAAGCATTTGTCATTTTATTGCAAACTGTTGAGTGCTAAAGTAAGTTTTTTGACAAAGTGTGTAAAATAATTATTTGTGTATCAAGTGGAATTTTGAAAAAAGTATAAAATCCTTTTAATTCATAGTTTGCGTGTAAAAAAATTATTTTCTTACAGGTAAATATATATTCTTTTGTGTTCAGTGTTTTGAATATAAGGTTTTTAGCAAAACTTAGCTTTTAGCCGGTGAAAATTGGACACCGTCTAAAGGCGGACCTGCCGGTTACAAGCTACTTTTGCATACACATTGCTCTAGTTCATAGTGTTCGGTTTTAAACATTCTAGGAAGAAATTAACCGTTTGAAAATGTTTTCACAAAGAAAAAATTTTAATTTTTCAAAATTAACTGATGAGGAAATTGAAGCACTCATGGCTGAATCAGTGGATGGCTCAGATTCAGAAGACGATTTCGACTTTGACGATGATGATGATTTGGAAGACCCAGACTTTCAACTACCAAACGTAGACTTTGCTACATTAGAAGAAGAGTGCGATAATGCAGACAACAACGATATTCCTTCTGATATCAAGAACATCTCTCGAAATTCAGAAAAAAATCTGGTAGAAGTGAACAACAACGTGGAGCATTGTGAAGACTCTTTACCATCTAAAACTGGGAAAACAAAAACCAAGAGGGCAAGATCTCCTCTACCAGAAGTTGAAGCTGGTGAAAGTGCAGCAGAGTCCAATGCCGGGGGGTTTAACGGAAATGTGAAAGATATTTCTCCCCAAAACCCAGAGTTCAGAAAGATTTTATGGAAAAAACAATTCCTTGAACTGGAAAAAAACGATGTAGTTTTTCAAGGAGACAAGGAATTGCCGCAACAATTCAAAGAATTAACCACTCCATTTAGTTGCTTTACTTATTTTTTCAACTATGATTTGCTGAATGAAATTGTGTATCAGAGCAATCTGTATGCAAAACAGCAAGATGTTTCCACAAATTTTAATCTAACGACGTGTGATTTAAAAGAACATATCGGAATTTTGATTTATATGTCTGTGTACCGGTATCCCAACGTTGAGAGTTACTGGTCCAAGCATTCCTTCGAGCCAGTTAGAAATGCAATGACTTCGAAACAGTTTTTTTCAATCAGAAAATATCTTCATTTTAATGACACCACAAAAATGAAAAAACCACAGGAAGCCGGATATGATGAGCTATACAAAATTCGTCCAGTTATTGACAGACTCAATATGCAATTTGATGCTGTGCCAAAAGCACCTCGGCTATGCATTGATGAACAAATGTGTTCAACAAAAATGTTAACAAAATTTCGGCAATATATGCCCGCAAAGCCCCACAAATATGGCATGAAACTTTTTGTCCTTTGTGACTCGGATGGCTTTTCGTACAGATTTGAAGTATACAAAGGTGCTGGCGATAATGAAGTACTACCTAACACCCCTGACTTAGGAGCAACAGCCAATGTGGTCATAAGATTATCAAACACAATTCCAGACTTTAAAAATCATATATTGTACTTCGATAATTTTTATACCTCTCTGCCACTTCTTGTTTATTTACGGAGCCGAGGAATTTATGCTTTAGGAACCGTCCGATCTAACAGGATACCTAATTGCAAGCTGTCAAGGGAAGTGGAATTGAAAGATAAGGAACGTGGACACTCAGAAGAATTTGTTGGACGTGCATTTGGAGTCGACATATATTGTGTTCAATGGAAGGATACAAAATATGTACGATTGGTATCCACGTATGCTGGAATTAAGCCTTTTAAAACACTGAACAGCAATTCACAACTTTTAAAAATATGCCGTTATGATCGGAAAAATAAATCATACGTCGATGTAGACTGTCCTAATATAATTAAAGAATATAACCGCCATATGGGTGGTGTTGATTTGATGGACAGTTTACTTGGTCGCTATCACATCAGAATGAAAACAAAGAAGTGGACTTTGCGTTTATTCTATCACCTAATTGATATGTCGCTAGTGAATTCATACCTCCTTTTCCAGCGTATTCATGGAATTAACTGTAAAGATGTAACTCATAAAAAATTACCAGATTTTCGTATTGAGGTGGCTGATGTATTTTGTCGTTATGAGAACGCTAACGCCAAAAGAGCTGTTGGTAGACCTCAGAGCCAAAGCCCAAAAATACAAAAACCAAAGAGATCGTATGGTCCACCAGATGACATTCGTTTTGATGGAGTTGGACATATGCGTGACATTTTGGACCGCAGTGGTAAAAAAGTATGTAAACTACAGGGATGTAAGTCCGAAACACAAATGTATTGTACTAAATGCAAATTAAATCTATGCTTATCAAACAATAAAAAATGTTTCCAAATTTATCACACAAAACAATAAAAAAACCCGAATAAAATTTTGAATAAAATCATCCCTTAATTAAAATTTTTTATTACGTTACCAGGCAGGTCCGCCTTTTGGCGGTCAACATATTTTCTCACCTGGAAGGTAAGTTTTAAATTTTTTTTAAGTTTTAACATTAACGTATATTTTATTAAACCAAAAACTATCAATAAATATTTTTTTTTAATCGAAAAAAAATTGGCCGGTTAGAGGGTGAATTAAAGGTGGCTTTTACGAGCATGAGCTAATGAAAACTAAATTTCCAGAAACATATTTAGTTGAAAAAATTTTAAAAAGAAGAAGAAATATGGTTTACGTAAAATGGTTGGGATTTTCGTCAGAACACAACTCTTGGATTAATATCATTTCTTCATTATAAAAACCGATACAGTTTTTAATAATAAACTATTCACTCATCAAACGTTAAAATGTCAATTACATTAACATTAAACGAAAACTCTTCAAATCTTGTTGCAAACTATTTTCCACCAATCGAACTAAATGAAAATTATGTTTGCGGGAGTTAATTTCCAATTTATAGGAAATGAGTAAAAAAATATATTTTCTTTTTTTCTGCACCGAAATGTGCGTTTCTTTATTAAATATATTCTTAAGACTCACTATCGTATTTTTCTTAGCATCTATTTATAATAATAATTATGTTTAATGTTTCTTTGTTCTAACTCAAAATATGTTTTTCTTTGTTTAGGTTACTAGTACCTTTTTTATCAGTAAAACATGTTTTGAGTTATTTGTATTAAGTTAGAAAAGAGAAAATGTTGTTATCGTTACAATAGTTGTATTTATGATGTTTGTCTTATCTGTAGCTTAGAATAGTTACATTTGAGTTTACGGATTTGTTATCATCTTTTATTACTATCTTAGTTATATTTGAATTTATGGATTTGTTATTACTATCTTAAAATAAGAGATGTTAACTCTCCTCCTTCTTAAAAAAACGTCCTCGTTTTAAACTGTATATTGTCTCTGTCGGAGCTTGAGAAGTTCTATTTCATATAATTCGTCGATTTTTTTCCTTTGTGTTTCTATTTTCTTTATGCTGTAGCATTCGCAGAATTTAATCGTACCATAAGTTAGTAATGCTAATGTGCATAGTCCCAATATGAAATAAAATGTGTATTTGACTGGATGTTCTTCGATGGGTATCAGGAAGGTTGATATTTCTTGGATATTGTTAAATTTGTAATTACCATTAGATTCTAAGATGCGCATTATTTGTAATTGTTCGTCGTGTTGGTTATGTATGTCATCTTTGAGTGCTTGTTGGTGGTTGTAGTATTGTTTTCCATCTAGATTTGTTGAGTAATTGAATTGTATTAGTTTAGGTCCATTTATTTTTACGTTATTCCAGGTGTGTTCGTAATCTGTAATGATGTTTCCACTTTCGAGTACTTGTAGCGGTGCGTTATTTTCATGTATTACTTCGCATTTGGCTGGCCTGTTTTCTAATACATTAATAGTACAGTTGTCCGGTTTCTTAATTTTGCATATAAAGTTTCCTAGATAATTTTTACATTTTTCGATACTTGTAAATTTATTATTGCATTTTGCTATTCTAGAGTCTAGTAATAGTTTTCCGTGCTTAAATGCTAGTGAATAGGTTACATTTCGTTTTTAATAATGGGTATTTATAGGTGTTTACAATTGTGTGATGAAAATAAAAAACATTAATATCGGCATATTCTAATATATTTATTATAGGTAGATCTAACGCTTCATTAGACACTATTTGTTGAATATATTTTAAATTTAAAGTTCCGGAATAAAAGTTTCCGTCTTTTGCGAAATTAATCATTGTAGCGATAGAATGTAGTTCGTTGTATACTTCGGTAAGTATTAAATGTTCTGAAATAGATTCGGGGCTAATTCTTTCTAATATTTTTTCAAATTCAGAGTTTATTTTCTTTTGTTTATTATTATTTTCTATTAGCATATTTAATCCTGTCTTGATTTCGATTAGGTCATCGTGGTCAGGTGTTCCTGTAATAAGTTTGAGGGCTGATCCTAGAAAATTAAGTGAACGTTTAGTTCTGGAGATTCTAGGAAGTAGTTGTGACTTCAGATTTTCTATTTTAGTTATCAACAAATATTCTGCAGAGTTTTGTTCTAAATTATATGCAAATCGTACTATGTTTTCGTAGGGTGTCAAGATTCTAGAAAGGTTTATCATATGGTATAAGAACGCTGCGTCCTGAAAAACGTATACAGGGTCAGCCTCTATCATTACATATTTTTTGTCTTTTAAGTCTATTAGTCTGTTACCGAATGCGACGGATATATATAATAATATTATTATTCTTTGCATATTTGTACTCGTATATTATCCTTATGTATAACAATATTTTTGTTTGTAATTATTGTGTTACCTTTATCTTCCTTTACAATGTGTTTTGAGTATTCCCTTACGTTTTTATTGCGTCGGTGCGTTTTGGAGTATATAACGTCCCTGCTTGGTATGTGATGTTCTTACGATTTTTGTTGTGATATAGAAGTATTTTCTGTTGGTTTATTTCGATTTTTTCTTTAATATCAGGATGTGCTCCCCGGTTAAAAAACACGTCCTCAGGTTTCTCTCCAATGACTGAGTGTATTGTTTTGTTGTATTGTCGAACGGTATTAAAGATTTCGTCTCCTGGTGAAGAATTGTGTTCTTGAGCTAGGACTCTAGTGAGTTCGATCAGCGTGCTATGAGTGCGTTCCACTTGACCGTTTGTTGTTGAATGGTATGTTGGCGTTAGCGTATGCTCAATATGTAGTTTTTCATAAACCTGTTTTACGCATATACTTGATAATGCTGCTTCGTTATCAGTCATTATGAATCTAGCATTTGGATAGATTTGCGATAGTATTTCTTCGATGTATTTGTGTATGTTTTTCTTATTTGGAATTTCTCGTATATAGCAATATTTTGAGTACTTATCAGTTGTGGTGATGTATGTGTTTCCGTTCATATAAAATAAATCTAAGTGTATGTGTCTCCCACGTGATTTGGAATCGGTGTTGCTCCAATTGGTTGTTTATTTGGTCTTCTTTCGTATTTGTTTGTAAGACAGATTTCACAGTCTTGTGCTTCTGTTTTACACATGGTGGCCAAAAATACGTTGTCTGTATTTCTTGAGCGTTATTTTTGTAATTTCTGTGTGCTCGTCTATGTGCTAGTACTACGATTTCTTTTTGTCTATCTATGTTTTCTATATCTTCTGTCATTTTCTGAGCTACTACAATTTTTACATTTGGAAAAGAAGAAATGATATTATCTTCGACGTGGAATAGAGTTTCTTCCTCTATTTTTATAGCATTTGTTACTTTTGGGTTTATTATTTGTTTTAATCTGTCTAATAATTCGTCCTTGGTTGAATAGAAAAGTGTGTGTCGTGCATATGAGAAAATATTTTGTGAAGATATTTGCACTAAGTTATCTGTGTTATAGTGAATTATTATTTGATTATTAAATGCATTTAATGGTTGTTTCACGCGTTTCAATTTTTCGATTGGCGAACTTTGCGCTGAATGTTGTGAACAACTCGAAGTATTATTTATCTGTTGACGTGACAATGCGTCAGCGACGACGTTTTGATTTCCTGGTTTATATACTAATTTAGCGCCATATTCTTCGATGAAATTTTTCCATCGTTTCAATTTTGTGTTGGGATTTTTATCAGATATAGAAAAAATAAGTGACTGGTGGTCCGTGTAAATGGTTAAATCTGCTATACCGTAAAGGTAATTTCTTAATTTTTGAAGTGACCAAACGATCGCAAGAAGCTCTTTTTCGTTTGTGCTATAGTTTTGTTCGGTTTGGTTAAGGGTTCTAGATATAAATGAAATAGGTTTCTTATTCTGAGAAAGTACAGCTCCTATTGCAAAGTTGCTTGCATCAGTCGTTATTTCGAAGGGCTTGTTGAAATCTGGTTGAAATAATTCGACTTGTGCTTATAACATATCTTTAATTTTCTCTATCGCTTCGAGTGCTGGTTTATCTAGATTAATTAATACTTTTGTGCTTTGCTTTTTGTTTTCACCGCCATTGTCTCCTCGTAAGAATGTAGTAAGAGGTTTCACTATTGAAGCGAAGTTTTGTACAAATTTCCTATAATAACTAGCTAGTCCTAAAAATGACCTTAATTCTTTTAAATTTTTAGGTATTGGATAATCCTTTATTGTTTGGATCTTACTAGGATCTACAGTTATTTTATTGTGTTTGATTACGTGACCAAGATATTCTACTGAGTCTTGGAAAAAATGTGATTTCTCGTCAGAAATTTTCATATTTGCATTGTGTAATGCGTTTATTATTATTCGAATGTGCTCCATGTGTTCTTCAGGCGAAGAAGAATATATAAGCACGTCGTCGATATAAACGTAAGCGAACTTACCAATATATGGACGCAGAATATCATCTATACATCGCTGAAATATAGAAGGTGCCGAATGGCATTCTAAGAAATTCGTATTTTGCTCCATTCACACTGAATGCAGTCTTTTCTCTGTCTGATTTTTTTTTATCAAGATTTGGTGAAATCCTGACTCTAAGTCTAGTGTTGTAAAGACTTTTGCTTTACCTAAATTTTGAATAGTCATTGCTACATCTGGGATAGGGTACCTGTCAGTTATAGTCTGAGCATTAAGCTTTTGAAAATCTATTACCATACGTTTTTTTGGTTTCCCTTCCTCATCTGTGCCTTTTTTCGCAACGGTCCATACTGGAGAGTTGTATGGGCTTTTGCTAGGTTGTATTATTTGGTTGTCTAATAATGTTTGAATTTCTTTATTTATAAATTCATTGTCTGCTATTGGATACGGGTACTGTTTCACCCAAATAGGATCTTCTGATTTTGTCCTAATTGTAGCTTGTACAGTGGTTGTAAAGGGCAGAGTTTTGTTGGTTTTGTCATTTATTCTCATTATATTTTCAATTTCATTTTTATATTTGTCATTATTGACTGTGTAATTCACTTTTTGTTCGCTAATTTCTTCTTTTCTTTTAAATTTATACGTGATTTTATACTCAAATAAGTTAATTTCTGCTTTTATGGCTCTGAGACCATGTTCCCCGAGAAGCATATTGAACTCTTCTAGGCTTCAGTTTCGAAAAATACTAAATTATGGCCTAATAGTGTAATATTTTTTTTTGCTTTCGTTAAAGAGTATCCGTGAAGCGTTTTTACCTTAACTGGTTTTATTGGAATAGATTTTCCTATGTTGCACTTAGAACTAATATAATTGTTTGTCGCACCTGTGTCGATTAATATATTAACGGATTTACCTGTTGTTTGGCAGTGCCTCTGTAGACATGGCAATCCGTTTATTCGCCTAAAAAAGCGCTGCCGGTTTCGTAAGTATCTTCGGTGTGTGGTACAAGTGATTGTATATCTTCATCTCTCGTCTGGTTTACTCGTTGAACTTTGTTCGGATTATAATTTTGTGATGAAGGCATTCTATCCCTTTTTGTTGGTTGTTGCTCCCTTCTGAATGGGTTGTATTGCTGCTGTGGAGAATATTGTGTTGAACGTCTAAATTGTTGCGAACTATCCACTTCCATGGGTTCCTGCCGTGGTTGATGATTAAATTGAGCTTGTACATTGGGATTGTACCTCCTTCTATCTTCGTATCGTTGTGGTCCAAAGTTTGGTTTTTGGTTGTATAGTTGTGTTGTAGCCAGTGTGTCGAACTGCATATTTGCGTTGTCATGGTATATAGTGCTTGCGATTGCAAATGCAGTTTCTAGGTCCTTTGGATGATGGCTATATAATGTACCGCTTGTATATTTGCTGTTGAGTCCTGTGATGAATGTACGGACTGCTTCCTGATTTGCATATTCCGCCATGGATGCAGATCCCTTATCACCTGACATCTCTATCTTCGAAAGTGCGAGGTTCAGTGCTTTGCTGATTTTGCTGTGGAATTCTGAGAGTGTTTGTCTTCCCTGTTTATGTGTCTTCATTTCCTCGAGAAGTACGTATAATGGCCGTTGATCTGCGTAAGTGTAGTCAAGCCTGTTAATTATAGAATAAAAGTTCATCTTGGTATTGTGGTTGATGAGGATGTCTGCTGCTTCTCCAACAATTTTTGAATGCAGTATCGTGAATGCTGTGTAGTAATTTGGGTGGTTGGAAAATTGTTTGATATTTTCCATGAATGTCCATGCCCTTTTCCGCCAGGATCTATATTGTTTTTTATCCCCACTGAAGCACGGTATATCTTCGAATGTTTTTAAATTTATCTGAGTTGCATCAGTTATATTTGGTGTGAAGTCACTATGTTGTTCCTGCGTAATGATTGTGTGGGGAGATCGTTCCGCCTCCAGTGTATTTACCTTCAATTGAGTATTCTGTAGAGTTTGTGTGAGTACCTCTATTTGTGCTCGTAAAGCTGCGATATCTTGATTCATTGTGTCGTTGTCTTTTCCCATAGATCGTAGGGAATTGAATATCTTCTGCCGTTTCTGACGTTGGTCCAGCGTGGTAATTTCTCACTTTTTCAGAGATTGGTTTGCTTTTCTTCAAAGCCGTGGAATTTTTATTTAAATATCTTGAATGTCAAGAATATTTGGCTGTGGTCAAGAGTTTAGACCGGCTTGAGCCCCCAGTTAATTTCCAATTTATAGGAAATGAGTAAAAAAATATATTTTCTTTTTTTCTGCACCGAAATGTGCGTTTCTTTATTAAATATATTCGTATTTTTCTTAGCATCTATTTATAATAATAATTATATTTAACGTTTCTTTGTTCTAACTCAAAATATGTTTTTCTTTGTTTAGGTTACTAGTACCTTTTTTATCAGTAAAACATGTTTTGAGTTATTTGTATTAAGTTAGAAAAGAGAAAATGTTGTTATCGTTACAATAGTTGTATTTATGATGTTTGTCTTATCTCTAGCTTAGAATAGTTACATTTGAGTTTACGGATTTGTTATCATCTTTTATTACTATCTTAGTTATATTTGAATTTATGGATTTGTTATTACTATCTTAAAATAAGAGATGTTAACTCGGGCTAATAAGTTTTGACACATATCACTCAAATCCGAATTTTGATGTAGAAAACAATTTATTTCATATTGGTAACCACGAGATAGAAGTTCCAGTTGGATCATACGAATTATCAGATATAGCTGAAGTACTAGTACGAGCAAATTATAATACTTTACAAACATGCATAAAAAGCACTACAGTCTCAATTTATTTTAATAAAACGAGTTCAATCGGATCCTTATTAGGTTTTAGTACCAGAGTATTGAAACCTGGTATAGAACATTACTACGATAAAACAATTAATATAACTAAAATTAATACAGTAATCGTTGAATGTAATATTGTCAGCGGATAATATATAGATAACATTTCCGCACATATTTTGCACCAGTTTTCACTTAACGTTAGCCCAGGTTATAAAATAACTGAGGTTCCGACTTGTTGATACATTTCTTCTATTACTAACTTTTCACTAAGTCTTACTCTGATTGGTGGTTGTGGTGGTGATGTTGCTATTGTTGAAGATGATGACGATCTTCTAAAAAATAATGGTTGTGCTGGTGGTATTTCTGATGATGATGATGACGATCTTCTGGAAAACAATGGTAGTGGTGGTGGTACTTGTGATAGTGATGATGATGGAAATAGGAGCTGCGTCTCCTCATCATCATAACTACTGAAGTTTAATATTGGTGTCTCTTCTCCCATCCTTATTAAAAATTTTTTATAAAATGTTTTTTTTTCTTATTATAATTGACACTTACTGTCTACAATTTTCTTTGAAAAAAAATCTGAAAAACACTCGCATTTATAATAAACTATGTTAGCGTATATCATTAACTCTACGTCTACACCTAACATGAAATGCAGTTAAAACATGAAGTTAAGACTTTCTGTTGAAATACCTATTTCTCTATGGTGGTGTACACGTAGTGATGTTAAAGTTATAACTTTTCATTATTTTCAGTTCGTTGTCGCGTCAATTAGCTACAGTGAGTTTTTTAAAGCTTGTCGAAAATAATTTGTTTTGAACTTAAGTGATTATTTTATGCTAGGCAAATAAAGTGCAATAATTGTGAGAGTTTTTTACGGAGTCAAAAAAATGACATTAAGAAAAGTTGGAAACCTTTTGGAAACTTTAAGAGACCTGAAAACATTAATGGATCTCTCCGATGAGGTTGAGCTAGTTGAGCGGAGATTTTGGGTTAATCCTTTTTTGTCGAAAAGGCAGGAACACAGCCTGGAAGAATTTTTGCTAAAAGATTTGTTGTGGGAGGATTCTGAATACCAAAACTTTTGTCGAATGCATATAAACGACTTTGAGAAACTTCTAGCTTTGGTAAGTATTAAGTTTTTTACAAAATGATATTAGAACTTACTAAAAAAGTAAGCATTCTTTGCGAATTAGTCAATTATTTTTCCACATTTAGTAATGTTTGTAAGCAACTTACAGATTGATGGAAAAATAAGAAAAAGTGATACAGTCATGCGATTTGCCATTTCATCACGAGTTCGTTTAGCAATCACCTTACGCTTTATTGGGACAGGAGACTCATACCGGTCCTTGGAGTTTCTTTCCAGAGTTTCAAGGAAAACGATCAGCAAATTTGTGCCCGAAGTGTTGGAAGCAATAGTAGAGGCCTTACAAAGTGAATATTTGAAGGTAAGCGCGCAACATACTGTAATTTTTTAATGATTTTAATTTTTGTTTTCAATCATAGTTACCTTCAACAGGCCGTGAATGGAAAGCAATCACCAAAGGCTTTCAAGATAGATGGCAGTTTCCCCACACCTTAGGTGCAATTGATGGGAAGCACATCCGAATAAAAGCCCCTCCACATTCTGGAAGCGACTTTTTCAATTATAAAGGTTTCTTCAGTATTGTCCTTTTGGGCGTGGTTGACTGCAATAGCAGATTTATTTACATTGATGTAGGTGGCAACGGAAGGTGTTCCGATGTAGTTATTTGGAAAAACTGCAGCCTGTATGAGTCAGTTAAAAAAGGTACACTAGACCTTCCGCTTGATGAACCTCTCCCAGGTCAAGTTGCGAAAACATCATATTTCTTCATCGGGGATGATATTTTTGGACTAGAGAGAGTCATGATGAAGGCGTACAATAGAAATTCCAGCTTAACAACTCTGCAAGAAGTTTTCAACTATCGCTTAAGCCGAGCAAGGATGACAGTTGAAATGGCTTTTGGAAGAATGGCGGGTAGGTTTCGTATATTCCATCGTCCTTTGGAAGTGGAACTGAAGACGTGCGACTTGGTAGTAAAGGCATGCTGCATTTTGCATAACTTTCTTACCAAGATACCTTCATGTTCTGGAAGCTTGCCTGAAGATGAACTGTCACCACAATCGCTTCCTGAAACGTTTTCAAACTTGCCTGTACAGACCCATGAAACTGTAAGGTTTGCTAACGAGAACCGAGACTGCGTCAAAAAATATGTAATTTCTGATGGAGACGTTCCATATCAATGGCAGAAAGTAAAAAAGCAAATTGTTCATAATGTGACAGTTACGGTGCATTAAAACAAATTACAATTACAAAATACTTCAGCGTTATGTATTTAAAATACGAAATACTTTCTTAAGTAATAATTGAAATACGAAATATTTACGTATTTGATTTATTTGCATTTATTTTATTTTTGTAATAAAATTTGTTTTAATAAAAATATTTGTTTAATCTTGTATGTGATGGAAATCGATCGATTTCAAATCACGCCGATTTCAAAAAATAATTTCAACTAAAAGATGACTTATTGATGCTTTCTTATTATTTTCGAGGCTTAGAATATTTTATTCAAACTTAACTTCGATTTCACTGCATATCGCAAGGAGTTCAACTATCTTTTAAATACCAAACGCTTAAATCTTTTTTCAAACTTTATGCTTACCTGAAGTACATAATTAAATGAAAATATTGAAAATTTTGAGATATTACAAAGGAACAATTTATTAAAAATTAATGTATATAATACTACTATATAACGATTAACTAAAACGAATCACATTGAGAGCATATCGCAATCGTTTAAAACTTTTGGTTTAATACAGTATTGCTAAACAAGTGCGATATATATATAAATAAGTAACAAAAAAATTAATTAATATATTAGAAATTCAAATTTAATTTAATAAAATGAGTAGTGTAATTAATCAAATAAAAGTAAAAAATAGTTTTGCTTTGCAAATTAAGAAGAATTTAATATCTTACATTAAAAGTTAAGACCACTTTGTACTTTGGTGTATGTTTAAAAATTTTCTTCAGTCATGTTGTGCTAGAGTAAATGCGGACGGTGAAGAAATTGTTGAATTAAAAATAAATTACCTTTAAAAGCAGTTTGAAAATACCTTTATAAATTTAGTTATAAATGTTTGCATTTGTTGCAGCAACCTGGATTATATCTTGGTTTGAATTTTGTTGGATTATGCTGGCCATATAATTCTGGATTTCCGCCATTGCATTTGCTGCCGCTAAGAGTGGTAGCTCTTTCAATTGGAGAGCAATTGTCTTTCCGAATGCGGAGTACATTGTTTCGCCTTCACTCTGGTCATTTGTTCTTTTAATAATGGCATCTAATACATTTTTAAATTGCTCGTCTCTCTCAATTCTCATCCTTTTTAGAGATTTTGTTGATATGGGAGTATTACACATTTCGGTTGAGCTACATTTACTATCATAAGATTTGCATGTTTCTTCTGTGAACATTTCTGAAAATGATTCGTCGTCCTGCTCCCCGCAAATAGTTTCAGTTCCAAACTGAATTACATTTTCAGAATCGTCTTCCTGCATTATTTACACAAACATGTTTTAAAAAAAGAAAAATGTAGTGAACGTAGTTAAATAAAAATATAAACCTACTTTTTTTTTAATATTACTTGTAGTTTTTCTTAAAACCACAACCGGGGCGAAGAAATTCATATTATCGTAGTAATATAGATGTGGTACATAAATATTTTCCGCCGATGATCCAGACTTTTCCGACGCATCCACCTTTTTCTTTTCAGCAACATAAGCTTGCCTTAAGTTTTTTATCTTTTTCTTCACTTCATCAATTGTTTTACTTAATGCATTTGCAATTTCTTTCCATGCATTATTTTTCATGCTCACGTTTTTATACGAGGAACTTCTGTAATTCCACAAGCAGGGAAACTGTTCATAAAGTTGGATAATTTTGAATGTGTCTTCATAATTTGCATCCATTTTCCTAATTGTTGACAAATTTATTAATTTTGGTTGAATTAAAATAATTATTCACAAGTATATAAGTCTTACCCCAATTTTTGTTGGCTTCTGTTGTAATTTTTCTTCAGTAGTGATTAGCCAAATGCAATTTCTTTTTTTATTTATTTTTTAACTTTTTCACGTTTTAGCAAAAAGCAAGTATATAAATATATTCTGTGCGTTAATTATTTCTTTTATATGTTATTTTTTAATATTAAAACATTCCCGCTTATATTTTTCACAAAAAGCCAAGTGTGCAGATAAATTAAATAAAAATGGCTAAAAACAGCGGGCTGTCAAACTTAGATGTCAATTTAAGTTATAAAAGAGCTCTCAAGAGAAATGTTTTAACAACCATGTTAAAACTTTAACTGAGAGGTCTACACTCAACATTAACTTGAAGTTAATGTTAAAGTTAGTCATTTTATGTTAGGTGTAGACCGCATGTAAAAAAAGGGAAATATCTGTATATATCGAAAGAACTGATCAATACCTGTAATATAACCAAAAAAAAATTTGCAAGAATCCACATGTTTCATTTTCACACATCCTTATTTTTCATTATAAAAACGAAGACGTTAGAGGAGATAGACAGAAATCTATATAAAACAAACACACACACACATGCGCAATATAATAAAAGGAGTTCACTCAAACTGACCAATAGCGATGTAACTGTACACACATACACGAGATGCTCAGGTATTTAAAAAATTTTCCCGGACCCTTATTTTTCATTAAAAATAAATAGACGATAGAGGAGACAGACACTCATAAAAATGTCAACTCAAAATTATTCAATAAAAAATAAAAAGATCAACTGCAATAAAAAAGACAGACGGTAGACAGACACTCATAAAAATGTCAATCCAAGAATTTTCAATAAATAAAAAGATCAACCGCAATAAAGAAGATAGACGGAAAAGTCAATTGCAATAAAAAGAAAATGGTAATGGATAGACAGAAAGGATAAGGAATTTCAAAAAGGACAAGGGTAATAAAAATAGAACGAGATGCGCAGGTGTTTAAGAATTTTCCCGTACCCTTTTTTTATTGGTTTAATTTTCTTTCAACAATCAAAACTGAAAAAAAATTAGTAGGTGATATTCAATAGAGGACCCCTGACTGACATTCAAATCAGGCATGTGAAAACAACAACAAAAATTTACATATAATTTCTTTAAACCCCTTAATACACAACACAAATTTTATGAAACCTCCTAATAAAAACAACCATCCAAGGATGGAAAACGCATTTCCATAATAAATACACTTAATCACCTAACAAAAAATATTTTAACGATCACGTTTCCCAGCCAGGCATGCACATTCATTTTGTATGAAAGACGCAGTCGCGAACTGTCAGAAACACACTACTCCTGTTCCCAAATATTTTCTAATTGAAACTTTCGGTATACATATTTTCTTTGCTTTTTTCTAATTTTTGTATCCACAACTTGGCATTTGACTGTTGCTTTCAATATAAATTCCCATAAATGTTTCTTTTATTCTATAACAACAGTGACTTAATCTTCAAAAGCACTTCAATTATTTTCTTTTTCTATAAAATGAAAACAAAGTTTGATGTAAGAATTGTATTTGATATCAAGCTCCAAAATGTAATTAGCAAAGAAGCTAAAAATTGAAAACCCCGCGAAAATAGCGCATATTCTAAAAATTGCAACTGCAATATTGGAAATTATTCCCAAAATTTATTTAAAAAAAATCATATAAATGGCCAAAAGTCTTGAAAAAATCTCTAAAATGACAAAAATTCTTAAAAATATGCGAACATCAGAAAAATTGTATGATTCAATATTGATTAAAAAACAGCAAAATTATAGACTAAAAAAATTACAAAATATTATTTCCATTGTGAAAATTAAAAATTTATTAAAAACTATTTTGTATTTGAAATAAAAATTTAAAATGCATTTTTATTTTGAATAAAAGTATTGCAAATACCTACTTTCCACAAATTTATATTTAGCCTCTTGATTGCATTATCCAATTATATAATTAAATGTGGGCTTAATTAAAATGTGTTTTAAGAATATTTCGCAATTCATTAAATAATTTTCAAACAATCAGTTCCTATCTGATATTCTGATATTTTAGATCGGAATATTTGAGGAAAACTTCTGCGATTTGATCGTAATTTTTCATATTTATTTCTCTGTCTTACACAGTAAAATTTTACAAACGCAGAAGATATAATTAAAGCCATTTGTTTTCTTAGCTGGCTGAATATAAATTACCGAATACTACTTATTTTTATATCCTCCTTAAATCAATTGTGGATGACATTCTTTTTTGATTCTATATTAGAAATATACAGGTTATATTATTGAACCAAAACCTTTATCGTCTGGTCCAACCTCAATACAGATAAGTAAATGGAAAACTAAAAATATGTAAGAAGACTACTATCAGAATACCACTAATTTACATACATACGTACATCATCAAAGAAAAAATTAAATTAAATTAATGAATTAAAATATAGGGTGTTTTTTTAAGCCCGATAGAACTTGAAATTGTAAAAAATAACACAAAAAATTAAATTGTAATCAAATTTTTTTTTTATTCGAAAGATCAATACGTGACATTAACATTTGAAAATGATTTCGGGCATATGGGCACCGCGGCTGTTCTTGACGAAGCGCATTCTGGACGTCCAATTTTGGGCCACTTTTTCGAGCACTGCTGGCCGTATTTCACGAATAACACGAACAATGCTGGCCTCCAAGGCGTCAATTGTTGCTGGTTTATCAGCATAAACCATTGACTTCACGTAGCCCCACAGGAAATAATCGAGAGGTGTCAAATCGCACGACCTTGGAGGCCAATTGACAGGTCCATTTCTCGAAATCAACTTATCGCCAAATTTTGATTTCAATAAGTCGATGGTTGCGTTCGCCGTATGGCACGTAGCGCCATCCTGTTGAAACCACATCTCCTCCGGATCAATGTCATCCATATTTTCAAACAAAAAATCATTGATCATGGTGCGGTAACGATCTCCATTGACCGTAACGCGAGCTCCGGCCTCATTTTTGAAGAAATAAGGTCCGATGATGCCACCAGCGTGAAAACCGCACCAAACGGTGCATTTTTCTGCATGTAATATTTTAATTATTTTTAACTCATTTCAGTGGAGTATAATTATAACTCTGGATGCACTCGTAAGTATCTCACAAGCACAAAGCATACAGAGGTGACAGAAGGGGAAAACTATATAAGTTTATTTTCCGACTCCCTCTATACGCACAAGCATCGCCAAAGAAATTGAAAAAATATTTTGCATTATTTGTGGTTTTATTTTCTGTATTAACGTATTTTACACAAACTGCTTTGTGGTATTTTATTCTTCCCAACACGAAATGATTGATTTTTGCTTTTCCCACAAACTAATAATCATATTGGAGCTAAAAACTTTCTATTCACAAAACACAATTTTTCCAAAATTTTATTACAATTTTATTTTTTTGTTTTGTTTATTTTCCCTTCTTCGCAGCATTAAGTCTTTATAGTTGTCTCTTTCTTCAACCACCGGCACTTTAGCTGATTTGGACCATTTGCAAATGTCATTTTTTACATGTCTGTTAGTAGTTTGTGTCACAAGTTTAATTATTTTTAATTATATATATTTAGGTATAACATCATTGATAAAATAAACAGGTGGCATTATTAGGGTTAGAGTTTTTTTTTTTTTTTTTTTTTTTTAAAGAGAAGTAACACTCAGGCAATTAGTATGCCTACCAACCCGTAGGTGTGTTACCTTCTTTGGGAAAGGGATAGTGAGAGAGGACAGATGGTGAAAGAGAGAAAGCTTAATTTTTGCAACTCTGATATTGCGCGCTGTGTTAGTTTTTTTTTAGATCAGTGTTGCAGCGCCTTTGATGTCAAGTAGGCGCATTAAATGTGTTTTTAAGCTGTTGTAGCCATTTTATTCATTATTTATTTCGCCGGCGATTTTTGCTACAATACCGACGAAGGAGGGCGCTGTGATGTACATACAGACATTTGCATACACCAGTATCAGTTGCTGCCAGAAATGTTCAGTAACCAGTGTGCTATGCCTTCATCACTTAAACACTCCGACAACAACAAATACAATGGCATACTCTAATGCACATCTGAAAAATGCTGGATGTTATGACTTGTCGGAAGCTGGGCTCGAACCCACGTTCTTAGACATTATTTGCTTTGCAGTCAACGCGCTAACTACTTCAGCCAACAGCACAGTTACAACAATACAACAAAAAAAAGGAATTTTTGTTTGTGTTAAGTCTATCTTACCCTTTGTCAAAAATGATTGTAAACAAAAATTTCATTGAAGCGCTGCACAAAACGGTGAAACTTCATTTAATTGAAACTAAACTAAATACAAGGTGGCGCAAAAATAACCTTCCGATGTTTTTTGGCTGTAATTTAAAAAAATTTTTTTTTTTTTTATTTTAATTTATTTATTTGCAATCTATTTAAAAATAAAAATATTAAGCAAATTTGATAAAAAGTTAAATAATCACAGAAGTTATTTATCCTCATTAGCATAAATAACTATATATGTAGATATAAAAGTGATCAAATATAAATTATAAATATTTTTTAGCTAAAGTATTTATGGTAAATTACTTTAATAATTTTACAGAAAATGAAACATATGTATGTATTTAATAAGAGCTTTTCTTTTATCTATATGGAAGATATAATACATGATATCTTTTTAATCTTCTAATTTCTTCGGAATCATCAAGCAGACTAATAGCAATAGAGTTAACGTGATCGCTTAATCGTTGAACATATCTTGTACTAAATTTGTTTATTTCCTCTTTAATGAATGGAATATTCATATCTTTATGTAGAGTTTTATTGGTTACAAACCAAGGCGCATTGACAATATTTCTAAGTGTTTTTGATTGAAATCGTTGGAGTATTTCAATGTTGGAATCACTTGACGTTCCCCAAAGTTGTATTCCATACGTCCAGATTGGCTTTAAGATGGTTTTATAAATAATTAATTTGTTATGAACAGATAATCTTGATTTTGGTCCAATAAGCCAGTATAACCTTTTAAATTTAGCGTTTAATTGTTTTCTTTTACTGTTGATGTGATTCTTCCAAGTTAATCTCTTGTCTAGATGCAAACCAAGGTAGTTGACTGTATTTGCAGATGGAATTATGTTATTATACAATGTCAAATTAGGACATTGAGCATGCCTCAATGTGAAGGTTACATGTGTTGACTTCAAGGGATTAACTTTAATGTTCCAGGAGCTTAACCAAGTTTCCAATAAATTTAATTGTTGTTGAACGAGTTCAGATGCTTCATTTGGTAAATCACACGATGCTAAAAATGCAGTATCATCTGCATATGTTGCTGTTGTGACCTCATTAATTGTTGGCCTGTCAGAGGTAAATACAGTATACAATACTGGCACAAGAACACTACCTTGTGGTACACCTGCATTAATTTTGAATATATTTGATGTGGCTGAATTAATGTTTACATAGAATGTGCGATCTTCAAGGTACGATTTAAGAAGGAGATAATATGGAGCAGGTAAAAAAGCTTTCAATTTATATAACAGCCCATTATGCCATACTTTATCAAACGCTTGTTGAATATCTATGAACACCGCAGAGCAATACTTTTTCCGCTCAAGAGTCTCTGAGATAACATTAACAACTCTGTGTACTTGTTCTGGAGTTCCATGCTTGTGACGGAAACCAAATTGCTATTCAGGTATAATGTTTTTGTTGTCTAAAATTGGAAGCAATCTCTTAAGGAAAATTCTTTCGAATATTTTGGAAAATGTTTGGAGTAGGCTAATGGGTCTATATGATGTTATATTGTTTTCTGGTTTGTTTGGCTTGAGAACCATTATAATTTCGGCACATTTCCACTGGTAAGGAAAATATTGTAGTCTTAGCATAGAATTGAAAACTAATGTTAGGAACATAACACCTTTGCGTGGAAGATGTTGTAACATCTTTGCAGTTATTTGATCGTAACCAGGTGATTTTTTATTATTGAGGCTTGTTATTTCTGATTTTACTTCGCTTGGTGTCATGTGTTTAATTGGCAGGTGCATTTGGCAAGCTGTATCAAGAAAATTAACAATTTAGAATCATCCGTTCTAACGGCAAATGGGTGAAAAGTCTCTTCTAAATGGGTCGCAAAAGCAGTTGCTTTTTCTTCATCAGATTTGCACCACGTTCCATTGTTAGATTTTATAGGGACGTTTCTTTGCGATGGTCTTTTTATGTACTTCGTTGCATTCCAAAGGCAGTACTCGTGTTTGTTTCTGTCAACACTCAAGTTACGCATATAGTCGCCGAATTGATCATTTTTATACTTATTTATTCGTTGTTTCAGCATTCTTGTAGCACGGCTCAAGTTAGACTTATCCAAAGGATTTCTAGTTTGATGCCAGATTCGCCGAAGTCGTCTTTTATAGTTAATCAGATCTCTCATTTCTGCAGATATTACAACATAGTTATGTGAAGATGGTCTACGCTCTTGGGGAGTAGACAATCGTGCCGCTTCGTGCATTAGATTTGTAAAACTTAGTACAGCGTCTTCCAACTCATCGTTCTTTTTAATTGAAACTCTAAGATTTATATTTTTATCGATCCAATAGGCGAATGAATTAACATCAGTTTTATTTGTAAATATTTGCGATTTCTTAGATACCAATTCTAAAACCGTATTGTAGTTTATTATAATGGGGGAATGGTCAGAACTTAAATCTTCGACATTCAATATATCTAAGTTATTGCTTGCAATGCCATTGTAAATCGCGAAATCTAAAAGATCTGGAATCTTATTTGTATCTGTTGGCCAGTATGTAGGACTTCCACCAGAAAGAATGTTTAAATTATTTTTTAAAATACATTTGTAGAGTTCGCGTCCTTTTGGGTTAACGAGTCTCGATCCCCACCACTGATGTTTAGCATTGTAATCGCCCGCTGCTATAAAGCGCGTTCCAAAATTACAGAAGACTTGTTCATATTGGCCTGCCGTTATACTATGTCTTGGGGGACAGTAAATTGAGTAAATACATACATCTCCGGTATTGCATTTGATTTTGATACCTGCAGCTTGTATAAAGTTTTTTCTGACTGATTCTAAAATATCAAATTTAATTGTTGACTTAACTAATATGGCAGAACCGGCATGCGATCTTTCATCTGGATGGTTTGCTGTAACTAAATCGTAGCCTCTTACTTTAAAGTACGATCGATTGTTAAAATGTGTTTCAGATATTAAGAAAATATCTATGTGCTCAAACTTTAAGAATATTTCAACTTCATTTTGTTTACTTGCCAAACCATTGGCATTCCATACAGCAATTCTTAAATTTATTTGCATATCTTGTCTAAAAGTAGGGACATCATATTCATCATGGTTGAAGTTAATCTCTCCATGTGTTTATCTAACATAATTTCGATGCGTCTCATGAGATTGTCATTTTCAGAACTCGAATTTTGTTTGAGTGTTTCAGAGTATGACATTTGAGAGGACATATTATTTGGCCTGAAACTTGAGCTTGGTTGACTTGGTTTAATTTGAGGATACACATTTTGATTATTAAAATCATTTTGAAAGCCTTGTTGAAAATGTACTCGGTTCGATCGAAACGAAGTTCGTTTCTGAAGAAGATTTTGATATACTTGACATCCTTTGTAGTTTGCTGTGTGATTTTGCAAGCAGTGAATACAACGTGGAGGAACATCTGCATTTTTTTAACATTCAGCAGTTGGGTGGTCTAACCCACATTTAACACATACAAAAGACTTCTTGCAGTATGCTTTGGTATGGCCATATTGCTGGCATATATGACATTGTACTATGTCGTCCGTTTTACGCGGAGGTTCAACCTTGACAACGGCGTTTTGCAAGTATCTTAACTCATAAATTTTCTTATTATCTGGTCTAGGGTCCAAATCAACATAAAACATAGATAATGGTAATTTTGTAGCTCTACTCTTGACATTAACAATTGATCTTACTGGGTGTCCCATCGAAATAAGTTCGGCTTTAATATCTGCAACAGCGGTTGAGAAGTGAATTCCTTTAAGTACGACCCTATAAGAGCGTTCGCTCTTAATTTGATATGTGTGATATTCTATAGTGTTTAAATCTAAGTATTTTGTTACTTTTCTATATGAATCAATTGACTTTATAAACAGTTTTACTTCCCCATTTCTCAATGATTTGTAATGAAATTCAGTGTTTGGAACAACATTCGCTAAACAGAGAACCATTTTGCCTATTTCTGCTACATTTGGTATGAAAATGTTAGGTGGTTTTGGGGTTGCTTCACCGGATTCTGCTACTTCTTCATCATCTGTTTCATCATCACCGAGAGCTGCAAATTTATTATTGCTTGACCAGCTAGGAACATCATTGACTTTTGTTTTTTTGTTGATATTCTGTGTTGTTATTGTTTTCTTACGTTTGTTTGAGGACTTTACCTGCCAGTTCATAACACTGTTTTCACTTGCATCGCTGTCACTGCCTTGTTCATTTTTTTTATTTTTTTTATTTGGTTTCATATTGATAATTAAATGTACTTGCACTGAATTGCAAGAGTAATTTCAAAACCTTTTGTTTGCTATTATTGTTTTTATTGAAATTTTAAGTTCGTTTTAAGAACAACAACAATGTTATGGGATTAGTAAACCAGTAATCCCTTTGTTATTTGTTTTTGTCAAAAAGAATGTTAATCCCTTTGTTATTAATTTTGTAAACAAAATTTGTAGAATATACGTCTGTACTAGATCACTGTTTAAAGCAAACTCCTAAAAAAAAATGAATAACTTTGATTCTTCTTGTGGATTATTTTTATTTGGTCTTTTAATTTTTTTACATTAAGTCGATAACATGATGTCATGTAAATGGCCGCCGCCACATTTGACTGTCATTTGAGCCCTTTTTATGGCATTTTCCATCACTTTGGCCAAAACTTCCGGCGATAGGTCCTCACATTCTTGACGGATATTGTCTTTAAGAGCTGCAAGAGTCTGAGGCTTGTTGACATAAACCCGCGACTTCAAAAAGCCCCACAAAAAGAAGTCTGCAGCGGTCAAATCAGGCGATCTTGCTGGCCAGTGCAAATCGCCAAAACGGGAGATTAAGCGCCCGCGAAATGCATCCTTCAGCATATCGGTTGTGGCACGTGCAGTGTGTGCCGTTGCACCGTCCTGTTGGAACCACGTGTTTTCCAATCTCAATTCATCAAGTTGCGGCAAAAAGAACTCGTTAATCATTGCTCTGTAGCGCTCACCATTCACAGTAACCGTTTGGCCCGCGACATCTTCGAAGAAAAAAGGTCCGATGACTCCTCCAGCGAAAGCAGCACACCATACAGTGACTTTGAGCGGGTGTAATGGCTCTTCGTGGGTTACACGCGGATTTTCAGTGCACCAGAAGCGTAAATTTTCCATATTTACGTACCCGCTAAGATGGAAATGGGCCTCATCACTCATGATTATTTTTGATGAAAAATCATCTTCCTGTTGGTGGTGATTAAGGATGGCTTGAGCGTATGTTAGACGGGATTGGCGGCCAGCAGCTAACAGCTGATGCACCGTCTGGACTTTGTACGGAAACATCTTCAAATCTTGTACCAAAATTCGATGTAAAGACCGTCGACTGATACCCATTTGCGTGGCACGTCGTCTGGTCGATGTCGACGGCGCTTCCATGACATCCTCGGCTACAGCAGCAATATTCTCTGCAGAACGGCTACTCCGGGGTCTGCCACGCCTAGCAGCATCTCGTGTTGTGCCAGTCTCTTCGAGGCGAGCGGCTAAACGTCGCAGTGTTTCACCAGTAGGCGTTGGACGGCCAGGAAATCTGCGACGAAATTCACGTTGTGCCAAAGTCACCGAACGATTATTGGTCAAATAAATAGTCACCAATATTCCGCGTTCTGGAGCAGTGTAGCGTAACATTGTTTATTAACGTGTATTTCGCATGTGTTTACTACACAAATGTCAAAACAGAACTGACATTAGGGGCCAATTGCAAAATTTATGGCATTTTCTGATAGGAGGATTACTTTTGCGCCACCTTGTATGATGATTTGTTGTTTTTCGAGAGCCGCTACACTCCCATCGTCAGTGTTCATGAGTGTTTCCATGTATCCGCCACTGTTTAGGTGGCTCTGTTGAATGTGATTTAAAATTTGTATTTATACAAATAATGTCTAGAAAAAGCATACAAGAGTTATTTGTATTATTATTTGTTTTTACAGTAAACACTGTTTTACCACTATCAATATTCAAATTTTACCATCACTAATTAACGTTAAATTAACCCATTGTTACATGTTGGTTTTATCTCATGTACAATTTTTCTTTCTAATTTTTGTTTTACTTAAGACAAACTTTTTCGGTTTGATTAATACATAAGTATTATTGCTTTTTTGTTTCTTTGTCAACTAGTTAGGTTTTTTTTTATTTATTTGATCAATTTTAACTAGTTATGTGACAGTAAACATTGCAAGGCTCCTGCCAGTAGCTAATTTTTATTTAATGTGATTATTTTCGAACAATTCTGTTGTTAGTGGTTTTTTTAATCCAAAGTGATTATTATTTTTGGCTAAAGTTCGTTGCTTTGGAATATTGTCTCATGTCCAATTCTTTCTGACTAAAAATGTTACGAACTTTAGCCGAAAATTTATATTTTTATATATATTTATATTTTTTTAGTTTCATTGCGAACTTAAGTAAAATTTTTCAACTCCCCTATTTTTTCTAAATTTATTGATATTTTCAAAAACTTTTTTTGTTGAGGTTTTTTTTTAGCTACTCTTTATACATGAATTTCATTGGTGCTAATGCCAAATCATCAAACAAACAAAAGTTTTTGAAAATCTTTGAAAGAAGATAACGAGGCAATCTCGATTAATAAATTTAAAAAATACTTAATATTTATTGATAATATTTAATATACAAGGGTGCTGTTGGCTGAAGTAGTTAGCGCGTTGACTGCAAAGCAAATAATGTCTAAGAACGTGGGTTCGAGCCCAGCTTCAGACAAGTCATAACATCCAGCATTTTTCAGATGTGCATTAGTATGCGATTGTATTTGGTGTTGTCGGACTGTTTAAGTGATGAAGGCATAGCACCACTGGTCACTGAACAGTTCTGGCAGCAATTGATACTGGTGTATGCTAGCGGACATCACAGCGCCCTCCTTCGTCGGTATTGTAGCAAAATCGCCGGCGAAGTAAAATAATTAATAAAATGGCTACAACAGCTTAAAACACATTTAATGCTCCTACTTGACATCAGAGGCGCTGCAACACTGATCTAAAAACTAACACAACGCGCGATATCAGAGTTGTAAAAATTAAGCTTTCTCTCTTTCACCATCTGTCCTCTCTCACTATCCCTTTCCCAAAGAAGGTAACACACCTACGGGTTGGTAGGCATGTTCTTTCCTGAACAACAATATGCTATTTTTTTGTTTGATACATTTTTATTACTTTTACTTTTTATTTGAAAAAGGTTGTTTTTTTTAATTTTTGATAGCTTTAAATTATTTTCAATGTGAAGATAATATTGGAACATTTTAATCATTAGACTAGCAGATTTATGTAAATGATTTAAGTTCTAATAAAGTGATGTTCATATTTTTATAATGCACTCTAGGCAAGAAAGGGTAACAAATTTGTTTCGAAATTCATAATTTATGGCTGACTTCATAAACGCAGTTTGCAAAGCAACACGAGAATGCCTTGTAAACTCATGCTTCCAGTGTTACTTTGCAAGCTGTGTTTATGAAATCAGCCTATACTATGGAATTGAGATAAGAACTAATCATGCATGATCGTGATTAATTTTTTTTTCATCACGTGAAGGTGCGTCCGTAAGACGGTGAGTGGCAATTTTTTTTCTTTAATGTAATTTCTTCCATTTAAATTCTTATTTTTAAAATTTTTTTTCGTATTTCGTGAGGGTGAATTTTCGTCATTGTTACTTTTTCGTCACTCCATACTATGGTGAAGGGTATATAAGATTCGACACAGCCGAATATATCTCTCTTACTTGTTTTGTACTTAAGCAATTTAAAATATTTCTATTACTTTATGTTACAATTCACTGCGTTCAGTTGTTTAAAGGTATTGGTTTTATTTATTATTTTAATTATTTTTAACTCATTTCAGTGGAGTATAATTATAACTCTGGATGCACTCGTAAGTATCTCACAAGTTTAATTATTTTTAATTATATATATTTGGGTATAACATTGATGAAATAAACAGGTGGCATTATTAGGGTTAGAGTTTTTTTTTTTTAAGAGAAGTAACACTCAGGCAATTAGTATGCCTACCAACCCGTAGGTGTGTTACCTTCTTTGGGAAAGGGATAGTGAGAGAGGACAGATGGTGAAAGAGAGAAAGCTATGTTCGTAACATTTTTAGTCAGAAAGAATTGGACATGAGACAATATTCCAAAGGAACAAGAGAAAATTTTAACATCAATTAATTTCAACTTACGCGGCAGAACAGAAACAACGTTGTTTTTCGGGATCCGTTATCAGTGTTTATGTGTGTTTAAGTGTATCGGCCACTGTTTAGGTGGCTCGGTTCAATGTGATTTAAAATTTGTGTTTATACAAATAATGACTAGAACAATAATACGACAGTTATTTGTATTGTGGAAGGTATTTTAGTTGTTTTTACAGCAAACACAACTTCACCACTATCAATATTAAAATTATAACATATCTAATTCACGTAGTGTTTTTAATATTAATAATAATAACCTTTAATTAAAACCAAGTTGTAATATTGGCCCTTAATCTAATAAATCAAACAATAACATACATACATAAACTCCACCCTGAACATTTTTGAAGGCAGTAAGCGCATGCTTGAGCCAGGGAAACTTTCCAACAATGTGGAAGAGACAGAGGTTAGTATTGCTACCTATAGATAATAAGCCGTTATATGACCCCTCCTCTTACCGGCCGCTGTGTATGATAGATACAACTGGTAAACTGTTAGAAAGCATAATTTGTAGAAGATTGGAAGATTATGTTGAAGCTAAAGGTGGAGAAATGGATCAAAATAGTGAAGAAAGCCTAAATACGGCAGACAGGGAACATATTTTTGATACGTTAGCTAGATTAGACATCCCAGGTTATCTACTGGCAATTATATAGGACTATTTCCGGAATAGAGAGTTAGTTTATGATACTGATAAGAGTATTAGGAGGCGCAAGGTCATTGATGGGGTACCTCAAGGATCAGTACTTGGCCCACTGCTGTGGATCGTCATGTACGATGGAGTTTTTAGGTTAAATCTACATGAAAGGGTAATTGAAAGAGCTAGTAGAGGTGGAAGCATAGAATCCAAGGAGTGTCTAAAATACCTTGGAGTCATAAGTGACAGTCGTCTGTCTTTTCATGAGCATGTGCAGTATATTGGCTCCAAAGCATCAAAAACATTATTAACGCTGTCCCATATCATGCGGAATACAAGAGGTCCTAAATATCTGCAGAGAAAATTGCTCACTAGTGTAGTAACGAGTATTATCCTATATGCATCCCCTATATTGTCAAGCGCACTGAGATATTCTACATATGTGCGTCTGATATCCCCTGTGTATAGGCTGACTGCCCTGCGAGTATATAGCGTATTCCGAACTGTTTCGGACGAGGCCGCTTTTGTTATTGCCGGCATTATACCCATCGAGCTAGAGGCCGTGTCGGACGGTACGCTTGGTGTAACTGATTTGTGCCTACGAAAGTGGCAAGAACGATGGAGAGCAACTGATAGGGGAAGGTGGACTTACTTACTTACTGATACCTGACATCAAAACATGGTTAGCAAGGAGACATGGTGACTTGAACTTCTACATTACACAATTTTTGAGTGGACATGGTTGTTTTAGGTCGTACTTGTATCGTTTCGGACATGACAGTGTTCCGGTTTGTCCGAGCTGTGATGTCGTGGAAGAGGCGGAACATGTGTTCTTCATATGTCCACCATTTGCTAGTGGGATGGCGTATTAGAAGAAGTTTTAGGGCGTAGCATTAGACCGGACAACGTAGTTCCAATCATGTTGGAATCTGTGATTAACTGGACGTGTGTATACACATAATTTTGTGAATTTTTTTCTACTGAAACTTCGTAGGTTAGAATAGATTCGCAGAAGAATCGATATAGTTTAGATCGGGTCTAGGACCTGTCCCACTAAGTGACTTAAAGCCTTGCGATAGTTCCACCGGGAACGTTTGGGTCAGTGTAAAGGGGTGTTTTAGCATGTTAAAGTCTCGCACTCCTGGCAAACACCATCACTGCCAGTGTCTTTTGATGATTTCATTCCATGATAAAAAGAACATACATACATACATATATACATATGTATGTACATACGAGTATGTATGAAATAATTAATTTTTGAAATATTTGATATTAATATGTACATCAATTTTGATTTAGCTGCATTATTAACTTTGCACAATTTTTTGTGCAGATAAGTCTAAAACACTGTTATCTTAAATGTACATATGTTTGTATGTACATACATACATACAAACAAAATATATGATTATTAATGACTTGCATTTCGTGTGATTTGTGTGCGATATTTTTTAAATATAAATGGCATAAGTTGGATTTTTATATAAAAAAGTGGCCGCTATATATTTTTTAATGTGTTCATCTAACTTTGATTTTTTATATGAAAATATTTTGAAACTGCCAAAAATATAGTAAATATGCAGGTACACAAAATGCACTTAAACAAGGTTTAGGAAATATAATTACAGAAAATGTGTAATTTTGAGTAGTTAAGTGAAAATGCAGCTAACGTTGATTTTTTGTATGAAAATAATTTAAAAATGCCAAAAAATTTGGGCGATTATCCCAAATGTGCAAGGAGGCATGCAAAAAATGAATTTGTGTGGGATTTTGAATAGTGAGTGAAACTATTAATTTTGTGCAGTTAAGTCAAAAGTGATCTTAAACAAAAGGCAGCTAAATCAAACCTACTCTGTAACGTCTTTTATTGAAAACCCCTTGCATTTACATGTGTATGTGTGTTTATTTCTACTTTTGCTTATTTGAAAGAATGCGCGCAAACATACACACACACTTCCCAAATGAATGCATGTATGAACTGCGTATTTAACAAACTGCATACAATGAATTACTTATTGTATGGCGTCCATATCTATTGTGTTTTCTTTGCTGAAAATGTGTAACACAAATATGTTACTCTCTTTTTCTCTTTACTTCACAAATAAAACTAATACAACAAGCGCTAATTTACGTACAAGTTCGTACAAGAAACAATGATTTTAAAAATTTGTATCATTTGGATAGAAGAATGTACGTCCTTAGTATGTATTTACATACATAAAAACTGTTCATATGTATATAATAAATGAAATGCGCGGCCGAGAATACGTTTATATTTAATATAATAGAAATTAAAATAATTTTAACGTTTTTATATTTTAGTTTGAAATTATTGCTTACAATCAGTGTTGCCAAAAAGGAAAATAGTAGAATGCTACATATATACATATGAGTATGTGGGTAAAAAAGTTATGTTAATATGTTCTATAAGAGAAAAATTTAATATTAATTTAAATGTTAATTATTTTCTTCGACCTTAGAATTTGTAAATATTTGTTCTTTGTTTCAGGCTCTAGGTCATACCAATTATTTATATAAAACTCTTTTTATGTTTTATTAAATTTGTTGTATAAATTTAGGCAATTAATTTTTTTTTTATAAAATTTTTTTTCGATATTTCGAGCACCTTTGGTGCTCTTCTTCAGAAAAAAGCTATAATAAAACAAAAATACAAAAAACAAACAATTGTTAATATTTTTGTAAATAAAAATGTTTTTTTAAACAATAACAAAAAACGTAAACATTAAAAATAAAAGCACAAAAAATCTTAAAGAATGTTTAAAATATACTAAAAACTTCTTTTTTGTTTATATTTTGATATTATGTGTTTATATGCATGCGCGCAATTTTCTGTGTCTGTTTTAAAGTTCATTCGTAAGTTCGCGGGAGATTTAATTATGTGTAACATCTCAATTGTATACCTTGTTTTGTAATTATTTTCTTGTTGTATATTGCTGTATTACTAAAATTGGGAGAGTGTCTATTATTTGCACAGTGGGCTGCTAACTCCGTTTTTTGTTCTCTTGTGCCTTTTTTTGTTTTGCAGTCCGACTTATGTGCTGCTAATCTTGTTCGTAGTTTAGACTTGGTCCTTCCTACTTATACTTTATTACAATTACTAAGCCCATCTCCGTTGCAAGGTATTTGATAAATTACATTGGATTTATCAAATAAATCCAACTTTGTTTTTGTGTTCGCGAATAACATATTAAGTGTTCTGTCAGTCTTAAAAGCAATATTAACGTTTTGCTTATCGAAAATATCCGAGTACGAAATTCTTTCAGAAAACCCAGGAACGTACGTCATTGATTTCAAAATCTTTTCCGTTTTCTCAGTAGGCACTTGGTTGATATTTTCAGTAGCGTGTTTGATAATGTCGTTTGTCATGTTAAACGAAAAACTATTCATTTGTAATATTTTCCTTATCCTACTGATATTTTTTTGATGGTATATGATGTCACTAATCTGCAACACTCCTTTCGTAAAATTCTGTGCTGTGTTAATTTTCACATGTTTAGGATGGTTAGAGTAATAGTTGAGGATGCGTCCTGAGGCCGTTAGATTTATTAGATAAATCCAATGTAATTTATCAAATACCTTGCAACGGAGATGGGCTTAGTAATTGTAATAAAGTATATGTAGGAACGACAAAGTCTAAACTACGAACAAGATTAGCAGCACATAAGTCGGACTACAAAACAAGAAAAGGCACAACAGATCAAAAAACGGCGTCAGCAGCCCACTGTGCAAATAATAGACACTCTCCCAATTTTAGTAATACAGCAATATTACAACAAGAAAACAATTACAAAAAAAGGTATACAATTGAGATGTTACACATAATTAATACTCCCGCGAACATACGAATGAATTTTAAAACAGACACAGAAAATTGCGCGCATGCATATAAATACATAATATCAAAATATAAACAAAAAATAAGCTTTTAGTATATTTTGAACATTCTTTAAAGTAAGATTCTTTGTGCTTTTATTTTTAATGTTTACGTTTTTTGTTATTGTTTAAAAAAACATTTTTATTTACAAAAATATTAACAATTTTGTTTTTTGTATTTTTTTTTATTATAGTTATTTTCTGAAGAGCACCGAAGGTGCTCGAAATATCGAAAAAAAATTTATAAAAAAAAATAAATTGACTAAATTTATACAACAAATTTAATAAAACATAAAAAGAGTTTTATTTAAATAATTGGTATGACCTAGAGCCTGAAACAAAGAACAAATATTTATTAATTTAAATTTGAAATACTATTAGCTAATTCACAAAGTGTTCTATTATGTCATATTTGAGAAAAAAAATTACTATCAATATTAATTTACTTTCAAAAATTCATATAATTCTGATGAAAAAAGTATTTTAGAATTTGTTGTACATACATACATATGTATGTATATAAAAATATAAAAGCAATAAATGAAATGGAAACAGAAGAAAATAATGTGGATTGTGTTTGCATTTAAAATTTAGTTAGTAGTACATAATTTATAACAAAGTTTTTGGGTGTTTTGCTGGACATTGTATTCCTTTAATAATAATTTCCATATCTTTTTCTATCATTTGAATTAAAACTTTATGAACCTGTATTATTCTACTACGTCCAAAACACACTGGACTAATTCCTCTGGCATAAAATGTATACGTATGTATACACGGCTTTGTGTGTGTTTTTTTATTCATTTGAGGTTTGTAATTGCATATGTATTGGTTTTGTTCTGCTAATACGGGGTTGAAGCTGGTTGAAAAATTATGGCTACCAAAAGCGACTCTCTTCACCGAAAATGTCAACAAGCTGCCATGTTATGCCAGCATAATTAATCTAGTGTGGTTTGGCTCAATATGAATTACATACAACACAAAAAATACAAATAATAATGGGTAAATTTTCCTTAAGTTCACTTACATAGGTACATTATGGCTACCTAAAAGTATTTGACAGACTTTTCGTTCGATTTCATCACCATTATGTTATCTCCGGTGAACACGCATATTTTTCGTTTTTTGTTGACAATTATTGCAAACAAAAAACGTCATAAAACCTTTGACATTTCCAAAGAAAAGAAAAAAAGACGTGCGAGTTAAGATGTCGTATCTTATATACAACAACAAAATTATATTATATTTACAAACGTAATTACAAGACATAGACAGACGTACAAAGTCCAGCATTGAATCATAATGATAATATAATTGATGGAAAAACCCATGATGTACAAAACCATATGCTTTGTAAACAGTAAGTAAGCAATTAGGAATAATAATACCCAAACACATGTGCTAACTGATAACAATATATACTTTAAGAAAAATATCTAATTTTGTAAACAGTAAGTAAGCAATTAGGAATAATAATACCCAAACACATGTGCTAACTGATAACAATATCTACTTTAAGAAAAATACCTAATTATGAAAAGAAACACATTTTTGTAACAAAGAATCATTACTAACCGAAGGGTTACTAATACATAAATAAACAAGTAGTATAAATAGTCTTCAAGGAACATTTTTGTTTTTAGTTTTTAAGAGAAATATACCGAATAAAGACGAACGTTTGTCGTTCAAAAAAAAAAGAGATATTTTTCTTTTTTACTCAAGAAAAGGTGTGAAAACCTTAACTCGCGCCACACAACAAGGAAAATAAAAAATATTTTGCAAAAAAATTAAACAAATAATTGAGATATTAAAAAGGAAAATCTAGACGGGAGTAATACATTGCCGAGCAATAATCTTTTAATGCCAGATGTCAAATTCAATTGTCATTTGCTTCACATTTAAATTTTGTGCAAATAGAAAATAAATTAAAAAACACTTACGTACATATAAAAGAGAAAAATCATTAAAATAAAATTGTAATTATAACCTACAGTGAAAAGTTGTTTTAATTAAAGTCATGACTGCAAAAAGTGCAAAATTATTTATATTAAACCTGTAATTATAAAAAAATATAACTTTACGGAAGATTCGTCCACTTCCGCAATATTTACAACCTCAATTATTTGCTTTAAAGCAACTAAAAGTTTAAAATTTTTTTCTTTACCATTCATTTTATATATACAATAAAAGTAACATAAAACTCTCTTCACCAAAATTTTCAAGATATATACCTATGCATTTACTTGTTCGTCACTCGAGATACAAGCTTGAATATTTGCAATATGACACCGTAATGTTGCCGACGCACGAAGGGGGTTTTGATACTAAAAATGGGAATTAATTACAAAATTAAATTTAGGAGAACCGAATAAATTTTTGTACTCGGCAAAAGTATACAACATTCCACATCACTAGTGCAAAAATTTTGTTTTTGAGTTTGTCATTTGACGATTTCCTCGCGTGAGTTAAACTTCTTTGTGAGAAAAGGAGTAAAAAAAATATATTTTAGTAGCACTCAATGTGCTTGTTGTTTATTTGAATATATTCTTAAGACTAATTTACAAAGTGTTACTTAATATCTATTTATACTAGTTGCTTTGTTTACTTACATATATTTCAATATTAATATTTATTTAGGTCAGAAATACTTTTATCAGTTGATAATAATTTTCATTCTTCCCTAAAATGTGTCTAATAGTTAATTTCTTTTGTCTACGAAAATGTGTCTTGTCTTTTGTCCAAACTAATTTGGACAAAATAAGTATTGTTTTTATATAGTATT
The DNA here is from genome assembly GCA_956483585.1 of Gymnocheta viridis. Taxonomy (NCBI): domain Eukaryota; kingdom Metazoa; phylum Arthropoda; class Insecta; order Diptera; family Tachinidae; genus Gymnocheta; species Gymnocheta viridis. Next base: position 62,795,989 of record OY101442.1, on the reverse strand, counting down.
CATTTCATTTTTATAACTATTTACATTGAATTTACCTACCTACCGTACTTATACTTATTGTGAATTATACCTACTTAACCTAACTTGAATTGTCTATTCCGTGAACTCACTGTAATTATTAAAATGTAGTGTAAAGTTGCCCTCACCGTAATGCAGATATCAACCGGTCACACCCATTGACTTCGGGTTTGTTACCGAATTATTTCTCTCAGGATCTGCATTTCGTGAGAACAATTTTAGGCACTTACCTTTGAACTCGCAACCACGTCAAGCCGGAATCGCAGTACATCTTACATTTAATACTTACCATTTCTTACCTAAAATTATATTGTAAATATCTACCAATAAAGGAAGCCTTTGGTATTAACTCACTATAATTTACTGGATCAATTCCTAAAGAAAATAAACCCCCTATAACTAGTAAGTACCCAATTACCAGTTAGATAAAGCACGAAGAACGAATTATTTCTTTCGTCTTTATCCCTTAACCCCCTCACAATTCCAACCATTCCTTGAGTGGTTGAAATTGCTAATTCCCTTGAAGGTTGGCCCTTTGCGTCCTGCAATATTCAGTCCCCAACTAAAAAGGGAATTTTTACATAATTGCCCCGCAATTATTCACTTTAATTTTCTTTGTCTATGAAAATGTGTCTTATCATTAATTTTCTTTGTCTATGAAAATGTGTCTTATCTTTAATTTTTTTGTCTATGAAAATGTGTCTTATCTTTAGTTTGTACGTTTTATCAGTGTAAAGTATATCGTGCGTTAACTCGTGCAATATAAATTTCAACTTTTGGTGTCTTCAAAATTACTTTTGAGTGTTTTCTAAAATGATAATTAAAAATATTCTAATGGAACTTTTAACTTAAGGTTAGTAAGATTAATTTATGTTTTTTGTTTTATGTGTAATTTGTGTTATTATTTTTAATTAATTTTCACGCGTAAGTCTATAAAAAAAGTGGATTTCGGAAAATATCTCGATAAATAGTTGTGAATAAAGCAAAATTAAGAAACAATCTTTTTTTCTAAAAATATAAACGTTTTTGAAAATATTTATGAAAAATTTGTCTGCACTTTTTTGCACATTTTAAAATAAAATTTAAATATATTGTTGCACCTACATATAAAAAATCAACTTGCGAAACTTCAGCAAAAATAAGTTTACAATAATGTTGGCAAATTCTACTACTTTTCATTAATCAATAATATCAAATACTTTTAATTTGGGTACTCAATACTACTCGATAATTTTAACGGATTTTTTGAATTTGTAACGCAGTTTTTATCTTCAAATTGTTTCTTCAAAAAATAAAAATATATCTCCAAATATTATTGGTTTTGCATGTCTTCTATTATTAAATAAAAAATAAATGTAAATCTAACTTTTAATTTAAAGTTAACAACAACTTAAGAAATAATTTAATTGTTCTCAAAAAAAAATATTTAGTTTTGATTTTATTAAAGAATCTTACAACTAGTTGTCTTTTTATACAGTGATGTATTTTTATCCACTTAACTTGCTTAAAAATACAACTCTGAAAGCATTGTGTAACTAGTTTTGAGTATTGAGTAACCAAAAAAGGGAATACTCGGTACCCACTACTCAATACTTATCCAGCACTAGTTAACAAGCTCTTTTGGACCATACCGTAGAGCGCATTTTATCTCGCAAAAACAGTCTAATTGATGCATTAAAGGATAATGAGTTATAGCCCAGACAGTAGGGTTGCCACATGACCTGGACTCGCCTGGATTGTCCAGTTTTTTTATCTTGTCCAGAGTCCAGGAAAAATTACTTATGTCCAGGAAATATTTAGAACAATGCTATTTATAACAATGCTATGTAAATGCGATAGTTGAGCCGCCTACGAATGTATTAAGCAGCTGGCGCCGATTATTATTAATATAAGTTCTGTATCAAAAAGCTCAAAATACCTGTGGAAAAAGTAAGACCAAATATTTTTTTTTCAATTATCCTAAAGACTGAATTTTAAAGATTTTGTTTTGTTATCTTAACTTTTATAATATAATAATCTGAGTATTTAATACATAGATTTCTTTAAATATGAAATATGTATATATACATACATACGTATAAAGACTGAATTAAATGTTACTTTTGTTTTGTTTATCATTAAATGTTCTTTAATAAAATAAAAATATTAATATTACTACTTTTTTATTCGTCCAGGAATTTTTTTAAAATCCAGGCAATTTTTGGTGGGTGTCCAGTAATTTTACTTTTGGTGTGTGGCAACCCTACCAGACAGGCATAGGATTTGTATACTACACTAGTACGGTATACTGCATGTGTGTTAAGCTAAACTACAAATAAACCGTCGATCAAAATGGTATGATGGTTCGTATAATATGAAAATGTTCTTGGTATAAATGTGGTATCTCATTAAACACAGCTTGTTGTTGTGTTAAATAAGAACTGTGTCAACCCAGTCAACTGTGCAGTTATTGCCTCTTCCACAAGGTAGTAACAACACTACATTAGCTGACTAGCCTGCGTCCATAGAAATTGCTTGAAATTCGTGCATGTTGATGATATATTCATATCATGCTTTATTTGAGACTATCAAATATCGTATTCAGTTTTATATTGCGCTTGACATTTTCTTCAAGATTGATCTGTGCCGACAGTGACGCCAGATATTTTCAACAACAAATTTTGTATTGTTGTAGAAACGGTACCACCTGGTTAAATTGAGATTTTAAACATATAAGCAAATGTATAAACCAATATTGTAGTGCACATACAACAAGTCTGTCAAACTAAAATAGTATAAAAAACCGTAGTATATGTACCATGGTATGTAAACCATATATCTGTCAGGGGTATTAAACAGTTTCTGTCTACACACGAAATGCGGCTTTGATGGTAGCTCTGGTCACACACCTTATAAGCAATCATTCCACGATCCGAATGCTACTGACTCATCGGTTTTTATTACATCAATCGTGCCAATAAAATTAATGTGCATTTCTTATGGAGAAAAACGCTTGAAAGTCAATCATAAGTTGGTCCTATCCATGATTGATGGAAAAATATGTAATGTACTTACAGAAACTACTAGTACACAAAAATGCTTTTTATGTGGTCCTATTTCCAAAGAATTTAATAATATTGACAAAATGATTTCTTTGCAAGTAAAAACAGAAAATTTGGAGTTCGGTTTGTCGATTCTACATGGATGGATCAGGTTTTCTGAATGCCTGCTCCATTTGGTATATAAGCTTCCAGTAAAGAAATGGCAAGCTAGATCGGACATCGAAAAACAAATTGTTGCAAAAAATAAAGCACGTATTCAAGAAGAGTTCAAAAATAAAACTGGTCTTATTATTAATCATCTGAAACCTGGCTTTGTAAATTCGAATGAGGGCTTCTTTCTAAATGCGGACATTTCAGTGCAAATTACAAAATTGGACGCAAAATTAATAAGTCAACTGCATTCAATTATGGTTACAGTTTCTAGTGGTTTTCAAATACACACTAATGCCTTTCGATATAGCGCTCTTGATACCTCTACTTGATACTGTATCCCTGGTATTATATGTATGTCCCCAACTATCCATAAATTTTTAATCCATGGACCAGAAATAATAAACCACGCTTTACTACCAATTGGACAGTTGACGGAAGAAGCACAAAAAGCTCGAAACAAAGATTTCAAAAATTTTAGCGAGCATTTTCGCGAAAATGTTCTAGAGAAAAATCAAATGAAGATATATTTAAAATACTATTAGTTACTTCAGATCCAGTAATATCAAATATGAGAAAATTGAAAGAGAAAAAACCCCATAATTTTCCTATGGAAGCAATTCAATTGTTAATATTTGTATCAAATCTCGATGGTGAAGAAGATGCCAATAATGATGATAATGATACCTATACTAATTAGCACAGGGTAGACCAGAGATGAAACTTTGAGGTTATGTTTTGGAGCAAATCAGCTTTTTTGTTCAACGAGTTACTGTGTAAAAGAGATAGCAATATAATGTAAGGATGAGGGAAAATAAACAAAACAAAATTAAGCATTTTGGAAGTAAGAAATAATGAATTGTATTGCAATTTACTTCTTCTATATATCACGAATAATTCTTATTTTATATTATTTTTAATGTTATATAACTTTTTGCATTTATATTGCTTAAATTAATATTTTTCTGCAACTCTTTTTAGTGAGTCAGAAATTAATAAGAATACAAAACCACAACAAAACATGAAAAATTCTTTGTTTACGAAATACTGTGCGACAGATACAGCAATAGCATGCTGTTCGTGTCACCTCTGGTCTACCCTGTGCTAATTAGAGTGATAATGATGATAATAATAATTGATGATGATGATAAAGAATCGGATAAGGAATAGAAATATGTGAATAAATATTATTATTTTTATTTTTTGTTGGAAATATTAAAAATTTTAGCAATATTAAAGGTATGTTTTAAAAAATAAACTAATAGAAAATAAATAAAATTTGTACTAAATAATATTAAAAAATGTATTAGTTTTACTTCTTAAAGTGAATTTGACTGAAAAAAGCTAAAATTATAAACAAGAAAATTAATTCCAACTTTTGGTATCAAAAACCCCACTGTGCGGCGTATTGCTTGTATTCTAAGGTGATCGATTATTCAACATTTTCCAGAAACCGGTTTTCGAATAGTTCGAATATTTGAAATTCTAAAAAAATAGTTACCTTTTTCAAATCCAGGAAAACCCAGTTAAGCGTTTTTTGTGTGCGAAAATTATTATACGAAAGTTTTGATTTTAAATTTAAAAATTAAAGGTTAAACATAAAACTTGATTTCATATCGTCACCTTAAATACAAACGGAAGTAAGAAACCTCACATTTGAAATACACTTTTTGGTTGATTGTGGTTAGTCTTGTCAAACTACATGTTCACGGAGAATTTTAGATTCCTACGATGAAAATAGAAATTTAAACAGGAGTAAATACAAGCGCATGTATTTTTAATGCAAAAAAGTGTAACTATGTATGTATGTATATACACTCTTGTAAAAAAATCGGTGTTGCATTGTCTTGTTCAAAGCTATATAATTCTCTGTTATAAAAAATTAAAAGAAATACTCTATTATTATGGACTTTATAACGTTTTCAGCTTTTCCTTAAAAAAATGGTAGTTATGTCCGATAGCATTTTAGATGATGATATAAGTTAACACATTCCCCGTTTAAACTATCAAAACACACGAGCACAATATTTTCCCACAAACAGCAAGGAATTCAGCTGACAAGGCACAAGCTCACAACACTTCCCCATAAAATAACGATGAACAAGAAATTCTGCTGACGGTGCGTCTGGCCATAATTAAATTGCATTCAAATAAGTATTTCACAATTATTGGCAAACATTAATATTGAATGCTTGTACTTTTAGTTTTTAGTTCTAATTAAGTTTCGAACCAGTAAAGAAAACATAAAAATAATTAATTGGCGCCCGAGCAGGACCAACGGTAGTTAAAGAAAAAATCCGAAAATAAAAAGTAGGACCCGCGAGTTCAGAAACTTAAAAAATTCCTGAAAATATAAAAGTAAGGAAAAAGGCGAAAAATAGTGAACACAAATTTCTGAGCAAGTGCTTTAACAGAGAGGACTGGAAGCCAGCAGCTGGGAAGAGTCCAAGTACAGCAGGAAAAGAATACCTCAGAAGTGCTAAACAATCCAGAGCCCAACGTTGGACATGATTAGGTTAAACTACGTTTTATTTGTGTAAGTAATAATTTTAATATTTTTAAGTGGGTAAAAGATTCTAAAGTGACAAAAGAAATAATTTATATAAAAGAAAAATTAAATATACAAATATTACTAAAAAAGGAGCTTGCAATCAGTTAAATAAAATAATAATACTAAGAGATAAAATAAATTTTATTTTGTAAAGAAAAAAGCTGAGAGTAGAAAAGAATTTACAACAAGTTAAATAAGATTAACAAATTGAAGAAAGTGAAATAATTAAATTAAAGAAACAAATGTTGGTTTTTTAAAATTTTGCAATAAGATGAAGTATTTGAAGAAATTGAAATAATTAATACTTAAATTGAAGAAATTATTTTGAAATAATAAATTTGTTTTACGAGAAACTAAAAGCAACTAATAAAAGAAACAAATTACTCTTAAATTGAAATCAGTGTTAATAATTAGAAATTCTTTTTCTTATATAACATTTTGTAATAAGCTATATTTTCCATATCTTTTTGTAATAGCACAACAAAATTATTATTGTTGAATTCCTTTAACATCAAAAATAATAAAATAGGGAAAATAAAAGTGAAAGAAATAGGTAACAAAGAATAGGAAAATATACTTAGTAATTATTCAAAAATGGCAGACGATGAACAGGAGATTATTAACCAAATAAATCAGATGATACTAGGAGAAGATCAGGATACACGGCCAACCATTTCGCGACAAATACCAATTCCTACTAGCCAACCATCCACTCTAAGGAATGAAGAATTTATTAATGAGGTAGTTCAGCGGGTTTTGAGCCAGATGACTGGTAGGACAGAACAACATATTTCCGACAATCCGGCGACGGCTGACATTAAAAACGTGAAGGAGCTGGACCGAATAACAGATATGGTTAAATGTCTTAGAGAATTTTCCGGATGCGCAGGAGAATTTAACTCATGGCGCAAAACGGTTGATAGGATATTGGAAGCATACACAAATTTTAGGGGCACACCGAAATATTTCGCGATACTTCATACAATAAGACACAAAATTGTCGGCGGGGCTGACACAGCATTCGATTGATATCGAACCCCACTAGATTGGGGACAAATAAAAAAATGTCTTATGCTTCACTACTCGAATAAGAGGGATGTAGGTACGCTCGAGTACCAAATGACTAGCTTGACCCAAAAGCATCGGGATATCGCCACTTTCTATGAGATGGTGTATCAATACTTATCGCTCATTTTAGATAAGTTAGCTTGTCTTGACATTAGCGAGGAGTCAATTCGTGCCATGACTAATTCTTAAAGGGAAATGGCTTTAGACACTTTCATTCGAGGGCTAAATGATGGTTTACCACGATTACTAAGTATTCGTGAACCGGCTACACTCACTCAAGCATTAAATTTATGCCAAAAGCTTGAGAATATGACCTTTCGTCTTAATTTTTTAATTACAAAAGCCTTAACGGCTGGGAACCAATTTCAAAGGACATGGGTTCAGCACTACCACCAGTCATACAATCGCCCTAGTTTTTCTCTACCAAACAGGACAATACCATCTAATTACCATAGATTCGTTAGTAACCAACGTAACTACAATAGATTCAATTATAATCCATCTAATCACAACAGATTTGATAATAACCGATCGTTTGGACAAAATTTCAATAACCAAAATATTTCTACTCCACGACCTGTGCTCATGGAGATCGATAGTTCAAGTCAATTTAGACACAATAATCATAGAGCTGAACTAGCACTAAACTACAATAATAAACGTCCTCTTCATAGCCAAAATTCACATAAAAATAAAATGTAACGAAATTTCCACATTGAAGCAACTCATCCATATGAACCAAATTATGAAAACTTTGACTAAAAGCCTGGAAGTCCTACGCCAACGAATGTAGAGACAAACAATATTTTTCAGAAAATGAAATTGGTATTGAAAATAATATATTATCATAACAAATGATAATACTCCACAAAAATATGATAATGTAAATTTTTTTAATAGCAACATCTTCGCTTCCATTATTCGAATACATAACCAGGCTCCATCAAAAATTATGTCTAGTCAAGTCGTGTTAAAAATACAACTAAAAATGAAAAATTATTTAAAGTATCATCTAATGCAGGTGACATAGAAATAACTCACCACTCCTATATTATTTTTTTTGCCACACTCTAAAGGAATTGGATTTTACATCTTATCTACACTTTCTTCCTTTCTTGGAATCATAGGTAAACACACTCTAAAGCAGTTAAGAGCTACTATTCATACCGATAAAAATCTTATGACAATATTTCCAGGAATGAAAATTCCTCTAAAACAAAGAATTTCCCAAGAAGTAGGTAAACGCAGTAGAATTGCACAGAACAGTTAACACAAGAGCAAAAAATAATACTCAAGAATATAATAAAAAATACCCGAATTTATTCTCAGATCCTGATGAAAGACTAACTTTCACAACTTTAGTAAAGGGTGAAATGCGTATCACCACGAACACTCCGGTTTATTCAAAACCATACACCTACGCAATGGCACAAAAAGGAGAGGTCGAACGTCAAGTCGAGGAACTTTTTGCCAATGGAATAATAAGAAACTCCAAATCTCCGTATAATTTACCTTTATTGATAGTAAACAAAAAGGCTACTAGCTCTGGTGAAAAAAGGTATCGTATGGTAATTGGTTACCGAAAGCTTAATTCGGTCACTATATCAGATAGATATCCAATCCCCGAAATCAATGATGTACTTTCAAATCTTGGCGAAAACAAACTATTGGTCATAGACCTAAAAAGCGGTTTTCATCAAATACCTCTTCGCAAGACAGACGTGGAAAAAACCGCATTTTCCGTAAATTATGGGAAGTACGAATTCCTACGTCTACCCTTCGGACTTAAAAACGCGCCAGCAAAATTTCAGAGAGCCTTGGATGACATTCTTCGTCAGCTTATAGGCAAAAGATGTTATGTATACATCGATGACGTGATAATATTTGGGAAAAATGAGGAAGAGCATCTGCACAATTTGGAGGTAGTGTTCAAGACTCTAGAAAATGCCAACATGAAAATACAAATGAATAAATGTGCCTTTCTTAGGAAAGAGGTAGAATTTTTGGGGTATGTTGTCCATTGTTTTCTTCCGCACTGGAAGGAATAAAAACAAATACAAAAAAGGTAAGTAGAGGCAATTGCAAAAATGCCAACTCCTAAAAACTTAAAAGAGCTCCGGGCATTCCTTGGAATGGCCGGATATTATCCTAAATTCATTAAGGAATACGCAAAGATCGCCAAATCACTTACTGCAATGTTGAGAGGAGAATGTGGGAATATTTCAAAACACGTATCAAGAAATAAATTAATCACTATGAACAAAGAATCACTAGATTCCTTTAATAATATAAAAACTATTTTAACATCAAGAGATATCGTACTTTCGCATCCGAATTTCGAAAAGGATTTCGAGTTTACCACCGATGCATCTGACTTCGCAATTGGAGCGCTACTCTCACAAGACAATAGGCCAATAACATTCATCTCCAGAACGTTAAGTAAAACTGAGGAAAATTATGCTCAGAAAATGACAGAAGATATAGAAAACATAGATAGACAAAAAGAAATCGTAGTACTAGCACATAGACGAGCACACAGAAATTACAAAAATAACGCTCAAGAAATACAGACAACGTATTTTTGGCCAACCATACGCACCATGTGTAAAAAAGAAGCACAAGACTGTGAAATCTGTCTTACAAACAAATACGAAAGAAGACCAAATAAACAACCAATTGGAGCAACACCGATTCCAAATCACGTGGGAGAACACATTCACTTAGATTTATTTTATATGAACGGAAACACATACATCACCACAACTGATAAGTACTCAAAATATTGCTATATACGAGAAATTCCAAATAAGAAAAACATACACAAATACATCGAAGAAATACTATCGCAAATCTATCCAAATGCTAGATTCATAATGACTGATAACGAAGCAGCATTATCAAGTATATGCGTAAAACAGGTTTATGAAAAACTACATATTGAGCATACGCTAACGCCAACATACCATTCAACAACAAACGGTCAAGTGGAACGCACTCATAGCACGCTGATCGAACTCACTAGAGTCCTAGCTCAAGAACACAATTCTTCACCAGGAGACGAAATCTTTAATGCCGTTCGACAATACAACAAAACAATACACTCAGTCATTGGAGAGAAACCCGAGGACGTGTTTTTTAACCGGGGAGCACATCCTGATATTAAAGAAAAACTCGAAATAAACCAACAGAAAATACTTCTATATCACAACAAAAATCGTAAGAACATCACATACCAAGCAGGGGACGTTATATACTCCAAAACGCACCGACGCAATAAAAACGTAAGGAAATACTCAAAACACATTGTAAAGGAAGATAAAGGTAACACAATAATTACAAACAAAAATATTGTTATACATAAGGATAATATACGAGTACAAACATGCAAAGAATAATAATATTATTATATATATCCGATGCATTCGGTAACAGACTGAATGAGCAAGTGCTTTAACAGAGAGGACTGGAAGCCAGCAGCTGGGAAGAGTCCAAGTACAGCAGGAAAAGAATACCTCAGAAGTGCTAAACAATCCAGAGCCCAACGTTGGACATGATTAGGTTAAGCTACGTTTTATTTGTGTAAGTAATAATTTTAATATTTTTAAGTGGGTAAAAGATTCTAAAGTGACAAAAGAAATAATTTATATAAAAGAAAAATTAAATATACAAATATTACTAAAAAAGGAGCTTGCAATCAGTTAAATAAAATAATAATACTAAGAGATAAAATAAATTTTATTTTGTAAAGAAAAAAGCTGAGAGTAGAATAGAATTTACAACAAGTTAAATAAGATTAACAAATTGAAGAAAGTGAAATAATTAAATTAAAGAAACAAATGTTGGTTTTTTAAAATTTTGCAATAAGATGAAGTATTTGAAGAAATTGAAATAATTAATACTTAAATTGAAGAAATTATTTTGAAATAATAAATTTGTTTTACGAGAAACTAAAAGCAACTAATAAAAGAAACAAATTACTCTTAAATTGAAATCAGTGTTAATAATTAGAAATTCTTTTTCTTATATAACATTTTGTAATAAGCTATATTTTCCATATCTTTTTGTAATAGCACAACAAAATTATTATTGTTGAATTCCTTTTACATCAAAAATAATAAAATAGGGAAAATAAAAGTGAAAGAAATAGGTAACAAAGAATAGGAAAATATACTTAGTAATTATTCAAAAATGGCAGACGATAAACAGGAGATTATTAACCAAATAAATCAGATGATACTAGGAGAAGATCAGGATACACGGCCAACCATTTCGCGACAAATACCAATTCCTACTAGCCAACCATCCACTCTAAGGAATGAAGAATTTATTAATGAGGTAGTTCAGCGGGTTTTGAGCCAGATGACTGGTAGGACAGAACAACATATTTCCGACAATCCGGCGACGGCTGACATTAAAAACGTGAAGGAGCTGGACCGAATAACAGATATGGTTAAATGTCTTAGAGAATTTTCCGGATGCGCAGGAGAATTTAACTCATGGCGCAAAACGGTTGATAGGATATTGGAAGCATACACAAATTTTAGGGGCACACCGAAATATTTCGCGATACTTCATACAATAAGACACAAAATTGTCGGCGGGGCTGACACAGCATTCGATTGATATCGAACCCCACTAGATTGGGGACAAATAAAAAAATGTCTTATGCTTCACTACTCGAATAAGAGGGATGTAGGTACGCTCGAGTACCAAATGACTAGCTTGACCCAAAAGCATCGGGATATCGCCACTTTCTATGAGATGGTGTATCAATACTTATCGCTCATTTTAGATAAGTTAGCTTGTCTTGACATTAGCGAGGAGTCAATTCGTGCCATGACTAATTCTTAAAGGGAAATGGCTTTAGACACTTTCATTCGAGGGCTAAATGATGGTTTACCACGATTACTAAGTATTCGTGAACCGGCTACACTCACTCAAGCATTAAATTTATGCCAAAAGCTTGAGAATATGACCTTTCGTCTTAATTTTTTAATTACAAAAGCCTTCACGGCTGGGAACCAATTTCAAAGGACATGGGTTCAGCACTACCACCAGTCATACAATCGCCCTAGTTTTTCTCTACCAAACAGGACAATACCATCTAATTACCATAGATTCGTTAGTAACCAACGTAACTACAATAGATTCAATTATAATCCATCTAATCACAACAGATTTGATAATAACCGATCGTTTGGACAAAATTTCAATAACCAAAATATTTCTACTCCACGACCTGTGCTCATGGAGATCGATAGTTCAAGTCAATTTAGACACAATAATCATAGAGCTGAACTAGCACTAAACTACAATAATAAACGTCCTCTTCATAGCCAAAATTCACATAAAAATAAAATGTAACGAAATTTCCACATTGAAGCAACTCATCCATATGAACCAAATTATGAAAACTTTGACTAAAAGCCTGGAAGTCCTACGCCAACGAATGTAGAGACAAACAATATTTTTCAGAAAATGAAATTGGTATTGAAAATAATATATTATCATAACAAATGATAATACTCCACAAAAATATGATAATGTACATTTTTTTAATAGCAACATCTTCGCTTCCATTATTCGAATACATAACCAGGCTCCATCAAAAATTATGTCTAGTCAAGTCGTGTTAAAAATACAACTAAAAATGAAAAATTATTTAAAGTATCATCTAATGCAGGTGACATAGAAATAACTCACCACTCCTATATTATTTTTTTTGCCACACTCTAAAAGAATTGGATTTTACATCTTATCTACACTTTCTTCCTTTCTTGGAATCATAGGTAAACACACTCTAAAGCAGTTAAGAGCTACTATTCATACCGATAAAAATCTTATGACAATATTTCCAGGAATGAAAATTCCTCTAAAACAAAGAATTTCCCAAGAAGTAAACGCAGTAGAATTGCACAGAACAGTTAACACAAGAGCAAAAAATAATACTCAAGAATATAATAAAAAATACCCGAATTTATTCTCAGATCCTGATGAAAGACTAACTTTCACAACTTTAGTAAAGGGTGAAATGCGTATCACCACGAACACTCCGGTTTATTCAAAACCATACACCTACGCAATGGCACAAAAAGGAGAGGTCGAACGTCAAGTCGAGGAACTTTTTGCCAATGGAATAATAAGAAACTCCAAATCTCCGTATAATTTACCTTTATTGATAGTAAACAAAAAGGCTACTAGCTCTGGTGAAAAAAGGTATCGTATGGTAATTGGTTACCGAAAGCTTAATTCGGTCACTATATCAGATAGATATCCAATCCCCGAAATCAATGATGTACTTTCAAATCTTGGCGAAAACAAACTATTGGTCATAGACCTAAAAAGCGGTTTTCATCAAATACCTCTTCGCAAGACAGACGTGGAAAAAACCGCATTTTCCGTAAATTATGGGAAGTACGAATTCCTACGTCTACCCTTCGGACTTAAAAACGCGCCAGCAAAATTTCAGAGAGCCTTGGATGACATTCTTCGTCAGCTTATAGGCAAAAGATGTTATGTATACATCGATGACGTGATAATATTTGGGAAAAATGAGGAAGAGCATCTGCACAATTTGGAGGTAGTGTTCAAGACTCTAGAAAATGCCAACATGAAAATACAAATGAATAAATGTGCCTTTCTTAGGAAAGAGGTAGAATTTTTGGGGTATGTTGTCCATTGTTTTCTTCCGCACTGGAAGGAATAAAAACAAATACAAAAAAGGTAAGTAGAGGCAATTGCAAAAATGCCAACTCCTAAAAACTTAAAAGAGCTCCGGGCATTCCTTGGAATGGCCGGATATTATCCTAAATTCATTAAGGAATACGCAAAGATCGCCAAATCACTTACTGCAATGTTGAGAGGAGAATGTGGGAATATTTCAAAACACGTATCAAGAAATAAATTAATCACTATGAACAAAGAATCACTAGATTCCTTTAATAATATAAAAACTATTTTAACATCAAGAGATATCGTACTTTCGCATCCGAATTTCGAAAAGGATTTCGAGTTTACCACCGATGCATCTGACTTCGCAATTGGAGCGCTACTCTCACAAGACAATAACATTCATCTCCAGAACGTTAAGTAAAACTGAGGAAAATTATGCTCAGAAAATGACAGAAGATATAGAAAACATAGATAGACAAAAAGAAATCGTAGTACTAGCACATAGACGAGCACACAGAAATTACAAAAATAACGCTCAAGAAATACAGACAACGTATTTTTGGCCAACCATACGCACCATGTGTAAAAAAGAAGCACAAGACTGTGAAATCTGTCTTACAAACAAATACGAAAGAAGACCAAATAAACAACCAATTGGAGCAACACCGATTCCAAATTACGTGGGAGAACACATACACTTAGATTTATTTTATATGAACGGAAACACATACATCACCACAACTGATAAGTACTCAAAATATTGCTATATACGAGAAATTCCAAATAAGAAAAACATACACAAATACATCGAAGAAATACTATCGCAAATCTATCCAAATGCTAGATTCATAATGACTGATAACGAAGCAGCATTATCAAGTATATGCGTAAAACAGGTTTATGAAAAACTACATATTGAGCATACGCTAACGCCAACATACCATTCAACAACAAACGGTCAAGTGGAACGCACTCATAGCACGCTGATCGAACTCACTAGAGTCCTAGCTCAAGAACACAATTCTTCACCAGGAGACGAAATCTTTAATGCCGTTCGACAATACAACAAAACAATACACTCAGTCATTGGAGAGAAACCCGAGGACGTATTTTTTAACCGGGGAGCACATCCTGATATTAAAGAAAAACTCGAAATAAACCAACAGAAAATACTTCTATATCACAACAAAAATCGTAAGAACATCACATACCAAGCAGGGGACGTTATATACTCCAAAACGCACCGACGCAATAAAAACATAAGGAAATACTCAAAACACATTGTAAAGGAAGATAAAGGTAACACAATAATTACAAACAAAAATATTGTTATACATAAGGATAATATACGAGTACAAACATGCAAAGAATAATAATATTATTATATATATCCGATGCATTCGGTAACAGACTAATAGACTTAAAAGACAAAAAATATATAATGATAGAGACTGACCCTGTATACGTTTTTCAGGACACAGCGTTCTTATACCATATGACAAACCTTTCTAGAATCTTGACACCCTACGAAAACATAGTACGATTTGCATATAATTTAGATAAAACTCTGCAGAATATTTGTTGATAACTAAAATAGAAAATCTGAAGTCACAACTACTTCCTAGAATCTCCAGAACTAAACGTTCACTTAATTTTCTAGGATCAGCCCTCAAACTTATTACAGGAACACCTGACCACGATGACCTAATCGAAATCAAGACAGGATTGAATATGCTAATAGAAAATAATAATAAACAAAAGAAAATAAACTCTGAATTTGAAAAAATATTAGAAAGAATTAGCCCCGAATCTATTTCAGAACATTTAATACTTACCGAAGTATACAACGAACATTCTATCGCTACAATGATTAATTTCGCAAAAGACGGAAACTTTTATTCCGGAACTTTAAATTTAAAAGATATTCAACAAATAGTGTCTAATGAAGCGTTAGATCTACCTATAATAAATATATTAGAATATGCCGATATTAACGTTTTTTATTTGCATCACACAATTGTAAACACCTATAAATACCCATTATTAAAAACGAAATGTAAGCTATTTAATTTGTATTCACTAGCATTTAAGCACGGAAAACTATTACTAGACTCTAGAATAGCAAAATGCAATAATAAATTTACAAGTATCGAAAAATGTAAAAATTATCTAGGAAACTTTATATGCAAAATTAAGAAACCGGACAGCTGTACTATTAATGTATTAGAAAACAGGCCAGCCAAATGCGAAGTAATACATGAAAATAACGCACCGCTACAAGTACTCGAAAGTGGAAACATCATTACAGATTACGAACACACCTGGAATAACGTAAAAATAAATGGACCTAAACTAATACAATTCAATTACTCAACAAATCTAGATGGAAAACAATACTACAACCACCAACAAGCACTCAAAGATGACATACATAACCAACACGACGAACAATTACAAATAATGCGCATCTTAGAATCTAATGGTAATTACAAATTTAACAATATCCAAGAAATATCAACCTTCCTGATACCCATCGAAGAACATCCAGTCAAATACACATTTTATTTCATATTGGCATTACTAACTTATGGTATGATTAAATTCTGCAAATGCTACAGGATAAAGAAAATAGAAACACAAAGGGAAAAAATCGACGAATTATATGAAATAGAACTTCTCAAGCTCCGACAGAGACAATATACAGTTTAAAACGAGGACGTTTTTTTTAAGAAGGAGGAGAGTTAACATCTCTTATTTTAAGATAGTAATAACAAATCCATAAATTCAAATATAACTAAGATAGTAATAAAAGATGATAACAAATCCATAAACTCAAATGTAACTATTCTAAGCTAGAGATAAGACAAACATCATAAATACAACTATTGTAACGATAAGAAACACATTTTCTCTTTTCTAACTTAATACAAATAACTCAAAACATGTTTTACTGATAAAAAAGGTACTAGTAACCTAAACAAAGAAAAACATATTTTGAGTTAGAACAAAGAAACATTAAACATAATTATTATTATAAATAGATGCTAAGAAAAATACGATAGTTAGTTTTTTTACTGTTACTGAGAGAACACTGAAGATGGCACATAGCCGAAACCGGTCTGTTTATCAATCAAATTTGACGTGGGATGACGGAAATTCATTCCAAATTGCATCAAACCCCGTCGGAAGAAAAACACAACACTTAACGATAGTTAGTCTTAAGAATATATTTAATAAAGAAACGCACATTTCGGTGCAGAAAAAAAGAAAATATATTTTTTTTACTCATTTCCTATAAATTGGAAATTAACTTGCGCATTCTTTCAAATAAGTAAAAGTAGAAATAAGCATACATACACATGTAAATGCAAGGGGTTTTCAATAAAAAACATGAGCGGTATTCAGTGGCGGTATTCAGTGTTTGGTGCAAATGCTCTTGCGAAAGTGCAAATGCAAAATATCGTAGCTCTTTTGTGAAATCCAACAACAAAATACACGGAGTTGCCGTTAAATTTTACAAAAAAGCTACGATATTTTTCATTTGCACTTCCGCAAGAGCATTTGCACCAAACACTGAATACCGCCAGTGTTTAATGCAAATGATCTTGCATAAGTGCAAATGCAAAATATCGTTGCTTTTTCGTGTATTTTGTTGTTGGATTTCATAAAAAAGCTGCGATATTTTGCATTTGCACTTATGCAAGACTATTTGCATTAAACACTGAATACCGCTATGGAGTAGTTTTTATTTAGTTGCCTATTGTTTAAGAGCTCTTTTGACTTAACTGCACAAAACTAATAATTTCAATAGTAGTAGCACTCATTTTCTCAATTATACATACATATAGTATGTAACATGTTAGAACTGTTTTCGTAATACTAGTTCTTACACAAGTGCACGTCTTTAATACCTACATCTAATTAAATAAATAATTAAATATTACATATAGAATCATTAAACAAATTAACTAAACCAGACATAAAAATACATTATTAATAACCAAACATTAATACACATTAAAACCAGTAAATAAGCAAAAGAAATAAAATTAAATAAACAGAAGAAAACATACAAACATAGTTACACTGACAGTAAATTTTTTGCATACAAATTTGTGTTTATTATTTCCATACATACATTATTACATATGTACATAAGTACATGTTAAAAATAATTAAACATTAAAACACAAAAATAATTACATAAGTACATAAATAAAGAAGTATTTTAAAAAACATATAAACAAATATAAAATACAAACCGAATACAAGAATAATTTGTACATATTACATAGTACAAACATATGTATAAGGTTAATAAAAATATATTTGCGACTACAACAACAACGATACCAACCAACTCAGCACACGTCATTGCGGGAAGAAGACACAAAAAGAAAAAAACACAAGAGATTTTTTTTACTCTTGTGAAGGTTTGTAAGCTATACCCAGCAAACAAGGTGTCTGTATTTTTACAACTTACATAAATTTTTTGATTTCCTAATTTACAAGTATGTTTGTGTCTTCGGTGTAAAACAATAAATTAAAAAGCATCGTAAAACTATTTTACAACACGCCCACCCACACCAATTATATTACAGAAAAAACTTTAAAATTTATTGCTTGTGAAGAACAAGTACTGCCGAACACGTAGTGTAGTGCTTATATTTACTTGTAAGAGACCCAGTTGGAAATTTGGTCTGCTGGAACAAAAAATTTATTTATTAAATCTAAGTGAAAAATCTTTAAGTTTTTATTAACCCTTTTATTACCCAAACCCCTTTTTAACCCAAATTTAAATAAATAAAAACCCAATTATGTCTATTTTAATAAATTTAGCCAATGATTTAGAAAATTATATAACAGATTTGAAGTCTTTTAAAGAGGACTACAAAGAGGCAAAGGATTATTCCCAATCTATACCCGCCCTTAACTTCAAAAATAGGGAATTAGAAAATTTATGGTCAGATATTGACAAAAAATTTAAACAGATTAGGGAATCTCCTGATATAAATGACCCGAAGCAAGCTGGTATCATTCAATTTACCCTAACAACCAGAAATGTCAGAGCTGCTAAGAAATTTTATAGAACCTCAGTGATAGTAATTGAAGAGTCCATTGAGAGAATTTCTAAAGAAAACGAAACGTATCTCCTTTCACCCGATGCTTTAGTGACGCAATCCAAAGATTCAGTTTCTTTCAATGTATCTCTTTGCGACATGCCAATATTTAGTGGAGATTTCAAGAATTGGGCTTCATTCAGAGATCTCTTCAAAGCCATGTACGGCAGTAATAACCGTTTAAGTGGAATGGAGAAGCTCTTCACTTAAAACAAAAAACTAGCGACGAAGCCAAAGAAATAGTAGACAACGCACCCTTAACAAATGATGGTTTTCTTATTGCGTGGAATCAATTTGTTTCTCAGTATGAGAACAAAAGAATGCAAATAAATGCACAATTAATAATGCTTTTCAATTTACCCACTGTGAACACCATATGTAGTATTTCAATAAGAAACCTCCAGAGAAAGATGAATTGTTGTATTTCAAATTTGAATGCGTTAGAAATAGACACAGATCACTGGGATCCTATTTTTGTATATTTGTGATCGACAAGATTACCCAGAGAAGCCCGAAGAGAGTTTGAAAAAATACTTAAAGAGTGTGCGGAAATGCCATCGTGGACTGATCACGATTTGTTTTTAACAAATACAAGAGCAACCCAAAACCCAAGAGAATAAGAATCTCCACGATAAAAGAGGAAAAACGTTTTACAATGTAACCCATTCGAATAAAGATAACCACTCAAAAATGAAAACCCAAAATGATTTACTCACCCTATCAGATTCGCACAATGTTAGAACATTAGGCATACGATGGAATGCGAAGGAAGACTCATTTTTCTTTAGAGTTCCAATAATTGAAAGGAAATCAGCGTACACAAAGCGAACTGTTTTGTCAGACATAGCTCGTCTCTTTGACCCAGCTGGTTGGTTAGCGCCCATTGTAATTTCTGCTAAGATTATTACGCAGCAAATATGGCTAAGACAATACAGCTTGGGATGAATATCTAACCTCACTCACTCTAATTAAATGGCACAAATTTTTGCACTTCTATTATACTATTGAACAAATTCGTATTCCAAGATGGATTAATTTTTCACCCTCAGCAATCGAGTCTCATGGCTTTTCAGATGCTTCTGAAGAGGCTTACTCAGCAGTATTATATGGTCGAATTATACCCGTAAGTGGACCTTGTAGCGTAACCCTACTTCTGTCTAAAACGAGAGTTGCACCCATCAAAATAATCTCGTTACCAAAACTGGAACTTTGTGGTGCGGTGTTGTTGGCTAATATTATCCATAATTTAATAACCCAACTCAACTTACCGCAACATCAAACGTATTTCTGGACAGACTCGTCAATAGTCCTTGCTTGGCTCAACAAACCACTAAACTCATGGAACACTTTTGTGGCAGACAGAGTTTCTACAATTTTGGAAACTGTAGGCACAGGCAACTGGAATCATGTTGCCTCGCACGATAACCCAGCTGATGTTGCTAGCCGAGGATGTAATGCGGAAGAGTTAAAAGAAAATAGGCTGTGGTGGACTGGACCGCCATGGTTGAAAGAACTTGAAAGAAAGGGTGCTGTTGGCTGAAGTGGTTAGTGCGTTGACTACAAAGCGAATAATGTCTAAGAACGTGGGTTCGAGCCCAGTTTCAGGCAAGTCATAACACCCAGCATTTTTTCAGATATGCATTAGTATGACATTGTATTTGTTGTTGTTGGACTGTTTAAATGATGAAGACATAGCACTGGTCTCTGAACAGTATCGGCAGCAATTGATACTGGTGTATGCTAGCGGACATCACAGCGCCCTCCTTCGTCGGTATTGTAGCTAAATCGCCGGCGAAGTAAAATAATTAATAAAATGGCTACAACAGCTTAAAACACATTTAATGCGCCTACTTGACATCAGAGGCGCTGCAACAATGATATAAAAAAAACTAATACAACGCGCAAATCAGAGTTGTAAAATAATTAAGCATTCTCACTTGCACCATCTGTCCTCTCTTACTATCCCTTTCCCAAAGAAGGTAACTCACCTACTGGTTGGTAGGCATACTAATTGCCTGACTGTTACTTCTCTTTAAAAAAAACTCCTTCAAAATGGCCAACAACACATAAACCCTTTGAAACTCAAGCTGAAGCTAAAATTAGTCAATCGTTCTCGACTACAGTCACTATCAACGCACCCTTGGAAAATAAAAATAACACTAATCCAGACATATTGTTAAGATTTTCAACATGGTCAAAGGCTCTAAAGTAATGTCATATGTTTATCGATTTACTGATCGCGCATTATGTTCTCGAACCCAAGCAATATGAAATGATAGAATTATATTTGATCGAAATAATTTTCAATCAAGTGAAGAGAGGATTGCAAAAGTATCAACCCACACTAACATTGAACTTGATGCAAGCGAAATAAAATCGACCCATAATAGACTCATTATTCTATGTCAGACCAAATATATTGAAGAAGAATATAATTGTCTGAAAAGGAAACACCCAATTCCAAGAAACAGCCACTTACTCACCCTAACACCATTCTTAGATTCTGCCAATATTATGCGTGCAAACGGTCGATTGGCCAGCTCCAACAGTTTGTCTTATGCAGAAAGACACCTGATTTTGTTACCCTATTCATGTCAGCTTGCGAAATTATTAACCCTACATATGGTGACTCTACATTGGGGAAATCAACTTATGCTGAGGGTACTAAGGTCTGGCTATTGGTTCCCGAAACTTCAGAATCTCATTAGCTCAGTAATACACAAATGTGTCCCATGCACAAGGTATAAGAATCGACAAGGTACTCAATTTATGGCAGCTTTGTCGCCAGAACGCACCCAAATTACAAGACCCTTTTGCAATGTTGGAGTTGACTTTGCCGGGCCATTTGATATTAAAGTTTACAATGGCAGAAACTGTAGAATTACAAAAGGGTATGTGTGCGTTTTTGTTTGCTTTGCAATAAAGGCCATACATTTAGAACCTACATCTGACCTGTCAACCCAAGCCTTTATGGCAGCATTCGCTTGATTTTTTACGAGGCGGGGATGCTCTGCCGGCATATATTCCGATAACGGAAAAAAGTTTGTTGGAGCGAAGCAACTACTGAAGAAGGAACGACAGGAATTCGTGAAACATTTGAAAGGAGCTGTAGAATCTATCAACAGTTTCCAAAATTTGGCGTGGCACTTCATACCCCCAGGAGCACCACACATGGGTGGTCTACGGGAAGCAGGAGTTAAAAGTTTTAAGTCCAACCTAAAAAAGTTGAATGTATTGAAATATACATTTGAAGAGCTAGCGACACTTTTAGCTAAAATTGAAGGATGCCTAAGCTCACGATCCTTAAGCCCGACAAGTGAAAATCCAGAAGATCTCAACCCTTTAACCCCAAGTCATTTTTTAATAGGTTCGAAAATACTTACCCCTGCAGAACACGATTGTATTAACGACAATATTTCTCTAGCAAATAGATGGCAAAGGCTGAAAAATCAACACCATACTTTTGGCTACTTGGACGTGTAGCAAATACCTACCCTGATTCTGATGGACGCAATCGTGTCGTTGATTTACGCACAGCTATCGGAACTTTAAAACGTCTTATCACGAAAGTTGTGGTTTTACCCATTAACTAAATATATATTGTCTAACATACACTTGCATACTTACCCGTAACCCTCATAATTAACCCATTTACACTAACCCAAGCTTAATACATCACGGTCTGATACACTGGTCTCTCCCTCTTGTATTAAACTCACTCACTTTTTAATTTACATAATCTTTCATCTCATACCGCACTGATCATGGCACCCAATAGCAAGCGTGGCAAGTCTAGTCGCTCGTCTAAACTCAGTCAGATGGGAAACACCGTCAAAAACAGCGTCATCGGTTCAAGCACACTGAGCCGAAACGTCATTTTGGTTGCGGAATTTGCAAGGAAGACCATCGCTTAATAGGTTGCAAGAAGTTTAACAAACTTGATTTAGCGGAAAAATATAAAACAGCGGTGAAAATGATGTTTATAGCCAGGTGTTGAAATCTAACATAATTCGTGTTGATGGTGGATCACTAGACGCTCAAGACTCATCGCTTGGCTGGCTCATTATGGGCTCCTACTCGAGCTAACCCTTTTTATTCAAAACCCTAAGTATTATTTACTATTTACTTACCCATATACCCTTTTTTGATTTTGAATCTTTACTAAAGTCCGTTCTTTTCTTCCAGGCTTCGATGCGGCGAGCTTGTTCACCATAGTGAACAAATCTACACATTTCCAACTTTGGTTGTATAAATAATACCCCAAGAAATGCATCCAACTTCGGGATCGAAAAAGAAAAACAAAGTCCTGAGATCTATTCAGTTCGTTTTTTACCAGAAACCCGATTAGTTACGATCATCGTCTTATACATAATTAAAAACCCCAAATCGTCAAGCACATATGCACAAACAATTAATATTAAAACCACAAACAATTAATATTAAGAACACAAACAAGTGAACAACAAACATAGTGACATTTTATTAACAAAAGATTCAAACAATCAACAAATTAAAACAAATATTACACACATTGAGCATATACATACATATGTATGTACATATGTATGTATGAATTTAATTAAATTTCAAAATTGAATATTACTTATAATTAACCTAAAATTCTAAATTCTTACACCATAAATCTTATGACCTAAAATTAATATTGCTTCTTATACCCTGTATACTTAAA
This sequence comes from Gymnocheta viridis, assembly GCA_956483585.1. NCBI lineage: Eukaryota > Metazoa > Arthropoda > Insecta > Diptera > Tachinidae > Gymnocheta > Gymnocheta viridis. The sequence continues at coordinate 62,772,679 of OY101442.1, read as the reverse complement.
ACCTCCGTACATTAAGACCAGAAAGGTCAATATATATGTACGTTTTATAACTTTTAAGGTCAATAAATATAAATGTACGTTTTATAATGTTTAAGAAAAGACACATACATACATATGTATGTACAATAATGTATCTTATTAATTTTATAAAGTTGGTAGAATTACTGCTGTCACCCTGTAACCCGTTTAAATACACACTGTGGCATTAGATTTAGCCAATCTTTAGACGATTAGATGGAATAATCATCCACATCTAAACACCAACTCCAAAATGAAGTGATGGAAATCCATTTTGGAGGTGTATAATTACGTAGTAGCAGATGCTCTATCAAGAATACAACCTGAAATAAATTCGCTTACATCCACAGCCCATAGATGCGAAAGCTCATCACATGATTTGATAGTCTGTGCCAAAACACCAATTAATGTATTTAAAAATTAAATATTCTTCAAACAGGACGAAACAGCATCATATCAGTTTAAAGTAATTTTTCACACGATTCATAGGCACACTATGGAACCTTTCTACAATGAACAAATTCTTTTATCATATTTAAAAATATATCTCGATCCATCTGTAATTAACGGAATTCATACAGAAGAAAGGATAATGGGAATTATTCAAAATATTTAACCACAACATTTTGGTAACTACAAAACTCGATACACACAGAAGATTGTCAATGATATTACTAAGAACAGGACAAAGAAAACATAATTTTAGAAACACATTTGCGCGCTCATAGGAAAGCTATAGAATATAAATCACAAATTTTAGAAGAAAACTTTTTTCCAGACATGCTCAGTAAAATAAAGAATATTATAGCAAGGTGTACGATATGTAAAGAAAATAAATATGATCGACACCCTAATAAACCCAAACTGGGAGAAAAACTCCTACCGACGTATCCCGGTCACACTTTTTACATAGATTTGTTTCTGACAAAGGGCAAGGTAATACTAACGGCTCTTGATAAGTTCACAAAATATGCCCAGACAAAAATTTTAAAAAGTAGATCAGTTGAGGATTTTAGGAAGCCACTTAGGGAGATAATATTATAATAGACAATGAACCTTCACTAAATTGAGCCGCGATTAAATTAATGATGGAAGATGAGTTAAGGACATAGATTTATACAACACCGCCATATAAGAGACAGGCTAACGGACAAGTGGAAAGTTCCACTCGACTATAATAGAGATAATGCGATGTATTAGAGAATATAGTGATTTCGAGGAACTGTTAGAAAGAGCAGTTTCCGAATACAACCACAGCATTCATTCAGTAACAAAAAAGAAACCAGTAGACCGATTTTTCGGACGAAATGTTGGTTTCACCCCAGACGATATAGACAGAACAAGACGTGACAATCTTGAAAAGTTAGCAAAGAAACAACAGAAGAATATTCAATTCCATAATAAAAACAGACAAGAACTAAAATCATATGTGCCAGGACAAATAGTTTTTGTCAAGCAGAATAGAAGATTAGGTACCAAGATTTCAAAACCGTCTACAAAAGAGGTGGTTAAAGAAGACAGAAATAGCACGGTCCTGCGGAAAAGGGACGAGTAGTGCATAAATGCAGAATACCTAACTAAAATGGAATATGAATTTTCTCTATACATACAGATTGACTACTTCAATATGCTACGCAGACATTCAGATCCTGGACTAGTCAAATGCTCAACTAATAACCATAGAAAAAGGCACGGTAAGACTGCAAACAGGACATTTTAATAGACATTGGAAAGTACTCAAACATAATAGAAAACAATGAGAAAATAATAAAAATGTCTAAAATTGAACAAAATACTCATTATCCTTTCATAATGATATGAATCACACATAAAAACGTATTTAAATAACTTACGAGTAAAAAAATTTAAAAGATCCTGAGATTTTATAGGTAGCGCATGGAAGTGGATAGCAGGTAGTCCTGACTACCATGTCCATGAAATTGTTCTGAACAAATTAAACAATGTGTTGGACAATAATAACAATTAAGTCTTGATAAATAAACTAACTATAGAAAAATTTATGAAATTACTAATATTACCAATATTATTGCAAAGAGAATGGACAACGATAAATCCACAGAGATAGATCTATTTTTGAAACTAAAATTTGAATTAGAAATCATTAAAGAAAAAGTTCTAAATATTGCATAGTTATATGGAACATGCCCTCCTAAATAATTCTTTGCATACATTTTTAATTTATTATATTTTCGGAGGAACCCCCTAATAAGCAGATTCCTCACATCTATTGCAACTAGGGTTGCCACACACCAAAAGTAAAATTACTGGACACCCACCAAAAATTGCCTGGATTTTAAAAAAATTCCTGGACGAATAAAAAAGTAGTAATATTAATATTTTTATTTTATTAAAGAACATTTAATGATAAACAAAACAAAAGTTACATTTAATTCAGTCTTTATACGTATGTATGTATATATACATATTTCATATTTAAAGAAATCTATGTATTAAATACTCAGATTATTATATTATAAAAGTTAAGATAACAAAACAAAATCTTTAAAATTCAGTCTTTAGGATAATTGAAAAAAAATATTTGGTCTTACTTTTTCCACAGGTATTTTGAGCTCAACTATCGCATTTACATAGCATTGTTATAAATAGCATTGTTCTAAATATTTCCTGCACATAAGTAATTTTTCCTGGACTCTGGACAAGATCAAAAAAACTGGACAATCCAGGCGAGTCCAGGTCATGTGGCAACCCTAATTGCAACCTGAATACTTGAACAAGTGGTTACGTCCGACGAGCAGATTCCCCATGCCAACATGTATGCAACTATAAATTGCATTGTGGACAAAATTCATTTTTTAATGATTGAAATTTTGTTTTGATTTAGCTTGTAAGAACAAATATAACAAAGAAAGATTCAGATAATAAACAGACGTAATAAGAACAAAACGTTGTTTTATTGTCTAACGAAACTGGCGACGAAGGTGGGATAAATATAAACAAAATTATAAAAATATTAAATCAAATTGGAGAATATTTCAATTAAAAAAGAAATAATTAAGTTTTTTAAATAACATCCAATGAAGATATAGAAAGCTTAAAAAAATATAGAACCGCCAAAGTCAACACCAACTATCTCAAAAGGACGACTGCCAGTTACACGATCCTTTGGAAGGTTTTCCATTATCTGTGTAAGTAATTTTGGTTTGTATCTCACACATTGAATGCATCGATGTACAACTTGTCTAGCCAACGATGGACAATTAATAATACAAAATTGTTGCTGTAAAATTGATACCAGAGCACGAGTCCAGCATAATAATTTGTGCAATGATAATAAAAACAATGGCTTTAACAAGTCGATCAGATTTTGGAAGTATAAACGGAAATGCAAATGATGGAGACAGGGCTGAATTTAGTAAACGTCCACACACACGTAGAAGCTGTACTCCGCTCACATTATCCAAAAAAGGTTTCAAAGACGAATGGAGTCATTTCGTAGTACCATGACGTTGCAGATCTGCTAAACAGTTTGAGAAATAATAACTTTGAAGTTACCAAATTGTATGATGAAGTGCATAAGTTAGCTCATCGGCCGATACTGTTACGCTTGTTCTAAAGGTCTTGTATTTCCAATGTAACATGTAAGAAATCACTCTTCAGCATTTCATATAGTTACTGAATTTATGAAGAGTATGCAAGTTGTCAGGTATAACACCTGCATGAGCTGAAAAACTGATTTTCGCTTCTCGCAACAAATTTCTTCTTCACTTAGGTGTAGGTTATGTGATGATTCTTTTAGAAACGATGGTCTATGAATCCAGTTGGAATGGATTAGATCAGTTACTGTGCGACGCCTAGAAAACAAATCAGCGGGGTTATTTTCGGATTCAACGTATCGCCAAGTAACATCATTATAAATTTCTTGAATTTCAGCCGCTCGATTACCCAAAAAGGTTGATAAGGTAGAAGAGTGCGTATGTATCCAGTGTAGTGTAACTTGCGAGTCGGACCAAAAATATACGTCAGTTATATTATAATCAAAATATGTTTTAATTTTGCTCCAAAATGTTGCTAATAAATGAGCAGCACAAAGCTCTAAACAAGCCAACGTCTTTGTTTTCAATTGGGCCACACGAGATTTTGACGCCAAAAGGTTGACTGTTACATTGCCAAAAGAGTCTTAGCATCCATATGCTTCAATTGATGCAGACCCATGTACTTGTAATTCAAACATAATAGAGATACGTGCAAACCTTTGAATTTTAACAGTCGGTAAGTTCTCAAAATCTTTGACAAGATTAAGCCATGTTGTGCTAAGTGATTGTGGCAGTGATTCGTCCCAATCAAATTTGTTCATCCATAATTGTTGTAGAAGTATCCTGGCCCTTATAGTCAAGGGAGTTGTTAAGCCCATTGGATCAAATAGTGCAGAAGTTATAGATAAAATCATTCGATAATTTATGTGCGAAAATTTTTTGTTTGAACGAAATTGAAATCTGAACGTATCGTCAATGGTGTGCCAAGCGATTCCTAGAGTGCTTGTAATATCGTTATCGATTTGTAGTTGTTTTACGTCATCAGAATTGGAACAGATTTTTAGGTTGTTACTGTGCCATTTAGAAAGTCCAAATTGTGACTTAGACAAAATCTCACAAACTTCCTCTTCGATAGCCTTGAGTTTGATAAAGTCATCTGCGCCGGTTAACATATCGTCCACGTAAAAATCATTAGCAACGACTGCCTTGCCAACCTCATGTGTAGCAGGAAACCGTTCAGGTGCATATAAAGGACTGCGTATGGTGCTGAAGCGGTGCCATATGTCACCGTATTCAAAGTAAATGTATCTATAGGTTTAGAAATATCGTCACGCCAACAAATTAGTTGAAGGTGCCGGTCGTCAGGATGCATCACGACTTGCCGGTACATTTTGACAACGTCTGCAGTCAATCCATAACGATGACACCTAAAACGAAGGAGCGTGATTAGTAACTCATTCTTAATTGTGAGACCTATCATCATAATATCATTAAGAGAAGTTTGTGAAGAGCTTTTACATGACACATCCAAAACAACTCGTAGCTTGGTTGATGCGCTGTCAGGCTTTAGCACACAGTGATGGGGAATGTAAAAAGGTGGCGCTAAAATATGTTGACTATCAATTCGTGACATGTGTCTAAGACTTTCATACTCTTTCATGAACTGGTTGCTCTGAGAGCGTAATGTCGGATTTTTCAGTAATCTTCTTTCGAGAGATAAAAAACGATTCATGGCAACTTCACGAGAGCTGCCGAGCAGATTGGAGTTTTTTTTTAAGTGGAAGCCACACAATTATTCTTCCATCGTCTTGTATCGATGCTGTATCTTTAAAATGTTTCTCACAGAGTTGATGTTCTCTCGACATGGAATGGCGGGCAACCTCTACAGCTTCTACCTTCCAAAATAATTCAATATTTCGACCAACATTGACGTTAGTATTTTCCGATAAAGATATAGAAGAAGCAGGAGCTTTAAATGTTGATTTGAGCTTGCCTGAAACTACCCAATCAAACAATGTTTTTTGAAGGGTTGGTCACCAAGGCGGATTTGCCCAACAGACAGAAATGAAAAGAACGATTCTGACCCAAGTAACATATCAATACCACGACACATGTTGAACTCAGGATCTGCTAGCTCTAAATTAGCTGGTAAGTTGATTTCATTTATATCAATGTTTTCATCGGAATGGTAGCCAGTAAAATTTTTTGATATTAAAAACTCAAGTGGAACTTCAAAGTTATTTAAACGTGATTCGATTGTAGTTTGAGTTTTAAAGTGAACTTTCAGTTCTTCTGATCCGATTCCAATAACATCAACGTACATAATTTCGATTATTTTTTAGGCCTAAGAAACTGCAGAGTTCATCGGTTATGAAATTTACCTAGGAGCAAGAATCAAGTAATGCGCGTCCGAGCTGGTAGTTATTGTATTTATCTCGAATCCATACGACAGCTGTTGCTAGAATAATGTTTGTTTGATTGACATGTAGTTGGCTTGTAGAATGCGATGCGGCAGCTGATGTAGATGGCAAAATGTCTGTCTGTTGATGCAGTAGTGAATATGACGTTGTTTGCAGGATCTGCATGCGTAGCGCGACGCGCTATGCAATAAATCGTGCTCCTTGGGAAAACAATTGAAGCAGATTTTTAGTTTTTTAATTCGATCAATTCGTTGATCTACAGAAAGTATAATGAATTGCTGACATTTTGATATGCAATAACCAGATTTTCAAGGTGTACACATATAACTAGGTGAAAGCATTAGGAACACAATTACAACAATACAAGAACAACAGGCATTTTGGTTTGTGTAGTTTCATTGCGTATGTCAAAAACCTAACCCATAAAACAAAGAAAACAGATACAGAAAAAAAGTAAAAGTATTTTGTATGTATTTTCACATTCGCAACGAACAGTCAGCTGCTGTAATGCTGTCACCTGGTTAAATACGCCTTACAGATTTTAAGCAATGTGTGCATACATTATTGGCTTGCTTTATCAGAAATGTGCCCGTTGAATTTTGATGACTGGCTGAATAAGGTTTATTGATAACGTCTGGCATCGTTTGTCTATCATTGTACAGCAAGTGGCCCAGGAATAAAGTTCAGAAAAATCCATCGACTCTTCCCATTTTTGTTTTGTTTCACAGTCGACCTTACTCATAACTAGGTGTATTATGACTGCATCACATATTTGTTGTCATGAATCGAGAGAGCTTAGAGATCCATAAAGGGCAGAAACGGTGTACACAATATGTCTAAGTTGTTTAGGTGATGACGCCTGGCTGGGAAACGTTATCGTTAAAAAATATTTTTTGTTAGGCGATTGAGTGTTTGAATTGTTGAAATGCGGTTTCCATCCTTGGATGGTTGTATTAGGATATTAAAAAAGTGTGGGTAAATTTTTTGTAAAGTTTCACATGTCTGAATTGAATGTGCGTCCAGGGGGTTCAAAAATGTGTAGATAAATTTTTTGTAAAGTTTCACATGTCTGAATAGAATGTCCGTCCAGGAGGGCTCAAAAATGCGTACGTAAATATTATTTTTTTGTAAAGTTTCACACGTCTGAATTAAATGTCCGTCCACACAACCCTTACCCGGCCATCTCTATTCAATCACCACCACCCGAACACCCCAATCAAGATACACCTATATGAACATACCTACCCGTAAACCATTATGCGGAGACCCCTATTGGCATGTGGTTGTATGAAAGGGTTTGCGTATGTGTGTACATATGTTTGTTTGGCTGTTTTGAGTGTATAGATCTGTGTTTGTTTGGAGAAGTGTGTGTGCTTGACTGTGTTGTGTTTGTTTGAAATGTGGGTGTGTGTATGTTGTGATCGCTTTGGTATCGTTGTATTAATTACCCAGTGGTATAAGCAGAAACCATTGCCACGAATGGCTAGCGAAGTGGCGGGTGTTTTCTCTCTATGCACTAAAACCGATAACGAAAGGGTATGTCACTCCGCTACTACATCTGTGCCTAGTCACTACTAGCTGTAACAAGTACTACCCACTATTAGATAGCTAAATCGCTATCACTATGGACAGCACACATATTTTTCTACGACGCACTGTGGCTGAAAATCGTTTTTCATTGGCCAAAAGTCAAATTTTTTTTTGTCACCGAATTTTAAAATTTTTACGCCTTTTTGCAGCTAATATATCCAGATTAAGGTAGCCAAAAAATTAGGTTAAACTATTGATAATTGTGAGCGTGGCATGCTGTCAAACTCAACGGTTTTTTGTAATTTCAGAAAAAGGTGTTTTTCTGTTGTTTTTTATCAAAAATAAATGATTACTACTCGCAAGCTATCATCGATAATGGCCTGCGGTCTTTTTTATAATGTTGGTAGGATTATAGTCTTTAGTTTTTGTAAGTGGTCAGAGCTCTAGCGTTTAATATTAAGGGCGTTACGGAATATTTATGAAACTACTATATTTTTCTCAAATTTAAATTTTAGTAGAATAGAACTTCTAGGGAACAAAAGGGAACAAGAAATGTATACCACCCGGAGAAAGGTGAAAGTGTCCTCTTTACCGCTATATATACTTTTGCACCCGTGACGAGCCGTGTGTAGAACACTTTTTTCATTTTAATGAAATTACTCCAAAGTACTCGTATACAATGGTGTATATAATTTTCACTTTTTTGCCTAAAAGTTTATGTTTTTACTTTAGACTACGTAAAACTAAAAAAATTAAATATAATACCTGCGAAAGGGTTTAATGGCTTTGTTTTGATCAGCAAAAAATAAGTCATAAAATTATCACAAATTATCACAAAATTCTACAGTAAGCATATGATCTGTTTCTAAATTTACCTGTTATCAAATGTTAGGGTCAACCAAAGTCATAAGCAATTTTATAACAATAATCGGGACATTAAACCACTAAAAATAAAAAAACAACCCAACAACAACAACAAATATTGGCGAGATACTAATTAGTTTTACCTGATATTAAGGTCTGGACAACATGTGCAGTTTTGTGCAATTTAAGCACTACCTGCTATGAAATTAGAGATCAATGTGTGAATAACATGTATCTAGATGTAGGAAATAACATGTAGGAAATGCGTTAAAGAAATGTGGAAACACAAAGTTATACCTTTTTTGTAAATGGGGATGTGATGGTTCTTCGGGACAAAAACAATACAAACAAGTTGTATGTGAAAATATTTCGGACTCAGATATGTTCATGGTATCATTTGTACCATTGCGATTGAAAAAGATTTTAGAATATTCAGAGCCTTCGACTAGTACAACGCAAACAATGGATATTTGGAAAAATGAGACACCATCTTCTACGAAATACTGCAGGCCAATCAAATTTGAATTCAAAAAAGAAACTCATGATGACATTAACAAAGAAGTTAGTGATATTAAGGCCCAAATTGCAACACTACAGCCATTACAATTACAGTTAGATGGCCAGCAAATTGAAGTAAGCTACCAATTAGTGCTAACAATGATAGATGGAAAAGTAGGTCAGGCTTTGACTAACACGAAGGCTGCATCCAGCTGCATTATATGCCAAGCAACATCAACCCAATTAAACCAAGTCCCGACAAAATCATTAGATAATACCGATGCATATGAATTTGGATTATCACCACTACATGCAAGAATACGACTTATGGAACACATACTAAAAATCAGCTATGATTTGGATTTCGGGTCTTCAGGATCAATAAGAAACAACGAAAGCAACAAAGAGTTAAGAAGTGCAAAAAAGAAACATGTTCAAGATGAATATCGCAAATTTGGATTGATTATAGATCAGCCAAAACAAGGGTCAGGCAATACAAATGATGTCAATACCGCAAGAAAATTCTTTTCAGATCCAGAAACAGCATCTGAAATAACAGGAGTGGATTTAAACCTTATTTTCAGATTTAAAATAATCCTAGAAGTACTTGCGTGCAATGAAGAAATTGACTCTAGCAAATTTGGAGATTATGCTAAGGAAACTGCAAAAATATATACAACCAACTACCCATGAAGAAATATGTCTGCAACAGTTCACAAAATCCTTTATCATGGAGAAGATGTCATTAAATATCATTTGGTGCCACTTGGAGATCTATCAGAGGAGGCTCAGGAAAAAAGGAACAAGGATTACAGATTTTATAGAGACCACAATACTAGAAAAATTTCACGAAATTCAACAAATGAAGATATATTATTGGCAACGTCAGATCCGTTTATCTCCAATATTCGAAATCAATGAAAAGTGGAAAATCGGGATTTAGATGAAAACTACTAAAGAAACAAAAAACTACTAAAGAACAGAGATAGCACAGAACAAAATATGGAATATTTGCAATCAATATTTGAGGCAAATGAATAATAATTATAATTGCCTTTCATTGTTATTTAAGTACGAAAAACATAGTATTAGTAAAAAATAATAATAAACAGAACCTACCATTGTTGCAAATGCTATTAAAATTTATTGCAGTTTTTATTTTTAAAATGTTTTTAAAATTATCAAATTTGACAGCAAAAAATAATACACTTTTCTGTAGTAATAGCAATATTTTTAGATAATATTTTAACGTTTTTTTTAAGTGTAACTATTCCTTGACTAAACAAATTTGCAAATTTGCAAAAAATTTTTAATTTTTCTGTAATAGCAAAATCTCCAGTTGATTTTACTATTTTTTTTCAGTGTAAAATTTTTTTTAAGTGTAACATTAAAAAAATTCCATTAATCCAAAAATTATTTATAATTATTATTAATTTCCAAATATTAAATTTTTTAATAAATAAAAAAATAATCAACCCATATTTCACTCTAAAAGTTAAAAAAATTCAAAAGTTCAACTTTGACCTAGAATTCCTTAAAAAGTCCTCAATCAATTTTAATGAAATTTAAACTGAGTCAAGCTGAACTAAATATCTATCCAATAAAATAAAAATTTCTTCAATATTTTGATCGGTTCAAAAGTTACAGAATTTTGGCCAATGAAAAACGATTTTCAGCCACTGTGCGACGCATTTGTCGTACGGTCAATTTTATGAAGCCAATCTCTTGTATGGAGTTCTACGAAGGTTTAGACTGAAAATAATTGAAGTCGGTCTTTAACGACTAAAATATGACCAAAAAAATGGCATTCGAAATAATTTTACTTTTAAAATTTTTTTAAAAAGTTGCGTGGGGATTCAATCACACAACCTATTGGTTGGTAGTCACAACCGCTTCTTGTACACCCCAGAGCAGTTGTATTTTTCGTAGTAGTTTAAGAACATAATATATCTTATTTATTATAAAATACTAAAATTTCAAATTTTTGATGGAAATTGGTGTGGTTGTTGGTTGTAAATCTTCCCTTTTTGTCACACAGATATCACATACATACATACTGAAATGCGTTCATGGGCAACATGTACACATTGTGTGTATACATGTGTATATTTAAACAATCGAAAAGCAATGATTTGTTGTGTTGTTTTTGTTTGTTTCTTTAAACTTATTTTTGTACGTTTATCAGTATAATATTATGCATGCGTATTACAGTATCTTTTATTGCTTACATTTTCTTTTCGTATATAAATAACCATATTTATTTTTTGTTATTTATATTAAAGAAATGTAATGGATCGTCAAGACATGATGTACGATCAATCAATGAAATTGAATTTTCGTTTTGTTTTGAAAATGTATTAATATTTAATTTTTTATGACTATTTGTGATTTCAGAAGAAAGGCAAAATTGATGCTTACATCCTGTGTTATACTTGTGTAATTTTAATTATTTTCTATACTCAGGTGCAGAGCGTACCTGCAGTATATCAGAACCCGGTATTATTATTGTATTTGTACAATGTGATAAAAAATCTTTTGACAATTAAAATGTTGTTTAGATACTTAGTAACACATAACAAAGCAGAAAAATCTCTTCCCGGCTAGAATTTGATAGGAAATGTTTCTTTCATTCTGTAACATCAGTGAGTTAATCTTCAAAAGCACTTCAGTTAATTGTCATTTTTCTATAAAATAAAAACAAAGTTTGATGTAAGAATTTAATTTGATATCAAGCTCCAAAATGTAATTAACAAAGAAACTAAAAAATTGAAAACCCCACGAAAATAGCGCAAATTCTAAAAATTGCAACTGCAATGGTTGGTTGGTTGGTTTACGTGGCTGCCCACTACACGTAGGCATTCAAGTAGAATCTATATGATTCCTTTTTGAAAGGACCACTACACTCGTCGGTGTCAAACTATGTGGAACCGTATCTAACTACTCGGATACAGTGGTTGATACTAGATCCAACCCGTCGCATTGAGATATCTAATAAGATCGCTCAGTCCTATCTCTGATAAATCTGAAAGGTCCTCTAGTACATGACTGCCTAAAAACTTGTGTCTCGAGATATGCAAAGCCCGACATTCGCAAAGAAAGTGGAAGATTGTCTCCTCTTTGCTTTCTTCTCGACAACTACGGCAGAACTCGTTATAGGACAGACTTATCCTACTAGCATGTCTGCCAACCGTCCAGTGTCCCGTCATAACTGCAACGACCCTCGAGATGTCCTTGCGGTTTCTGCGTGTTAGTTGTATTGAGCGCTTATAATTATAGCAAGGCCACAATTTCTTTGCAACCTTGCACGTGCTTATATTGCGCCATCTGCATTCAGCCTTATGGAAATAATGTTTGAAGATGCAGTTTCTAATAGTGCCAAACGGCGTGGCTACCGTTTCGGCGCTGGAGGCATTCAGAGCAGAGCCAGCCCTAGCCAGCTCGTCCGCCTGTTCGTTGCCTAAGAAATTGCTGTGTGCTGGAATCCAGATAAGGGTGAGATCAGCCTGATCGCCTAGTCTAGATAGCACCCTCTTGCACTGCCCTACTAGGATAGAGGATGTGGTATGTGATCTTAGGGATAGAAGCGCTGCTTGGCTGTCGACAAAGATGCCGACTTTACCTTGTACCTTCCTGTCGACCAGCATTCTGGCCGCTTCCCTTATAGCCAGAATTTCAGCCTGAAAAACTGTGGCTTCGTTAGGGAGACGGAAGGAACGTTCTATACCTAGATCACCTGAAAAGACTCCAGAGCCGACACCGCAGACCATTCTTGATCCATCAGTATATACTCTGACGTCATATTGTCTAACTATTGTACCTCCCTTCCACTCCCGCCTGGATCGAAATAGAACTTTGAACACCTTATCAAAGTTCAGATGAGGTATCATGTAATCAGTAGGTTTCCTCAGCGTAGGGGGTAGTTGATCCAGGATTCTGGCGTGACCATACGACCTTGATCTCCACCACCCAGATGCCGCTAATCTTGCCGCGCTGCTAGAGGATACCGCCAATACATGAAGGTCAATCGGAATAAGGTTAAGTAAAGCATTCAGAGCCTCCGAAGGACTAGTACGTAAACATCCTGTTATCCCGACACAGGAGGATCTCTGTATTCTATAAAGCTGATCTACCACGTATTTCTTACTTGTGGCCGGCCACCATACTACAGAGCCGTAAGTCAGTATTGGACGCACGATTGCTGTATACATCCATTTTAGCATGTTGGGGTTTAAGCCCCATTTTGAGCCAAACATCCTACGGCAGGAATAGTAGGCAACCGTTGCCTTCCTAACCCTGTGTTGAACGTTCAGTTTCCATGAAAGTTTTTGATCTAGTATAACTCCTAGATATTTTGCGTTGTCCGATAGGGACAGTTGATGATTCTTCAGCCGAGGAAGTCTGAAGTCCTGTACCTTGGTCTTTGTGGTAAATAGCATCAGTTCCGTCTTGTTTGGATTCACTCCTAGCCCACAGTCTGTAGCCCAGTTACTAAGTGTGCCCAAAGCGTTGGACATGATATCGCTAATCACGTCCGTGAACATCCCTGAGACCATTATTACCACATCATCCGCGTACGCCACAACTTTTACCCCCGCGGCATCCAATCTGAAAAGTATTGTGTTAACAACAAGAAGCCAGAGCAAGGGTGAGATCACCCCACCTTGCGGTGTACCTCTACATGCCCATTTAGACCTCTCGCTGTTACCTAATTTCGCGGTGACATTTCTTGCCCCCAGCATGTTTATTATCCAGTGTATGATGTAATCCTCTACATCATTGTCCTGGAGAGCATTTTGGATGGCTGTCACCGATACATTGTTGAAGGCACCTTCTATATCTAGGAAGGCCGCCAAAGTGTATTGTTTATGTTCCAGAGATCTCTCTATGAAACCTACTACTTCGTGTAGAGCTGTTTCTGTGGAGCGTCCCTTAAGATAGGCATGCTGGCTATTAGAGAGCCTTGACGATCCCAGTAGCCGCTGCCTAATGTGGGTATCTAATAGTCTTTCCAATGTCTTTATCAGGAAAGATGAGAGGCTGATTGGTCGGAAGTCCTTTGCGTCTTCATGACTTCTTCTACCAATCTTCGGAATGAATACGACTCTGACTTTTCTCCAGCTAGTCGGAACGTGGCTAAGAGAGAGACAGAGTCTATAGAATTTAGAAAGCCAGGGGATGATGGAGCTTTTCGCGCTCTGTAACATCTTTGGCATGATGCCATCCGGACCTGGCGATTTAAACGGTGAGAAACTGTCAATAGCCCATGAGATTTTATCCGAGGACATTATCTCATAATTTACAGTCATTTGTTGCCCACTGATAAAGCTGTTCGCACTATGCGCGTCCTTGCAGCCAGGAAAGTGAGTGTTAAGTAGTATGTCTAAGGATTCCGAAGAGGAATCTGACCAGGAGCCGTCCGCCCTTTTTATAAGAGTTGGACAAGAGTGATTCGTAGCCAGAATCCTAGCAAGCCTTGCAGAATCTCTGGTATTGTCTATGGACTCACAGTAGTTTCTCCATGAGTTACGTTTGGCGATTTTTATAGCTTATCGCGATAGGGTTTCCACGTTTTATTCTCGTAGCTTGTGTTGAAATTCCTACGTACCTCCTTGCGTAGAATAGAGAGTTCTGAGTTCCACCAAGGAGGATAGCTTTTCCGGGCTTTTGTCAAGGGGCAGGAGATCTTAAAGGCTCTAGTAATAGCCTTGTTGAAGATGTCCACATGGTGTTCAAGACCTTCTATCGTATTCTCGATCTCTGGTACTCGTTTTAGTTTTTGCTTTAGAATCCCGTTGAACTTATTCCAATCTGTTCTCCTCGGATTTCTAAAGCAATGTTTATTTTTGTTTTGAAGTCTGACTTCAAAGAGTATCCAATTATGATCCGAAAAGGATCTTTTATTGGACACCCTCCATTTGTCGATCAGAAATCTAAATTTGTCGTTCGTAAGAGTAATGTCCAAAACTTCTTCCCACCCTCTAAATCTGTCCGAGCTCGGAAAGATAAAAGTCGGCGAGTTGCCGGAATTACAAATTGTTAAATTGTGGGAATTAATGAAATCTAGGATATGCTCACCTCTTTCGTTGATTTCACTACTGCCCCATATTGTGTGCCTAGCATTGGCATCACAGCATAATATGATGTTCTCGTTGGCACCCATAGATGACATAACCGCTTTCAGCTCGTCTGGCGGTGCTGGTTTGTCATGTGCCATGTAGCATGATGCTATGAGGAAGCTTCTGTCTTCGGGCAGCTCGACCTTGGCAACTGTTAGGTCCGCTGAGCTGAGCTGTGTGCAGAGAAAAATATTAATATGTTTCTTGGCTATTAGGCATGATCTTGGCTTACCGTGTCCTTTCGCATAGAGCACATTGTACGTGGACAAAGGGAACCCCTTTACCTCGGAGTTCGCCACCCAGGGCTCTTGCACCACGCAAATGTCGAGATTCTCCTCGGCTAGGAGAACCTTAAGATTATCTGTCGCACACTTGGAGTGCTTCAGATTTATTTGAGCGATTTTTGTCGCCATTGTGTCGTCTATTGTTCAGTTGCCGGCTCTGCCAGCTGCATCCCAACCAGAAGGTTGCTAGCTACCTCGACGACGTCTTCGTCTGTACCAGCAGAACTGGTTGGGCGGGTCACCTTGACCTTGGCGTCCCTCACACCGAAAAACAGCTTGGAACCTGCTTTTTCAACAGCCGTTGCGCCAGGTTCCGTGATGGAGAGGATGAGGCAGGTACCGCTGGTGCCGTGGTCCTCAGTACGTATGACCGACCAGTCATCCATCGGAATGCTAGGGTTCTGAAGCTTCAGACACTCTAGCATTCTTCCACCGTCTTTGCCCATTTTCGGTAACCAGACCCTTGCCCGCGGTCTCAATGGGATCTCCCCAGCAGGGATGAGTTTAAGACTTAACCCATCCCAAGCTTCACTAATCTTAGCGATGCTGTTACTGAGGAACTCCCTTGAGAACACGTCCAAGCATCTGATTACCCTGTACCCCCGGTGTATCTCACCGGAGTCGAAACAAGGTGCTGGCTTGTCCTTATTGGCGATTACGTAATCCATTACGAGCTCCGCCAATTTGGATTCGATAGCCCCCCATTCCGTTATTACAGGAGCAATTTTGTCTTCCTTTTTGTTCACCAGTGCCACTAGCAGCTGGTCTTTAACTACCTCGTTAAAGGGCCTTCTTGTGGCTGATGACGTAAGTTGGGTATGAGTGGTCGTCTTCGCTGCGACCTTTCTCCTCTTCGGCGATTTTTCGCTCTCTGCCTGGGAGCGGTTACGTTTGGTGTTTGTGGCTCTGGATGTGCTGGGTATCGAATCCCTAACCTTTAGGTATTCATCTACCACAGCCTGGTATTTCACCTTATCCGCGGCGTCACGCTCATGAGTAACTCCATTCGCAGCATTCTTAGCAATCTTGTCAAGAATGAAGACGGCTTTGGAGTACTGTGATTTGAGGATATCTTTCTGGCTCCTCTTTTTCCTATGCTTACCCTTCACCTGGCTCTCGGACTCGAGTGCCTCTGTATGGGTTTTTTTTGTTGGTGCTTGTAAGGCACGTTGTGCAGATAGTGGGGTACTGTGTCTTTTACCCTTTCTATCCGAGAGGCCGACTACTGTCTCCTGGCTGGAGGCAATGAGGTCGTCCTCTGAAGAGACTTCTTCCCTTCTGTGTTTTAATTTATCTTTATTTATTTTTTCATTAGTGTTCATAATTTTGGTCCCACGAGTATGCCAGTAAGGGGTGTGACCATCCACACAGTGACGGCGTGTGTGGACTAGACAAGAAGAATTACAACCGGCCCGTGTCTTGGCACCGGAGGGGGGGCTGCTATCAACTAGTCTTCTTTATCCACTAACTAGCCATTCAGATCCTCGGCACAGCCCCCTCCACCTTGATCTTACAAGTGGGGGAGAGACAGGATGGAATAGAGACAGGATGGAAGGAGATATTGCAACTGCAATATTGGAAATTATTCCCAAAATTTATCAAAAAAATCATATAATTGGCAATCGGCAGCCAAAAATCTTGAAAAAATCTCTAAAATGCCAAAAATTCTTAAAAATATACGAACATCAGGAAAATTGTATGATTCAATATTGATTAAAAAACAGCAACATTATAGAGTAAAAAAACTTAAAAAATATCATTTCCATTGTGAAAATTTAACTTTTATTAAAAACTATTTTGTATTTGGAATAAAAATTTAAAATGCATTTGTATTTTGAATAAAAGTATTGCAAATACCTACTTTCCACAAATTTATATTTAGCTTCTAGATTGCATTATCCAATTGAATAATTTAATGTGGGCTTCATTAAAATGTATTCTAAGAATAGTTTGCAATTCATCAAATATTTTTCAAACAATCAGTTTCTATCATATACATACATATGAATTTTGGATTTTTAGATCGGAACATTTCTTAGCAGGCTGAATATGAATTACCGAATTCGTATTTTTTAAATCAATTGTGGTTGAAATTTCATTGTGTTTCTATATCAGAAATATACAGGTTATATTGAACCAAAACCTTTATCGTCTGGTCCAACCGCAATACAGATAAGTAAATGGAAAAGTTAACAAAATTTTAAAAAGACAACTATCAGAATACCACTAGTTTACATACATACGTACATCATACGAGTTGCAAAGGAAAAATTAAATTAAAATAATGAATTAAAATAAGTTGTTATATTTTATAATTTAATATTTTTTCTTACACCGTCAAGTTATTTTTATTTTTGTTATTAATATTATATTATATCAAATAAAAACGTCGACAATTATTTTAATTATTTTAAATTAATTATTTTATCACTGTACAAAATCCTATTTGATAACAAATTAAATATTTTTGAAAAATAAATCTTTTATCGTTCATAAAATTGGAAAAAACGCAAAAATTTAAAAAAATATATTGTAAATGAGATTGTGCCTGGTTTTTTAAATAAATTGTGGAACAAACTTTTTCAAATAAAAAGTAAAAGTAATAAAAACAACTAAAATGTATCGAAAATTCTAAAAAATGGCATTGTATTGTGTTCAGGATTCGAAACCGTGCCACCGGGTAAGAAGGGACGGTTTCAAATCCCCACCAACCATTTATTAATTTTTTTTTTAATTTTTGATACATTTTAGTTATTTTTATTACTTTTACTTTTTATGTGAAAAAGTTCGTTTTTTAAAGAATTTTTGATAGCTTTAAATTATTTTCAATATGAAGATAATATTGGAACATTTTAATCATTAGACTAGCAGATTTATGCAATAGGTGTCGATATTTTTTATCTAATTTGGGAGAATGTCTTCATTATTAAACCTGTTCTTACGTTTCAAATCATTTCTTTGTTTAGTCGAAGACCCACTCCACTGGCTTATTGATAAAGACGTTGAAACACTTCTTGGATGTGTGAAAAAATATATAAGTGCTAATAAGGGGATGTTAATATTTTTATAATGAACTCTAGGCAAGAAAGTGTAACAAATTTGTTACGAAATTCATAATTTATGGCTGACTTCATAAACGCAGTTTGCAAAGCAACACGAGAATGCCTTGTAAACTCATGCTTCCAGTGTTGCTTTGGAAGCTGTGTTTATGAAATCAGCCTATACTATGAAATAGAGATTAGAACCAATAATGCGTGATCGTGATTAATTTTTTGTTTCCATCACGTGCGGGTGTGTCCGTGAGACGATGAGTGGTAATTTTTTTTTTGCTTTAATGTAATTTTTTCCATTTAAATATTTTTTTTTTTCGTATTTCGTGGGCGCGAAGTTTCGTGATTGTGACTTCTTTCGTCACTCCATACTATGGTGAAGGGTATATAAGATTCGGCCTCTTCGATAGGCCAGATAGAAGCCTTCCTTGGTAGGCCTGACCGAATTCCTTTTTCGAAGTTTTTTTCTTTAATTACCTTTAGAAATGCAAAACCAATTGTAAAAAAACCATGAAAATGAGAAAATATCAACTGTAGAAACATGTATATTAAGGTGTCCGTTATTCGTATGGGGAATTTTTTCTAATGGAAATGTTCAAGTCTCACCTCAAAAAGTTGAGGCCTGATGCAAAAATGACTCTCCAAAAATGTCGCGCCTCTGGGACTACGTCTTCCCGACCCGACTTACGGTTGAAACTTTATTCAATTACACGCAACCAAAAAGTACAATTTTAAAAATATTTAAATTTCATAATTTTTATTTAACGTTATTTTGTTACAATTAGGGTAAAGTTTTCGATGTTCATGAACACATTGCATTAGATATGTCATCTGATTTTCATCCTTAGTAATAAGACCGTGATAGTCTTCCACTAACTTAACCGCCCTTTCAGCAGTATCATTCACAACCTTCAAATTCTTAAGTAAATTCCTTCCATTGATAAAGGATTCCACATTTTCCCATTTTTCAGGATCTTCTTTTAAAAAAGAGGAATCTATATCGGTTCCAGTTACTATTATTGGTAGGCGTTCAACGGCTTTCTCATTAACATCTGAAATCAGAAAAATTTATTAATTTATAAATGAAGTTATGTATACTAAAATAATGATTGCACCTACTTAACGCGGGTAAAAGCTTTGCATCCCAATGAACAACAATTAATGGTTGTACTGATTCCTTAAATTTTGCTTTAATTTTTTGAGCACGCTCACATCTTATTTTTTTTACGTTGTTGGTGGATTGAAGTCTTGTTAATTATAAGGTTATCCAAGTTGTGGCCCAAAGCTTCTGCTACCGCTTGTAATATAAAAACTGAATTGCGGGCGCTAACATTACAACGATCTAGGACAGCTACTAATTTTGGCGTGATGAAGTGTTTAGTAGCCCTCTTGGTAACCGAAGTTTGCTCATACGGTGGTATTAAAATTAATTCATTCATTTCATCCTCTTCTGGTTCTGAATCGTCTTCATAAAAATTTTCATTGCAAGTTCTAGGAATTTTAGAGGCAAGGTGATGCTGCTGGTTGATTTCTTCCTGCTTCCGCTTCTCCCTTTTTTTCTCAACTTCTGAATTGCTATAGTCAACCCCACCCATACAACCTGGACGGCCTGGCTGTCTCTGCATAATTAGAAATTGCAATATCAAAAAGGTCGTCTAAACTATTTTTGAACAGGTTTTCTTTTTCACGATAAACATTTCCATCTTTTTTATTATTTTTCAGCAAATAACACCATTCATCATATTTTTTAAAAACTTTTGATATGCAATGTTGACTTTGTTTCGTTGGTATTCGGGCTTTTTCCCAAAAAACCATTACTTCACGTATCACCAAATTAGCACTTTCACGAGTATTTAATTTTACTACTCTGATATTATAAAAAAAAATTGAAAGCACTTGTCTATTGGATGGTAATTTTGATCCTATTATATTAATATCACAGGTCCAACCAAATAAATACTATTCTTATTTCTTAACGATACAGCCATGTTGATTTCAAACACTCTTGCTTGACATAAGTCACAAGACTAAAAGCGTTTGCTTGTTTTGATAGCAGAGTATTTTTATAACGGTAAATTGCAAGCAGAGGCACAAAAGTAAAATTACAGCAACAAAAAACCAGCATGATAGCAACAGCGCTAAGAATTCTGTTGTTGCTATGCTGTCAAACAAATATCACGGCAGAGTATCACGGTCTTATCACTTAGAATGAAAATTAGATGACATATTTAATACAATGTGTTCATGAGCATCAAAAACTTTACCCTAATTATAACAAAATGACGTTAAATAAAAATTATGAAATTTAAATACTTTTAAAATTGTACTTTTTGGTTGCACAGAATATTTTATTGTTTTTGTTCATCGTGCTGCATGAGTGTAATTGAATAAAATTTCAACCGTAAGTCGTGTCGGGAAGACGTAGTCCCAGGGGTGCGAAATTTTTTGAGAGTCATTTTTGCATTAGGCCTCAACTTTTTGAGGGGTGAGACAATATTTCCATTTTTAGAAATTACGGACACCCTAATGTATATTTTAAACGTTTAAAAAACTACAAAGTACTGATTCTTCTTTTTGTTAAATTTTATAGTTTTATTTACATTTACGCTATAAACATTTACAACAGCAGGCTACCGACTACAACCTGTCAAAAATAGTATACACTTGTTTATATGAAAATGATTATTTTCACGAATACACGGCTGCAGGTCGTTGTCTATGCTACTTTTGTCGTGTATTCAAATTAAACTAATTTCTATTTTTCTTGAGTACGAAAAAAAATTGTCAATGTAACAAAATACGTATGTAAAGCTAATTAGTGCTAATTGATATATTTTAATGTAAAATAAATAAATTGCAGCTTTTTTTTGATATCAACTTTTTGTGTAATACTAACTTTTGAATTTAAATAAGGCAATGAAATTTCTGCATATTAGATGAATATTCTGTGTTCATCTTTTTATAAAATCTTAAAAATTCAGTGAAGCAATAAAAAGGCTAATGAGTAAATCATATCACGAAATCGCTCGAAATTTTCCAAATTCAGAAAAAGCCGTAAAATTTTCTAAAACAAGGTACAAATACAGGGAATGTGAGAAAATCGCAAAAAAAAACTGCAAATATGACGAAAATTCGCAACAACTTCCAATCATTAGGAAAATTATAATGTTTAATATCATTTGAAAGTCGATGAAACAATAAAATATAGAAAAAGTCACATTGCAAAAAACGCGAAATTCCCCAAAAAATGCAAAATTTAGAAAAGGCCGTATAAAATCTTCTAAAAAAAATACCTAAAAATATAAGGAATGTGAATGTAAGTATATCACATTCCTTTAAGTTTTTATCTCCACTTAGGAAGTTTTATAGCTTTTTCTAAATTTTTCAACTTTTCGCCGTGTTAGCTATTTTTGCGATTTGAGTGATTCTTTGTCATTTTATTGCTTCATTGACTTCCAAATTATATTAAATACTTCAAGTTTTCCAATGTGTGGAGGTTAGGTTAGGTTAGATTGCACAGGCTGCCGATTGCTAGCAACCAGCCAACTTGGGCCCAGGAAAATAGGTCCCTTTGTGATGCCTGATATGGACAGTGAAGTAAAAAAGTATTGACTATCCTATATTGTGGTAAGTGTTGAACCAACCGGCTTTTCGAATAAACTTGTTTATTCCCTTCAGATTGCACTCCGTTCGGGTAAAGTCGAGTTACCTAGATACATGGCCCTGTGATGAGACAGAGCTGGACATTGACAGAGGAGGTGCTTGACGGTTTCTTCCTCCTCCTCATTAAGACAACTTCTACAGAAGTCATTGAAGGGGAGATTTAGTCTGTTTGCGTAGGCACCTATGAAACAGTGCCACAAGTACACGCAGCTGATGTCGAGGAATTCCTAGTATGATGGCTGATTTTGCTCGGTCATATTGGAGCCACGCTAATCTGGAGATTGTATTTGTGGATTCGTTGAGCCATCTACACTGTGCTATCCCTATGAGTTTCTGCTGAATGAGGATTTTTAGTGGGACTCCCACTAACCTGTCGGTGTCCCGTTCATGCAAACGAGAGCCTTCCCTGGCTAGCTTGTCCGCAATTATGTTACCAGGCACGTCTGCGTGTCCTGGTACCCAGATTAGCTCAAGGTTGGAATGTGACGCCATTTCGTTTAGGGATATCCGGTATTCCTGTACCAGTTCAGATGTTGTATAAACACCCGATAGAGCGTTCAATGCAGGCCTATTGTACCTTAACCAGTTCGCTGCCCTTTTTCGATATTCGATATTTTGGCTTGAGTTATGCTAAAATGATCTACTAGCTTAAAACGTATCTCCTGCTGAAATTGAGGAATGTAAATGCATCCTCCCACCCCTGCACCTGATTTGGATCCATCATTGTATACCTCAAGCACTTCCCCTCGGTAACTAAGATCATTAAATGGAGGGAGAGTATCTGAGATCGATACTGCAAATCTATTCTCAGGAATAAGGTAGGGAGAACGGTAAACTGTAAGTTCGGGAAGATTCTCAAACTGCCTGCTAATATTCTCATGTCCATCACATAATGATTTCCATGCTCCGGCGGCAATGAGTCTAACTGCCGAGTTGTTATCCAGTTGCTTGATCATTAAGTCGGCAGGAAGCCAGTGTAACATTGTGAACAAGTCTATTGATGGGGTGGTACAATATGAGCTCGTAATCATCAAGACCGATGTTCTTAGAATTCCATCAATGTTTTCAGAGTAGGTGGATTTGCCTAAGGCCGGCCACCATACATTAATATGGGCTTGACGACCATTTCAAAGAGCCAATTGGCTGTTTTGGGATTAATACCCCATCTGTTCCCTATGGCCCTTTTGCAGGTATAGAGAGCAATAGCGGCCTTCGCTGCTCTTGCTTGTACGTTTGGGTTCCACGATAACTTAGAGTCCAGGACGATACCCAGATACTTTGCATTATCGGATTTTGTATTTTGTCGTGAAGAATACGAGCTCCGTTTTCATTGGGTTAACGTTGAGTCCATTACAGATACACCACCTGGTAATGTGACCCAAAGCTGATTATAGGCGATGAGAGATTGTGTCTGGGTATTTACCCGGCACTACAACTGCAACGTCATATGCGTAGGCTACTGTTTTAAATCCATCAGTACCGTGTTTATGGTAAGGTTCCACAAGATTGGAGATAAAACCCCACCTTGCGGTGTACCTCGCTTTGCTACTTTATAAATTGTTGAGGATCCCATTGTAGATATGATGACTCTGTTAGTCAGTAATACTTTGATGGGATTGGTTATTGACTGATTTACGTTCAATCTAACCAGAGCCATCATGAAAGTGTGGAAGTTTTTGCGAATTTTTGTAAATATATGCTTTTCTTCAACTCTTTTCTTTAACTCTTTTTTTAGATTTTACGTTTTTTTTCATTTACGCAAATTTATGCGGAGCTACTTTTTCGTTTCTGTCGCTACTTTATTCATTTTTAAGCTTTTCCCATTCTAAAAAATGTTAGCTAAAATTGGCTTCAAAGTTAAATTTTACAGTTCTGAATAGTTCTTTTTGAAAATCGTAACTTAAAAAAATATAGTAAGTCAACAAATTATAATATAAAATTTAAATATAATAAGTATTTTTTTAAATTTATTAATCGAGATTGCCTCGATATCTTCTTTCAAAGATTTTAAAAAACTTTTGTTTGTTGAGGGGTTTTTTATACTTTTGTAATTTTTTAAATTCTCATGAGTTTTTTAAAAGTTTTTGTATAAGATAAGATGTTTGAAACTTTTCAAAAATATGGTTTAAGTTCTACTGATGATTTGGCATTAGCACCAGTGAAATGCATGTATATAGACTAGCTAAAAAAACCCTCAACAAACAAAAGTTTTTGAAAATATTTAAATATAATTTCCATTAATCAAAAAAGAACAAGACGCGTAGTTGCAATGGACATGTTAGTGCGTGCCTTTATGCGTCTAATATTTAAATTCAACGGTAATGTTGTAGGTTTAACAAAATGGTTTGTTGCGATTGCCCGTCCCGAATAACTAAAAGACAAAAATTTAGAACCTACAGTAATTTGTTCTACAATTTTTCTAATTGAAAATCAGCAAATTCTATGCTCGTTTTACGGAGATATAGCCGACAAATTTATTTATGTGTCTCATTCTATTGGTTTTTTATGATCCCTCATGTCCCTTCGCTCGTTCGATATCGAACGAAATTTAAATTTAAGCTGTATTTCGAATTCTTTCGATATATAATGCGGGAATGTGGTCCTGGGAAAGTTGCTACTGAAAATAATGGAAGTCGGTCCATAAAGAACGAAAATATAGCGAAACGAACAGTATCAGATAATATTTATTTTAAAATATGTGTACACAATTCGGAGTTTCAAACTCGCAACACTTGGTTGCTAAGCACCACTATTTCTTATCCTCCACAGAGTCTTTGTTGGTTTAATAGTATTTTGCGCATTTAAATGTGTAATGATATTTCATACTACTCTAAGCAGAAATGAGTTTCAATTGTTCTGAACGTACCCGTCCTATAACTGTTAAAAGGGGTATAATACTGTACTAATTTTTCTTAGTGTTGAACATAATACAATTATTTTGTATTAGTTCCCCAGCAATCTCTATACGAACGTCGACAAGACATACAGTTGGTCGTAATAAAAATAAATAAAATTTTATTTACTATCATTCTAACTTTCAACAAAGCGTGTATGTAGCAAACACCAGCACTTACACACATTGATCACGTTTTTTCATGACAAAACTGGGTAACACATTGAGGTGACCGAGTAATTATGCCAATAACAACGCAATGTAAAAGTATGTGCAGACAATTGGAGAAAATATGGA
The DNA here is from genome assembly GCA_956483585.1 of Gymnocheta viridis. Lineage (NCBI taxonomy): Eukaryota > Metazoa > Arthropoda > Insecta > Diptera > Tachinidae > Gymnocheta > Gymnocheta viridis. Next base: position 62,747,531 of record OY101442.1, on the reverse strand, counting down.
TAAAGAAAAGGATTTGATTAGAACGAAACTGGGTACTAATGTATCAAAATTTAAAAGAAGAATTACTAATACATCTAGAGAAAAATTTATAATAGCAGCATTTGAAGCAACCAAACGATTTTTTCAACAACACAGGAATATAATCGGATAAAGGCAACAAAACAGTTATAATGGAAAAATATTGAATACATCAACAAAATGAAATCACTGTTAGAGGATAAAAACACTTACAGAGCTGTAAGAAATGATCCAACAGGAAAATTACAAAAAGAAAATAAAAACATATGTAGTAGCAAACCTTTATAAAAACGACATTATTAACATAACAAAGAAAAAATTATTACATTGTTCAGCTGGAATAGTCCCTAGAATATATGGGCTACCAAAACTCCACAAAAAAGGTGTACCTTTACGTCCGATAGTTTCATCCATAAATGTCCCATGTTATCAGTTATCCAAACACATTGGGCAAGTAATTAAAAATATAATCTTCCCAAAATAAAATATTAAAAACTCTATCCAATTAAAAGAACAACTAAAAGTTATCAAACTCCCAAAAGCTGATGTCTTAGTATCGTTTGATGTAAAATCGCTGTTTACTAATATCCCAGTACACATTGCCATCAAAAATATAATGAAAAAATGGAATCAGATAGAAAATTTTACGAAAATTCCAAAGTCGACGTTTCTCAAAATTCTACAATTTTGTCTTACAGATAACAACTTTTTTCTTATGATGGAATAATATACAATCAAATTTTTGGTATGCCAATGGGTAACCCACTATCGCCCACCATTGCTGACATTTTTCTTGATAGTATATTGGACGAAGCTATGACTGAATTAAACAACAAAAACATATATTTAAAATACATAGTGAAATATGTAGATGACATTCTAGCCATTATAAAATTTGACGACATAGATGAAACTCTCAACAGTTATCACCCAAAAATTCAGATTACTGTTGAGAAGGAAAACAACGAAAATAAAATTGCGTATTTAGACACAGTACTAATAAGGCAGGATGATAAAATCATATTTGATTGGTACATTAAAGACATTGCATCTGGTAGGATCATGAACTTTTATGCTACACAGCCGAAATCGCAAATAATAAACACAGCCAGGAGTTTAATTTTTAGAGTTCTTAACATTAGTGACGAACAATTTCACACCAACAACATCAATAGAATACTTAAAAACAACAGTTTTCCAATACAACTAATAAACAAATTAATATACGAAACAAAAACAAAACTTAATAAAAAAGTTCTAAAAGAAAACATAAATAATGACAATGATACAACAGAACAAAAACATTTTCACAGTGTAACATTTATACCGGGCTTAACAGACAACCTAAGTCTAAAAACAATAATAAAAACAACAACAACAGCCAACATACAGTTTGCCTTTAAGCCTAATTCTACTTTGAACACAATATTTACGAAAATAAAGGACAAAGTAGAAAAAACACAACAATGTAATGTTGTTTATAAAATTAAATGTAAAGGCAACCACGAAACTGATTTGATATATATTGGAACAACAAAAAGAGCTTTAGAGACAAGGATAAATGAACATAAGAATGATATTATCAAAAAGAAAGAGACAACAGCATTATCACAACACATACTGGAAACTGGACATATACCAGACTTTGAAAATATCAAAATATTAGATAGGGAAAACAAAGGAAGAAAAAAGTATACAATAGAAAGTTTACGGATACAACAAAACATAAACAGAACCATGAACTTAAAAGAAGGCACAGACAATATAAGTACGAGTTACAGAGTAGCTTTATACAAGTAATTATTTAAGCTTTTGTTTTGTTTTTTAAAATTAATGTAATCAATATTTTAATTTAAAATTGTAAGTATATATAACATACTATTTGGTGAAAAATTGTAATTATTTAAGTTTTAATTTTTAAATAGACAACACCCTTGAAAAAGTCAACATAAAATTGACGACACGTTGGGTAAATATGTAATAAAAGTTTTTTATTGACATAGAACGAGTTAGGCCAAAATCAGCTAAAGACTTACAGTCAACAACACTTCTAAAAGTGGCAGGTTTCTGCATGTAAAGTTACAGAATTCGGTACCACTTGAAAAACGGTCACGTGACATATTTTATTACATTACAAAATTCTTGATAGGATTTTTTGCTACTGATCTAATACTTCATTACCCCTTTTACAGTCTCTAAAGACTTGTACAAGACAATGATAAGTCGTGGAAGATTTACTGACGGCAGTTCCATATAATCGTCACGACGACGAAATTCTCGCACAAATTTGAGCCAAAAAGATGGCCAAATACGATAATATAATTACTGGCGACTTTTATTCCAATATACTCGTATTAATAGAGACGAATCTTGCCGATAATATGCTGTCATTTACACTTTTCCCGTCGATATTGCAAGTCTGACACGTCATACATCTACAACTAGTACACTCATGGACCTTTACATCTGATTATATGATCGGGAAGCAAATCGCGGCATGAAAATGATTATTTTCACGGCTACACGGCTGCAGGTTGTTGTCCATGCTACTTTTGTCGTGTAGTCAAATTAAACTAATTTCTATTTTTCTTGGCTATGAAACAAAGAAATAGTTGACATACGAGTATCACAAAATATGTAAAGCAAATTATTTCTAAGAAATATTTTTTTAATGTAAAACAAAATAACATGCAAAAATTGCAGCTCTTTTTCTGGTATCAACTTTTTGTGTAAAAATAATTTTTGCATAAAAATAAAGGCATTGAAATTCCTGCATATTGGATCAATATTCTGTGTTCATCTTTTTATATAATCTTAAAAGTTCAATGAAGCAATAAAAAGGTCACTGAGTCAATTATATAGCGATAATTGCGCGAAATTTTTCAACATTTAGAAAAAGCATTTCTGAAACGAGCTGTAAATGCAAGGAATGTGAAAAACTCGCAAAAAACTGCTAAAATTACTAAAATTCGCAATAACTTCTAATCATTGGGGAAACAAATTTTAATACTGTGTTTAGACATGCATTCTTAATTGAGTCAATATTCGTTTTATTGACAAAATTATTTTAGTGTTAAGATATACTAAATTTAGCTTACTCAATAATCATTTGACAGTTAGAAAATAAAATTGTTTTTAATTTGGTCGTTGAAATTTGTTTTGAAAATTACAAAAATGGAAATAAATTCCTATATGAAAAAGAAATTAACATTATGTACTAGAAACGCCGAGCTGTTCCGTTGACGTACTCGGTTCAGGAGACGGAGAACACGATGATGGTGCACCAGAATACAATGCCGTTGATGAATTGGAAGAACCTGCATAAATAAAAATTTTTATAAATTATTAATAAAACCAAATTTTAATCAAAAAATAAAACAGGAAAAAAGGACTTTCTTCTAATGGAAATGATTCCCTCAACTGGTTATAATAAAATTCACTATCTATGCCGTCTAGTGACAACTCAGCAAGCAAGTTTGCCTTGAACCCACCAATGATTTGGTGGACAACTCCATATTGTGGCCATTTGGAAGGTAATCCACCAGATACTCCCATTGCCGCCTTTTCTTTTCTGCAAAACATTTTAATTTTAAAACATTTTTTTATAACGTTTTTTTATGTATGTATGTACATACGAATATACTAAATACCTGTACCGCTTTGTAAAATTCTGCAACTTTACTTGTATATCCCTTGGACTACAAGAGCAACCCTGCTGGATGAGCTCATCAGCCATCTCTACGTAGATGTGGCCATTTTTCCTGTGTCCACGAAGCCCATCCATTTCCCTTGACCAAATATCTAGAAGGGCTGCCTCACTGGCCTCATTCCAACCCATTCTCTTCTTAATTTTAACAGCTGTTTATTTAAAAAATAAATTGGTTTATTTGTTTTTTATTATAAATCATAGATTTAATAAACTTACCCTCAACTTTACTCGCCATACTTTTGACGTACTTTTTCCATATTTGCTTAACATTTGCTCATTAAACACACTTGTGAACAGTGTTGTATTTCAAGTTTTACTCAATTTTATAGCACTTTCGTACTTATTGAACAATAACTAAAATAAAATGTTGTATGAATTATTGAGCTCAATAATGGTATTTATTGCGATAATCTCAATAAATGTGTATGTCTGAACACCGTATAATATCATTTAAAAGTCGATAAGATAAAATATAGATAAAGTCATACACATACACATTGCAAAAAACGCGAAATTTCGTAGTGTTGCAAATTTAGAAATGCCGTAATGTCCTAAAACGAGTTACAAATGCAAGGAATGTAAAAAAATCACAAGAAACTACAAAATTTACGAAAATTCGCAATAACTTCCAATCATTGGGAAAACAAAAATGTTTAATATCATTTAAGAGTTCATGAAACAAGAAATGCAAAAAGTCATCCACATTGCAAAAAACGCAAAGTCCGCAAAAAGTTGCAAAGTTTTGAAAAAACCGTAAAATCTTCTAAAATAATCCTAAAAATGTAAGGAATGTGAATGCATATCACATTCTTTACGTTATTTCCATTTAGGAATCTTTACGCCTGTTTCAAAATATTTTAACTTTTCGCGGCTTTAGCTATTTTTGTGATATAAGTGATTTTTTTAATTTTATTGCTGCATTGAATTTAACTTTTTGAAAAAACGTAACTTTAAAAAAGCAAAAAAAAAACTAAATTGGCACCTCTGAAATATAAATAAAGCTCCTCACTGTGTAGCTGTCGTTTTCAAAATAATTAAGTAGCTGGCAATAAGGCGGCATATGGAGCCAGCGACTTTTGTAGTCATGTAGCCATATAGCCTGCCGTCGTGAATGTGTTTATAGCTTAATAACATAGACGCGAGTTAATTTCCTAACTTAAGGAAATGAGAAAAAAAAATATTTTCTTTTTAACTGCACTGAAATGTGCGTTTCTTTATTTAATATATTCTTAAGACTAATTTGTTACTTTACATTTTCTTATGACTACAGCTAGGTTTAATAATATAATTCTTATCTATTACCTGACCTTTGTCCTCCACGTATTGCTATAGTGGAAATGTTTTGTAGATAATGTTTTAATATTTTCATTTATCATAATATGTCTTTGTGTTCGTTATCTAATATTTTCTTTTGTCATAATATGTCTTTGTGTTCGTTATCTACTTGTTTAGGTGCAGTTGGTGTGACGTGTGTTAACTTGTGTTAACTCTCCCCTGTGTTAAAAATAAACGTCCTCCTTTCATACTTTAGTCTGAAGTCTGAGTAATTCTGCTTCATAATATCTGTTATATAATTAATTCTTGTTTCCTTTTTTCTTGTTGTGCCACGTAACAACATTGCTAATAGTATTGTAAATATTAAAATTATGTATAGTATGCTTCTTAATGGGTGTTCTTCCAACGGAATGAATAATGTAGATATTTCTTGAATATTTGTAAATTTATTCTCTGAGTTTGTATACAGGATTTCGAGTATACTTAATTCTTCATTATGTCTTTTATGAATGATGTCATAAATTCTTTGTTTTTCGTTAAAGTATATCTTACCATCCATAGTTATATTTTGGTCAAACTGTACCAAATGTGGTCCATTTATAGTTAAATTGTTTAATGTATGTTTATTGTCGATAAAAATGTTTCCGTTGCCAAAGTCTTCAATGTCTGGGTTGTTCTCAAGTCTTGTTTTACATTAGCTGATTCATTGTTTAAAATAGTTAATGTACAATTATCTTTAGATTCAATTTTACATATATGGGAACCAATAATATTTTTACATTTAATTACTCTTTGATAATTATTTTTGCATAAGGCAATCTTATCATCTAATAATAATTTTCCAAGTTTATTAGCCAAGGAATAGATGTTATACAGTTTACATTCTTCTGCAATAATAGGATATTTAAAAATTGTAATAATTGCTTGGTTAAATTCGCAGACATGTATATCTGAATATTCAAGTATATTGATTACAGGTATTTTTAGTCTTTCATTTATGACAGATTCGATTTCTTGCATGTCTAATGTGCCTGAGTAGAAATTGTTATTTTTTGCAAAATTAATTGTATTAGTTAGTGTCAATAATTCACTGTAGACTTCGTTTAATATAAATTCTTCATTTATTTTTTTAATGCTTAAATGATTTATCATTTTTTCAAATTGTGAGTTAATTATTTTTTGTTGGTTATTATTTTCTACAAATTGGTTTAATCTAGTTTTTATTTCAATTTCATCATCATGATCTGGAGTACCAGTGATGAATTTAAGGGCCGATCCTAAAAAGTTTAAGGATCTTTTACTTCTATTATTAGTTAATTGTGTTTTTAAATTTTAAATTTTTTTAATTAAAACTTGAAGTTCTACATTGTCTTCTATATTGTATGCATCTTTCATTATATTTTCAAATGGTTCTAATATTTTTGTAATATTCACAACATGATACAAGTATTCATAGTTCTTATGTAAATACACTTGGTTGTCTTCAATTAAGACATATCTTTTATTTTTTAAATCAATTATATTATTAGCTATTATGAGTTGGATTATTGATAATATTATCACTATCTTTGCTGACATGTTTACTTCTAATATTATCCTTATGTACAATTAACTTTCTAGATGTGGTAATTGTTTCACCGTTGTCCGTCTCAACCAAATGTTTGGCAAACTTAGCTACGTTTTTATTTCTTCTATGAGTCCTGGAATAAATGATGCCCCCTTTCTTATATTGAATAAACTTGCGGTCTTTATTGTGGTAGTCTAAAGTTTTTGTTTGAACTTGTTTGATTAAATCGTATATATGAGGATACCCCTGCTGATTAAAAAACACGGTCTCGGGTTTTTCTTTAGTGACTGAATGTATAGTCTTGTTATACTGGCGAATCGCTTCGAATATTTTTTCGTCAGGAGCAGTGATTCCTTTCTGGGATAATAAATTTGCGAGTTCGATAATTGTACTATGTATACGCTCGACTTGACCGTTAGTTGTTGAATGAAATGGTGCTGTAACTACATGCTGTATTTGTAGTCTATCGAATATTTGTTTTGCTAGAATACCATTAAAACTTGCTTCGTTATCAGTGACGACAAATTTGGCGTTGGGGTAAGTGAGAGACAGAATTTCGTCAATATTTTTATACATGTTTTTTTTTGTTGGGATGTGTCGTATATGCCAAAATTTAGAGAACTTGTCTAAACTAGTTATAAACATTTGTCCGCTAAAGTAAAATATATCAATGTGTATATGCTCACCAGGTTTTATAGGTATTGGTGCTTTGCCAATAGGAATTTTATTAGGTTTTCTGTCGTATTTGTGAGTTGGGCATGATTCACAGTTACTACTAATTTCATAGCACTGCTTTTTTAACTCAGGCCAAAAATAATCTCTTTCTAATTCTAAAATATTATTACAAATATTTTACAAATTTTACTGTAGGGAAGGTTTCTTTCAATAAATACCTAATACTAAACATTTTTTCTGAGTCCACTAGTAATGCATTAATTACCTTTGGTCTCAGTATTAATTTCATGTTGCTTATCAATTTTTCGTTGGTAGTGAATTTAATATGGTGGCGTCTGAAATTAAAAAAATTTTTTGATTCTAGTAAATCTTCATTGGCGTGTGTTAGAATTATTTGATTTTTAAAATGATTCAAGGGTTTAGGACTTTCTTGTATAATTTCAATTGGTGAACTTTGGGCTAAATGCTGAGATTCATTCGTACTTGAATTTATTTGTTGTTTTGACAACGCGTCAGCAACTATATTCTGGTGTCCAGGTTTATATAATATTTTTGCACCATATTCCTCGATAAAATTTTTCCATCGTTTCAACTTTGTATTTGGATTTTTATCAGATACAGAAAATATTAATGACTGATGATCTGTATAAATTGTTAAATCTGCTATTCCATATAAATAATTTCTCAACTTTTGTAAGGCCCAGACTATGGCCAAAAGTTCTTTCTCATTTGTTGAATAATTTTGTTCAGTCTCGTTTAGAGCTCTGGAAATAAATGCAATGGGTCTTTGTTTTTGTGATAGTACAGCGCCTATAGCAAAATTGCTTGCATCGGTAGTTAACTCGAAAGGTTCTTTGAAATCGGGTTGAAATAATTGTACTTGAGCTTCAAGCTCGTCCTTGATTTTATTCATTGCTTCTAGAGCAGGTTGATCTACTTCTATATTTATTTTTGCGCTCTGATTTTTTGATATACTTCCGTTTTCTCCTCTCAAAAATGTTGTTAGGGTTTAACAATTGCAGCGAAATTTTTGACAAATTTCCTGTAATAACTGGCTAAGCCTAAGAAGGATCGTAACTCTTTTAGTGTAGTTGGCTTAGGATAATTTCTAATTGTCTGTATTTTTTTAGGATCTACAGTGATTCCATTATGTTTAATTATGTGACCTAAATATTCTATTTCTTCTTTAAAGAAGTGCGATTTTTCATTTGAAATCTTCATATTTACTTTGTGCAAAGCGTTAACTATTGCCTCGATATGTTCAATGTGTTCCTCGGGTGTGGAAGAATATATTAGTACATCGTCAATATAGACTTATGCAAATTTACCTATATATGGCCTCAAAATATCATCGACGCATCGTTGAAAAATTGAAGGAGCATTCTTTAACCCGAATGACATCCGAAGGAATTCATACTTAGCGCCGTTGATTGAGAAAGCTGTTTTTTTTCACGGTCTTTTTTAATTCGAATTTGGTGGAAGCCTGATTCCAAATATAATGTTGTGAAAATCTTTGCTTTACCTAAGTTTTGGATAGTCATATTCACATCTGGGATATGATATCTATCTGTAATTGTTTGTGCGTTCAATTTTTGAAAATCTACGACCATCCGCCGTTTAGGTTTACCTTGGTCATCGGTACCTTTTTTTGCTACTGTCCAGATGGGACTATTGTAGGGACTTCTACTAGGTTGTATAATTTCGTTACGCAATAGATCCTGGATTTCTTTATTTATAAATTCATTATCAGAGTACGGATATGGATATTGTTTTGTCCATATAGGTTCATCTGACTTTGTTCGAATAGTTCCTTCAATAGTAGTGGTGTATGGTAGTTTTTCATTCGTGTATGAATTTTTAATCATAATTTCTTCTATTCTTTCCCTGTAATCTTCATTATTCACTGTAAAATTTATTTTATGCATTTTTTCTTTACATCTATACTTGAGTCTATTATTAATTAAATCTATAGTTGCACCTATTTCCTTTCATCCTTGCATTCCTAATATCATGTCTGACCCTGTCAGTGAATCTATTTCAAAGAATGTGAACTCATAATTTAGCAGATTTATCAACTTTTTACTTTTAACATATGAATACCCGTGTAATGCCCTTAATTTTACAGGAGTATCTAATATTTTGCTATAACCTATTTTACAGTTCATATCTATATAATTATTTGTTGCACCGCAATCTATTAATATATTGATGGTCCTACACGTTTCTCTATCGTGTCTTTGTAGATGATGTAAACCATCCTTTAGTCTAAAAAAGCTACTTTCGTGTCTTCATCTTCATCGTACTCAGCTCTAGTTGAATTGGCTTCGTCCTCCTCTCTGGTGTTATTAATTCTTTGTTGTTTATTAGGATTAAAGTTGTTGTTGGAGTGATTGAATTCTCTCTTGAAGGGTTGATTTTGTCTGAAGGGATTGTTGTACCTTTGGAAATGTGTTGGTTGACGAACATTTCTGTCACTTGTATCCACTTCCATTGGTTGTACTGGAGGTTGTCTTTGGATGTATGGTAGCTGTTTATTTGGGTTGTATTGTACATTTGGTCTATACTTCCGCTGTTCAAACTGTTGATGGTGTGGTTTCTGTTGGAACCGTTCTTGAGTCACCGGATGTGGTCGATGTGCTTGTGTTGGTGTATCGAACTGTAAACTTCTGTCGTCGTGGTAGATAGTACTTGCAATTGCATATGCGGTCTCTAAATCTTTTGGATTTTGAGCGTAAAGTGTACCTACTGTGTATTTTGAGTTTAAACCAGTAATAAATGTCCTGACGGCTTCTTGATTAGCGAATACTTTCATAGTTTTATCGCCTTGTTCCATCTCAATTTTTGATAAAATTAAATTCAATGCTTGATTTATGCATGAATGATATTCGGCCAAATTTTTTCTTCCTTGTGATATCTTCTTCATCTCTTCAAGCAAAACGTACATTGGCCGTTGGTCGGCATATGTATAATCAAGTCTATTTATTATTGAATAGAAATTGAATATAGTGTTGTGGTTGATTAGTATATCTGCAGCCACACCTTGAATTTTTGCTCGTACAATAGCAAGTACTGTATAGTATGTTGGTGTGTTTTCAAAGTTTTTAATGGTTTCCATATGTGTCCATGCGGATGATCTCCAGGCACGGTATTTCTTTTGTCTCCATCAAATATTGGGAGAATTTTAAACACTTCTAAATTTATTTGGCTTTCAGTTGTTATTCCACTTGAGCATGGAGTCAATTGTACTGCCGGTTCTATATTGAATGCTCCGTTATTTCTTAATGCTGTGAGTTCTTTGCGTCTCAGCTTGAGCGGCTACCAGTGTAGCAATTTGAGCTTGCAGGGTTGCTAAATTTTGGACAGACATTTTATTTGTGTCTGTATCTGGGATTATTCTTCTTGCTAGGTCAAAAATCTTTTGTCTTTTATTAGTCTGGATCTCCAGTTTTATTTTTATTTCAAAGGATTGTCGCGAATATAAGATTTTACTGTATTCCAATGAATTTATTTTATTCCGCTTTTGCAGGATACGTGGTGCTGGTTTTGTACTTTATTAGACTATTCCTTTTTTGTCTTGGAAGTCCTTTTGTACTCATTGTGTTTTTTGTCCCTTGATTAATTATTCCCTTTTCCTTTCAGGATAATGTTGTTTCAAGGATCGAAAGTGCAGTGTTCACTTAAGTGGCATTTAGAATCTTTTAGCATTAATTTAACTAAAAGATCCCGGTTGAGATAATGTAGATAATGTTTTAATATTTTCATTTATCATAATATGTCTTTGTGTTCGTTATCTAATATTTTCTTTTGTCATAATATGTCTTTGTGTTCGTTATCTACTTGGTTAGGTGCAGTTGGTGTGACGTGTGTTAACTTGTGTTAACTAGCGCATTGTCGATTTGGTTGAAATTCCATTGTGTTTCTATATCAGAAATATACAGGTTATACTGAACCAAAACCTTTATCGTCTGGTCCAACCGCAATGCAGATAAGTAAGTGGAAAAGTTAACAAAATTTTAAAAAGACAACTATCAGAATGCCACTAGTTTACATACATATGTACGTACATCATGCGATTTTCAAAGAAAAAATTAAATTAAAATAATGAATTAAAATATGTTGTTATATTTTATAATGTAAAATTTTTTCTTACACCGTCAAGTTATTTCTATTTTTGGTGTTATTATTATATTATATCAAATAAAAACGTCGACAAGTTACTGAATTCATCATATAATTAATTATTTTATCACTGTACAAAATCCTATCTGATAACATATTGGATATTTTTAAAAAATAAACCTTTTATTGTTCATAAAATTGGAAAAAAGCAAAAATTAAAAAAATATTATAAATGAGACTGTGGAACAAACTTTTTGAAATAAAAAGTAAAAGTAATAAAAACAAGTAAAATGTATCAAAAATTCTAAAAAAAATAGCATTGTGTTGTGTTCAGGATTCGACTAGCAGATATATGTAATATTTGGCGATTTTTTTAATCAATTTTGGGAGAACTTCTTCATTATTAAATCTTTTCTTACGTTTCAAATCATTTCTTTGTTTAGTCGAAGACCACTGGCTTTTTGATAAAGACGGTGAAACACTTCCTGGATGTATGAAAAAATATATAAGTGGTAATAAGGGGATGTTAATATTTTTATAATGCACCCCAGGCAAGAAAGTGTTACGAATTTGTTACGGAATTCATAATTTATGGCAAACTTCATAAACGCTGTTTGCAAAGCAACACTAGAATGTCTTGTAAACTCATGCTTCCAGTGTAGTATTTATTATTAAACAGCACCAATGATGATAATATTTGAACTTTTTCTTCATTCGTTAACATTTTATATTCACTTTTTCTATTTTTAAAACAACGAAAGCAAAGTATTTTTTATAATAATGGATTTCATGTACATATACACAAAATGACAAAAAGATGTTTGTGCATCGTTATTGTTGAATAGTGCGGCACCTAAAACGCCATTTCGGAGCAATTTTTTAAAGTCTTATGTAAAGACTTACATATGTAAAATTTTCCTGTTAATGAATCGTGCGATCGTGTAGGATAGTCAATCAAAATGCTTACATAACATTTAATGTTTCTTTTTGGATTTTGAATATGTTTTTAATTGCATTTGTTTATTCATATTCCAAATTTTTGTTTGAGTTTTTAGAAACCAGCTCTTTATCGGCCTCTGAAGGTAAAACTTCGTTATCAAATAGGCGACTATATAATTAAAAGGCGAATTCCTTTGTTTCATTTATGGGAAGTTCCACTACTGAGATACAATATTAAAGTATTCAAAACTTTTAGCAACCGTTTAGACGGCAAGAAATTCACTATTATGTATTGCAGCAAAAGTCAAAATTATGTTATCCCCATTAAAGATGCACCTTTTTCGCAAAGAAAAGAAAAAAGAAAAGATGCGCAATAAAACAAGAAAAAGAAGACATTTTTTGCATAAGAACAAAATAAATTATTGCAAGATATTAAAAAGATAATCTTTTATAATTTACATCCAAATGTAAAATTTTTTATTTCAGGATGAGAAAAAGTATTTAATTTTATTCTTCTTTGTTAACGAACCTTTCTCTTTTAAGTTTTGTAAATTGTGTGTTAACATACAATGCGATTTCCCGTAGCAGAGCAATAAGAAGAGATATTGTACCGTTACTCTGCAGGCGTTATTGCTTTAGTGCCAGTCATGGTAGAATAATACAGATAGTGTCGAAGCGTTAACGGACTTTTTTTGGGTTTCGCATCTGCCAAAATTTTATTACAGTTTGTCAAACAATTCTTTTCAAAATAAAAATATTTTAAAACTTTTAGTACTTTTAAAGATTTGGGCAAAAAATATAAGGATTTAAAAAAAATGCTTAGTATATTTAATTATTTGTTTATCTTAAACTTTACTATAAAAAAGATTGAAGTGGATTTAAAACCTACTGTACGAAAAATACTAAATTAAAATGGTGTCAAACAATTGTTTTCAAATTCCTAACATCGTTTTTATAAGTAACAATTTTTGCGAACTTGGCAATACTTGTCGCAGATTGACAACCGTTAGCTTTGTATTATTTGTGTATACATACTTACAACCACAAAACAAAAAATTTAAATTGTTGATATTACGAAGTTTGGCGATAAAAAACACGATTATGCTTCGCAAACGGACGGATTCCAAAACGATTCAATTAGTTTACTATCATTATTACAAGGGCAAATCTCCTAAAGAATTGTCTGAAATGTTTCAACTGCAATTGAGAACATTGTAAAACGTGACGAGAAGGAGGAAAGATTAGAGTTGGAAAAGTCAAGTGGAAGAAAAAAAGACGCTTACCCGACGCGTGGAAAGTAAAATTATAAGAGATATTGAAAAAAACCCACAAACAAGCCCAAGAAAGCTAGCAGCAGACAAAACAAATGAATGTGGTATATCAGTGTCGCATGAAACCGTTAGAAAATTTCTAAACAAAAATAATAAATATTCATCTCGTATAGCTAGAAAGAAGCCACTGCTTTCAGCTCAAAATATAGAGAAACGATTAATCTTTGCTAATAACCACATTTCTTATCCAATTGAGTATTGGAATAACGTAATTTTTTGTGATGAAACAAAAATAATGCTCTATAGTCACGATGGACCAAACAGGGTATGGAGAAAACCTTTGACTGCTCTTGAAAACAAAAATATTATACCTACCGTAAAATTTGGTAAACTCTCGGTTATGGTGTGGGGTTGCATTTCCAGCAAGGGAGTTGGAGAAAAAAGAATTTTGGAAGAAATTATGACCAAGGAAGTGTACTTAAGTATACTGAGAAGGGAATTAACAAAAAGTGCCCAGAATTTTGGATTTTTTGACCCAGAAAACACTGAAAAACTTAAATACAAACTCTACCAGGATAACGATCCGAAACATAAGTCATATTTATGTCGGTCTTGGCTACTTTATAACTGCAGTAAAGTAATTGATACACCTGCCCAAAGTCCGGATCTGAATCCAATAGAGAACATGTGGAGTTTTCTGAAAAAAAATGGTAGCAAAAAGAAGCCCAAAGAATAAAAATGAGCTAATAAGATTTATTAAAGAAGAGTGGGTAAGAATCCCCATGACATTCCGAGGCTGATATTCTCAATGTCAAGCAGATTGCAAAGCAGATTAACTTTGAAAAGAATTGTTTGACAAACTGTATGTGTTACTAAAACACATCCACACTACTAAAAAAGCACACTTGAACATTTGTTTCAAATGCAAATAAGAAAAGGATAAGAAACAAAATTCTTTATAGAGCAGAAAATGCAACCAAACACGCATGTGCATTTTTTGCCATTTTTCTTTTGTGCTTTTTGACAACTTCGAATCTAAAAACAATAAAAAGCAGTATTGTTGTACATAGCTTCTATACTACCTGTATTATTCTACCTTGGTTGGGCGGTTAAGTGCCCTTAATTCGTTCGTTTTTGGTCTGCGATGGATGTTTAACTCTATATAAAATATGAAGTAAAATTACAACAAAACTAAGTAACGATTATTACATATCTAGTTTGAAATCCATTGCACACCACAAGACCAATTTAATTCGCTCCTGCTACCACCTCATAAAATTATTTCGTCATAGCAAAAAAAAACTTAACCCTTTTACACTGAAGAAAATATTTTGAAAATCAACAGAAAAAGTTCGTCTAAGTTTTAATATAGCAAAAACAAATTTTATTGGAAAGATATACAAATCGAAAAGTATTCGACAGAGCCGGTTTTTTAATTATAAAAACATTTCGACATTCGAAAAATCAATATTTTGAAAGAACCGAAAACCGTATTGTTACGTTTCGACATTTTCGATAACGTTTACTTATTTGAGTTCTTTTAATTAGTCAAAAATAAAATAAGAACACAACGAAAATTGATTTTGGATTTAATGATGTTTTATTTCCTTTATTTCATTGCTGAGAACATGGAAATACGTCGGCAGAGTTTTGACAGTTCGATGGCTGATTGCTTTTAGGTGCAGAAAACGTAAAATTGCTTCTTTACAAATTCAAAATTTTCAAAGTCAGTGGTTCCGTTTGCGGTTGGGCGGGCTAGTCCCTCAATGGGCGGAACTTTTTGTAATAAAACATCGGGGCACAATTTGAATGATAAATTTTATTAAAAATTTATATATTATTGTTGAATTATATAATCTTTTAATATAATCATACACATATGCACTTAATTATTTTTTAGTAACTATTTAATAATATAAGAAATTTTTAATCGATTATGGCCGTACTGCTGAACACAGTAAATTAAATTTTTTATACTTCGGTAGTCCCATTTTAAGGACCATTATTATAACTTGCCGTTAATTAAAGGTAGGATTTTGTATGCCCGATAAATAGCTTTGCATTATTACAACTTAAAATTTTTATTGTAATTATTATTAATAATAATAATAATGTATAATGGATAAAAAAAATAATAAATGAAGGTTTTATAATGTAAAGCCATTTATATGTCCGACAAAATCCTGCCATTAACTAACGGCAAGTTTTAATAATGGTCCTAAATATTTCGTCGGTTTTCCACTCCATTACGTTTTTTTAAATAAATATGCAGTTTTTTAAATTCAAATTCGCAAATGCATTGACTACAGAAAAGAGAAATCACAAGTGAAATGACAGCAGATTGATCAAAAACCGGTTGAACCCGAGTGATATATTCGGCTGTACCGAATCTTATATACCCTTCACCATAGTATGGAGTGACTAAAGAAGTCACAATCATGAAAATTCACGCTGACGAAATAAGAAGATTTTTCTTTTTAAATTAAGAATTTAAATGAAAAAAATTACATTAAAGCAAAAAATCGTCACTCACCGTCACGGACGCACACTCACGTGTTGGAAACAAAAAATTAATCACGATCATGCATGATTGGTTTTCATCTCTATTTCACTGATTTCATAAGAACAGATTGCAAAGCAACACTGGAAGCATGAGTTTACAAGGCATTCTAGTGTTGCTTGGCAAACTGCGTTTATGAAGTCTGCCATAAATTATGAATTCCGTAACAAATTTGTAACACTTTCTTGCCTGGGGTGCATTATAAGAATTTTAACATCTCCTTATTAGCACTTGTAAATGTGAAGGGCTTAGTGTTGTCGGCTTCCAGACGGCTGACCTAACCAAAATAGAGTCTCAAGTCTCAAAACAGTAGGTAAAATAAACTCTAAAAATCGAGGAGAAAAAGAAAAAAATATCCCATAGAACTCACGATATGGGACTTTAAGTTTTCATTTATTAATTAATGAAATCAATAAAATAGAAAGAGCTATAAGAAAAAATAAAAAAATATAAAATACTCAACATCTTTATGGTGCACAGGATCCAGATATCAAATAGCCAAAAATTGAGCCAGTGGCTTTCCCAGAGAATCACCGTTTCTAATAATTTTAGTGTATACTTCACATCCAAGTCTTATCTGCACAGGAACCGATACATAGAATTGAGAGTTCCCTAACTGAAGACCTGGAAACTCATCAGCAATTTTTTCGTCGATCGATTTTGAAGGTGAAATCATTTTAAACTTTATTTGAACTGTGGCACACGTTTCAACTGTCTCGCTACTGCCATGGTTCCGTCTGAGCACAAACAGACTATTCTCAGTTTGTCCAACGCGAATTGTCTTGGCTTTAAGTCGCCGCACAACTTCATCGGATACAACGGAACTTTCCAAGCCAGGGTCGATCAGAGCTTGCTCAAAAACATATTTTTCCCTGGTGACAATTTTTATGATTGCTGTAGGCTTTAACAATATCATTTCCGAAATGTGGTATGTAGGTAACGTATGAACAGCATTCTCATTATTCCTCCGACCAACTTCCTTATTTCGTGCAGTTGCTTTAGTTCCCCGAACGAGCAGGAACCAGAACTTGAGACGAACTAGGTATTTTACCCTCCAGACCATCGGACGGACGAGGACCCTTGGCTGAGTTTTGGGACGAACTAGGTCCTCTATTCTTAGGGCGGGTGGACGAACTAGGTCCCCGTTGGCAGCGCTTCAGTTTTATACTGCTCTTCCAGTTAAATGAGCTAGGTATTTTGTTCGGTTTGTGAAGAAGCATGTGATGCATATCACCGAAGCGCTAACACTTACACTTACTCTCACCAGTACGTCAGGTATGGTCGTGGCTTAGGCAACTTGCACAATATTTGTAAATCGAAACGAGCTGCATCCTTTCTTTTATATCAACTTATATGAATTTTTCGCAAAACTGCAAGGGGTGTTTCTCTAAACAAACTAGGCAAACCATGCTTTTGTAGGAACGATGACCTTTGGCGAATTTTTTCGGCGAGACCATGATACTAGAAAAAATAAAAAAGTAATAAAAAAATAAAGATTAATGCGTTGGCAGGAGTACTAGCTTCACCTGGTCTGGTTATTAAGCCACATGCCGTTTTCAACTCTACGACTCTGACGTGGTTATCTTTCCCTAACTGGACTTTCACTACTCTACTTATGCACCATTCATTCGTCGGCAGGTTGTCTTCTGACACAAACGTTAGCTCAAAGCCTTTACTCGTTGACATCTATTAACTATTGACAGTGGAGCCTCCATAATGTTTACTTCAGGTGCAGCTAAAAGTGGGCCTCCAACAAGAAAATGTCTTGGCGTCAAAACATCCAAACTGTCAATGTTTTCCGTTAAGAGACATAACGGACGAGAGTTTAGACAAGATTCAATACGTGCCAGCAATGTTGAAAACTCCTCAAAAGTATACCTTAAGTTTCCAGTAACCCTTATGAAATGATGCTTGAAGTTTTTCACGCCAGCTGCCCACATTCCTCCCATATGAGGTGCTCCAGGGGAGTTAGAATGCCAATAAAGGCCTTGTGGACCATGCTTTGTATTAACAGTAGAACTTGTACTGCGAATAAAGTTACGAAATTCGGACCTTATTACCTTTGCGGCACCTACGAAATTTGTGCCATTATCAGAGTGCATCTTCTTCGGATATCCTCGCCGGGAAACATTATCTGATTTTGAGTAGCTTTTTTCTGTAAAACACAAGTTTTACAACGACCTATAATCGTCTTTATTACATTTTTGACATGTGAAATGAAATATTCAGAGCGCAGAACTCTTAACATGAGCTTATTTCCGCCGTGCAGCGTAATTTTGTGAATAAATTCGCCAAACAGGATGGCGAAACGGCAATGTGGATGTAATACTCATTTCTCATTGTCTCTCAGATACGATAATCAGCGTTTCTCTCACGGAGTGGATTTCGGCTGGAGTTACCTCTGAGCCCAAAAAAGTTCGCTCTTGCCTTAAAATTAATTTCCAGCCCCTCACTACTAACGCTAAGATACGCAGTGCTCGTGGGTATGGTGACAAACGATCCTGTAAGTCATGAAATGACTTAAATTATACAAAAAAAAACGTGGAGTTTGCGTTCTTCTTTTTTTCTCCCAAATTTAGCAAAGCCATGAAGGACCATGCCACCAAAGAGTGTTCTTGACAAGATCCTGTGATATTACACCCCTAATTGACCTGATTATCGTTTGAGCAAACATGCCGCCACCTACTATCGTCAATTTTTTCTAGAATTTTTGCAACCCTATTCGCAACGAAGGTTTTCCAAGTACTCTACGGCTTTTGCAGCCATGCCAAAACGATCATTTAATCGCTCCATGCATAGAACTTTGTCCGACTTTCATCCAGTTCAAAATCTTTTCTAACTGTGTTCATCAATTCTGCTGAAAGGTAAGCACCATAAAGCTCTAAGCGCGGCAATGAAACAGTTTTTAATGGAGCCAGCCTTGACTTCGCTAATAATAAATGAGATTGAATGGCACCTCTTTCGGTTTGAATACGAACGTATACGCAAGAGCCATATGCCTTCTCAGAGGCGTCAGAAAACCCATGGAATCATTATATTATTAATATCCTTATAGTCAGCCACAAATTGATTCCATTTCAACAAGCTTCCAGATGTTATATATTCGTCCCAGCCAGTTTTATCGCTCCAGACTATCTGTATCATCATTTTTCATTTTTGCCACTATTATTATGGGTCCCAGCCAACCAACAGGATCAAAAAGTTTAGCGATTATTGACAAAACCTCCCTTTTTTGTAAATTTTGTTTTGCAAGAATAGCTGACGTGGAAAAGTAAAATTTGTCAGATCTAGCTATCACCGTCAATTTCCAAAAAGTTTTGCTTCAAAAGTAAATCAGCTGGCCACTCTTTCAAGATACGTTTGTGACTCGAGGTCCACTTCCTTATACAAAATTCAGCTGATGATAAAGCCAATATCAACTCGTTACAAACTGCTGTCGCTAAAGAAATGTCGTGAGCTCCAGCCGACGCATCATCTACGTATATCATATGACGTAATATCTTGGAAGCATCCTGAAAATCGCTTGCTAACTGATGCAATGTTCTGATTGCCAAGTACGGAGCACAATTTACTCCAAATGTGACGGTTATCAATTCGAGGTCTAACAAATCATCACTTGGATTGCGGCGAGAGACGATGCGCTGATATTTTGTATGATTTGGATCCACTAAGAGTTGGCGGTACATTTTCTCAATGTCCCCATTGAAAAGATAACGGTAAAAGCGCAATTTAGTGATTCACCAAGTAAGATCGTTTTGCAAAATGGGCCCTGTATATAAAACATCATTAAGACTCAACTTTGAAGACGAACGACTCGAGGCATTAAAAATCACTCTGACCTTAGTAGACGAACTTTCGGACTTAAAAATAGCATGATGCGGCAAGTAAAACGATCCCGAGGATTCCGCATTTCCATTTTTACTGAAGGCATGTGATCCAAAACTTAAAATTCTGAAAGAACGTTGTCATACGTGATCTTACGACCTGGTTTCTTTAATAATGACATTTCATTTCTTAAAAACTGGCGCTGAGCTTTGTCACGAGATAGACCGAGCCCACAGCCACCAAAATATTGCGGCTTAAAGGGTAGGGATACTATATAGCGACCGTCCAAATTTCGTCATCTTCGGGGGTAGACTTAGAGGCTCTTGTAATATGAAACAGATCTTGTAAATACCCAATGATCAAAATCGGGAAGAGACCCAGGTAAGATCCATCCAAATATGGTTTCCTGTGCCATCAAACCTCCAATAATATTTCGTCTGACACCCTCCTTCATAATTCTCGAACAAATATCAGCACCAATGAGTAGATCAACCTTTCCACTCTTTGCAAAATTTGGATTAGCGAGGGTCAAACCAGATAGTGATGAAGACTGAGATATATTTACGGACTTTGCAGGCAAATTTCCTGTTAAATTAGGTAGAACCATACCTTCTACATTTATCCTTAATCGGCTATTTAAGAGAGTGGCCAAATCAAATGAACAAAGCTTCTGAACTGAACCCGCTGAAGCACCATTTAATCCTGAAACCTGAGCTCTAACGCCTCTAGCTTTTCCTAAAAGAATTTGTAGCGAAGTTGTTGCGAAACAATTTTGAACGTCTACTTTTTAAGCCTCTGCTTGACTAGTGCTCGGATAGTCATCACTTACCACAATAAAGAATGGTGCTGCAATTTGCACACAGAACAACTAAAAGTGCTTTGGCACGCACTTAATTTATGACTTTCAGCCAGGCAGTTTATACATTGTGGGTTGTTTCGTTTGGCAACCAAAAATCTTTCCGCCGGGCTTAATCCCAAAAATGCGGGACAAGTCCTCAACAAATGGTCCTTTGAACAACAGGGACAATTCGTTTTCACAATTTTTGCCTGATAAATTCGGACTTTCCTGTTAGAAAAATTACTTCTGCCATATTCCGAACGATGATATCCCTTGGGGTTAGAATTACTACCAAATGAAAAATTTTTGCGAGAGCTAGGGTTTGAGATGTACTCTGTTGGGCTTGCTCTAATACCCGAAAGTGTTTCTAAGGACTGAAAACGGGAAGTGAGAAAAATGGATAGTTTTCCTCCCACTTCGAGATTTCAGTTTTGTCCTTTTCCCACCACGACAAGGTTAAATCTGGCAATTTAATAGAGCAAAGAAAGATGAAAATCGTATCCCAATTTTGGATATCAATTTCATGCAAATGAAGCGTCGCAATGGAATTATTGATATCTCTTTGCAAACGCTTGATTTCCGCAGATGGTTCTGATTCTACTTCCACTAAATTAAACAAAATTTTGGGCTGAATATTGACTAGAGTCCTCTTATTTTCATAGCAGTCTTTCACGCGATTGCAAAGCCTATATTAGTTAAGGGAGATTTCTTGACAATCTCTAGAGCCTCGTCTCTGGTGTTCTACCTAAGGTAAAACAACTTCTCAACTCCAGACAATGAACTACCGTTTACATATACTGCCACAAGCATATCCCTGAAAACCGGCCATGACTGATAATCACCATAAAATGGTTCAGTGGTACATGGCGGCAATCTAATATGATGACCAGCCGAAGTTGAAGCATCATTTGGATTGTCTATACATTGAGTAGACGAAAGTTGGGGCCTACTCACAAAAGTTTGTGACAATTCACCCAACAGCGCCGCACAAGTAATGTAGGCTAGTCTACATTCTTTAAAGAGAGATTTGCTTCTCGGGCATCCTCTTCGGAATCAGCGTGTTATCACTAGCGGTAGCAAAAACTTCATAAAAAACCCTAACTTTTTTCCATAAAGTCTTAAACTCCTCCTTCTCGAGTTCAATTGTCTCGTAAAAATCTCTCTCAAACTCCAACAAAAAATGAACATATTTCTCAAATTTTAGCAAATAATCCGACATTACCATCTTGAACCAAAAAACTATTATATTCGAATAATATAGATAGTCCAAAAAATGTCACCTCTTTCAATAACAAAGCCGTATTTCCAAACGAATGTAGAACTAATGATGTTTCGCTCAGATAATTTGCAGGTACTAATCCACCAGATGAAAGAGAATAATTGAAAACAAAAGGATCTAAATATATAAATTCAAATTGGATTAGTATTCTCCTGGTACGATTAGGATTTCTAAAAATTTAGCTATGCTTTATTTTATTACAGTAACATAATCAAAGAATGAAAGGCTATCTTAAACAACTGTTTATTTAATCCAGTGAAATATATCTAAAACGAATATTATCAGTGTGTTCATATATACGAGGGCGGATTGATATTGAAGCAACCTACCGCACAATGGCAGCACAAACACTTTTCTTTTAGAAATTCCGATATGTCAAACATCAGCTGGTAAAATTTCACCCAAATTCATCGATTAGTTTATTTGTAGTCGTTTGAAGTAAGCAACTTTTGTGTTTCTTGAAAAATGGAAAAAAGTGAATTTCGGGCAGTGATAAAACACTGTTATTTGAAAGGGAAAACGGCGAAAGATACAAAAGAAAAGCTCGATAGACAATACGGTGAGTCTGCTCCGTCAGATTACATGGTAAAATATTGGATTGCTGAATTTAAACGCGGCCGAACAAGCACTGCAACTATACCATCAACAGGAAGGCCAAAAGAGGTGGTTACTGAAGAAAATATCAAGAAAATCCTCGATATCATTATGAATGATCGCCGACTCAAGTTACGTGACATTGTTGATATGGTAAACATATCATATGAACGTGTGTTCAACATTTTCCATGAACATTTGCATATGAAAAAGCTATCGGCAAGATTGGTGCCGCGTTTGCTCAGTGCCGAACAAAAACGAGTTCGACAGACCACTTCACAGCGGTGTTTGGACATGATAAAGCGTAATCCTGTTGATTTTTGGCATCGATTAATAACTGTTGATGATACGTTGGTCCACCACTACACACCTGAAACCAAAAATCAATTGAAACAATGGGTGGAAGCTGGTGGAAGTGCTCCGAAGAAGTCGAAGACAGTGAAATCGGCTGGCAAAGTTATGGCCACTGTATTTTGGGATGTACACGAAATATTGCTCATCGATTATCTTGAAAAAGGATCCACAATCACAGGAAAGTATTATAGTGCATTATTGGATCAATTGATTGATGCAATCAAGAAAAACTTCCAAACTTGAAAAAAGGCTCGCAGGAAAAAGATTCATATCAAACGAAGTGATTACCTAAACTAACGCGTATTTTGAGGGGTTCCCAAAATCGTATTATTCAGATGGTATAAAAAAGTTGGAATATTGTCTTACTAAGTCTATGGAGCTAAAAGGAGACTATGTTGAGAAATTAATGGTTACAGAAAAAAAATCATTTTCCCCACTTCGGTAGCTTCAATACCAATCCGCCCTCGTATGCATGTATGTGTAAGCGAAAAGTATTAAAACTAATGATCAATCACGCATAAATATGTATTTATTAAATATTTATTGTATGAAAGTCTTCACTTCTATTTTCGTACGTACATATAAAAATATATGTTAGAAGTGTATTTATTAACCTTTCACTTTATACAAGGACGCAGAATCGAATTAACTCCAAAAATTAAACAAAACTTAGCTAGACCATATTAAAAATTCTAGTTAAAGCCCACAGCAAAGAGGTTTGGTTAAATAATGTCTCTGCCTTTAAGTCATAACATTCCATAAAGGCACAAACCAGTAAGCATGGTGTTAGTACTCTACTTATCACCACTTTATTTGAATTTGTAATTTTTATTCGCTGTCAACAATTCTTAACTTCAACTAGAATTATTCAACCAAAGGTTAGGTATACTTTTTAAAACAATTTCCTCATAATAAATATATCGTTAAATTCTGTATTGTAGCGTATAAACCAGCAATCGTATTTGAAATAAATAAAACTGATCATGACACGAAATGATTTCTTTAGTATGTATTTTAGGTGATCACCCAGCGTAAAGGCAAGGAATGTAATAAAGTTGTTGTCTTACAAGGGGAAAAAACACGAACATGTGTGCTCTTACCTCGTTAAACAGAGGCTAGGTTAGAATATGTAGACTTTATGTACTGAAATTTCCATGTAGCACTTGTTGCATTACACACCGAAGATATTATATTGTAGGTATAACATGTACTTCAGATTTCTTATCGGCTTTTGCGAACCACCTCCTCGCCTCCTGGGTTACTTGATGATTTTAGTGGTGACCGAAACTTTTTGTAATCCTTTTGAACCTATTGAAATGCCGCTTTTTAAGCCCGTTCTTGGCAATTTTTTACTTTTATGCACATGGAATCATAAGTACATGAAAATGCATTTATGGACATATCTTTTAACATGCACAAAAAAACTTGCAAATTTACGAATATTTACACCAAAAAAATTTTCAAAGTTCTTTATTAAATCAAAAATTATGTATATATCAAATTAAAAAGAAACTAAATGTCATTACCAATGATATGTCAGAATGACAAAAAGGTTAAAGACAAAGGAAAACAGAGTTGAATACCAAAAACAGCAGGGTGGCTCGATTGTGTTTAATTTAGACCTCGCTTCGCGTCTTAGCTAAAATGTATTTCAATGGCGCTAGTGCAGTATATAATACTGGGATAAAATTTCCAGTATATTCCAAACAGTTACAAATAGATTTTTTTCTATAATGTGAATACTCTAGATTTTCTTGTATTGAAGGCAATATTTCTTGTAAAATTGTTGTTGTTTGTGAACAAGATGTTACGAGAAAAAATCTCACAAAAAAAACGAAAATATGTATTAAATAATATCTATATCACCTTTACTTTGACTTATGACTCCCAAAACTAAACACCAGAAATCCGGTTCGATTGGACCAAAATGTAAATGCTTAGTGTTGTCGGCTTCCAGACAGCTGACCTAACCAAAGTAGAGTCTCAGGTCTCAAAAAAGTCGCCAAAACAGTAGGCAAAATAAAATGTTTTGATAGTTTAAGTTTTTTTCTGACTTGGGTTTTATTACAAAAATATCAAATTTCAAAAGCGCAAAAACCGACTAGTTAGCTTGAAAAACGAATCAACATTGGATACACAAATTTTAACAAAGCCCGAAGTTCTTATCAGAAAAAAGTTACAAAAAATAAATGTTTACGGCAGCGCATCCTAGGAGTCAAATTCTTCTTCAGATATTTGGCATCACGTACTATGAATCAGGCATGGGTACCAACCACTCTTATTCTGACATGAACAGCACTTAAATCAGTTTTCACACATCCAAGAAGTGTTTCAACGTCTCTAACAAAAAGCCAATGGTCGTCGACTAAATGAAGAAATTATTTGAATCGTAAGAAAATGTTTAATAATGAAGAAATTCTCCCAAAATTGATAAAAAAAATATCGCCAACTATTATATAAATCTGCTAGTCTAATGATTAAAATGTTCCAATATTATCTTCATTTTGAAAATAGTTTAAAGCTATCAAAAATTCTTACAAAAAGAGCAAACTTTTTCAAATAAAAAGTAAAAGTAATAAAAAGTAAAAGTAAAATTAATAATATTGTAGTTCAGGATTTGAAACCGGTTTCCGTAGTGCGTGCTATCGCCAATGCGATATTTTGCAAACCTATGATTCCTTAGGAGCTTTTAATGAATGTAAGACCAGTTAATTTCATATGAATATGAAGAAATCAAATTTTTATCTCCTAAGATCTTAACTTATCAATTTGTATGTGTTGAATTGGAGAAAATACGAAAATATGCAAAAACATACATATATGTATACTAGACCTGCCCTTATTTTTTAAAATGGCGGCGCATAGGAGAGTAGGGTCCAAAAAGTTTCCATTTTATGCCGCAATGCTCCGTGTAAAGTTTGGGCTCGATCCGACTACTCTAAGTTGAATAATAAGACAAGTTTTTATTATAAGAAATTAGGAACATTGTATACATATACCAATTTGAGACACGGTACAGCTCGCGAACTATTATCGCTACGCCCTACAAATGTTTTGGAAATTTTCCTCAAACATTCCGATATGAAATTCCAAAGTTCATATGTATGTATTCGATAGGAACTGGTTGTTTGAAAAATATTTGATGAATTGCGAACTATTCTTAGAATACATTTTAATTAAGCCCACATTAAATTATTCGCTTGGATAATGCAATCTAGAAGCTAAATATAAATTTGAGGAAAACAGGTATTTGCAATACTTTTATTCAAAATACAAATGCATTTTAATTTTTCTGTTCCAAAAGTTCATTTACTCCATAATTTTGCTGTTTTTAATCAATATTGAATCATGCAATTTTTCTGATGTTCGCGTATTTTTAAGAATTTTCGCCATTTTAGAAATTTTTTCAAGACTTTTGGGAATCGGCACAATTACATGATTTTTTTTAAATAAATTTTGGGACTAATTTCCAATATTGCAGTTGCAATTCTCAGAATATGCGCTATTTTCGCGGGGTTTTCAAGTTTTTAGTTTCTTTGCTAATAAAATTTTGGAGCTTGATATCAAATGAATTTTTTACATCAAACCTTGTTTTTATTTTATAGAAAAGGCAATTAATTTAAGTGCTTTTGAAGATTAACTCACTGTTGTTCTAGAATGAAAGAAACATTTCTTATGGGAATTTATATTGAAAGCAACAGCAAAATACCAAGTTGTGAATATAAAATCCAAAAATTAGAAAAAACCAAAGTAAATATGCATACTGAAAGTTTCAATTAGAAAATATTTGGGAACAGGTATCAAATTCTAGCCGGAAAGAGATTTTTCTGCTTTGTTATGTGTTACTAAGTACCTGTTCAAATAAATTATTTATTGCAATTTAATACTTTGTTTAGTTTATGATTTTAGTTTGTTGCTAAACAATTATCAATGTGTAATAATTAGGTCACTATTACTTTAATTCGCTATGCACAAATCAATGTCAATAACCGTACGCACATTTCACAATTATAAATATTTAAGCTAGCAATTTTGTTCCGCAAATGCATATAGGTCATTGTTAAGCTAGCAGTTTTAACACAATTTTAGTTATTAGTAGATAAGCACATTTTACTTTAATTATTTTGTATAAAAGAAGGTAAAATAAAGTTTTCAATACAGTTTTTAATTAGACAGTAAATGAATTGTTTTAATTACAGCTCTACCTCCAGGTTAAAGTGCTTGAGAGAATAACAAAACTCAACAAGTTCTTCAGGCTACATGTGCTTGTAAGAAACCACATACATTTATAAGCATTTTGGTGACCCCGACGTGATCCTGTAAACAAGTGCAGAACAATAAATTCCTGAACCCGCAACAGGACACTACTTAATTATATCTTCGTTTGAAGAACTGGTCAACAAACAAAAGTTGACTGGGGAACGGATTGAAACAATTCGCAATTTTAAAAAGGACCCTGCATCAAGAAAGGAGTCTATTTTGAAGAACGGTTAAAAAGACTGGACGACTACTATACGGCAATAATGGACGTTTTGCATCAATATAGAGAGATATTTGAACAAGGACTACTAAAGGTAGCTCCGACTAAAACAAGGAAGCAGCCCATAAGCCAACAAAAACCAAAATAAGATGAGGCAACAGCTAGTTGCAGTAATGAAATCGTTAGAAGTATCCGAAGACAACCTGCCATGATGGCATCACTTCAGCGTTTATTAACGGATGCCTTCACAAAGGAAGATACCCAAGTGGCATACAAACTATGGGAAACTATAGAAGAGTTACACTGCAATATAGCAAGTCATGGATACAATATAGACCTATACATTGAGCTAGAAATGAACTTACGAAAAACTTATAAGGCGATCACCAGCAATCCGTGCCATTCGGAGAACAACCACCGATTCCCAAAATCTGTACTGTGACAACGGAACAAACTTCGTGGGTGCAAATAATCAGTTAAAGGAACTGTCCAGCACAATTCACACAAACGCAGCTCACAACAGTATAAATAAAGAGGATATCTAGAGGAATAACTTTCCAATTCATACCGCTCAGAGCACCTCATTTCGGTGGCCTATGGGAAGCCGCGCCTAAATCGGCAAAACTCCTTCTAGCTAGAAGCACTGCTACTCCATCACTGACGTATGAAGAACTTGATACTGTAATCACAGAAATTTAAGGCATCCTTAATTCTCGGCCAATAACTCCAATGTCAGACAATCCAAATGACTTGATTGCATTAACCCCTGGTCACTTTCTCATTGAAGAGCCACTTAATGCCCAAGTCGACGTAAGTGTTGTGGAGCACAAAACAAATCTCTTGACAAGGTTGAAATTGGTAACACATCTAAAATTGGGGTTTTGGAGGCGATGGTCACGAGAGTTTGCAGAAGAGCTATTGCTCGCCTAGCACCATTACCAGTTGATAGTGTGGAATCTGATGATACACTTCACCACCAAGAGTCATAAGGTCCAAGTAGTTCACAGCATAAGGACATCCCTAAAGGGCGAATAATTAACGAAGAATTGTCTACTACGCAACATCAGAGAGATGAAACACCTCAGAACAGAAGGAGGATATCTCTAACCCATAGTGCCTTCACCATAATGATATCTCTTATCCTAATGCCCCTAGTATTAGGAACACAAATACATAACAAAAAATTTGGAAACCAGTTGAAGGCATCGGGTCAGCAGCAATTTTATCCACAGAATGGCAACTAGTGATCTATTATGACTTAAAAGAAGTTTGGTCTGAAGCAGCGGTATTCGCGCAAGGGACAAAGACACTCAACCACTTGTGTAATGATATGCTAGAAAAAGCAACATGTACAAGCCTAGTAAAATATTTTGAGCACACTGAAGCGGAGCTAACGTTAGACAGCACTTTACTCTCAGGAAGAATACATAAAAGAGCAACCAGATCGAGAGGTTGGTAATATTGCAAATTCATTGTTTGAAAGATTCCCATAAAAAGCACCAATTATTAACTTGACAAGCACCCGGTCGCAAAATTTTGTTTGACATCACTCTATACAAATGTATAGCAGTTGTTGTTTTTGCATTTTCTACAAACCTCTTACAACTACAATTAGAGTTGAAAAAAAGTCAGCCTAGGTAGTAATGGTAAAGTAAGAAAACAAAAACAATTGGTTGATTATTGAGTTCTTGTTACAACTTTGATATTGTTTAAACTTTTCATTTGTTTTAACGAAGGGTTAATATAATATCTCCAGTTGTTCTAAGAAATATTTGGGTAAAGTTCCCTGATAATCTGCATTAGCAACAGTGAAATGCGCATAGGAACAAGCTATACCCCTCAATAATCAATTGCAATTTGTTTTTAACAAAATGGTTAATGTTTTACTGAATAAGTAAAATATTAATTTTGGGAAAAAAAGCGAATAAAAAATTTAAACCACTAAAATTTGAAAGATTCCCATAAAAAGCACCAATTATTAACTTGACAAGCACCCGGTCGCAAAATTTTGTTTGACATCACTCTATACAAATGTATAGCAGTTGTTGTTTTTACATTTTCTACAAACCTCTTACAACTACAATTAGAGTTGAAAAAAGTCAGCCTAGGTAGTAATGGTAAAGTAAGAAAACAAAAACAATTGGTTGATTATTGAGTTCTTGTTACAACTTTGATATTGTTTAAACTTTTCATTTGTTTTAATGAAGGTTTAATATAATATCTCCAGTTGTTCTAAGAAATATTTGGGTAAAGTTCCCTAATGATCTGCATTAGCAACAGTGAAATGCGCATAGGAACAAGCTATACCCCTCAATAATCAATTGCAATTTGTTTTTAACAAAATAGTTAATGTTTTACTGAATAAGTAAAATATTAATTTTGGGAAAAAGTGCGAATAAAAAATTTAAACCACTAAAATTTGAAAGATTCCCATAAAAAGCACCAATTATTAACTTGACAAGCACCCAGTCGCAAAATTTTGTTTGACATCACTCTATACAAATGTATAGCAGTTGTTGTTTTTACATTTTCTACAAACCTCTTACAACTACAATTAGAGTTGAAAAAAAGTCAGCCTAGGTAGTAATGGTAAAGTAAGAAAACAAAAACAATTGGTTGATTATTGAGTTCTTGTTACAACTTTGATATTGTTTAAACTTTTCATTTGTTTTAATGAGAGTTTAATATAATATCTCCAGTTGTTCTAAGAAATATTTGGGTAAAGTTCCCTGATGATCTGCATTAGCAACAGTGAAATGCACATAGGAACAAGCTATACCCCTCAATAATCAATTGCAATTGGTTTTTAGCAAAATAGTTAATGTTTTACTGAATAAGTAAAATATTAATTTTGGGAAAAAGTGCGAATAAAAAATTTAAACCACTAAAATTTGAAAGATTCCCATAAAAAGCACCAATTATTAACTTGACAAGCACTCGGTCGCAAAATTTTGTTTGACATCACTCTATACAAATGTATAGCAGTTGTTGTTTTTACATTTTCTACAAACCTCTTACAACTACAATTAGAGTTGAAAAAAAGTCAGCCTAGGTAGTAATGGTAAAGTAAGAAAACAAAAACAATTGGTTGATTATTGAGTTCTTGTTACAACTTCGATATTGTTTAAACTTTTCATTTGTTTTAATGAAGGTTTAATATAATATCTCCAGTTGTTCTAAGAAATATTTGGGTAAAGTTCCCTGATGATCTGCATTAGCAACAGTGAAATGCGCATAGGAACAAGCTATACCCCTCAATAATCAATTGCAATTGGTTTTTAGCAAAATAGTTAATGTTTTACTGAATAAGTAAAATATTAATTTTGGGAAAAAGTGCGAATAAAAAATTTAAACCACTAAAATTTGAAAGATTCCCATAAAAAGCACCAATTATTAACTTGACAAGCACTCGGTCGCAAAATTTTGTTTGACATCACTCTATACAAATGTATAGCAGTTGTTGTTTTTACATTTTCTACAAACCTCTTACAACTACAATTAGAGTTGAAAAAAAGTCAGCCTAGGTAGTAATGGTAAAGTAAGAAAACAAAAACAATTGGTTGATTATTGAGTTCTTGTTACAACTTCGATATTGTTTAAACTTTTCATTTGTTTTAATGAAGGTTTAATATAATATCTCCAGTTGTTCTAAGAAATATTTGGGTAAAGTTCCCTGATGATCTGCATTAGCAACAGTGAAATGCGCATAGGAACAAGCTATACCCCTCAATAATCAATTGCAATTGGTTTTTAGCAAAATAGTTAATGTTTTACTGAATAAGTAAAATATAAATTTTGGGAAAAAGTGCGAATAAAAAATTTAAACCACTAAAATTTGAAAGATTCCCATAAAAAGCACCAATTATTAACTTGACAAGCACTCGGTCGCAAAATTTTGTTTGACATCACTCTATACAAATGTATAGCAGTTGTTGTTTTTACATTTTCTACAAACCTCTTACAACTACAATTAGAGTTGAAAAAAAGTCAGCCTAGGTAGTAATGGTAAAGTAAGAAAACAAAAACAATTGGTTGATTATTGAGTTCTTGTTACAACTTCGATATTGTTTAAACTTTTCATTTGTTTTAATGAAGGTTTAATATAATATCTCCAGTTGTTCTAAGAAATATTTGGGTAAAGTTCCCTGATGATCTGCATTAGCAACAGTGAAATGCGCATAGGAACAAGCTATACCCCTCAATAATCAATTGCAATTGGTTTTTAGCAAAATAGTTAATGTTTTACTGAATAAGTAAAATATTAATTTTGGGAAAAAGTGCGAATAAAAAATTTAAACCACTAAAATTTGAAAGATTCCCATAAAAAGCACCAATTATTAACTTGACAAGCACTCGGTCGCAAAATTTTGTTTGACATCACTCTATACAAATGTATAGCAGTTGTTGTTTTTACATTTTCTACAAACCTCTTACAACTACAATTAGAGTTGAAAAAAAGTCAGCCTAGGTAGTAATGGTAAAGTAAGAAAACAAAAACAATTGGTTGATTATTGAGTTCTTGTTACAACTTCGATATTGTTTAAACTTTTCATTTGTTTTAATGAAGGTTTAATATAATATCTCCAGTTGTTCTAAGAAATATTTGGGTAAAGTTCCCTGATGATCTGCATTAGCAACAGTGAAATGCGCATAGGAACAAGCTATACCCCTCAATAATCAATTGCAATTGGTTTTTAGCAAAATAGTTAATGTTTTACTGAATAAGTAAAATATAAATTTTGGGAAAAAGTGCGAATAAAAAATTTAAACCACTAAAATTTGAAAGATTCCCATAAAAAGCACCAATTATTAACTTGACAAGCACTCGGTCGCAAAATTTTGTTTGACATCACTCTATACAAATGTATAGCAGTTGTTGTTTTTACATTTTCTACAAACCTCTTACAACTACAATTAGAGTTGAAAAAAAGTCAGCCTAGGTAGTAATGGTAAAGTAAGAAAACAAAAACAATTGGTTGATTATTGAGTTCTTGTTACAACTTCGATATTGTTTAAACTTTTCATTTGTTTTAATGAAGGTTTAATATAATATCTCCAGTTGTTCTAAGAAATATTTGGGTAAAGTTCCCTGATGATCTGCATTAGCAACAGTGAAATGCGCATAGGAACAAGCTATACCCCTCAATAATCAATTGCAATTGGTTTTTAGCAAAATAGTTAATGTTTTACTGAATAAGTAAAATATTAATTTTGGGAAAAAGTGCGAATAAAAAATTTAAACCACTAAAATTTGAAAGATTCCCATAAAAAGCACCAATTATTAACTTGACAAGCACCCAGTCGCAAAATTTTGTTTGACATCACTCTATACAAATGTATAGCAGTTGTTGTTTTTACATTTTCTACAAACCTCTTACAACTACAATTAGAGTTGAAAAAAAGTCAGCCTAGGTAGTAATGGTAAAGTAAGAAAACAAAAACAATTGGTTGATTATTGAGTTCTTGTTACAACTTCGATATTGTTTAAACTTTTCATTTGTTTTAATGAAGGTTTAATATAATATCTCCAGTTGTTCTAAGAAATATTTGGGTAAAGTTCCCTGACGATCTGCATTAGCAACAGTGAAATGCGCATAGGAACAAGCTATACCCCTCAATAATCAATTGCAATTTGTTTTTAACAAAATAGTTAATGTTTTACTGAATAAGTAAAATATTAATTTTGGGAAAAAGTGCGAATAAAAAATGTAAACCACTAAAATTTGAAAGATTCCCATAAAAAGCACCAATTATTAACTTGACAAGCACTCGGTCGCAAAATTTTGTTTGACATCACTCTATACAAATGTATAGCAGTTGTTGTTTTTACATTTTCTACAAACCTCTTACAACTACAATTAGAGTTGAAAAAAAGTCAGCCTAGGTAGTAATGGTAAAGTAAGAAAACAAAAACAATTGGTTGATTATTGAGTTCTTGTTACAACTTCGATATTGTTTAAACTTTTCATTTGTTTTAATGAAGGTTTAATATAATATCTCCAGTTGTTCTAAGAAATATTTGGGTAAAGTTCCCTGATGATCTGCATTAGCAACAGTGAAATGCGCATAGGAACAAGCTATACCCCTCAATAATCAATTGCAATTGGTTTTTAGCAAAATAGTTAATGTTTTACTGAATAAGTAAAATATTAATTTTGGGAAAAAGTGCGAATAAAAAATTTAAACCACTAAAATTTGAAAGATTCCCATAAAAAGCACCAATTATTAACTTGACAAGAACCCGGTCGCAAAATTTTGTTTGACATCACTCTATACAAATGTATAGCAGTTGTTGTTTTTACATTTTCTACAAACCTCTTACAACTACAATTAGAGTTGAAAAAAAGTCAGCCTAGGTAGTAATGGTAAAGTAAGAAAACAAAAACAATTGGTTGATTATTGAGTTCTTGTTACAACTTCGATATTGTTTAAACTTTTCATTTGTTTTAATGAAGGTTTAATATAATATCTCCAGTTGTTCTAAGAAATATTTGGGTAAAGTTCCCTGATGATCTGCATTAGCAACAGTGAAATGCGCATAGGAACAAGCTATACCCCTCAATAATCAATTGCAATTGGTTTTTAGCAAAATAGTTAATGTTTTACTGAATAAGTAAAATATTAATTTTGGGAAAAAGTGCGAATAAAAAATTTAAACCACTAAAATTTGAAAGATTCCCATAAAAAGCACCAATTATTAACTTGACAAGCACCCAGTCGCAAAATTTTGTTTGACATCACTCTATACAAATGTATAGCAGTTGTTGTTTTTACATTTTCTACAAACCTCTTACAACTACAATTAGAGTTGAAAAAAAGTCAGCCTAGGTAGTAATGGTAAAGTAAGAAAACAAAAACAATTGGTTGATTATTGAGTTCTTGTTACAACTTCGATATTGTTTAAACTTTTCATTTGTTTTAATGAAGGTTTAATATAATATCTCCAGTTGTTCTAAGAAATATTTGGGTAAAGTTCCCTGATGATCTGCATTAGCAACAGTGAAATGCGCATAGGAACAAGCTATACCCCTCAATAATCAATTGCAATTTGTTTTTAACAAAATAGTTAATGTTTTACTGAATAAGTAAAATATTAATTTTGGGAAAAAGTGCGAATAAAAAATGTAAACCACTAAAATTTGAAAGATTCCCATAAAAAGCACCAATTATTAACTTGACAAGCACTCGGTCGCAAAATTTTGTTTGACATCACTCTATACAAATGTATAGCAGTTGTTGTTTTTACATTTTCTACAAACCTCTTACAACTACAATTAGAGTTGAAAAAAAGTCAGCCTAGGTAGTAATGGTAAAGTAAGAAAACAAAAACAATTGGTTGATTATTGAGTTCTTGTTACAACTTCGATATTGTTTAAACTTTTCATTTGTTTTAATGAAGGTTTAATATAATATCTCCAGTTGTTCTAAGAAATATTTGGGTAAAGTTCCCTGATGATCTGCATTAGCAACAGTGAAATGCGCATAGGAACAAGCTATACCCCTCAATAATCAATTGCAATTGGTTTTTAGCAAAATAGTTAATGTTTTACTGAATAAGTAAAATATAAATTTTGGGAAAAAGTGCGAATAAAAAATTTAAACCACTAAAATTTGAAAGATTCCCATAAAAAGCACCAATTATTAACTTGACAAGCACTCGGTCGCAAAATTTTGTTTGACATCACTCTATACAAATGTATAGCAGTTGTTGTTTTTACATTTTCTACAAACCTCTTACAACTACAATTAGAGTTGAAAAAAAGTCAGCCTAGGTAGTAATGGTAAAGTAAGAAAACAAAAACAATTGGTTGATTATTGAGTTCTTGTTACAACTTCGATATTGTTTAAACTTTTCATTTGTTTTAATGAAGGTTTAATATAATATCTCCAGTTGTTCTAAGAAATATTTGGGTAAAGTTCCCTGATGATCTGCATTAGCAACAGTGAAATGCGCATAGGAACAAGCTATACCCCTCAATAATCAATTGCAATTGGTTTTTAGCAAAATAGTTAATGTTTTACTGAATAAGTAAAATATTAATTTTGGGAAAAAGTGCGAATAAAAAATTTAAACCACTAAAATTTGAAAGATTCCCATAAAAAGCACCAATTATTAACTTGACAAGCACTCGGTCGCAAAATTTTGTTTGACATCACTCTATACAAATGTATAGCAGTTGTTGTTTTTACATTTTCTACAAACCTCTTACAACTACAATTAGAGTTGAAAAAAAGTCAGCCTAGGTAGTAATGGTAAAGTAAGAAAACAAAAACAATTGGTTGATTATTGAGTTCTTGTTACAACTTCGATATTGTTTAAACTTTTCATTTGTTTTAATGAAGGTTTAATATAATATCTCCAGTTGTTCTAAGAAATATTTGGGTAAAGTTCCCTGATGATCTGCATTAGCAACAGTGAAATGCGCATAGGAACAAGCTATACCCCTCAATAATCAATTGCAATTGGTTTTTAGCAAAATAGTTAATGTTTTACTGAATAAGTAAAATATTAATTTTGGGAAAAAGTGCGAATAAAAAATTTAAACCACTAAAATTTGAAAGATTCCCATAAAAAGCACCAATTATTAACTTGACAAGCACCCAGTCGCAAAATTTTGTTTGACATCACTCTATACAAATGTATAGCAGTTGTTGTTTTTACATTTTCTACAAACCTCTTACAACTACAATTAGAGTTGAAAAAAAGTCAGCCTAGGTAGTAATGGTAAAGTAAGAAAACAAAAACAATTGGTTGATTATTGAGTTCTTGTTACAACTTCGATATTGTTTAAACTTTTCATTTGTTTTAATGAAGGTTTAATATAATATCTCCAGTTGTTCTAAGAAATATTTGGGTAAAGTTCCCTGATGATCTGCATTAGCAACAGTGAAATGCGCATAGGAACAAGCTATACCCCTCAATAATCAATTGCAATTGGTTTTTAGCAAAATAGTTAATGTTTTACTGAATAAGTAAAATATTAATTTTGGGAAAAAGTGCGAATAAAAAATTTAAACCACTAAAATTTGAAAGATTCCCATAAAAAGCACCAATTATTAACTTGACAAGCACCCAGTCGCAAAATTTTGTTTGACATCACTCTATACAAATGTATAGCAGTTGTTGTTTTTACATTTTCTACAAACCTCTTACAACTACAATTAGAGTTGAAAAAAAGTCAGCCTAGGTAGTAATGGTAAAGTAAGAAAACAAAAACAATTGGTTGATTATTGAGTTCTTGTTACAACTTCGATATTGTTTAAACTTTTCATTTGTTTTAATGAAGGTTTAATATAATATCTCCAGTTGTTCTAAGAAATATTTGGGTAAAGTTCCCTGATGATCTGCATTAGCAACAGTGAAATGCGCATAGGAACAAGCTATACCCCTCAATAATCAATTGCAATTTGTTTTTAACAAAATAGTTAATGTTTTACTGAATAAGTAAAATATTAATTTTGGGAAAAAGTGCGAATAAAAAATGTAAACCACTAAAATTTGAAAGATTCCCATAAAAAGCACCAATTATTAACTTGACAAGCACTCGGTCGCAAAATTTTGTTTGACATCACTCTATACAAATGTATAGCAGTTGTTGTTTTTACATTTTCTACAAACCTCTTACAACTACAATTAGAGTTGAAAAAAAGTCAGCCTAGGTAGTAATGGTAAAGTAAGAAAACAAAAACAATTGGTTGATTATTGAGTTCTTGTTACAACTTCGATATTGTTTAAACTTTTCATTTGTTTTAATGAAGGTTTAATATAATATCTCCAGTTGTTCTAAGAAATATTTGGGTAAAGTTCCCTGATGATCTGCATTAGAAACAGTGAAATGCGCATAGGAACAAGCTATACCCCTCAATAATCAATTGCAATTGGTTTTTAGCAAAATAGTTAATGTTTTACTGAATAAGTAAAATATTAATTTTGGGAAAAAGTGCGAATAAAAAATTTAAACCACTAAAATTTGAAAGATTCCCATAAAAAGCACCAATTATTAACTTGACAAGCACTCGGTCGCAAAATTTTGTTTGACATCACTCTATACAAATGTATAGCAGTTGTTGTTTTTACATTTTCTACAAACCTCTTACAACTACAATTAGAGTTGAAAAAAAGTCAGCCTAGGTAGTAATGGTAAAGTAAGAAAACAAAAACAATTGGTTGATTATTGAGTTCTTGTTACAACTTCGATATTGTTTAAACTTTTCATTTGTTTTAATGAAGGTTTAATATAATATCTCCAGTTGTTCTAAGAAATATTTGGGTAAAGTTCCCTGATGATCTGCATTAGCAACAGTGAAATGCGCATAGGAACAAGCTATACCCCTCAATAATCAATTGCAATTGGTTTTTAGCAAAATAGTTAATGTTTTACTGAATAAGTAAAATATTAATTTTGGGAAAAAGTGCGAATAAAAAATTTAAACCACTAAAATTTGAAAGATTCCCATAAAAAGCACCAATTATTAACTTGACAAGCACCCAGTCGCAAAATTTTGTTTGACATCACTCTATACAAATGTATAGCAGTTGTTGTTTTTACATTTTCTACAAACCTCTTACAACTACAATTAGAGTTGAAAAAAAGTCAGCCTAGGTAGTAATGGTAAAGTAAGAAAACAAAAACAATTGGTTGATTATTGAGTTCTTGTTACAACTTCGATATTGTTTAAACTTTTCATTTGTTTTAATGAAGGTTTAATATAATATCTCCAGTTATTCTAAGAAATATTTGGGTAAAGTTCCCTGATGATCTGCATTAGCAACAGTGAAATGCGCATAGGAACAAGCTATACCCCTCAATAATCAATTGCAATTTGTTTTTAACAAAATAGTTAATGTTTTACTGAATAAGTAAAATATTAATTTTGGGAAAAAGTGCGAATAAAAAATTTAAACCACTAAAATTTGAAAGATTCCCATAAAAAGCACCAATTATTAACTTGACAAGCACTCGGTCGCAAAATTTTGTTTGACATCACTCTATACAAATGTATAGCAGTTGTTGTTTTTACATTTTCTACAAACCTCTTACAACTACAATTAGAGTTGAAAAAAAGTCAGCCTAGGTAGTAATGGTAAAGTAAGAAAACAAAAACAATTGGTTGATTATTGAGTTCTTGTTACAACTTTGATATTGTTTAAACTTTTCATTTGTTTTAATGAAGGTTTAATATAATATCTCCAGTTGTTCTAAGAAATATTTGGGTAAAGTTCCCTGATGATCTGCATTAGCAACAGTGAAATGCGCATAGGAACAAGCTATACCCCTCAATAATCAATTGCAATTTGTTTTTAACAAAATGGTTAATGTTTAACTGAATAAGTAAAATATTAATTTTGGGAAAAAGTGCGAATAAAAAATTTAAACCACTAAAATTTGAAAGATTCCCATAAAAAGCACCAATTATTAACTTGACAAGCACTCGGTCGCAAAATTTTGTTTGACATCACTCTATACAAATGTATAGCAGTTGTTGTTTTTACATTTTCTACAAACCTCTTACAACTACAATTAGAGTTGAAAAAAAGTCAGCCTAGGTAGTAATGGTAAAGTAAGAAAACAAAAACAATTGGTTGATTATTGAGTTCTTGTTACAACTTTGATATTGTTTAAACTTTTCATTTGTTTTAATGAAGGTTTAATATAATATCTCCAGTTGTTCTAAGAAATATTTGGGTAAAGTTCCCTGATGATCTGCATTAGCAACAGTGAAATGCGCATAGGAACAAGCTATACCCCTCAATAATCAATTGCAATTTGTTTTTAACAAAATGGTTAATGTTTAACTGAATAAGTAAAATATTAATTTTGGGAAAAAGTGCGAATAAAAAATTTAAACCACTAAAATTTGAAAGATTCCCATAAAAAGCACCAATTATTAACTTGACAAGCACTCGGTCGCAAAATTTTGTTTGACATCACTCTATACAAATGTATAGCAGTTGTTGTTTTTACATTTTCTACAAACCTCTTACAACTACAATTAGAGTTGAAAAAAAGTCAGCCTAGGTAGTAATGGTAAAGTAAGAAAACAAAAACAATTGGTTGATTATTGAGTTCTTGTTACAACTTTGATATTGTTTAAACTTTTCATTTGTTTTAATGAAGGTTTAATATAATATCTCCAGTTGTTCTAAGAAATATTTGGGTAAAGTTCCCTGATGATCTGCATTAGCAACAGTGAAATGCGCATAGGAACAAGCTATACCCCTCAATAATCAATTGCAATTTGTTTTTAACAAAATGGTTAATGTTTAACTGAATAAGTAAAATATTAATTTTGGGAAAAAGTGCGAATAAAAAATTTAAACCACTAAAATTTGAAAGATTCCCATAAAAAGCACCAATTATTAACTTGACAAGCACTCGGTCGCAAAATTTTGTTTGACATCACTCTATACAAATGTATAGCAGTTGTTGTTTTTACATTTTCTACAAACCTCTTACAACTACAATTAGAGTTGAAAAAAAGTCAGCCTAGGTAGTAATGGTAAAGTAAGAAAACAAAAACAATTGGTTGATTATTGAGTTCTTGTTACAACTTTGATATTGTTTAAACTTTTCATTTGTTTTAATGAAGGTTTAATATAATATCTCCAGTTGTTCTAAGAAATATTTGGGTAAAGTTCCCTGATGATCTGCATTAGCAACAGTGAAATGCGCATAGGAACAAGCTATACCCCTCAATAATCAATTGCAATTTGTTTTTAACAAAATGGTTAATGTTTAACTGAATAAGTAAAATATTAATTTTGGGAAAAAGTGCGAATAAAAAATTTAAACCACTAAAATTTGAAAGATTCCCATAAAAAGCACCAATTATTAACTTGACAAGCACCCAGTCGCAAAATTTTGTTTGACATCACTCTATACAAATGTATAGCAGTTGTTGTTTTTACATTTTCTACAAACCTCTTACAACTACAATTAGAGTTGAAAAAAAGTCAGCCTAGGTAGTAATGGTAAAGTAAGAAAACAAAAACAATTGGTTGATTATTGAGTTCTTGTTACAACTTCGATATTGTTTAAACTTTTCATTTGTTTTAATGAAGGTTTAATATAATATCTCCAGTTGTTCTAAGAAATATTTGGGTAAAGTTCCCTGATGATCTGCATTAGCAACAGTGAAATGCGCATAGGAACAAGCTATACCCCTCAGTAATCAATTGCAATTTGTTTTTAACAAAATAGTTAATGTTTTACTGAATAAGTAAAATATTAATTTTGGGAAAAAGTGCGAATAAAAAATTTAAACCACTAAAATTTGAAAGATTCCCATAAAAAGCACCAATTATTAACTTGACAAGCACCCGGTCGCAAAATTTTGTTTGACATCACTCTATACAAATGTATAGCAGTTGTTGTTTTTACATTTTCTACAAACCTCTTACAACTACAATTAGAGTTGAAAAAAAGTCAGCCTAGGTAGTAATGGTAAAGTAAGAAAACAAAAACAATTAGTTGATTATTGAGTTCTTGTTACAACTTTGATATTGTTTAAACTTTTCATTTGTTTTAATGAAGGTTTAATATAATATCTCCAGTTGTTCTAAGAAATATTTGGGTAAAGTTCTCTGATGATCTGCATTAGCAACAGTGAAATGCGCATAGGAACAACCTATACCCCTCAATAATCAATTGCAATTTGTTTTTAACAAAATGGTTAATGTTTTACTGAATAAGTAAAATATTAATTTTGGGAAAAAGTGCGAATAAAAAATTTAAACCACTAAAATTTGAAAGATTCCCATAAAAAGCACCAATTATTAACTTGACAAGCACCCGGTCGCAAAATTTTGTTTGACATCACTCTATACAAATGTATAGCAGTTGTTGTTTTTACATTTTCTACAAACCTCTTACAACTACAATTAGAGTTGAAAAAAAGTCAGCCTAGGTAGTAATGGTGAAGTAAGAAAACAAAAACAATTGGTTGATTATTGAGTTCTTGTTACAACTTTGATATTGTTTAAACTTTTCATTTGTTTTAATGAAGGTTTAATATAATATCTCCAGTTGTTCTAAGAAATATTTGGGTAAAGTTCCCTGATGATCTGCATTAGCAACAGTGAAATGCGCATAGGAACAAGCTATACCCCTCAATAATCAATTGCAGTTTGTTTTTAACAAAATAGTTAATGTTTTACTGAATAAGTAAAATATTAATTTTGGGAAAAAGTGCGAATAAAAAATTTAAACCACTAAAATTTGAAAGATTCCCATAAAAAGCACCAATTATTAACTTGACAAGCACCCGGTCGCAAAATTTTGTTTGACATCACTCTATACAAATGTATAGCAGTTGTTGTTTTTACATTTTCTACAAACCTCTTACAACTACAATTAGAGTTGAAAAAAAGTCAGCCTAGGTAGTAATGGTAAAGTAAGAAAACAAAAACAATTAGTTGATTATTGAGTTCTTGTTACAACTTTGATATTGTTTAAACTTTTCATTTGTTTTAATGAAGGTTTAATATAATATCTCCAGTTGTTCTAAGAAATATTTGGGTAAAGTTCTCTGATGATCTGCATTAGCAACAGTGAAATGCGCATAGGAACAACCTATACCCCTCAATAATCAATTGCAATTTGTTTTTAACAAAATGGTTAATGTTTTACTGAATAAGTAAAATATTAATTTTGGGAAAAAGTGCGAATAAAAAATTTAAACCACTAAAATTTGAAAGATTCCCATAAAAAGCACCAATTATTAACTTGACAAGCACCCGGTCGCAAAATTTTGTTTGACATCACTCTATACAAATGTATAGCAGTTGTTGTTTTTACATTTTCTACAAACCTCTTACAACTACAATTAGAGTTGAAAAAAAGTCAGCCTAGGTAGTAATGGTGAAGTAAGAAAACAAAAACAATTGGTTGATTATTGAGTTCTTGTTACAACTTTGATATTGTTTAAACTTTTCATTTGTTTTAATGAAGGTTTAATATAATATCTCCAGTTGTTCTAAGAAATATTTGGGTAAAGTTCCCTGATGATCTGCATTAGCAACAGTGAAATGCGCATACGAACAAGCTATACCCCTCAATAATCAATTGCAATTTGTTTTTAACAAAATGGTTAATGTTTTACTGAATAAGTAAAATATTAATTTTGGGAAAAAGTGCGAATAAAAAATTTAAACCACTAAAATTTGAAAGATTCCCATAAAAAGCACCAATTATTAACTTGACAAGCACTCGGTCGCAAAATTTTGTTTGACATCACTCTATACAAATGTATAGCAGTTGTTGTTTTTACATTTTCTACAAACCTCTTACAACTACAATTAGAGTTGAAAAAAAGTCAGCCTAGGTAGTAATGGTAAAGTAAGAAAACAAAAACAATTGGTTGATTATTGAGTTCTTGTTACAACTTTGATATTGTTTAAACTTTTCATTTGTTTTAATGAAGGTTTAATATAATATCTCCAGTTGTTCTAAGAAATATTTGGGTA
Organism: Gymnocheta viridis; assembly: GCA_956483585.1. NCBI lineage: Eukaryota > Metazoa > Arthropoda > Insecta > Diptera > Tachinidae > Gymnocheta > Gymnocheta viridis. The sequence continues at coordinate 62,704,562 of OY101442.1, read as the reverse complement.
AAGTTCCCTGATGATCTGCATTAGCAACAGTGAAATGCGCATAGGAACAAGCTATACCCCTTAATAATCAATTGCAATTTGTTTTTAACAAAATGGTTAATGTTTTACTGAATAAGTAAAATATTAATTTTGGGAAAAAGTGCGAATAAAAAATTTAAACCACTAAAATTTGAAAGATTCCCATAAAAAGCACCAATTATTAACTTGACAAGCACCCAGTCGCAAAATTTTGTTTGACATCACTCTATACAAATGTATAGCAGTTGTTGTTTTTACATTTTCTACAAACCTCTTACAACTACAATTAGAGTTGAAAAAAAGTCAGCCTAGGTAGTAATGGTAAAGTAAGAAAACAAAAACAATTGGTTGATTATTGAGTTCTTGTTACAACTTTGATATTGTTTAAACTTTTCATTTGTTTTAATGAAGGTTTAATATAATATCTCCAGTTGTTCTAAGAAATATTTGGGTAAAGTTCCCTGATGATCTGCATTAGCAACAGTGAAATGCGCATAGGAACAAGCTATACCCCTCAATAATCAATTGCAATTTGTTTTTAACAAAATGGTTAATGTTTTACTGAATAAGTAAAATATTAATTTTGGGAAAAAGTGCGAATAAAAAATTTAAACCACTAAAATTTGAAAGATTCCCATAAAAAGCACCAATTATTAACTTGACAAGCACCCGGTCGCAAAATTTTGTTTGACATCACTCTATACAAATGTATAGCAGTTGTTGTTTTTACATTTTCTACAAACCTCTTACAACTACAATTAGAGTTGAAAAAAAGTCAGCCTAGGTAGTAATGGTAAAGTAAGAAAACAAAAACAATTGGTTGATTATTGAGTTCTTGTTACAACTTCGATATTGTTTAAACTTTTCATTTGTTTTAATGAAGGTTTAATATAATATCTCCAGTTGTTCTAAGAAATATTTGGGTAAAGTTCCCTGATGATCTGCATTAGCAACAGTGAAATGCGCATAGGAACAAGCTATACCCCTCAATAATCAATTGCAATTTGTTTTTAACAAAATAGTTAATGTTTTACTGAATAAGTAAAATATTAATTTTGTGAAAAAGTGCGAATAAAAAATTTAAAAAACTAAAATTTGAAAGATTCCTATAAAAAGCACCAATTATTAACTTGACAAGCACCCAGTCGCAAAATTTTGTTTGACATCACTCTATACAAATGTATAGCAGTTGTTGTTTTTACATTTTCTACAAACCTCTTACAACTACAATTAGAGTTGAAAAAAAGTCAGCCTAGGTAGTAATGGTAAAGTAAGAAAACAAAAACAATTGGTTGATTATTGAGTTCTTGTTACAACTTTGATATTGTTTAAACTTTTCATTTGTTTTAATGAAGGTTTAATATAATATCTCCAGTTGTTCTAAGAAATATTTGGGTAAAGTTCCCTGATGATCTGCATTAGCAACAGTGAAATGCGCATAGGAACAAGCTATACCCCTCAATAATCAATTGCAATTTGTTTTTAACAAAATAGTTAATGTTTTACTGAATAAGTAAAATATTAATTTTGGGAAAAAGTGCGAATAAAAAATTTAAACCACTAAAATTTGAAAGATTCCCATAAAAAGCACCAATTATTAACTTGACAAGCACTCGGTCGCAAAATTTTGTTTGACATCACTCTATACAAATATATAGCAGTTGTTGTTTTTACATTTTCTACAAACCTCTTACAACTACAATTAGAGTTGAAAAAAGTCAGCCTAGGTAGTAATGGTAAAGTAAGAAAACAAAAACAATTGGTTGATTATTGAGTTCTTGTTACAACTTTGATATTGTTTAAACTTTTCATTTGTTTTAATGAAGGTTTAATATAATATCTCCAGTTGTTCTAAGAAATATTTGGGTAAAGTTCCCTAATGATCTGCATTAGCAACAGTGAAATGCGCATAGGAACAAGCTATACCCCTCAATAATCAATTGCAATTTGTTTTTAACAAAATGGTTAATGTTTTACTGAATAAGTAAAATATTAATTTTGGGAAAAAGTGCGAATAAAAAATTTAAACCACTAAAATTTGAAAGATTCCCATAAAAAGCACCAATTATTAACTTGACAAGCACTCGGTCGCAAAATTTTGTTTGACATCACTCTATACAAATGTATAGCAGTTGTTGTTTTTACATTTTCTACAAACCTCTTACAACTACAATTAGAGTTGAAAAAAAGTCAGCCTAGGTAGTAATGGTAAAGTAAGAAAACAAAAACAATTGGTTGATTATTGAGTTCTTGTTACAACTTTGATATTGTTTAAACTTTTCATTTGTTTTAATGAAGGTTTAATATAATATCTCCAGTTGTTCTAAGAAATATTTGGGTAAAGTTCTCTGATGATCTGCATTAGCAACAGTGAAATGCGCATAGGAACAAGCTATACCCCTCAATAATCAATTGCAATTTGTTTTTAACAAAATGGTTAATGTTTTACTGAATAAGTAAAATATTAATTTTGGGAAAAAGTGCGAATAAAAAATTTAAACCACTAAAATTTTAAAGATTCCCATAAAAAGCACCAATTATTAACTTGACAAGCACCCGGTCGCAAAATTTTGTTTGACATCACTCTATACAAATGTATAGCAGTTGTTGTTTTTACATTTTCTACAAACCTCTTACAACTACAATTAGAGTTGAAAAAAAGTCAGCCTAGGTAGTAATGGTGAAGTAAGAAAACAAAAACAATTGGTTGATTATTGAGTTCTTGTTACAACTTTGATATTGTTTAAACTTTTCATTTGTTTTAATGAAGGTTTAATATAATATCTCCAGTTGTTCTAAGAAATATTTGGGTAAAGTTCCCTGATGATCTGCATTAGCAACAGTGAAATGCGCATAGGAACAAGCTATACCCCTCAATAATCAATTGCAATTTGTTTTTAACAAAATGGTTAATGTTTTACTGAATAAGTAAAATATTAATTTTGGGAAAAAGTGCGAATAAAAAATTTAAACCACTAAAATTTGAAAGATTCCCATAAAAAGCACCAATTATTAACTTGACAAGCACCCGGTCGCAAAATTTTGTTTGACATCACTCTATACAAATGTATAGCAGTTGTTGTTTTTACATTTTCTACAAACCTCTTACAACTACAATTAGAGTTGAAAAAAAGTCAGCCTAGGTAGTAATGGTAAAGTAAGAAAACAAAAACAATTGGTTGATTATTGAGTTCTTGTTACAACTTCGATATTGTTTAAACTTTTCATTTGTTTTAATGAAGGTTTAATATAATATCTCCAGTTGTTCTAAGAAATATTTGGGTAAAGTTCCCTGATGATCTGCATTAGCAACAGTGAAATGCGCATAGGAACAAGCTATACCCCTCAATAATCAATTGCAATTTGTTTTTAACAAAATGGTTAATGTTTTACTGAATAAGTAAAATATTAATTTTGGGAAAAAGTGCGAATAAAAAATTTAAACCACTAAAATTTGAAAGATTCCCATAAAAAGCACCAATTATTAACTTGACAAGCACTCGGTCGCAAAATTTTGTTTGACATCACTCTATACAAATGTATAGCAGTTGTTGTTTTTACATTTTCTACAAACCTCTTACAACTACAATTAGAGTTGAAAAAAAGTCAGCCTAGGTAGTAATGGTAAAGTAAGAAAACAAAAACAATTGGTTGATTATTGAGTTCTTGTTACAACTTTGATATTGTTTAAACTTTTCATTTGTTTTAATGAAGGTTTAATATAATATCTCCAGTTGTTCTAAGAAATATTTGGGTAAAGTTCCCTGATGATCTGCATTAGCAACAGTGAAATGCGCATAGGAACAAGCTATACCCCTTAATAATCAATTGCAATTTGTTTTTAACAAAATGGTTAATGTTTTACTGAATAAGTAAAATATTAATTTTGGGAAAAAGTGCGAATAAAAAATTTAAACCACTAAAATTTGAAAGATTCCCATAAAAAGCACCAATTATTAACTTGACAAGCACCCAGTCGCAAAATTTTGTTTGACATCACTCTATACAAATGTATAGCAGTTGTTGTTTTTACATTTTCTACAAACCTCTTACAACTACAATTAGAGTTGAAAAAAAGTCAGCCTAGGTAGTAATGGTAAAGTAAGAAAACAAAAACAATTGGTTGATTATTGAGTTCTTGTTACAACTTTGATATTGTTTAAACTTTTCATTTGTTTTAATGAAGGTTTAATATAATATCTCCAGTTGTTCTAAGAAATATTTGGGTAAAGTTCCCTGATGATCTGCATTAGCAACAGTGAAATGCGCATAGGAACAAGCTATACCCCTCAATAATCAATTGCAATTTGTTTTTAACAAAATGGTTAATGTTTTACTGAATAAGTAAAATATTAATTTTGGGAAAAAGTGCGAATAAAAAATTTAAACCACTAAAATTTGAAAGATTCCCATAAAAAGCACCAATTATTAACTTGACAAGCACCCGGTCGCAAAATTTTGTTTGACATCACTCTATACAAATGTATAGCAGTTGTTGTTTTTACATTTTCTACAAACCTCTTACAACTACAATTAGAGTTGAAAAAAAGTCAGCCTAGGTAGTAATGGTAAAGTAAGAAAACAAAAACAATTGGTTGATTATTGAGTTCTTGTTACAACTTCGATATTGTTTAAACTTTTCATTTGTTTTAATGAAGGTTTAATATAATATCTCCAGTTGTTCTAAGAAATATTTGGGTAAAGTTCCCTGATGATCTGCATTAGCAACAGTGAAATGCGCATAGGAACAAGCTATACCCCTCAATAATCAATTGCAATTTGTTTTTAACAAAATAGTTAATGTTTTACTGAATAAGTAAAATATTAATTTTGTGAAAAAGTGCGAATAAAAAATTTAAAAAACTAAAATTTGAAAGATTCCTATAAAAAGCACCAATTATTAACTTGACAAGCACCCAGTCGCAAAATTTTGTTTGACATCACTCTATACAAATGTATAGCAGTTGTTGTTTTTACATTTTCTACAAACCTCTTACAACTACAATTAGAGTTGAAAAAAAGTCAGCCTAGGTAGTAATGGTAAAGTAAGAAAACAAAAACAATTGGTTGATTATTGAGTTCTTGTTACAACTTTGATATTGTTTAAACTTTTCATTTGTTTTAATGAAGGTTTAATATAATATCTCCAGTTGTTCTAAGAAATATTTGGGTAAAGTTCCCTGATGATCTGCATTAGCAACAGTGAAATGCGCATAGGAACAAGCTATACCCCTCAATAATCAATTGCAATTTGTTTTTAACAAAATAGTTAATGTTTTACTGAATAAGTAAAATATTAATTTTGGGAAAAAGTGCGAATAAAAAATTTAAACCACTAAAATTTGAAAGATTCCCATAAAAAGCACCAATTATTAACTTGACAAGCACTCGGTCGCAAAATTTTGTTTGACATCACTCTATACAAATGTATAGCAGTTGTTGTTTTTACATTTTCTACAAACCTCTTACAACTACAATTAGAGTTGAAAAAAGTCAGCCTAGGTAGTAATGGTAAAGTAAGAAAACAAAAACAATTGGTTGATTATTGAGTTCTTGTTACAACTTTGATATTGTTTAAACTTTTCATTTGTTTTAATGAAGGTTTAATATAATATCTCCAGTTGTTCTAAGAAATATTTGGGTAAAGTTCCCTAATGATCTGCATTAGCAACAGTGAAATGCGCATAGGAACAAGCTATACCCCTCAATAATCAATTGCAATTTGTTTTTAACAAAATGGTTAATGTTTTACTGAATAAGTAAAATATTAATTTTGGGAAAAAGTGCGAATAAAAAATTTAAACCACTAAAATTTGAAAGATTCCCATAAAAAGCACCAATTATTAACTTGACAAGCACTCGGTCGCAAAATTTTGTTTGACATCACTCTATACAAATGTATAGCAGTTGTTGTTTTTACATTTTCTACAAACCTCTTACAACTACAATTAGAGTTGAAAAAAAGTCAGCCTAGGTAGTAATGGTAAAGTAAGAAAACAAAAACAATTGGTTGATTATTGAGTTCTTGTTACAACTTTGATATTGTTTAAACTTTTCATTTGTTTTAATGAAGGTTTAATATAATATCTCCAGTTGTTCTAAGAAATATTTGGGTAAAGTTCTCTGATGATCTGCATTAGCAACAGTGAAATGCGCATAGGAACAAGCTATACCCCTCAATAATCAATTGCAATTTGTTTTTAACAAAATGGTTAATGTTTTACTGAATAAGTAAAATATTAATTTTGGGAAAAAGTGCGAATAAAAAATTTAAACCACTAAAATTTTAAAGATTCCCATAAAAAGCACCAATTATTAACTTGACAAGCACCCGGTCGCAAAATTTTGTTTGACATCACTCTATACAAATGTATAGCAGTTGTTGTTTTTACATTTTCTACAAACCTCTTACAACTACAATTAGAGTTGAAAAAAAGTCAGCCTAGGTAGTAATGGTGAAGTAAGAAAACAAAAACAATTGGTTGATTATTGAGTTCTTGTTACAACTTTGATATTGTTTAAACTTTTCATTTGTTTTAATGAAGGTTTAATATAATATCTCCAGTTGTTCTAAGAAATATTTGGGTAAAGTTCCCTGATGATCTGCATTAGCAACAGTGAAATGCGCATAGGAACAAGCTATACCCCTCAATAATCAATTGCAATTTGTTTTTAACAAAATGGTTAATGTTTTACTGAATAAGTAAAATATTAATTTTGGGAAAAAGTGCGAATAAAAAATTTAAACCACTAAAATTTGAAAGATTCCCATAAAAAGCACCAATTATTAACTTGACAAGCACCCGGTCGCAAAATTTTGTTTGACATCACTCTATACAAATGTATAGCAGTTGTTGTTTTTACATTTTCTACAAACCTCTTACAACTACAATTAGAGTTGAAAAAAAGTCAGCCTAGGTAGTAATGGTAAAGTAAGAAAACAAAAACAATTGGTTGATTATTGAGTTCTTGTTACAACTTCGATATTGTTTAAACTTTTCATTTGTTTTAATGAAGGTTTAATATAATATCTCCAGTTGTTCTAAGAAATATTTGGGTAAAGTTCCCTGATGATCTGCATTAGCAACAGTGAAATGCGCATAGGAACAAGCTATACCCCTCAATAATCAATTGCAATTTGTTTTTAACAAAATAGTTAATGTTTTACTGAATAAGTAAAATATTAATTTTGTGAAAAAGTGCGAATAAAAAATTTAAAAAACTAAAATTTGAAAGATTCCTATAAAAAGCACCAATTATTAACTTGACAAGCACCCAGTCGCAAAATTTTGTTTGACATCACTCTATACAAATGTATAGCAGTTGTTGTTTTTACATTTTCTACAAACCTCTTACAACTACAATTAGAGTTGAAAAAAAGTCAGCCTAGGTAGTAATGGTAAAGTAAGAAAACAAAAACAATTGGTTGATTATTGAGTTCTTGTTACAACTTTGATATTGTTTAAACTTTTCATTTGTTTTAATGAAGGTTTAATATAATATCTCCAGTTGTTCTAAGAAATATTTGGGTAAAGTTCCCTGATGATCTGCATTAGCAACAGTGAAATGCGCATAGGAACAAGCTATACCCCTCAATAATCAATTGCAATTTGTTTTTAACAAAATAGTTAATGTTTTACTGAATAAGTAAAATATTAATTTTGGTAAAAAGTGCGAATAAAAAATTTAAACCACTAAAATTTGAAAGATTCCCATAAAAAGCACCAATTATTAACTTGACAAGCACTCGGTCGCAAAATTTTGTTTGACATCACTCTATACAAATGTATAGCAGTTGTTGTTTTTACATTTTCTACAAACCTCTTACAACTACAATTAGAGTTGAAAAAAGTCAGCCTAGGTAGTAATGGTAAAGTAAGAAAACAAAAACAATTGGTTGATTATTGAGTTCTTGTTACAACTTTGATATTGTTTAAACTTTTCATTTGTTTTAATGAAGGTTTAATATAATATCTCCAGTTGTTCTAAGAAATATTTGGGTAAAGTTCCCTGATGATCTGCATTAGCAACAGTGAAATGCGCATAGGAACAAGCTATACCCCTCAATAATCAATTGCAATTTGTTTTTAACAAAATGGTTAATGTTTTACTGAATAAGTAAAATATTAATTTTGGGAAAAAGTGCGAATAAAAAATTTAAACCACTAAAATTTGAAAGATTCCCATAAAAAGCACCAATTATTAACTTGACAAGCACTCGGTCGCAAAATTTTGTTTGACATCACTCTATACAAATGTATAGCAGTTGTTGTTTTTACATTTTCTACAAACCTCTTACAACTACAATTAGAGTTGAAAAAAAGTCAGCCTAGGTAGTAATGGTAAAGTAAGAAAACAAAAACAATTGGTTGATTATTGAGTTCTTGTTACAACTTTGATATTGTTTAAACTTTTCATTTGTTTTAATGAAGGTTTAATATAATATCTCCAGTTGTTCTAAGAAATATTTGGGTAAAGTTCCCTGATGATCTGCATTAGCAACAGTGAAATGCGCATAGGAACAAGCTATACCCCTCAATAATCAATTGCAATTTGTTTTTAACAAAATAGTTAATGTTTTACTGAATAAGTAAAATATTAATTTTGGGAAAAAGTGCGAATAAAAAATTTAAACCACTAAAATTTGAAAGATTCCCATAAAAAGCACCAATTATTAACTTGACAAGCACGCAGTCGCAAAATTTTGTTTGACATCACTCTATACAAATGTATAGCAGTTGTTGTTTTTACATTTTCTACAAACCTCTTACAACTACAATTAGAGTTGAAAAAAAGTCAGCCTAGGTAGTAATGGTAAAGTAAGAAAACAAAAACAATTGGTTGATTATTGAGTTCTTGTTACAACTTTGATATTGTTTAAACTTTTCATTTGTTTTAATGAAGGTTTAATATAATATCTCCAGTTGTTCTAAGAAATATTTGGGTAAAGTTCCCTGATGATCTGCATTAGCAACAGTGAAATGCGCATAGGAACAAGCTATACCCCTCAATAATCAATTGCAATTTGTTTTTAACAAAATGGTTAATGTTTTACTGAATAAGTAAAATATTAATTTTGGGAAAAAGTGCGAATAAAAAATTTAAACCACTAAAATTTGAAAGATTCCCATAAAAAGCACCAATTATTAACTTGACAAGCACGCAGTCGCAAAATTTTGTTTGACATCACTCTATACAAATGTATAGCAGTTGTTGTTTTTACATTTTCTACAAACCTCTTACAACTACAATTAGAGTTGAAAAAAAGTCAGCCTAGGTAGTAATGGTAAAGTAAGAAAACAAAAACAATTGGTTGATTATTGAGTTCTTGTTACAACTTTGATATTGTTTAAACTTTTCATTTGTTTTAATGAAGGTTTAATATAATATCTCCAGTTGTTCTAAGAAATATTTGGGTAAAGTTCCCTGATGATCTGCATTAGCAACAGTGAAATGCGCATAGGAACAAGCTATACCCCTCAATAATCAATTGCAATTTGTTTTTAACAAAATGGTTAATGTTTTACTGAATAAGTAAAATATTAATTTTGGGAAAAAGTGCGAATAAAAAATTTAAACCACTAAAATTTGAAAGATTCCCATAAAAAGCACCAATTATTAACTTGACAAGCACGCAGTCGCAAAATTTTGTTTGACATCACTCTATACAAATGTATAGCAGTTGTTGTTTTTACATTTTCTACAAACCTCTTACAACTACAATTAGAGTTGAAAAAAAGTCAGCCTAGGTAGTAATGGTAAAGTAAGAAAACAAAAACAATTGGTTGATTATTGAGTTCTTGTTACAACTTTGATATTGTTTAAACTTTTCATTTGTTTTAATGAAGGTTTAATATAATATCTCCAGTTGTTCTAAGAAATATTTGGGTAAAGTTCCCTGATGATCTGCATTAGCAACAGTGAAATGCGCATAGGAACAAGCTATACCCCTCAATAATCAATTGCAATTTGTTTTTAACAAAATGGTTAATGTTTTACTGAATAAGTAAAATATTAATTTTGGGAAAAAGTGCGAATAAAAAATTTAAACCACTAAAATTTGAAAGATTCCCATAAAAAGCACCAATTATTAACTTGACAAGCACTCGGTCGCAAAATTTTGTTTGACATCACTCTATACAAATGTATAGCAGTTGTTGTTTTTACATTTTCTACAAACCTCTTACAACTACAATTAGAGTTGAAAAAAAGTCAGCCTAGGTAGTAATGGTAAAGTAAGAAAACAAAAACAATTGGTTGATTATTGAGTTCTTGTTACAACTTTGATATTGTTTAAACTTTTCATTTGTTTTAATGAAGGTTTAATATAATATCTCCAGTTGTTCTAAGAAATATTTGGGTAAAGTTCCCTGATGATCTGCATTAGCAACAGTGAAATGCGCATAGGAACAAGCTATACCCCTCAATAATCAATTGCAATTTGTTTTTAACAAAATAGTTAATGTTTTACTGAATAAGTAAAATATTAATTTTGTGAAAAAGTGCGAATAAAAAATTTAAAAAACTAAAATTTGAAAGATTCCTATAAAAAGCACCAATTATTAACTTGACAAGCACCCAGTCGCAAAATTTTGTTTGACATCACTCTATACAAATGTATAGCAGTTGTTGTTTTTACATTTTCTACAAACCTCTTACAACTACAATTAGAGTTGAAAAAAAGTCAGCCTAGGTAGTAATGGTAAAGTAAGAAAACAAAAACAATTGGTTGATTATTGAGTTCTTGTTACAACTTTGATATTGTTTAAACTTTTCATTTGTTTTAATGAAGGTTTAATATAATATCTCCAGTTGTTCTAAGAAATATTTGGGTAAAGTTCCCTGATGATCTGCATTAGCAACAGTGAAATGCGCATAGGAACAAGCTATACCCCTCAATAATCAATTGCAATTTGTTTTTAACAAAATAGTTAATGTTTTACTGAATAAGTAAAATATTAATTTTGGGAAAAAGTGCGAATAAAAAATTTAAACCACTAAAATTTGAAAGATTCCCATAAAAAGCACCAATTATTAACTTGACAAGCACTCGGTCGCAAAATTTTGTTTGACATCACTCTATACAAATGTATAGCAGTTGTTGTTTTTACATTTTCTACAAACCTCTTACAACTACAATTAGAGTTGAACAAAAGTCAGCCTAGGTAGTAATGGTAAAGTAAGAAAACAAAAACAATTGGTTGATTATTGAGTTCTTGTTACAACTTTGATATTGTTTAAACTTTTCATTTGTTTTAATGAAGGTTTAATATAATATCTCCAGTTGTTCTAAGAAATATTTGGGTAAAGTTCCCTGATGATCTGCATTAGCAACAGTGAAATGCGCATAGGAACAAGCTATACCCCTCAATAATCAATTGCAATTTGTTTTTAACAAAATGGGTAATGTTTTACTGAATAAGTAAAATATTAATTTTGGGAAAAAGTGCGAATAAAAAATTTAAACCACTAAAATTTGAAAGATTCCCATAAAAAGCACCAATTATTAACTTGACAAGCACTCGGTCGCAAAATTTTGTTTGACATCACTCTATACAAATGTATAGCAGTTGTTGTTTTTACATTTTCTACAAACCTCTTACAACTACAATTAGAGTTGAAAAAAAGTCAGCCTAGGTAGTAATGGTAAAGTAAGAAAACAAAAACAATTGGTTGATTATTGAGTTCTTGTTACAACTTTGATATTGTTTAAACTTTTCATTTGTTTTAATGAAGGTTTAATATAATATCTCCAGTTGTTCTAAGAAATATTTGGGTAAAGTTCCCTGATGATCTGCATTAGCAACAGTGAAATGCGCATAGGAACAAGCTATACCCCTCAATAATCAATTGCAATTTGTTTTTAACAAAATGGTTAATGTTTTACTGAATAAGTAAAATATTAATTTTGGGAAAAAGTGCGAATAAAAAATTTAAACCACTAAAATTTGAAAGATTCCCATAAAAAGCACCAATTATTAACTTGACAAGCACGCAGTCGCAAAATTTTGTTTGACATCACTCTATACAAATGTATAGCAGTTGTTGTTTTTACATTTTCTACAAACCTCTTACAACTACAATTAGAGTTGAAAAAAGTCAGCCTAGGTAGTAATGGTAAAGTAAGAAAACAAAAACAATTGGTTGATTATTGAGTTCTTGTTACAACTTTGATATTGTTTAAACTTTTCATTTGTTTTAATGAAGGTTTAATATAATATCTCCAGTTGTTCTAAGAAATATTTGGGTAAAGTTCCCTGATGATCTGCATTAGCAACAGTGAAATGCGCATAGGAACAAGCTATACCCCTCAATAATCAATTGCAATTTGTTTTTAACAAAATGGTTAATGTTTTACTGAATAAGTAAAATATTAATTTTGGGAAAAAGTGCGAATAAAAAATTTAAACCACTAAAATTTGAAAGATTCCCATAAAAAGCACCAATTATTAACTTGACAAGCACTCTATACAAATGTATAGCAGTTGTTGTTTTTACATTTTCTACAAACCTCTTACAACTACAATTAGAGTTGAAAAAAAGTCAGCCTAGGTAGTAATGGTAAAGTAAGAAAACAAAAACAATTGGTTGATTATTGAGTTCTTGTTACAACTTTGATATTGTTTAAACTTTTCATTTGTTTTAATGAAGGTTTAATATAATATCTCCAGTTGTTCTAAGAAATATTTGGGTAAAGTTCCCTGATGATCTGCATTAGCAACAGTGAAATGCGCATAGGAACAAGCTATACCCCTCAATAATCAATTGCAATTTGTTTTTAACAAAATGGTTAATGTTTTACTGAATAAGTAAAATATTAATTTTGGGAAAAAGTGCGAATAAAAAATTTAAACCACTAAAATTTGAAAGATTCCCATAAAAAGCACCAATTATTAACTTGACAAGCACGCAGTCGCAAAATTTTGTTTGACATCACTCTATACAAATGTATAGCAGTTGTTGTTTTTACATTTTCTACAAACCTCTTACAACTACAATTAGAGTTGAAAAAAAGTCAGCCTAGGTAGTAATGGTAAAGTAAGAAAACAAAAACAATTGGTTGATTATTGAGTTCTTGTTACAACTTTGATATTGTTTAAACTTTTCATTTGTTTTAATGAAGGTTTAATATAATATCTCCAGTTGTTCTAAGAAATATTTGGGTAAAGTTCCCTGATGATCTGCATTAGCAACAGTGAAATGCGCATAGGAACAAGCTATACCCCTCAATAATCAATTGCAATTTGTTTTTAACAAAATGGTTAATGTTTTACTGAATAAGTAAAATATTAATTTTGGGAAAAAGTGCGAATAAAAAATTTAAACCACTAAAATTTGAAAGATTCCCATAAAAAGCACCAATTATTAACTTGACAAGCACCCGGTCGCAAAATTTTGTTTGACATCACTCTATACAAATGTATAGCAGTTGTTGTTTTTACATTTTCTACAAACCTCTTACAACTACAATTAGAGTTGAAAAAAAGTCAGCCTAGGTAGTAATGGTAAAGTAAGAAAACAAAAACAATTGGTTGATTATTGAGTTCTTGTTACAACTTTGATATTGTTTAAACTTTTCATTTGTTTTAATGAAGGTTTAATATAATATCTCCAGTTGTTCTAAGAAATATTTGGGTAAAGTTCCCTGATGATCTGCATTAGCAACAGTGAAATGCGCATAGGAACAAGCTATACCCCTCAATAATCAATTGCAATTTGTTTTTAACAAAATGGTTAATGTTTTACTGAATAAGTAAAATATTAATTTTGGGAAAAAGTGCGAATAAAAAATTTAAACCACTAAAATTTGAAAGATTCCCATAAAAAGCACCAATTATTAACTTGACAAGCACCCGGTCCCAAAATTTTGTTTGAGATCACTCTATACAAATGTATAGCAGTTGTTGTTTTTACATTTTCTACAAACCTCTTACAACTACAATTAGAGTTGAAAAAAAGTCAGCCTAGGTAGTAATGGTAAAGTAAGAAAACAAAAACAATTGGTTGATTATTGAGTTCTTGTTACAACTTTGATATTGTTTAAACTTTTCATTTGTTTTAATGAAGGTTTAATATAATATCTCCAGTTGTTCTAAGAAATATTTGGGTAAAGTTCCCTGATGATCTGCATTAGCAACAGTGAAATGCGCATAGGAACAAGCTATACCCCTTAATAATCAATTGCAATTTGTTTTTAACAAAATGGTTAATGTTTTACTGAATAAGTAAAATATTAATTTTGGGAAAAAGTGCGAATAAAAAATTTAAACCACTAAAATTTGAAAGATTCCCATAAAAAGCACCAATTATTAACTTGACCAGTCGCAAAATTTTGTTTGACATCACTCTATACAAATGTATAGCAGTTGTTGTTTTTACATTTTCTACAAACCTCTTACAACTACAATTAGAGTTGAAAAAAAGTCAGCCTAGGTAGTAATGGTAAAGTAAGAAAACAAAAACAATTGGTTGATTATTGAGTTCTTGTTACAACTTTGATATTGTTTAAACTTTTCATTTGTTTTAATGAAGGTTTAATATAATATCTCCAGTTGTTCTAAGAAATATTTGGGTAAAGTTCCCTGATGATCTGCATTAGCAACAGGGAAATGCGCATAGGAGCAAGCTATACCCCCCAATAATCAACTGCAATTTGTTTTTAACAAAATGGTTAATGTTTTACTGAATAAGTAAAATATTAATTTTGGGAAAAAGTGCGAATAAAAAATTTAAACCACTAAAATTTGAAAGATTCCCATAAAAAGCACCAATTATTAACTTGACAAGCACCCAGTCGCAAAATTTTGTTTGACGTCACTTTATACAAATGTATGGCCCAATTTACACGACAATAATTTTTAGTCCGCACAACTTTTGTTCTTTGCAAAACACACGAGACTAATTAATCTGGCATAAAATTGTATACGTATACACAGCTTTGTGTGTGTTAGTATTTTTGTATTTATTTCACGTTTGTTTTTCTTTCTGTAAACACATAAATTGCGGAACATACTTAGCGGAAATATGGCTGGCATATGTGATGAGGAATTGGCAATCATTTTAGGAGGAATTTCCAGTGCCTGTAATTTTGAAGCTGCAGCATTACTTGTACAAGCTGCGAAGGCAAAGACAAGCAGATCTTGCTGGGTCAAGCCATGGAGAGAGTCACGCGATTCTAGTGGAAATATTCAGTTCCTCCTCAAGGAATATAACTTGTTTGATGACGAAGAAGCATATACTTCGTTCTTACGGATGGACCAGAGGTGTTTTTCATTAATATTGAGGTACGTCAAATCGGATATTGAGCGAAGTGATACACCTATGCGAAAATGCATTCCGGTTGAAGAGAAATTGGCTGCCACTTTACGATTTTTAGCGACAGGGGAAACTTATAGGGAAATTGCCGAAAACAGTAAATTGTCTGCACCGTACTTAAGCACAGCTGTGATAGAAGTTTGTAGTGCAATTTACACAAACATGAAAGCTGAATTTTTAAAGGTACATGGATACGAATTTATGTCACACACAAAATGGAAAAGGCCGTTCAGAAACCAGTAAAAGTTTTTACTAATTCATGTGACCAGTAAAAGTTCTTTAAGAAATTTCAGTAAAATTTTACTGAAATTTTCAGTAACCAAACATTTTAACGGTTTATTGAAATAACTTTTACGAGTTCCTAAAATTACTGCAAAAACTTTTATATGTTACTGAAATAACCGAAAAAACTTACTGGTTACTGATATTTTCTTTTCTTTATTCCAAAGTTCCCTGACTCGAAAGAGAAATGGTTACAAGTGGCCAACGAATTTGATATGAGATGGCAATTCCCCTTATACCTAGGTGCCCTTGATGGAAAGCAAATTGCGTTCCAGCCCAAAAAGAAGACAGCCAATTTATTTTATAACTCCAAAGGCTTCACAAGTATTGTTTTGTTGGCTTTGGCAGACGCAAATTGCAAGTTTTTGTTTGTTGATGTGGGGTGCAATGGCCGAATCTCCGACGGCGGAGTCTTAGATCGTTCGGATTTAATGCATATATTGGACAACGATGACAATTTCCCAGAGCCTAAAGTAATTGGCAACAACAGAAAACTCCCTTATGTAATAGTGGCAGATAATGCGTTTCCAAATGGAAAACGTATTTTGACGCCTTATAGCAAGCAACGTTTGACAAGAGACGAAATTGTTTTTACATCCAGACTAAGCCTTGCCAGACAAAATATTGAAAGAGCTTTTGGTATTTTGGCAAATCGGTTTCGTGTACTGCAAACAAAAATTCAGCATGATGAAGTCAACACAACTATTATTGTGAAGGCATGTTGTGTACTTCACAATTTTTTGCTGCACTATAGCCAAACGTATATGGACAACGCAGTTTTAATTGATCCGGACACTGACACCAGATCCCAAAATACGGCATCAACAAGTAATCCGAACAGAAGGTGTGAAAATATAAGAGGTGAATTCACAAAATATTTCAACAAAGAAGGAAGATTTTAAGCTTTCATTCGTTGGTGCTTATGCCATATCTTCAAAAGATTTCAGTTAATATTTTCTTGAAAAAATTATAAATATCTCATGCTTCTATAAAAACTATCAAATTAGTGAGAATTACTAGATATACAACCATAAATTAGTTAAAATCTTTATCAGGAAACAAAGAAAACACATTTTTTTAATTGATTTTAAATACATTTTGTTTTTCGTACATCCTTTAAACGAAAATTTTTGTTTTTTGCCTTATTACTTTTAATGTTTAACAATCTGTTGACTTATTGTATAAAGGATGTAAGAGAAACAAAGTGGATTTAAATTCAAATAAAAAAAAATTGTTTGTTTTGTTTCCTGATTAAGTTTTTAACTTAGTTATGCTTTTATATTTAGTAATTTGAGAGTTTTTATAGAAGCATGAGATGTTTCAAATTTTTTCAAGAAAATATTGGTTGAAATCTTCTGAAGAGGTGGCATAAGTACAACAGAATGCTTAACGACATGCTTAATCCATAACAAACAAATCTGTTATTGGCGATGAAAATTTAACTTATTTTGCAATATATTCATACTTCAAAATTTTTTAATTTTTTTTCTGTAAAATATAAAAATATTATTAAAAAAACTTAAATTTAATAATAATAAAATTTCAATCATGTAATTTTCATGTGTTTTATTTAGAAAGGTAAAAAAGATTATAAAAATAAATAACATCAAATATAAAAACCATAAAACTTAATAAAATCTCAGTCAGATTCATCGAAAATGGATTGAAGTGCCTGCTGTAAGGTGTCATTTTTTTCAATATTTGCACAGATTGGATTTCAACCCTTTTACCAATATTATTGTTGTTGTCTTCAAGGTTTTGAATACAGTCTTCTCCCTCTTCCTCAAATGTCACATTGTCCAATGACTCAATGCCCGATGTTTCCAACACCAACGTTGAATTATGTAGGGAGTCATCGTGGTATTCATCTAGAGATGACACTGATGAATGCAGACTCGATGATTGCAGCGAAGATTGGTCAGAAGTGCAAGGGTCAGAATATAATGTTGCTTCACGTGGAACCTGCCAAGATAATCTTTCCCGCTCGGCAGCTTTTGCTCTACGAACCATCAGTAGCATTTCTGTAGTAACGTTTTCGTAGGTCTCTGTCAACTTCAGCTCTTTCAGTTCACTGCACAACATTTTGCAAAAAGTATCTTCTTTTGATTCTTCTTGTGCAGATCGTTTTTGAATCAAACTGGTTACAAGCTCCATTGATTTGTTGGCGGATTGCCGCAATGCAGCTGCCTCGTCCAATCTCGATCGCTTAGCCTGAAAGTGTTTTGTTAACAATAAATAAATTATTTTAAATATGTAAATAACAACTAACCTTTTTTGAGCTGAGACTGCATTCACTTTCACTAAATGTATCGTCTAACTAAAAACATAAAAAAAAGCTTTTTAGTTATGACTTTTTAAATATTTACATCAGGGTAGCATCTTTTTTTGGACACCATTCTCCCAAGGGTTGGTTCGGGCCATGTTTCATGTTGCTGACGAAAATCTGCCCTAATGTAAAGATTAGATGAATCCAAAAAATTATCACCCTTATGTACAAGCATTTTGTTTTGCTACGAATAATAAAATAAAACAAACAAACACAAATTTTACTCACCGTATTAAATTCCAAATTGGATTGGCCACGAATTTCATCGTTTGAATTCAATAAAAAATTTAGCTCATTAAAGCACCATAGCTTGGAAACATAAACGTCATCAGCCGACATTCCACTCCTAGTTGCTGCTCTCATCTTTTTTTCCAGGGAAATTTGCTACTGCAAAATCTTAATTTTTTTCTTTACATCTGCAGCAGTAACATTTGGTTTTATATCTTTTAAAGCAACAGCAATTTCCTCTAATGCTTCTTGTTTTTTATAAGTTTTTAAATAATCTGGATGTGTCACTTTATATAAAAACACGCGTTGTTTCAACTCATTTATTAGTTTTAATGTTTGTTGGCGCGACCAACCACCTTCTGCTTTCAAATTCATGTTTACACGACGATGGACAGATAAAGACTAAAAATCGCTCTGCAAAAAAGAAAACACAGAACCTGTGTTTTCATAAGTGCATATGTATTAATTTTGTTCTGCTGATGCGGGGTTGAAGCTGGTTGAAAAATTATGCCAAACAAAAACGACTCTCTTCACCGTAAATGCCAACAAGCTGCCATGTTAGACCAGCACAATTATTGTCGTGTAAATTGGGCAGTTGTTGTTTTTACATTTTCTACAAACCTCTTACAACTACAATTAGAGTTGAAAAAAAGTCAGCCTAGGTAGTAATGGTAAAGTAAGAAAACAAAAACAATTGGTTGATTATTGAGTTCTTGTTACAACTTTGATATTGTTTAAACTTTTCATTTGTTTTAACGAAGGTTTAATATAATATCTCCAGTTGTTCTAAGAAATATTGTTACGTGCCCGTATAGCAATTGAGCAGTTCTCTGCGGTTAGCTCAGATATAGGAGATTCCGGGTCGTGTGAACTCAACCCTCACTCAATTGCTCGGACCGCAGCAAATATAAAAAGGATAAAAAAAACAAATCATCATTCACTCTAAAACACACATTACCTTTAGGGAACACTGATGTTGACAATCCCAGCCGCCCAATTCCCAACCGATTAAAAATTTCCGATTAAAAATTTTTTTATATGACCCCATATGTACCCACATATACACACTTACCTTACCTTCAAAACCCCTATAATTGAAATCTTAGCCACTCATTTTGATTTTTTTCTTAATTCAATACATAATTCTCTATTTATTATAAAAAAAACTGGATATCTCAAATTAATAAATACTAAACATATAATATCTAACGTATGGTGTGTACAATAACTTTCTGCAGAAAAATGATCATATAAATTAATTATCTTATAAAATGAATTTCACTAGAAAAAATTTCTATAATTTATCTATTAAATATCTGTTATGAGATTAAATGGAATATTTCTCCCGTCCAATACAGAAATTTTGGGCTTCTACCTTATACTAATGTATGCTAGTGTCGTAAGGGTTTTAATAGGATTACTGCAAAATTTTCACAACAATTGTGGACTGTACTATTTAATGCCGGGTTTTGCCTGAAGGAGCTCCCTAAGGTTATATCATAATCTGCCAATTCACACAGGTATACTACGCAATTACGATTCTGGTTTAACCTTTACAACGCCAGGTACATTAGACGCTGGACAATATTCAATAAATATCTCCTTTAACAGATACTGACAAAAACTTTTCCTTAACAATAATTTTCTCTTTTTTTTTCTATAGCACAACAAAATAATTTCAGTATCTACTTATACATATAAATGAGAATTTTTACATATATACTATATTTTGAAACATAAAAAAAAATAATTAATTAAATTTTTACATAAAAAAATAGTAAAATAAAAAAAAATAAATAAATGTTTTGGTATTAGTGGAATTTTGTTAATTTACTTGTTTTCTGCTGTATACTATATATGGCTTGTTAACTTGACCTCTTCTTCAGCTACATTCTCCGCAACTCCTTTTCGGACATGGATGATAGCATCTCTAGTATTTTGGTTGTATCGTCAGGTTGATTTGCCTTTCCTTGTATTGTTTTATTCTCCATATAAATTTTCTTATTTAATCTATTTGGATTCACTTCTTTAAATTTTCTATTTTATTTGTTCCAAGTATTTGTATTTTTAATGTTTTAAATTTCTTATTTTTATTTGTTCCAAATATTTTGTATTTTAAAGTTTTAATTTTTTATTTTTATTTCAAATATTGGTATTTTTATGTTTTATTTTTTTGATTTACCAAAAATGTCATAGTCCTTTTATATGATTTTTCTAAATCTCCAACTCACTACACAACCTTTCGCTATCACTATTCTTTTCATTCTCCTCGAAA
This sequence comes from Gymnocheta viridis, assembly GCA_956483585.1. Lineage (NCBI taxonomy): Eukaryota > Metazoa > Arthropoda > Insecta > Diptera > Tachinidae > Gymnocheta > Gymnocheta viridis. The sequence goes on along the minus strand of OY101442.1, from coordinate 62,684,118 downwards.
CCACTAATTTTCTTCTCCAACTAGTCTCTATACCATCTAAATAAGTTTCGATCTTCCCATGCCTTCCAATATTCCCTCACCAAACATACTACCATCCGTACCCCTTCATCCCGTTTTGCCAATATACCTATTTCCAGAATTATATACCTAGAACTTTCTAGAATTCTCCATTCGCGCCTTTCACTCGCCATCTTTTTCCCAAAATTTCAAAATTCTAGTTTATTAAAAATGAATTCTTAAGCAATCACTCCCTAGCGTTATCCCTAACACCCTGATCACTTCTTCCCAGACATACTTAAATCCGCACAGAAAATCCCTCCAAAGTAACAGGCTCTTAAAATCACCTAGTAGCTACATAAACAAATACTGAAACAAACAGTAGCCACAATGTAACGTACATTTGTTGTTGCCACAAGGAATTTCCTCACTGCGTGAAGTAAATTTGTTGTTGTCAGAAAGAATTTTGTCATTGCGTGAAGTAAATTTGTTGTTGTCAGAAAGAATTTTGTCATTGCGTGAAGTAAATTTGTTGTTGTCAGAAAGAATTTTGTCATTGCGTGAATTACTTTTGTTATTGTTCGTGTAAACTACTACGCTCACCGTTTACTCTAATCACACTGCATTACCCTCATTCAGTCTATCAGTCTATTCTACCGATCAGCTGTTCACAATATCAAAGCAGCAGACATATTCATTCACACAATACTTTCAACCACGTTCTTCTAACATTCATACAAGTAAAACTAATTAAATAAAATATTACCATTCACACAGAAAAAGAAACCCAACCCAATCGATGCAAGTACAATCCATACAACATAAAAACAAAACACCCAACATCCTGTAGAGTATCGTTCCTGCCCGTATCTTATTACCCTACTAATCAGCTTCTTCTTTTTCAGCTCCCGCCATGAGTGCTATCATTTTGTGGTCATGCTCAACCACCAACTCGGCCACATTATGGTACCACTGCAGTAGGCCGACTGTACCGACACGGTGGACCAAATAAAAAAAATTTGTTGTCTACGGCATCATACAGCCAAGCCACCGCAACAAAACACCAGTGCTGCTTACACACGACGGCAGTGATGGTGTGCGTGGGTTGCAACGATCTTAAATTGATTTCGCACAACGTGGGGAATTCTCACGCCCTGAGATCTACGCCGGGCTTTACTCCTATGCCTGCTGAACTCGTTTAAGTAATTGTCCTGCCATAAAAAAAATCCTTACGCGTAAAACTTATTCCAGGCCTACCTAATCCTCCTGTTGACTCATTCACTCAGATATGCCTGCAATATTCAGACACAACTACGCTAGATCACTAAACAAAAAAAACTAATAACGCACAGTCGACCCTATCACTTACCAACATAAGATTCTTCACTCTGTCCCCTCGGTATGCTACATTTTTATGTCTTTGACATGGAAAACACCTAAAGGCTTTCCCTGCAGGTCCTCCAACTCATACATGTTATTACCAATGGGTCTTGTAATTCGGCACTTTAAGAATTTTCTGCAAAACTTCGCGTTGACATTCTTACCAAAATCGCTCTGTACCATGTTTCTACGATATACTTCTTGACCCGGTACAAATTTAATATTCCTTGACCTTTTATTATAGCGTTCTGCTGACCTAATGTAGGCATTGTGCATATTTTTGCGAATTTTATCTCGAATTATTTCTAGTTTTTCACCCTTCTGTAAACTATTTATTTCGTGATCAGTTATTGACATCAGTTTTCTGGCTATTCTATAATCGTTGCCGCTAGTGAACATATGGTAACCGAACAGGGCAAAAAATGGGGTGACGCCAGTTGCTGCGTGCACTGAATTTCGCAGAGCGCATTCAATCTCTGAGAGATACAGATCCCAGTCACGATGGTCGTCCTCCAAATATGCTCGTATTGCCGCTAACACCGATTGGTTAACTCTTTCAGACGCATTTGACTGCGGTGAGGAAACCGCAGTTCTTATGTGTTTTATTTTGTAAGTATCCATCAACTTAGAAAAACCTTTTGAAATAAATTGTGACCCGTTGTCACTGTGAATGATTTCGGGGACTCCAAACTTATGGAAAATTTCCTGTACTAGAAATTTTATGACATGGTCGGTAGTTGCTTCACGCATTACCTTCAAAAAGGTGAATTTAGAAAAATGATCGACTACTATAAAAATGAAACAGTTTCCGCTTTTAGATCGCGGGTATTTACCTAAAAAATCAATATAAAGTTTTTGGAATGGTCTTTCAGTCACCACTTCCTGACCGATACCAGGCCTTAAATTCCTGTTGGCTGGTTTAGTCTCCCTGCAAACTTCACATGCGGTGACATGATCCCTAATATGTCTTGTCATACGTGGCCAGTAATAAAAACGTTTGATTTTCTCCATGGTCTTGGATATGCCACCATGCGCAGACATGTTGTCCGAATGGGCTTTTTCAATTATTTTTGCTGTCATATTTGATGGGATCCATAGTTTCCATTTTAAGGGCTCGTCTACATCCTGTTCGAAATTTAGTTTTTTGAATATTAGGCCGTCCTCGATTTTTAAATCTGGAAGTTTAGACTGATTTTCACTTATTTGGGTAATTAAATCCTGGTATTCTGTGTTCTTGAACTCTTCCGGCTCGATATCTAAGAGTTGTTCTAAATTAGTTTCATTGACAGCGACTGGAACTCTAGACAGCATGTCGGCCACTACATTTTCTGATCCTTTTCTGTGTTCGATCTTGAAATCGAATGCTTGCAACTGTAACGACCATCGAGCGAGCCTTCCGCTCAAGTCTTTCAAATTCATTAACCATTTGAGGCTGGCATGATCGGTAATGACAGTGAACGGCATAAGTTCAACGTATGGTCTAAATTTCTTTATGGCCATTACAGCAGCATAACACTCTTTTTCTGTCACACTGTAGTTTTTCTGGCTCAAATTCAATTTTTGGGAATAAAAAGCGATGGGGTTTTCCTGTTTCTGATCATTGTATTGAAATAATACCGCGCCAATACCATAGTCAGACGCGTCGCACTGTATGTAAAAATGTTTCGAAAAATCGGCATGTTTAAGTACCGGCGCCGATGTTAGAGCTTTTTTTAACTTTTCAAATGCTTGAACAGCTTCGGCGGTCATTACAAACTTAGTGGACTTTTTAAGTGTATCTGTTAGTGGCGCAGATATCGTTGCAAAATCTTTAATGAAGCGTCTATACCAACTAGCAGTACCTAAAAAACTTCTGACCTCTCGCGTCGTTTTGGGCAGTTTTATTTTCCTTATAGCCTGTACCTTTTCTGGATCGGTTTTTAAAACTCCTCCACCGATTATGAACCCTAAGTATCGTAATTCCTGGAAACAAAAGTGCGATTTTTTTAAACCTATGGTCAATTTCGCATTTTTTAAACATTCCGCAACTTCCCGCAATATTTTTAGGTGTTCGTCGAATTCACTTGAAATGACTAACAGATCGTCGAGATATACAAACACATTCTCCTTTAGTCTATTTGGGATAACTTTATCCATTAGTCTGCATAATCGTTGTGCAGCGTTGCACAATCCGAATGGCATAACGCGAAATTGGTACAACGGACGACCAGCGACTGTAAAGGCAGTATATCTCTTGCTCTCTTCATCCATTTCAATTTGCCAGAAGGCGTATTTTAAATCTACACTACTGATGTAGTGCGTTTCATCTATTCGACTTAAAATTCCGTTTATATTTTGTAGCGGATAGGCATCTTTAATTGTTAGTGCGTTTAGTTTCCGAGCGTCAAGACACAATCGGTTTTTACCGGGCTTTCGAACCACCGTCGTACGATTGCTCCACGGACTTTCGCTTTCTTCTATTACCCCTAGCTTGAGCATATTGTCTAGTTCAGCATAAGTGATTTGCTGTACCGCCGGAGAAATAGGGTAAAATCTATCTTTTACTGGTACGGCTCCTTCTATCAATTGGGTAGAATGTTTTTCTAAATGAGTCCGCCCTAGACCATTTTCCTCAAATGAATCAAAACTACTGATCACCTGCTCCAGTCGTTTTTTCTGTCCTTCTTCCAGAATGTGAGGTCTGACTGTGTGCTCCTTATCGTCGTTTCCAAAATCCTGACGAATTCTTTCTATGTCGAGCTCAGCTAATTTCAACAGTGGTGGTGCCAATTCGAACAATCTCACAAAATCCACTCCTAAATACAATTCCTGCTCAAGATCAGGGCATAAATACAACGTCATATGTTGCGTATGATTCATGAAACAACTTCTGTCTCTATCCTACCTAGAATCCTGTACTGCTGACCACAGGCCGTTCTCAAATTGCTATACATTGGCGTTATCACTATATCGTTATCAGTAACAAATTCCCTACAATGCTTCCCTAAAATGCTCACCGTAGCTCCCGTATCGACTAAGCCTGATACTTTCCGACACCCTATTCCAATTTCTACAAAAATCCTTGGATCTTTCCCTTTATCTTTTGCTCTATTGACAGCCTCTAAAATAAACTTTTTTCTTCTTCGACGTTCTGCAAATTTCTTTCTAATCCGTAAAATACGTTTGGACAGACTTTGGTGTTTATTCGAATCTGTGAAGATTTTGGATTTTATTTCTTCGTACTTCTGTTTCCTTACATGCACGGGTAAATAATGCCTGAGTTGTGGCAAAAGTTGGTTGACACTATTCGTTTTCATTACTGTATCGATTAACGAATTTTGTTGTTCTTATTAAAAAAAATTTTACTTAAATTCTGGGGTTTTGGTACTGACGTGAGCCCCCCGCAGAACTCACGCCTTTCCGTTGGTTTTCCTGCTTACAGTCAGGGCACTTTGGAGCGACGACATTTGGTTTACCGCAACGGTAACAAAACAATTTTCGCTCAAGCGCTTCACAGTCCCTGAAGCCGTGTCCTTCTACCTGACAATTCCAACAGACTAATGGTGGTTTTTGTTGCATTTCGCGAATAGCAGCGATTTCTTCATAAGGTTGTTGAGTTTCATCAACATCGTGACTATATTCACGTTCAAAACATATTTCATGTACTGCTCTTATGGGGCGTTGGTTGTTGCAAAAATTTCTTGTTTCTTTCCTGGGAAAGTTACGTTCTGCCTCTATACACTCTAAGCGGAGTTGCTCTACGGAAGAAACGGATATAGGATAAACGATTCTTGCTATGCTCTCTTTGATATTTCTCTTCATTATTTTTACCATATCAAGCTCCGATATCGGTTGAAATAATCGAGAACGCAATTTATTCATTTCGTAAAAGAAATTATCTAAAGATTCATTTAATTGTTGCTTTCTTTCTACTAGGTCGCGCATAATCTCAAAATTAGATGTATTTGTTCTGTATTGGTTTAGCAGTTCACACCGCAGAGTTGGCCAATTCATTACACCTTGCGTTCGTATACGCAGCCAGTACCAATCTTTTACCGGACCGGTCACCAAAAGATGAAAATCCCGCAGAATTTCTTCCCAAAGTACATCATAATGAGCCTGTAAATGTTCCAAGCGAAAAATAAAATCCTCAACGCTCATGTGAGTAGTGTTTCCATTAAAAGTCAAACCCCATTTATCAACCCTTAATGAAAGTTTATCTGCAGTTCGCATATAGCCATTAGCTTGTGTAATTGGAATACCAGAATTTGTTGGCGCAAATGTTACTGGACCGCTGGAACCCATGCCATAATCATTATTAGGTAAGATATTATTAATATTATACGGATTATCTGCTAAGTGACCAGAGACCCGTGAATTATTATCTTGACTGGAGGCTGAATTTCCGGTCGTGATTAGAAACTGTTGAGCCATTACCCTGATTCCGCTCGCTCACCAAGCTACGTACAACAGTGGTTACCTCGCCTATTAACTTCCTCAGCTCTGCTGTCTCTCTCTGAATCAGCCCCTGTATTCTATTATTTAAATCTCCCTGAGCGTCACGATCTCCATCCAAACCTCTGGCTCAGTACTAATGGTTGGAGTCGGAGTACTATTCTCTAAAACATGGGAAATACCTGCAATACCAACTGGCGTTCCCTTTGACGTAGTAATCAGTTGAGCACGTGTCTTAATTGTCCCCGAAAGGTCAGTTATCTTAGGATCTCGATTAGTAGACATTTCGAATTTTCCAATTCTAGCCTGTTTAGGTTCTATTCTATACGAACTCTCCAAATCCGAAACTACTGGTCTCTTTCTCTTTGACCCGTCTCTTAAGCTCATACCCTTCCGACCCTGAGCGAATTCTAATACCCACTCCTAGTCCGATGGAATAGTACGGTTACAAAATATAGGGTGTTTTTTTAAGCCCGATAGAACTTGAAATTGTAAAAAATAACACAAAAAATTAAATTGTAATCAAAATTTTTTTTTATTCGAAAGATCAATACGTGACATTAACATTTGAAAATGATTTCGGGCATATGGGCACCGCGGCTGTTCTTGACGAAGCGCATTCTGGACGTCCAATTTTGGGCCACTTTTTCGAGCACTGCTGGCCGTATGTCACGAATAACACGAACAATGCTGGCCTCCAAGGCGTCAATTGTTGCTGGTTTATCAGCATAAACCAGTGACTTCACGTAGCCCCACAGGAAATAATCGAGAGGTGTCAAATCGCACGACCTTGGAGGCCAATTGACAGGTCCATTTCTCGAAATCAACTTATCGCCAAATTTTGATTTCAATAAGTCGATGGTTGCGTTCGCCGTATGGCACGTAGCGCCATCCTGTTGAAACCACATCTCCTCCGGATCAATGTCATCCATATTTTCAAACAAAAAAATCATTGATCATGGTGCGGTAACGATCTCCATTGACCGTAACGCGAGCTCCGGCCTCATTTTTGAAGAAATAAGGTCCGATGATGCCACCAGCGTGAAAACCGCACCAAACGGTGCATTTTTCTGCATGTAATGGAGTCTGTAGGGTCTCTTGTGGATTGGTCTCACTCCATATGCGGCAATTTTGCTTATTAACAAACCCGTTAAGCCAAAAATGCGCCTCATCGCTGAACACAATTTTGCGATAAAACAACGGGTCATTGCCAACGAATCGACGACTGATTTTCAAAGTAAATTTGGATAATTTCGTAGCGTTGTTCAAGCGTGAGTCTATTCATGATGATTTGTCAGAGTATACTGAAAGAAATAAAAAAAATGTTTCATCAAAATTTAATTTTTTGTGTTACTTTTTACAATTTAAAGTTCTATCTAGCTTAAAAAACACCCTATATATGCCACACTAAGGCAACTACTGGTATACGCAATTAGATAAAAAAACACGCTCAAAAACTGTATGTAAAAAAAACAAATTGTTCCAAACAATGAAATTTTAACCAAAGGCAATATATCAAAAAAAAAATAATCTATGTAAAAAAAAAATATGGAAAATATCAAAACGCTGGAATGATATGGCAATGATCGATCTAAACTAATAATGAAATCGATAAAAAGTAAACTTCCTAAATAAAACAGCTAACGTGAATACGTGCCTGATTTGTTCCAATTAATCGGATGTTGAATTAATATATAACAAAAAAAATATAAAGTATAGTATAAAAATTAGTAAATAACGTGCAAAACTAAAAAAATATATTTAAAATTAATAAAAACTTAATAAAATAAAATTTGACTAATAAAATAAAATACTTTAATTACCAATTTAATACCTTCACAAACACAATAGTGATAAAAAACATATGATTTTACTAAAGATAAAAAAAACTTGTAGTTACTTAACTATATAATTAAGTTAAATAAATTAATGTGTATATAATTACTAATAAATATGATTAAATAACTTTGTAATAAAATCTTTCTATATTTCCTTATGGGGTTTTGATATTAAGGCATTGGTGTGTGTATATGTAGTTATCAATTTGGCTCTCCTCTAAAGGAGCTAAAATTAATGTGTTCCATCGAATATATAAAAAAAACCTATTGCATTTTAGAATTCTGTCTGTGCTCTAATATATCAACACTCCACTCCGTTGATATTACTAGAGGCCAATATATATATAGTTTTGACCAACGATCTCTAGCCTTGGTACTTGACAAGGGTGGCTGCTGGCTCAGTATGCTATATATTGCTCCAAAACTAAATTCTACCATCACTCTATTTCTACATACTACAAAACTAGAGGATTAAGGTGTAACATTAGGGACATTTGCTATTTCCTCTAAGAACTTTCCCCTATTTGAATTAATAGCAGACCATCCATTCCTCGCAAATATATGTATACTTTCGTACAACGGACTTTCAGGCTATTTACCGAAACGGTTACGAAAGGTATTCACACTGTCTGACGATTTCGGACGGACATACTCCGGTCTATTGCCTTTTTCTTATTGGGCTATGGTGCTGTGTCTCGCTCTTCTACACAATTTCAAACAAAACTACTCTTTATGCAGAGATAGATCTTATTTTCATGGTTTGGGCGCCATATTGTTACGTGCCCGTATAGCAATTGAGCAGTTCTCTGCGGTTAGCTCAGATATAGGAGATTCCGGGTCGTGTGAACTCAACCCTCACTCAATTGCTCGGACCGCAGCAAATATAAAAAGGATAAAAAAAAACAAATCATCATTCACTCTAAAACACACATTACCTTTAGGGAACACTGATGTTGACGATCCCAGCCGCCCAATTCCCAACCGTGGTCATTTACTTTTCCGATTAAAATTTTTTTTATTTGACCCCTTATGTACCCACATATACACACTTACCTTACCTTCAAAACCCCTATAATTAAAATCTTAGCCACTCATTTTGATTTTTTTCTTAATTCAATACATAATTCTCTATTTATTATAAAAAAAACTGGATATCTCAAATTAATAAATACTAAACATATAATATCTAACGTATGGTGTGTACAATAACTTTCTGCAGAAAAATGATCATATAAATTAATTATCTTATAAAATGAATTTCACTAGAAAAAATTTCTATAATTTATCTATTAAATATCTGTTATGAGATTAAATGGAATATTTCTCCTGTCCAATACAGAAATTTTGGGCTTCTACCTTATACTAATGTATGCTAGTGTCGTAAGGGTTTTAATAGGCTTACTACAAAATTTTCACAACAATTGTGGACTGTACTATTTAATGCCGGGTTTTGCCTGAAGGAGCTCCCTAAGGTTATATCATAATCTGCCAATTCACACAGGTATACTACGCAATTACGATTCTGGTTTAACCTTTACAACGCCAGGTACATTAGACGCTGGACAATATTCAATAAATATCTCCTTTAACAGATACTGACAAAAACTTTTCCTTAACAATAATTTTCTCTTTTTTTTTCTATAGCACAACAAAATAATTTCAGTATCTACTTATACATATAAATGAAAATTTTTACATATATACTATATTTTGAAACATAAAAAAAATAATTACTTAAATTTTTACATAAAAAAATATTAGTAAAATAAAAAAAAATAAATAAATGTTTTGGTATTAGTGGAATTTTGTTAATTTACTTGTTTTCTGCTGTATACTATATATGGCTTGTTAACTTGACCTCTTCTTCAGCTACATTCTCCGCAACTCCTTTTCGGACATGGATGATAGCATCTCTAGTATTTTGGTTGTATCGTCAGGTTGATTTGCCTTTCCTTGTATTGTTTTATTCTCCATATAAATTTTCTTATTTAATCTATTTGGATTCACTCCTTTAAATTTTCTATTTTATTTGTTCCAAGTATTTGTATTTTTAATGTTTTAAATTTCTTATTTTTATTTGTTCCAAATATTTTGTATTTTAAAGTTTTAATTTTTTATTTTTATTTCAAATATTGGTATTTTTATGTTTTATTTTTTTGATTTACCAAAAATGTCATAGTCCTTTTATATGATTTTTCTAAATCTCCAACTCACTACACAACCTTTCGCTATCACTATTCTTTTCATTCTCCTCGAAACCACTAATTTTCTTCTCCAACTAGTCTCTATACCATCTAAATAAGTTTCGATCTTCCCATGCCTTCCAATATTCCCTCACCAAACATACTACCATCCGTACCCCTTCATCCCGTTTTGCCAATATACCTATTTCCAGAATTATATACCTAGAACTTTCTAGAATTCTCCATTCGCGCCTTTCACTCGCCATCTTTTTCCCAAAATTTCAAAATTCTAGTTTATTAAAAATGAATTCTTAAGCAATCACTCCCTAGCGTTATCCCTAACACCCTGATCACTTCTTCCCAGACATACTTAAATCCGCACAGAAAATCCCTCCAAAGTAACAGGCTCTTAAAATCACCTAGTAGCTACATAAACAAATACTGAAACAAACAGTAGCCACAATGTAACGTACATTTGTTGTTGCCACAAGGAATTTCCTCACTGCGTGAAGTAAATTTGTTGTTGTCAGAAAGAATTTTGTCATTGCGTGAAGTAAATTTGTTGTTGTCAGAAAGAATTTTGTCATTGCGTGAAGTAAATTTGTTGTTGTCAGAAAGAATTTTGTCATTGCGTGAATTACTTTTGTTATTGTTCGTGTAAACTACTACGCTCACCGTTTACTCTAATCACACTGCATTACCCTCATTCAGTCTATCAGTCTATTCTACCGATCAGCTGTTCACAATATCAAAGCAGCAGACATATTCATTCACACAATACTTTCAACCACGTTCTTCTAACATTCATACTAGTAAAACTAATTAAATAAAATATTACCATTCACACAGAAAAAGAAACCCAACCCAATCGATGCAAGTACAATCCATACAACATAAAAACAAAACACCCAACATCCTGTAAAGTATCGTTCCTGCCCGTATCTTATCACCCTACTAATCAGCTTCTTCTTTTTCAGCTCCCGCCATGAGTACTATCATTTTGTGGTCATGCTCAACCACCAACTCGGCCACATTATGGTACCACTGCAGTAGGCCGACTGTACCGACAAGGTGGACCAAATAAAAAGAATTTGTTGTCTACGGCATCATACAGCCAAGACACCGCAACAATATTTGGGTAAAGTTCCCTGATGATCTGCATTAGCAACAGTGAAATGCGCATAGGAACAAGCTATACCCCTCAATAATCAATTGCAATTTGTTTTTAACAAAATGGTTAATGTTTTACTTAATAAGTAAAATATTAATTTTGGGAAAAAGTGCGAATAAAAAATTTAAACCACTAAAATTTGAAAGATTCCCATAAAAAGCACCAATTATTAACTTGACAAGCACCCAGTCGCAAAATTTTGTGTGACATCACTCTATACAAATGTATAGCAGTTGTTGTTTTTACATTTTCTACAAACCTAGTTAAAAGATTTCTCTTTTTAGATTTTTTAAAAAAATTAATTTATTAAGCGGCTATGCGCTTTTTTTATTTATTCCTTTAAAAAATGAATCTAAACTACACTTATGTTTACACTTAATACTGATGTTCGATTAAGACTCGTGTTAAATTTAGACTGCCCTCATGTCTAAAAATAATCTTTATATATAATGTTGAGTTTTAGTACCTGTTTGCTTAAACTAGGGTTAGTTATGAAAATGTACATTCTTTATCTTGTTTATTAACATGCCCTTTTCTTGGGTTGTTTGTTTGTAAATTGTGTTTACTAAAAATGTGTTTGATATTTTCTTATCTCTAGAATATGTTTACATTTGATATTTCCCTGAAATGAATGTCTTTGTCCTAAAGTGTTTGTATCTTTATTTCGATTACAATTTAGCATGTTATTACAAATAACCTTTCACGTGCTTGGTTTTGTTTTATTACAAATAATCTTTAGTAAATTTGACATGTTTGATTTATTACAAATAATCTTTGTTTTATTACAGCTAATGTTTGTGTCTTAAAGTATGTTTTGTATCTTTGTTTTAACAACCTTGAGGTTGTAGTGTTCCTTAACCCTCCCCTTCCTAAATTAAATCGTCCCGATTTAAACCGTATTAGCCTGTAGCTTTACTAGCTCATTTCTATAAAGAACTTTAAAATTTTCGTCTGCTTTGCGTTGTCTGTATATTATACAATATTTGGATATTTTTATAGCTGTGTAAAGACAACTAATAATTCCAGTTGTAATTATTATTAAGTAAATAAATGACCTAAAGGGGTGATTTTCTACAGGTATAAAAAAATTTCTTTAATGAGTCTAAGTTATTAAATGCATATTCTGTGTCTGTATATAAAATTTTCATTATCTCAAAACTTTCACTATGTTTAGTGTGTATTGCTTCTAGCAATCCGGCATGTATGTTTTTATAAGTTATGTTATCTATATGTACTTCGTCCGTGAATTCTACTAATGTTATTTCTGTTGCCGTATGGTTATTTACAGTGTGAGTTCTGTCTAATAATATAAATCCTTCGTCAATTTGTAATAGCGGTTGATTGTACTCTTGAATAATTGAACATTTAGCGCTCTGATTTTCTAGTAATGGTATGATACAGTTGTCGTCCGTGTTATTGTTTCGTTTGCAAATATATTTTCCCAAATTATTTTTACACTTTGTGATCCTAACATAGTCCTTCCCGCATCTTGCTATTTCCTGGTCAGTAAAAATTTTTCCGTGTCTAAAACTAATTGGAGTTACCTTAAAATAGTCACATTGGTTAGTTAGTACCGGGTATTTGTATATGGTGATTATGAGTTCATAAGTTCTAGCGATGTGTATGTCTGCGTATTCCATTATGTTAATTATTGGGGTTCTTGTTAATTCATGCGTAATCACTTCCCTCAAATCCTCCATGTCCAAAGCTTCCGATAAGAATTCATTGTTTTTTGCTGCATTAATAGTTCGTGTTATTAATAAAAGTTGGTCATGCACTTGTTCTAAGATTATATGGTTTTTTTTATTTTCCCGATTGATTGTATTAAGAATTTTTTCGAATCTAGAGTTTATTAATTTTTGTTTTGTATTATTTTCAATTAGTGTGTTAATGGCTTTCTCTATTTTTATAACATCATCGTGATCCGGGATACCCGTAATAAATTTCAAGGCGGAACCTAAAAAATTTATTCCTCTTCTCTGAATATTATGCTCTGTTAGCTGTTTTGTAAGAATTTCAATTTTTTCAATCCAAATTTGTTCTTCTACATTAGGCTTGTAATTACCACTAAGCACTTGCCTGTACGGCGAGAATATTTTTGTTAAGTTGCTTACATGAAATAAATAAGAATAATTGTCGAATAACAATGCGTCGTCACCTCTTGTCAATACGTATTTTTTCCCTGTTAGATTTTGTAGTTTAACGTCTGCTTGAATTATTGTTGCGGTTGTGATGACCATGATTAGTGATGTTAGGAATGTTATCCTCATTTTTGGTAAGTACATAATTTTTTATATTATTTTTATGTATGATCTGCCCTCCTTGAGTTAAGATAGTGTCCTCACGATCTTTCTGAACCAAGTGTTTTTTGTATCTGCTATCGCTCTTACTTCTGATGTTAGTTCTAGCTACCAACACTTGATCTCCTTGTTGAAATGTCCTATGCTTTGATCCTTGATTTAACCTTTGTAGTGACTTCTGCGAAGCATTTCTTAATTTATTTTGTATATTCTCCTTAGAGAATTTTATTAAATTAAAATGAATATCTTTGGGTTTATATCCTGTAACTGAATGTGTAGAGTTGTTTATTTCTTTTACCGCTAGGAATAACTCCTCCGTTGCTGATGTTTCTTTATGTATCTTAAAAATTCGGGATAGTTCCGATATTGAATTGTGTGCTCGTTCGACTTGTCCGTTTGCTTTAGACCTGTGTACTGGGGTTTGTATCTTTTTAATGTTATGTTTTATACACATTTGGTTCACCATGATCGTATTCAAACATTTTTCATTATCTGTCATTAATCGTTTGCAGTTCGGAAAATTATTAATGAGAATTTCTTCTAGTTTTCTGTCCATATCAGCCTTTGAGTCGATGTCTCTGATAACTATGTATTTAGAGAATTTATCTATACCTACAAGATACTGTTTATGCTCGTTGAAATAAATGTCTATATGTATGTATTCCCCTGGTTCAGTGTTGCCGTTTTGGTACTTTTGGACCAAAATTGGTCCTTTTTTAGACATTTAGAATTTTGGTAACTTGGTAAGCTAATTTACGTTTTGGTAACTTTTGGCTACTTTTTCCAAATATTTAAAAAATTCCTTAATGTTTCATTGTTTTGAGCATATTTTATTGTGATTTTATTCACAACTTCGTATACAGTTTTATTACTAAGATTTCTCATTATGAATATGCAAACTTCGCGCATATTTCATTGTTGTTGGCAACATTTTGCTATTCTTACTTGAGATTTGTTAACTTTGCGTAAATACTTTAGCTTTGTTTGGTTTTTCTTTACGGAAAATGGTTTTTCGTGTTTTGGTGTTTACTATTAATCAATTTGTAAATGGATAGGTACGTAAACCGTTGTTTTATATTTAAAATATATTTCTTATGAAAAATACATATATATTTCGTAATTCAATTTAAATAGATTTGTAACAAAACGCATTAAGACTTCATCGGTGGAAGAAGAAGAAGAAGAAAAAAATCAGATGAATTATGTACATTTGTATTTAATTTATTATCTTTGCCACATAGCTCTGCAGCAGCTGAGCGCAAATTTTCATCCTTATCGCTTATAAAAACTAAATTATGAAATAAATTGGAATTTTCGACTCTCAATCACTTAATGCTAGCCAAGGAGTTGATGAATCGAAAAATAGAAGGAACTTATGTTTGGTCTGCCAAAAATGAACTTTAATTAGTGCAATGTGCTTGACTTAAGACTGTGTCTGAAATTCAGACTTCTATAAATATATATATTTCTTAAAAATAAATAAGTCATTTAATTTGTTATGAACAAAAAACCATTACTCAGTATTTTCAAAATGAAGTACCTTATGCCAAGATAACATGTTGCGATAAACAATAAATATAAATAAAATTATTTATAAATTATAATACGTTATGTTTAAAAAATAAATTTACGTACACAGTAAAAAGTTTTGGTTTGATTTTAATGCCGAGCCGGTGTGTATATATAACAAATCCAAAAAAGAATTAAATTTATTCCAAAATAGTATATTTGTAATCTTAAATGGAGTTAAAACAATAAACTTTTTCGGAATTAATTGTAAATTTAATTCCAAAGTAGTTTAGAATGAAAACTGCTAAGTTATAAAAGTTCTAAGAGTAAACCAAAACTTTTTACTGTGTAGTCATTTTACATAAATTTTCAAAAAGTCTTATCAAAATGTAATTTATTTAAAAAAAAAGTACTTTGAAAATTAAAATAATTAATATGTACGAATTGTTTGTTTACAATAAAAATTATTTAAAAACTTTTACAGTTGTAATTTTTTTACAAAAATATAGCAAGACAAATTTTGGTAACTTTTTGGTCCCAAAAAATGTTAGTCTGTGGCAACACTGCCCTGGATGTTCGGGAATATCCGAGTGTTGTAATGGTTCTTTTGTTGGGTTGCGTTCGTATTTACCATACAAACATGCAGTGCATTTTTATTAAATGCCTTACAGTGTTTTCTCATGTCCGGCCAGTAATATTGTTCTAATAGTTCGTGTATATTATTTTTATAGCCTCTATGTGCTCTCTCGTGTGTTTCTTGTACTAATCGAATTTGTTCCTCTCTTTTCGTTATATCTCTTAATCTTATTGGTGTGTGTACGAAATTGGTGGTATTGAATGTATTCTTTATGATTCTACCGTATTTAAATAAATCTTCAGCTGTAGCATATATGGCGGTGATTTTTTGGGGTTGAATTAGGGTTGCCAGAAGGGCCTGATTTGGCCTGATTGTCAAGTTTTTTAATGCGCGTCAAGTGTCAAGTGAAAAAGTGATTTGTCAAGCTTTTTTGTAAGTTAATTTTTTTTCTCAAATTTATTCTAGCTATGTAATAATACTTATTAAAAGTATGTGTATATTTCTAAAAAACAAATCTAAAGCCCATATTTTTACTATCAATAGAAATAAGGACTAATATGATACATATTTTTTTGTGCAATTATAGTTTAAAAAATAACTATAACTTTCTGTACAATTATTATAAAAGTGCCAACACTGATATTTACCCCATTACTCAATACTAGTAAATTGACAACATTGAATTAGAGAAGCAAGTCGTGGACTTTTCGTCGGCGGCGGCGCAAGTACGAAAATTCGTCGGCGGCGGCGTCGATTCGGCTTGAGCCGGGGTTTTACCGGCGCGCCATCCTTCTATCAGCTTAGCCGACTTGATATACCCATGGTGGAATAATACAGGCGGTTTTTCATTGTTTATTTTAATAAAACTTATGTGTTTGAAGAATTGTCAAGTTATTTATAAAAATTATTATTTATTTATTATAGACTAGCTAAACTCTCAGCAAAATTGTTTTTACGAGTAAAAGTTAAAATTCAATTCGTATTTCCAATAATAATTATCCAGAAGTTCTTCTTTAAAAACTAAAAATCTCATTTATATATTTAGTATGAGGATTTTTATTTGTCAAGTTTTTTTTTCAAAATCAAGTTTTTTTTGGTCAATGTCAAGCTTTTTGGCAAATTAGATCTGGCAAGCCTAGGTTGAATGCACTTTTTTAGTTCGGTAATTAAATTTTTCTCGTTAGTAAATCTAATAATATGACGTAATTTACTCTGAAATATTATTTGTGTATGTATTTCATTAGATACTTCATTTGGTATGAGTTCAATTTGTATTCCATACCCATTAAATGGTTGTGATACAGTTTTTATTATTTGTTCACTTGAGCTATCACTTGAATGAACCGCGCCTACTGATGATGTATTTATAGCTTGTCGTGATAATGCGTCCGCCACAACATTTTGTGTACAGGGTTTATAGGTTAATTTAGCACCATAGTCTTCGATGATGGCTTTCCATCGTTTTAGCTTGGGGTTAGGATTTTTGTCTGAGATTGCGTATGTCAATGACTGATGGTCAGTAAAGATGGTCAAGTCAGCTATGCCGTATATGTAGTTACGTAATTTCTTTAAGGCCCAAATTATAGCCAGTAATTCTTTTTCGTTAGTACTATAATTTTGTTCGGTGGTGCTCAGTGTACGAGATAAAAAATAAATTGGGTTCCTATTTTGACTTAGAACAGCTCCAATAGCTATGTTGGAAGCATCTGTTGTAAGTTCAAATGTTTTATTAAAGTTGGGTTGGTATAATTCCACTTGCTCTTTTAGACTATTTTTTAATTTGTTTACAGCTTCTATGGCTGGTTGTTCCAGTTTAACCTCCGTATTTTTACTTTTATTTTTACCAATGTGAGCATTTTCTCCTTTTAGGTGCAAAGTTAAGGGTTTTGAAATTTGAGCATAATCTTTTACAAATCTCCTATAGTAACCAGTAAGTCCCAAAAAACCTCTGAGGTCTTTTAATGTTTTCGGTATTGGAAAATTTTCTATTGCCTTTATTTTTTCCGGGTCAGTGGTTATTTTATTATATTTTACAATATGTCCGAGATATTCTACTTCTTCCATGAAGAATTTTGATTTCTCATTGGACACTTTTAAGTTCGCCTTATTTAGGGCATTAAAATAGTATGGATATGTTGTATGTGTTCCTCTGGCGAGGAAGAATATATAATTACGTCGTCTATGTATACGTAAGCAAATTTTCCTATAAATTCTCGTAAAATATCATCCACGCATCTTTGGAAAATGGAAGGAGCGTTCTTTAAGCCGAAAGGCATACGTAAAAACTCATATTTTCCGTCATTTACACAGAAAGCAGTCTTCTCTCTATCCTTTTCCGTTATCCTAATTTGGTGGAATCCTGATTCCAAGTCGAGTGTGGTAAAGTATCTAGCTTTTCCTAGATTCTGTAAAGTTATATTTATATCTGGAATTATATATCTGTCAGTAACTGTATGTTCGTTTAGTTTTCTGAAGTCTATCACCATCCTACGTTTCGGTTTACCATTCTCATCAGTTCCTTTTTTGTGAACTGTTAACATAGGTGAATTATAAGGACTAAAACTTTTTTGAACAATACCATCTTCTAGTAATTTTTGTATTTCTTTATTAACGAATTCTACGTCATTCATATTGCCCGGGTACTGTTTTGTCCAAATTGGGTCATCTGTAGTTGTTTTAATGCTTGCCTCAATAGTTGTAGTAAAAGGTAGGGGACCTATTTTATTATTACCTATCATTAATTCTTCAATCTCTTTTCTATATTCTTCACTTCCTATGGTGAAATTTATGTATGCATTATCCTTTCTTTCCTGTAATTCAAATCTTATTTCGTTACTGTTTATTATTGCGCCTAGATTTCTTATTCCGTCCCATCCTAATATTAAGTCAAAATTATCTATCGAATCTATTTCGAAGAAATCTATGTCTTTTCCCATAAATTTAATAGTTTGTTTGGTATTGACTATTGATTTACCATGCATACTTATAATTTGTAAAGGCTTAACTTTTTCTGAATGGTTAAACTTTAAAGATTTTTTTATATAATTGTGGGTTGCGCCTGTATCTATTAACACTTCAAAATTTTTTTCTCCATCATTCATTATAATAAAGGGCAACCCATTTTTTAGTTTAAAGACTTAGTAACTATTTTATTTACGGTACCTGTTTCTACAATAATACTTTGGTTATCATCTTCCGCTGCAAGGTTATTGCTTCTCAGAAATTTAGATTGGTGAAATTGTGTGCTGGGTTCTCGGTGTCTCTTCCAATGATGATGTTGTTGATTATGAAAATTCGTTCTGCGATGTTGATTGGTGTACCTGATGATGTTTCCATTGGTTCTGGACGTGGGTGATACTGATGTTGGGTAGGCACTTCTCTTTGTTGATGGATATACGATGGACGTCTGTGATGATGATGATGGTTGTCATTGGGTCTTTGTATTGGCTGTACATAATTCCTCTGTTCATTGCTGGAGTATGATAATCGTAATTTTCGATGCTCGTCATCGTGTTCTATGGTGCGTGCTACCGCAAAAGCATGTTCCAAATCCTTTATTGGATTTCCACGTATCTATTTGAGTTTTGGTGAATTCTGATACCTTCCATAAGCCTCGATACGTCTTCTCTCCAAAATCGGTATCTTGCGATATTGCCGTCGAATACTGGCAATGCTTTGAATACGTCCAGATTAATTTCCTCGGCTGTGGTGTATGAGACGTTCACTGGTTGTAATCTAGCCGTTGCTGGTGGTGCTATGCCTGTAGGCTTGCCAGATCTAATTTGTCAAAAAGCTTGACATTGACCAAAAAAAAACTTGATTTTGAAAAAAAAACTTGACAAGTAAAAACACTCATACTAAATATATAAAAGAGATTTTTAGTTTTCAAAGAAGAACTTCTGGATAATTATTATTGGGAAAATACGAATTGAATTTTAACTTTTACTCGTAAAAACAATTTTGCTGAGAGTTTTTAGCTAGTCTATAATAAATAAATAATAATTTTCATAAATAACTTGACAATTCTTCAAACACATAAGTTTTATTAAAAAAAACAATGAAAAGCCGCCTGTATTATTCCACCATGGGTATATCAAGTCGGCTAAGCTGGCTAAGTTCACGACTTGCTTCTCTGGTTCAATGTTGTCAATTTACTAGTGTTGAGTAATGGGGTAAATATCAGTGTTGGCACTTTTATAATAATTGTACAGAAAGTTATAGTTATAGTTATTTTTTAAACTATAATTGCACAAAAAAAATATGTATCATATTAGTCCTTAGTTCTATTGATAGTAAAAATATGGGCTTTAGATTTGTTTTTTAGAAATATACACATACTTTTTTTAAGTATTATTACATAGCTAGAATAAATTTGAGAAAAAAAATTAACTTACAAAAAAGCTTGACAAATCACTTTTTCACTTGACACTTGACGCGCATTAAAAAACTTGACAATCAGGCCAAATCAGGCCCTTCTGGCAACCCTATATGCCTGGGTTAATTGGTATTTGATCGAGTCTTTCTTTCAGCGTTCTATTCTCTTCCTGAATTTTTGTAGCAAGATCTGCAAACTAGCCATTTGTTGGATCATTGTTCTTAGGTCGGCTTGTGTCACATCTTCCTCAGTAACTAGATTTCTTTGTTCGTCAAAGATGTTAAATTTTTTAATTCTTTTCATGAATTTCTTCACCACACTTTTTCTTCACTATGTGCAATAATTTTACTTATGTGGAAAAGTTTTATATATATATATATATATTTTTTTCTTTTAATGATCCTTTTCTTATGAAGGATTCTTCCTTGCTGCGACAAGGATGCTTTGGTCCGCTCGTTAGAAGGATAAAAATATATTATCCTTCTGGCAGGATCGCCAGTTAAAAGATTTCTCTTTTTAGATTTTTTAAAAAAATTAATTTATTAAGCGGCTATGCGCTTTCTTTATTTATTCCTTTAAAAAATGAATCTAAACTACACTTATGTTTACACTTAATACTGATGTTCGATTAAGACTCGTGTTAAATTTAGACTGCCCTCATGTCTAAAAATAATCTTTTTATATAATGTTGAGTTTTAGTACCTGTTTGCTTAAACTAGGGTTAGTTATGAAAATGTACATTCTTTATCTTATGTTTATTAACATGCCCTTTTCTTGGGTTGTTTGTTTGTAAATTATGTTTACTAAAAATGTGTTTGATATTTTCTTATCTCTAGAATATGTTTACATTTGATATTTCCCCGAAATGAATGTCTTTGTCCTAAAGTGTTTGTATCTTTATTTCGATTACAATTTAGCATGTTATTACAAATAACCTTTCACGTGCTTGGTTTTGTTTTATTACAAATAATCTTTAGTAAATTTGACATGTTTGATTTATTACAAATAATCTTTGTTTTATTACAGCTAATGTTTGTGTCTTAAAGTATGTTTTGTATCTTTGTTTTAACAACCTTGAGGTTGTAGTGTTCCTTAACTACCTCTTACAACTACAATTAAAGTTGAAAAAAGTCAGCCTAGGTAGTAATGGTAAAGTAAGAAAACAAAAACAATTGGTTGATTATTGAGCTCTTGTTACAACTTCGATATTGTTTAAACTTTTCATTTGTTTTAATGAAGGTTTAATATAATATCTCCAGTTGTTCTAAGAAATATTTGGGTAACAAAATGGTTAATGTGTTACTGAATAAGTAAAATATTAAGCTTGGGAAAAAGTGCGAATAAAAAATTTAAACCACTAAAATTTGAAAGATTCCCATAAAAAGCACCAATTATTAACTTGACAAGCACCCGGTCGCAAAATTTTGTTTGACATCACTCTATACAAATGTATAGCAGTTGTTGTTTTTACATTTTCTACAAACCTCTTACAACTACAATTAGAGTTGAAAAAAGTCAGCCTAGGTAGTAATGGTAAAGTAAGAAAACAAAAACAATTGGTTGATTATTGAGTTCTTGTTACAACTTTGATATTGTTTAAACTTTTCATTTGTTTTAATGAAGGTTTAATATAATATCTCCAGTTGTTCTAAGAAATATTTGGGTAAAGTTCCCTGATGATCTGCATTAGCAACAGTGAAATGCGCATAGGAACAAGCTATACCCCTCAATAATCAATTGCAATTTGCTTTTAACAAAATGGTTAATGTTTTACTGAATAAGTAAAATATTAATTTTGGGAAAAAGTGCGAATAAAAAATTTAAACCACTAAAATTTGAAAGATTCCCATAAAAAGCACCAATTATTAACTTGACAAGCACCCAGTCGCAAAATTTTGTTTGACATCACTCTATACAAATGTATAGCAGTTGTTGTTTTTACATTTTCTACAAACCTCTTACAACTACAATTAGAGTTGAAAAAAAGTCAGCCTAGGTAGTAATGGTAAAGTAAGAAAAAAAACAATTGGTTGATTATTGAGTTCTTGTTACAACTTTGATATTGTTTAAACTTTTCATTTGTTTTAATGAAGGTTTAATATAATATCTCCAGTTGTTCTAAGAAATATTTGGGTAAAGTTCCCTGATGATCTGCATTAGCAACAGTGAAATGCGCATAGGAACAAGCTATACCCCTCAATAATCAATTGCAATTTGTTTTTAACAAAATGGTTAATGTTTTACTGAATAAGTAAAATATTAAGCTTGGGAAAAAGTGCCAATAAAAAATTTAAACCACTAAAATTTGAAAGATTCCCATAAAAAGCACCAATTATTAACTTGACAAGCACCCGGTCGCAAAATTTTGTTTGACATCACTCTATACAGATGTATAGCAGTTGTTGTTTTTACATTTTCTACAAACCTCTTACAACTACAATTAGAGTAGAAAAAAAGTCAGCCTAGGTAGTAATGGTAAAGTAAGAAAACAAAAACAATTGGTTGATTATTGAGTTCTTGTTACAACTTTGATATTGTTTAAACTTTTCATTTGTTTTAATGAAGGTTTAATATAATATCTCCAGTTGTTCTAAGAAATATTTGGGTAAAGTTCCCTGATGATCTGCATTAGCAACAGTGAAATGCGCATAGGAACAAGCTATACCCCTCAATAATCAATTGCAATTTGCTTTTAACAAAATGGTTAATGTTTTACTGAATAAGTAAAATATTAATTTTGGGAAAAAGTGCGAATAAAAAATTTAAACCACTAAAATTTGAAAGATTCCCATAAAAAGCACCAATTATTAACTTGACAAGCACCCAGTCGCAAAATTTTGTTTGACATCACTCTATACAAATGTATAGCAGTTGTTGTTTTTACATTTTCTACAAACCTCTTACAACTACAATTAGAGTTGAAAAAAAGTCAGCCTAGGTAGTAATGGTAAAGTAAGAAAAAAAACAATTGGTTGATTATTGAGTTCTTGTTACAACTTTGATATTGTTTAAACTTTTCATTTGTTTTAATGAAGGTTTAATATAATATCTCCAGTTGTTCTAAGAAATATTTGGGTAAAGTTCCCTGATGATCTGCATTAGCAACAGTGAAATGCGCATAGGAACAAGCTATACCCCTCAATAATCAATTGCAATTTGTTTTTAACAAAATGGTTAATGTTTTACTGAATAAGTAAAATATTAATTTTGGGAAAAAGTGCGAATAAAAAATTTAAACCACTAAAATTTGAAAGATTCCCATAAAAAGCACCAATTATTAACTTGACAAGCACCCGGTCGCAAAATTTTGTTTGACATCACTCTATACAAATGTATAGCAGTTGTTGTTTTTACATTTTCTACAAACCTCTTACAACTACAATTAGAGTTGAAAAAAAGTCAGCCTAGGTAGTAATGGTAAAGTAAGAAAACAAAAACAATTGGTTGATTATTGAGTTCTTGTTACAACTTTGATATTGTTTAAACTTTTCATTTGTTTTAATGAAGGTTTAATATAATATCTCCAGTTGTTCTAAGAAATATTTGGGTAAAGTTCCCTGATGATTTGCATTAGCAACAGTGAAATGCGCATAGGAACAAGCTATACCCCTCAATAATCAATTGCAATTTGTTTTTAACAAAATGGTTAATGTTTTACTGAATAAGTAAAATATTAATTTTGGGAAAAAGTGCGAATAAAAAATTTAAACCACTAAAATTTGAAAGATTCCCATAAAAACCACCAATTATTAACTTGACAAGCACACGGTCGCAAAATTTTGTTTGACATCACTCTATACAGATGTATAGCAGTTGTTGTTTTTACATTTTCTACAAACCTCTTACAACTACAATTAGAGTTGAAAAAAAGTCAGCCTAGGTAGTAATGGTAAAGTAAGAAAACAAAAACAATTGGTTGATTATTGAGTTCTTGTTACAACTTTGATATTGTTTAAACTTTTCATTTGTTTTAATGAAGGTTTAATATAATATCTCCAGTTGTTCTAAGAAATATTTGGGTAAAGTTCCCTGATGATCTGCATTAGCAACAGTGAAATGCGCATAGGAACAAGCTATACCCCTCAATAATCAATTGCAATTTGTTTTTAACAAAATGGTTAATGTTTTACTGAATAAGTAAAATATTAATTTTGGGAAAAAGTGCGAATAAAAAATTTAAACCACTAAAATTTGAAAGATTCCCATAAAAAGCACCAATTATTAACTTGACAAGCACCCAGTCGCAAAATTTTGTTTGACATCACTCTATACAAATGTATAGCAGTTGTTGTTTTTACATTTTCTACAAACCTCTTACAACTACAATTAGAGTTGAAAAAAAGTCAGCCTAGGTAGTAATGGTAAAGTAAGAAAACAAAAACAATTGGTTGATTATTGAGTTCTTATTACAACTTTGATATTGTTTAAACTTTTCATTTGTTTTAATGAAGGTTTAATATAATATCTCCAGTTGTTCTAAGAAATATTTGGGTAAAGTTCCCTGATGATCTGCATTAGCAACAGTGAAATGCGCATAGGAACAAGCTATACCCCTCAATAATCAATTGCAATTTGTTTTTAACAAAATGGTTAATGTTTTACTGAATAAGTAAAATATTAATTTTGGGAAAAAGTGCGAATAAAAAATTTAAACCACTAAAATTTGAAAGATTCCCATAAAAAGCACCAATTATTAACTTGACAAGCACCCGGTCGCAAAATTTTGTTTGACATCACTCTATACAAATGTATAGCAGTTGTTGTTTTTACATTTTCTACAAACCTCTTACAACTACAATTAGAGTTGAAAAAAAGTCAGCCTAGGTAGTAATGGTAAAGTAAGAAAACAAAAACAATTGGTTGATTATTGAGTTCTTGTTACAACTTTGATATTGTTTAAACTTTTCATTTGTTTTAATGAAGGTTTAATATAATATCTCCAGTTGTTCTAAGAAATATTTGGGTAAAGTTCCCTGATGATTTGCATTAGCAACAGTGAAATGCGCATAGGAACAAGCTATACTCCTCAATAATCAATTGCAATTTGTTTTTAACAAAATGGTTAATGTTTTACTGAATAAGTAAAATATTAATTTTGGGAAAAAGTGCGAATAAAAAATTTAAACCACTAAAATTTTAAAGATTCCCATAAAAAGCACCAATTATTAACTTGACAAGCACACGGTCGCAAAATTTTGTTTGACATCACTCTATACAGATGTATAGCAGTTGTTGTTTTTACATTTTCTACAAACCTCTTACAACTACAATTAGAGTTGAAAAAAGTCAGCCTAGGTAGTAATGGTAAAGTAAGAAAACAAAAACAATTGGTTGATTATTGAGTTCTTGTTACAACTTTGATATTGTTTAAACTTTTCATTTGTTTTAATGAAGGTTTAATATAATATCTCCAGTTGTTCTAAGAAATATTTGGGTAAAGTTCCCTGATGATCTGCATTAGCAACAGTGAAATGCGCATAGGAACAAGCTATACCCCTCAATAATCAATTGCAATTTGTTTTTAACAAAATGGTTAATGTTTTACTGAATAAGTAAAATATTAATTTTGGGAAAAAGTGCGAATAAAAAATTTAAACCACTAAAATTTGAAAGATTCCCATAAAAAGCACCAATTATTAACTTGACAAGCACCCAGTCGCAAAATTTTGTTTGACATCACTCTATACAAATGTATAGCAGTTGTTGTTTTTACATTTTCTACAAACCTCTTACAACTACAATTAGAGTTGAAAAAAAGTCAGCCTAGGTAGTAATGGTAAAGTAAGAAAACAAAAACAATTGGTTGATTATTGAGTTCTTGTTACAACTTTGATATTGTTTAAACTTTTCATTTGTTTTAATGAAGGTTTAATATAATATCTCCAGTTGTTCTAAGAAATATTTGGGTAAAGTTCCCTGATGATCTGCATTAGCAACAGTGAAATGCGCATAGGAACAAGCTATACCCCTCAATAATCAATTGCAATTTGTTTTTAACAAAATGGTTAATGTTTTACTGAATAAGTAAAATATTAAGCTTGGGAAAAAGTGCGAATAAAAAATTTAAACCACTAAAATTTGAAAGATTCCCATA
Source organism: Gymnocheta viridis (assembly GCA_956483585.1). Classification (NCBI taxonomy): domain Eukaryota; kingdom Metazoa; phylum Arthropoda; class Insecta; order Diptera; family Tachinidae; genus Gymnocheta; species Gymnocheta viridis. Next base: position 62,658,260 of record OY101442.1, on the reverse strand, counting down.
AAAAGCACCAATTATTAACTTGACAAGCACCCGGTCGCAAAATTTTGTTTGACATCACTCTATACAAATGTATAGCAGTTGTTGTTTTTACATTTTCTACAAACCTCTTACAACTACAATTAGAGTTGAAAAAAGTCAGCCTAGGTAGTAATGGTAAAGTAAGAAAACAAAAACAATTGGTTGATTATTGAGTTCTTGTTACAACTTTGATATTGTTTAAACTTTTCATTTGTTTTAATGAAGGTTTAATATAATATCTCCAGTTGTTCTAAGAAATATTTGGGTAAAGTTCCCTGATGATCTGCATTAGCAACAGTGAAATGCGCATAGGAACAAGCTATACCCCTCAATAATCAATTGCAATTTGTTTTTAACAAAATGGTTAATGTTTTACTGAATAAGTAAAATATTAATTTTGGGAAAAAGTGCGAATAAAAAATTTAAACCACTAAAATTTGAAAGATTCCCATAAAAAGCACCAATTATTAACTTGACAAGCACCCAGTCGCAAAATTTTGTTTGACATCACTCTATACAAATGTATAGCAGTTGTTGTTTTTACATTTTCTACAAACCTCTTACAACTACAATTAGAGTTGAAAAAAAGTCAGCCTAGGTAGTAATGGTAAAGTAAGAAAACAAAAACAATTGGTTGATTATTGAGTTCTTGTTACAACTTTGATATTGTTTAAACTTTTCATTTGTTTTAATGAAGGTTTAATATAATATCTCCAGTTGTTCTAAGAAATATTTGGGTAAAGTTCCCTGATGATCTGCATTAGCAACAGTGAAATGCGCATAGGAACAAGCTATACCCCTCAATAATCAATTGCAATTTGTTTTTAACAAAATGGTTAATGTTTTACTGAATAAGTAAAATATTAAGCTTGGGAAAAAGTGCGAATAAAAAATTTAAACCACTAAAATTTGAAAGATTCCCATAAAAAGCACCAATTATTAACTTGACAAGCACCCGGTCGCAAAATTTTGTTTGACATCACTCTATACAGATGTATAGCAGTTGTTGTTTTTACATTTTCTACAAACCTCTTACAACTACAATTAGAGTAGAAAAAAAGTCAGCCTAGGTAGTAATGGTAAAGTAAGAAAACAAAAACAATTGGTTGATTATTGAGTTCTTGTTACAACTTTGATATTGTTTAAACTTTTCATTTGTTTTAATGAAGGTTTAATATAATATCTCCAGTTGTTCTAAGAAATATTTGGGTAAAGTTCCCTGATGATCTGCATTAGCAACAGTGAAATGCGCATAGGAACAAGCTATACCCCTCAATAATCAATTGCAATTTGCTTTTAACAAAATGGTTAATGTTTTACTGAATAAGTAAAATATTAATTTTGGGAAAAAGTGCGAATAAAAAATTTAAACCACTAAAATTTGAAAGATTCCCATAAAAAGCACCAATTATTAACTTGACAAGCACCCAGTCGCAAAATTTTGTTTGACATCACTCTATACAAATGTATAGCAGTTGTTGTTTTTACATTTTCTACAAACCTCTTACAACTACAATTAGAGTTGAAAAAAAGTCAGCCTAGGTAGTAATGGTAAAGTAAGAAAAAAAACAATTGGTTGATTATTGAGTTCTTGTTACAACTTTGATATTGTTTAAACTTTTCATTTGTTTTAATGAAGGTTTAATATAATATCTCCAGTTGTTCTAAGAAATATTTGGGTAAAGTTCCCTGATGATCTGCATTAGCAACAGTGAAATGCGCATAGGAACAAGCTATACCCCTCAATAATCAATTGCAATTTGTTTTTAACAAAATGGTTAATGTTTTACTGAATAAGTAAAATATTAATTTTGGGAAAAAGTGCGAATAAAAAATTTAAACCACTAAAATTTGAAAGATTCCCATAAAAAGCACCAATTATTAACTTGACAAGCACCCGGTCGCAAAATTTTGTTTGACATCATTCTATACAAATGTATAGCAGTTGTTGTTTTTACATTTTCTACAAACCTCTTACAACTACAATTAGAGTTGAAAAAAAGTCAGCCTAGGTAGTAATGGTAAAGTAAGAAAACAAAAACAATTGGTTGATTATTGAGTTCTTGTTACAACTTTGATATTGTTTAAACTTTTCATTTGTTTTAATGAAGGTTTAATATAATATCTCCAGTTGTTCTAAGAAATATTTGGGTAAAGTTCCCTGATGATTTGCATTAGCAACAGTGAAATGCGCATAGGAACAAGCTATACCCCTCAATAATCAATTGCAATTTGTTTTTAACAAAATGGTTAATGTTTTACTGAATAAGTAAAATATTAATTTTGGGAAAAAGTGCGAATAAAAAATTTAAACCACTAAAATTTGAAAGATTCCCATAAAAAGCACCAATTATTAACTTGACAAGAACCCGGTCGCAAAATTTTGTTTGACATCACTCTATACAAATGTATAGCAGTTGTTGTTTTTACATTTTCTACAATCCTCTTACAACTACAATTAGAGTTGAAAAAAAGTCAGCCTATGTAGTAATGGTAAACTAAGAAAACAAAAACAATTGGTTGATTATTGAGTTCTTGTTACAACTTTGATATTGTTTAAACTTTTCATTTGTTTTAATGAAGGTTTAATATAATATCTCCAGTTGTTCTAAGAAATATTTGGGTAAAGTTCCCTGATGATTTGCATTAGCAACAGTGAAATGCGCATAGGAACAAGCTATACCCCTCAATAATCAATTGCAATTTGATTTTAACAAAATGGTTAATGTTTTACTGAATAAGTAAAATATAATTTTGGGAAAAAGTGCGAATAAAAAATTTAAACCACATTGTTTGGGGTATTAGATTCCGAATACGCGAAAGAAATAGCACTTACAATTTCACAGGTGATGGAAAATGAAGCACTTTCTTGAAGCTGCTAAAAAATCAGACGTCAATCATACAGCTCAATTATGAATAAAAAATTATCAGGGAGAGTTCTCCCTTTTCCCAAAAAGAGGCTGATCACATATACTATGCGAACAACAAATATGTGAACATCCCCTTTTTGGGAAGAGGGAGAAATCTCCCGGGGAGTTTTTTATTCATAATTGGGCTGATAGATTCAACAATCAACATCATGAAAGCCGACCAAGAAGCAGTAAAGAAAAAGTTTGATCAAATCGATCTGCAAATAGCAGAGGTGCAGAGCATGATACGGGACAATAGAGAAGAATTCCATCAAGAAAAAATCTACCGTATCTTTTCATTACTATGTATTCAGTTAAGTATTACGGTAGCAAATCTGCAGCGTATACAGTCGTCAATACTTGATATTCTGACAAACACTCGCCATGGTATAATAAGTCCATTATTACTAAATCCTCACCAATTACAGCAGGAAGTCGAAAAAATTAAGTTCCATTTGCCCGAAACGCTGGAGTTACCTGTAAAACCCGATTACACGTTACAACTGTATAAACTAATGAGGTAAAGGGAGGACTTACCGAAAACACAGCAATTTTTAGCATTACATTACCATTAATAGAATGCGACCGGTTTGACATATTTAACATTATTCCAGTGCCAAATTGGATTAACAAGACTCTTGTTTCAATAAAGCCTTGTGCAGCCCTTCTGGTCTTCAACTTTGCTCGACAGCAATACTTTACCATAAGTATCACTGAGTTCAAATCATTCTCACTGCTTGCAGACGACATACATATATTTATGCTCCACGAATCAAGTAAGATATGAACAGGGCTCATCAACATGTTCCTGTGAAATGAATTTGTTTTACAACAAAACTTAATTAGATTTCCCAGTACAGCAAATCAAGGATACTCCGGCCTGGATCCCGCTCCACCACAAAAACAAATGGATATACGCAGTTCCTAGCACATCTCATGCAACAGCAGTATGCAAGGAAGAAATTACGCAACTAACACTTGCAGGATCTGGGTTGCTGGTTCTGGAACCAGAGTGCGTTCTCAAATATAAATTCATGACGATGCATGGACAAGAAGTTATTGCCAGCTCGCTGAAGACATCATAAACTAGTCTTTGGGAACCAACCGAACAGTGCCACAGAAAACAGTTAAAACCATACAAGCGAGTATATATCACAAGTAAAAAATTTTACAACCCTACAAACCTCATTAGCTGCACAAGAAATAATGGAATTACCCAACAAACTTGAAATCCATAATTACCATCACATGGCAGTTGGTTACACAGCGTACAGTATCCAAACAACATTATAATTTTCAAGAGATTTTTTATCACATTGTACAATTACAATAATAATACCGGTTTCTGAAATATTGCAAGTACGCTCTGCACCTGAATATAGAAAATAATTAAAATTTTTATTTTGTGCACACAAGTATAAAACAGGATATAAGCATCAATTTTGCCTTTCTTCTGAATCACGAATAGTCATAAAAATGAAATGTTAATACATTTTTAAAACAAAACTAAAATTCATTGATATATTTACATAGTGTATTGACGACCCATCGATTTGTGTTGACAAAAGTCAAAGTCGAAATAAAAAACAGCACTAACAATTTTCTGTTGTTACTGCACAAATTTAAATTTTTGGGATATGTAATTTATATGCACCGTGTAAAAAAATTACTTTTCTTTAATAGAAATAATACAAACAAAAAGTAATATTTATGGTTATTTATATACGAAAAGAAAATATAAGCGATAAATACTGTAATATGCATGCATAATATTATACTAATAAACGTACAAAAAGAAGTTCAAAGAAAAAAAAAAACAACAAATCTTTGCTTTTCGACTGCACATGTATACACACCATGTGTACATGTTCACATGAACGCATTTCAGTATTGATGTATGTATGTGTGACCAAAAAGGGGGAAATTACAACAGCCACACCAATTTCTATCAAGAATTTGAAGTTTTAGTATTTTATAATAAATAAGATATATTATGTCCTTAAACACGGAAAATACTATAAAAATACAACTGCTCTGTGGTGTATAAGAAGCGCTGACCGGTATGTTATAGGTATGAATCCCAACGCAACTTTTTCAACAAAATTTTAAAAGAAAATATTTTGAATACCATGTTTTTGCCCATATTTTAGATGTTAGTGGATCGATTTCAATTATTTTCAGTATAAACCTTCGTAGAACTCCATACAAGAAGTCTGCTTCATAAAACTGACCGTAGGACAGTTGGGACCATAAAAAAACAACAGAATAGGACATATAACAAAAAAAGTATTTTGGCTATACATATCTCATTAGTTTTTGGACCGAGTTTTGTTATTTTCAAACCGAACAATTTTATGAAAAATTCCAAGCGAATGGTCTAGAAACCTATATATCCCATTTCCAAGTTTTTTTTGGTGAAGGGTATAAAAATGGTTCGTTTTCGAACATTTGGCATTTTTTATTTCTCGCTATTCTCATACATATTTGTAGTTAAAAAGAAAAAAACAAATTATTCATACATGTGTGCTTAAAATTAAAAAAATCCGTATACGAGCAAAAAACAAAAAATTGTACAAGTTCATATATGAAATTTAGCAAGAATGTTCATATTTGAGTATTCATACATGAATTCTTCTGAACCCTGTTAAAAAGTGAATAGGTTTACATTCATCAATATTAAATATTAGCATGTATTGCATTTGTCGGCTGCTGCTTTTTAATTTTCGGGAGAATCCAATATAGCCCATTATCTGCATATACCAGAGTACCTGAACGTACTCAAATTTAAATCTTCGAAACCGTTATATTTGATTATGTATCGTTGTTGTTGTTCTACACATTTGAGACTGTTTTATACATTTATTAATATTTCTTTTTGTTTTCTCAGTTCCGCTTATTTCGTTATTTTTGATTATATTTTGACTCTACTACGTAATACTGTGAAGGCAGAAAAATATAATGCTGACAGAGAATGTGTGTATATCTGTTAATTTATTTTAGGTTTTTTGTCATCAGTGATGTCATCGCGTGTGTGTGTATGATGTCGCCACATCTTTATGTAGGTGTATTTTTATGGGTGTGTTGTGCTCGATTTAGGATCTGATATACACACATTCTCTGTCAACAAAATATTTATGAGCCTCCATACCACAGACTACTAACCAGATATGGCAACTTTGACATTTGGAAAATGGCCATATCATGAGAGGTTAACCCCATATTGTGAAGAGTAAAAATATATATGGCATTCTCAAAAACAATGAGTGAGTGGCAACAAATATACATTTCCTTAATTGTATAAAAAATGTAAACAAAGAAAATTAATAAAAAGTTTGTTTTTCATTTATTTATGTGAAAAATATAAAAATGTTCATTTTAAATAAAATTGCTGCTCTCAATCTCATCAACAAATGGTAAGTATAAGCTGAAAAGAAAATATAATACATTATAGTTGGTTTTTGAAGTGTAATTTGGTTGTTAACTTACAGACAAACTGGAAGGTGGTTGAAGACAAATCCATGTGCAACAACTTGTAGCAGCAGCAAAATTTCTGGGAAATAAACGAAAATAGTAAGTAAAATGTAATTAAATATGTATGTGAAAACAATTATAAAAAGTTAAATTAATATCATTTTATAAGCATTAAATCTTGAAGTACTCACCTGCTTTTAAGATTGCCTCGATGGCAAAAATTGCCCTGGTAAACAAAAGTGGACGGAAGTGTTGAAGACTCCCACAACAGTTTGGCGGCGGCGAAAACATCATAATGGATGGTAAGTAATTTTCATGCATGTAAAGATAAAACAATATTAATGTATGATTTCTTTAAATACATTTTTATGCATACCATTTGAGTCAAAAGTGGACGGACATTCTGGTCGATTCCAGGACTGTTTGGTGGTTGAAAGAGTAACCTTCTAAGCGGTGCGTTTTCTTAGCTAGCTGAAAATATAAAAATGGATTACTATAATTAATATTTATGATTTTTATGATAACGTTTTAGCCTACCATTTTGGTCAAGTGACAAACACCAGTGGTCGCAGGCAGTGCAGACTCTCACAATGATTTGATATGCTGTAATTATATTTAATAATGGAATTAATATTGATATGTGTAAAATCTTTATGGTTATATTATATTTATTTAATAAATTGTGTATTTTTAACTTTTATTAAATAAATATGATTTTTTTTTCGACATTATCTCGTCTAGATCCATTATGTTTTGCTATTAACAGCATCACCTCTTGTAGGATGTGGTTATTCACCACGCATAATGGTCTTGAGTAAGAAGCTATAAATGTAAAAGCATACATTATGTGTATTCGCTACACTTACTCCTGGATTTATGTGAACTGAAAATGGTTATTGAGTGTTCACTTTCGGTTTATCCTTGATGCCATCCCAGCAAACAAAAATTCAAAAGTTAAAAAAAAAATTAATTCATTTTTACAAACTTAAAAAATAATTTCATTAAATAATTTTCAAAATAAATCACTATTAATTGAAAACGTTTGGGAACAATATTAATATGACGTTATTTTGTTGAAAGTTTGCTGGGAATCTAAAATACTACAATTCAATTTCATAAACATAAAACAGTAAAATATATGTATATTACTTAAACATTGGATTTAGATAAGCAAAAAGTAACGAATTATAAATAAAAATTAACTTTGTGTTTAGAGAAATTAAAATTTGTGTTTTTATGTAAAGCCTTGTAAAAGTGTAATGCAGGGTTAAGTTTTGTGTTTAAGTCTTTATATACATACATATAATTTTGAGATCAGTGTCTATGTTGTGTTAGTAAGGAAATGAGGTAGAGAGTTTGTGTTTGCAGTGAACTAAATAAATATTAATGAAATTATTAATAAAATGAACAATTATATACAAAATAATTATTGATAAAATGAATAATTATATACAAAAGAATTACAAAGTATAAATTGATTAGAGCATAATTATGTTAATATTGTTAATCAAGAAATGAAGTTCTGAACCGGTTTTTAAGTTGAATTTTTTAAAATTTAACGGAGCAAAGAAATGTGTATCCATAGAAATCGTCCGTCTGTATACTGTGTTATAAGAATTATTGGTTGTCATTATCAAAAGTTAGTAATAGTTTTGTAATTACAGTAAAGGGTGTCGAAAAATGAGAATTAGATGAAATGAAAGCGAATGTGTACAAAAGAAAAGAACCAAAATTTAAGTTTCAAATTACATATTTGAAACGCATAAATATTTTTGCTTAAAAGTTGGTTCCTTTAGTTTGGCATTAAAGTATTTAAGAATGAAATAAATTCTGATTCTAATGAAAAGATTCAAAATATCTTCATGTTTAACAGCACAAGTAAGGTTTTTCTTGAGAAAGTCCATCGAAAATTATTTGCCGTATACCCTGTCGGTGGCAATTATAATTAAAGAGATTATGAAATTTGGTTTCTAGTATTTTGAAGTAGTCAACGAACCCTTGTGGAGGTTTAACTAAGTGACATTTGTCAAACTGTTTCACGTACGTAAAATAATAATCATTTGAAATGTCTTCGTATTGTTCAAAAGTTGGTAAAGGAGAAGCACATGCATGCGTTTGATGCAGTTTGTAGTAGAAATAGCCGCAAATGTAAACAAATGCATTTTTTTCTAATACTGATCTTTCGCCACTGCCAAGGCTTTTATCACGGACATCTGTCTCTTTAATCGATGGGCAAGGATTAGGTAAAGCATGAAAATCATCCCACTGGGTATTATTTGGGTCAAAGCTGTAAGCCAGGTCTACAATTGAAAAGTCCAAAATTTTGTCTTCTGGGGAAATGTCTTCGCAGTTTCCATTTACAACAACATTAACATAATGAAGTCCCCAACGTTTTTGAAATGAGCTTGAAAAATTTCGTGGTGTTATTCGGACGGAATTACCAGAACCTTTACGAATTTGTCCAAAAAAGTGTTCTAAATGGTCCTGCGTTAGTCTACGTGTCTTCAGTCCCTGAAAACCTTCATGACTTAGATACGACCAAAGACTTTTCAAGGCTGAAATCTTGGTAAGCCAACCATTAATGAATTTAAAAGTCTTTGTAATGTTAGTGCCCTTTTCGTCAATAATTTTAAAAGTTTTAAGCGCTTTTGAGGGCTGTCTTAAAATTTCTAATTGTTGTTCGGAGTTCTTAAAAACAGCGTATTCTGCGCGACTATTAAAAATGTCAAAGAGGTCGTTAAAAAATTCTAAGTATTCGGCTGTACTTAAAAATGTCAAAGATTTTCTAGGGTCCAATTTCCCTGAAGCTTGCATACCTTTAGCTACTGTCCGACTTAAAACCTGAGCTGCTAAGTTTACTCTCATGCGCTGAAAATTGTTTGGATTAATATGCTCCATACTTAGCTTAGGAGCACATTTTAAAGAATTCGAATTTACTTTAAAAAAGTGCATAACATCTCTCCAAGATACAAGCCTATTATTGAAATAAATTTTATGATCTAAATTAAGAAGACAATTTCGCGCACTTTTTAACAAATGAGGACTATCATGCATGAAATGAATTCTTCTATTATTGACTTCAAAGTACGGCCGTTGTTCGCTACGAAATTGGCCCCTTGATCGCAAACGAACCGGCAAGGTTTTAAGCCTATTGCTTCCAACTTGAAAATAGCCTCAATAATATATTTTTTCATAACACTACCTTTACAGTTACCATTAACAAAAAAATAAGATACTGCTTGCGACCAACTACTGCCACCTATACCACTTGCCATTATAACCATAGCGCTAGTCGCTAAATTCCTAGAACGATTTTCGTCCCCGAAATCCTGTAAGCCTATTATTTTGTCTTTGAACCTATCATATTCAAGAAAAGTTTTCAGAGACATTTCGTCACAAGATACACTAACATATTTCTCTTCCTCTTTAAACTCACGCGCACGCAATTTCAACCGTACCATTTAAATTACCTGGCGTTTTTGGCCAGTCATTTGCAAACCGGCGCAAAGTTCTTACATCAGGCCAATCCAATAATTTTGACATATATCGATAAACTAGAGGAGAGAGAAAATACACTGCTAGGGATATAAGTTTTAATCCGATACTATACCGACGAATTTTAGCTTCGCGATTATGATTTATTAAACTATTTTCTATGCATACCGACATAGAATTAGATACTTTGGAAGACATGTCATTCTTCTACTTCAATTCCAATTCCAATTCTTTAATTTTTTCCTTACACTTCTCTAATTCCTTAGATAACTTCACATTAGCTGCTCTAAATGTAGAGTTCAAGCGTCTTTCTGCTAAATATTGTGTCCGATGATGGTCAAGAGCAGCTCGTAATGTTTTTAATTTAGAAGAGTCAGTTTTTGAACTCCCAAAATTTTTCGTCGTAATACCGTCGTCCAGCCCTAAGTCGTCTATGTTCATTTGAGATACCTCATTGATCATGTCGTTGCCTGTTACGCTTTCTTTTGTCGGATTGTCATTTGTTTATATGTCTTCGTTTTGTGTAAGACTTGAAATTGGTATTGGGTTTGAATCTGATTCCGACATTTCTCTATTTATTGAAAAATTTACAATCGGTTCAGGACATTCATTTCTTGGTACAGCAAATTTTGATACTTTATTGCCAAAAATGAATTCCTCCGAAAAATGCCGACTACATGCATATAAACGCTTCGTTTTCGAATTAATGCATAAAATACGAAGCCATTCAGCACGTCTAAAAAATTAATAAATTTTTATTAAATCAAATCGATCTATTATAAAATAGATATGAAATCAATGTAGACGTAAATATATATATACAATATAAGTATAACTTTTTTTAAAGGCAGTTACACTTTCATTTAGAATATATATTATTTTTACTTTGATTCCATATTCATTTATAATTTAAAATTTTTTTTGTGACACTGTATATATAAATATGAATAAAAAAAGGTTAACTCCCTCCACCAGACTACTATTTACATTTAATTAATAAAAAAAAACAAAAAGCAAAAAATAATACCATCATATTACAAATTATGAAACATTACAGACCTGTAAATGAATCATTCATTTTTTAGTTAATTCGCGAATCATTCCTGCACTGAAATTAATTGCAATTCGTTTCCAATTCAAATGAATTTGTAGAAGGAATTTCAATTCGTGACTACCTCAAATTAATTTGTCAAACTGAATTGCAATTCATTTCCAATTCATTTGAATTAAATTGATTTTGAAATAATTTAAATGGATAAAAAAATTTTGAAATGTAAAGTAATTGCAACTCTTTCTACAAATGAATTTGGATTGAAAACGAATTGAAATTAATTTCTGCATAACTAGTTTGAACTAATTAAAATTTCATTCAATTCTTTTTTGTTATAAAAAAAATGAATTCAAAATTTAGCTAATTCATAACGAATCAAAATCAAAAATGAATGATTAATTTACAGCTCTGACACATATACGCTTTGAAACTCATTTAAATTACTATTAAACTAATTGTTAAATTGCATTTGTTAAACCAATTACAATTCCGATTGAAGTAAAGCAAAGAAATTTTAAAGTTATGTGGACAATCACCACAGGCGATTAAATTTATATTAAAACATCAATTACATACATACAAAACGAATATATTCAAAGGTATAAATGCATTTAGTAATTAATACAAATTTTTCATTTTATTCAGTGAGAATACATATCAATGCAAATATTAAGAGAACATCACAATTTTTATTTTGTTTTTAACATATTATTTATTAATAAAAATTGATGAAACATGTTAAGTTATTTCAAACAAAGTTAGGCCGTATTAGTTGAAGAATAATCATCAACTATCATCAAACTATCTTATTGGCCAAAATTAAATTAACACAAACTAAACACAAACACTCACTAATAATTTTTTTAACACTGTGTATTTTCTTTTAATCATGTGGGGTAGTGTTACAGCAGCACACCAAACACTAGCTTTGCTTTCCGGCCGGCACCGTGCCATCATTGATTCCGCTTAACAATGATGGTCTGTCTGCCGGAATAAAAGCCACCCCATAAAAATACACTTTTAACACGTTCCAATTGGTTAACTTAATTTTACCAATTGGAATTAAAACAGGAAGCACACAATTATTGGTTTTGGACAGAATGTATTCCATTCAAAAACAAAAAATTTTCAAAAATTTCCTGGTATGGAGCACAGATAACTAACCAGATTGGACACGGCCACCTGGTGGTTTGTATTTGCACTAAAATCTGTCAAAATGGCATCCCACTACGTGGGATATGTTTTGGATATGTCTATCTCTTTTATTTGAACGGGTTAACTTTGTTTACATTTTTGTGTTAAATTTTCACAAAATTGGCGGAAAAAAATTGGAAATTCTGATTTAGGCGGACTTTTTGACAGAATTTTCCAATTTTTTTGCGCCAATTATACACAAGAAGTGAATAACTTGAAGTGGGTGCTAGCGAGAAGGTTTGCTGTTTGTGTTCAGCAATAAAAGCTGCGAACAAAAAAGTTATCAAGAATCAACATGTAAGTATTTTTTGTGGTTTTTTAAATAAATATTAAATTTTCATTTCTTTTCAGGAGTCTTAAATGCATCATGGGCTGTCCAAAAGGAGAGAAGCTTCATCGTTTTCCGAGAAATCTGACAAGGTAAGTTTATATAAGAAGTGTTAATTAAGAAGTGCAAAATTAAAACAGGAAACTTTTGAAAAGTTTTTGGTTTTGAATGGAATATATTCTGTCCAAAATCAAAAATTGTCTGCATCACAAGTAACTGTTTCCTGTTTTAATTCCAATTGGTACAATCAAGTTAACCAATAGTAGTAAAATAATTATGTGAGTGTGTTTAGTTGTGTTTTTCGTTTTTGTTTGTAAGACAACCGCTTTTGAAAATTGTTCCAGCTGTTTGGAAGTAATATTTTCTAGTTGTGTCTTGATGTCCGTGGCTTTCAATTGGTTTGACCGATTTAAACTTAGTGTTTTTTCCTTTTTTGTGTGTAATATGTTAGTTATTTTGTAAAAATAAGTTGAAAAAGTGTTAAAATTGAAAAATCGTATCTAAATTCAATGGAATTTTGAATTTACTATTATTTTTAAAAAGCTTTTTGTGTTTTAATAAGAGTTAAAAAAACAAATTTATTATAAATTTTCTACATTTCAATATTAATTTCATTATATATAATTACAGCATACAATTTCTGTCACCAAATCGTTGTGAGAGTCTTCACTGGATACGAACACTTTTGTTTGTTGACCAAAATGGTGGGCTAAAACGTTATCATAAAAAGCAGAAATATTAATTATAATGTTCAATTTTCATATTTTCAGGTAGCTAAGAAAACGCACCGCTTAGAAGGTTACTCTTTCGACCACCAAACAGTCCTGGAATCGACCAGAATGTCCGTCCACTCTTGACTCAAATGGTATGCATAAAAATGTATTTAAAGAAATCAAACATTAATATTGTGTTTTATCTTTATCTTTCCATGCATGAAAATTACTTACCATCAATTGTGATGTTTTTGCCGCCGCCAAACTGTTGTGGGAGTCTTCAACACTTCCGTCCACTTTTGTTTACCAGGGCAATTTTTTGAATCGAGGCAGTCTTAAAAGCAGGTGAGTACTTCTCCAAGATTTAATGCTTATAAAATGATATTAATTTTACTTTTTATAATTGTTTTCACATATTTAATTACATTTTACTTACTGTTTTCGTTTATTTCCCAGAAATTTTGCTGCTGCTACAAGTTGTTGCACATGGATTTGTCTTCAACCACCTTCCAGTTTGCCTGTAAGTTAACAAACAAATTACACTTCAAAAACCAACTATAATGTATTATATTTTCTTTTCAGCTTATACTTACCATTTGTTGATGAGGTTAAGAGCAGCCATTTTATTTAAAATGAACATTTTTATATTTTTCAGATAAATAAATGAAAATTTATTGCAAACAAACTTTTTATTAATTTTCTTTGTTTACATTTTTTATACAATTAAGGTAATGTATATTTGTTGCCACTCACTCATTGTTTTTGAGAATGCCATATATATTTTTACTCTTCACAATATCAGGTTAACCCCTCATGATATGGCCATTTTTCAAATGTCAAAGTTGCTATATCTGTTTAGTAGTCTGTGCTCCATACTATCAGCAATGTGCATAGTCAAGTAAACACACCATGCGATGACGTCAGTGATGACGACACACCTAAAATGAACAGATATACACACATTCTCTGCCAGCACAATATTTATCTGCCTCTATACCAACAGCAACGTACACAGTAAAGTAAACACACCATCCGATGACGTCAGTGATGACGACACAACTAAAATAAACAGATATACACACATTCTCTGTCAACAAAATATTTATGTGCCACCATACCAACAGCAATGTCCATGGTCAAGTAAACACACACACACAACACAGTCAAAAAAATACATACCCACGTACACAACACGCCCACACATACAAAAATTAAAACGTCATGCACACTCCCGCACACAACTGATGACGTCACGCTCACACATACACGTAGTGATGACGTCAAGCAGTTATAATATTTTTCTCTGCTTAAAACAATGATTCTAGCTGCGAGCCAAATTATCACTTTTTCTCTGCCCATACTCTGAGATAGAAACCTTTACACGGGCATCGGATCGTGTTGTTGAATTTAATGCATTCTTTTCTGGACTCCCTCAAAGTGAGCTTACACAGCTTACATATTCCAAAGGACGAAATAACGCATTTATGGACCGTACTCCGCTCCACATATGAAGACCTTCTCGAGAACGCTGGTTCTTCAGAAAAAAAAAATTCTACAAAGGAAGCTCTGAAAAAAGCAAATATTATGCGGCATATGAAGCCTATACATCTTGCTTTCAACGGCCAACGAAAGTCAAGACTCCTTAAGTATACCTTCTAAGAAGATTTCTGATAGCTCTAGTCATGCAGGGCTGGGTACAATTAGCATTAACCTGTCTCCCTGCGACATGGAAACCTTTAATGGTGATTATAATTCTTGGCCAACGTTTAGGGACCAATTCTCGGCCCCATGCAATGAACAGAGACGTATTTCTGCAGTCGAAAAACTCTGCCATATATTAAAAAATAACAAAGGGGAAGCCCACGAAATTGTTAGATCATGTCCGTTTACGAATGTCGGTTTTTTTAGTTCATTTTATTTATTAAAAAGTTCTTAGCCTAAATGAAAAATGTTTGAGAAGAATATTATTTTAATTTTATACAATTATTTATCACATCCTATTGTTAACAACTTTAAAAAGCAATTTCAGCCACCTTGGTTTAAGAAAAAGTATTTTTATTAAATTTGCTGCTGGTTTTTTTTCACTTTTTTATAAAATCTATAATTTAGTTGGATATTAATAATTATCCTTTTTTGAAATTTTCATTAAATATTAATGTATTTTTATAAATTTTTCTTAAAATTTAGTACATTAAAAATTCTTTTTTTATTGACTTTGTGTGTTTATACTCCTTTTTTGTTCCCTTTCTTTTCTTTTAATACAAATAATATCTCTTAACTTCATCTTAATTTAAGATTTGGAGTGCAGCGGCTGTTGGCGTAACCTCCTGTTCCTCTGTTTTTGCAGTTACTAAGGGGCCCTGGGGTTGCAGCTTAGGGGGTGCTATTCGATTTTATGGATCATTTTTTTTACGTTGGCGCCAATTATTTATTTATAAATTTTATTTGTTAAAAAATATAACTTTATTTATTCAGATTTAAATTACAACTGAACTTAATTCTATTTTTTAAACTTAATTACAGCTTTTACTCTATGAAAAAATATGGTAACTAGTTAAAAATTACGTGCTTTGTTACCGTATGCAATAAATGGATTTCTCAACCGTCTAGGACAATGTTTTGGTATTGTGTTAACGTGACGCCGATGTCGCCAACTGGAATAAGGGTGAATATTTATAAATAAATAATTAAATAAAAATAATGTAAAAGGATTGAGGTTCCTATAGCCCAATATACATATATTTATATAGCTGTAGACGGCCAGCTTATTTGTAGGTGTTCAAAAGAACTGCCAAAAAGTTTGGTGAGACAAAGTAAACAAGGCAGATGTCGCCGAATTACGTGTTCAATGCAAAGCCTGAATTTTATTTATATATACTACTTATGAGAATCTACTTAATAATCTAGAATTGAGTGATTTGTAAATCACTCACACGTATTAAAATAAAATAAAGTTAAATATGTAAATATACATGTGTCATCAACATGCAAGCGGACAACCACAAAGTAAATTCTGCAATTCAATAGTTTACTTTGGTGTTTTATTTGCCACGCTTACACTTCATGTGTAACATGATCGTTTGTTACGCTACACAGTTGGAGTTGGCATGTACCTTCTATGCATTTTGTATGACATGAATACACTACACTCTCACCCTTAAGTAAAAAAATTAGGTGGGGAATTTTTCGTATTCTATGGCATTATAATAAAATTGAACATGATTATTTAACGAATAATTATATTCTATTTGTTTTAGTAATGTTAATTCTAACTTAATGTGTATAGTATGGAGCCAAAAACTGCTACCGAGTCAAGGTATGTACAGCTTGTGCGGGTAACCACGATTACGCTGATTGTTAACTAAACAAAAGCTCCACTGATGGCAGTATAGTGTACAAATTTCATAACTGTATAAATAAAAATTACAGAAATGCAAACCACAGGGAAGATGACCCTAAATGCCCGTTTCGTAAAGAATACTTAGAGATACGACAAAGACTCACCGCAAAAACTAGAATGACTAGTATAAGACATAACAGTAGTTATGTAATAGACGAGAGTGATTTCCCACAACTATCGAGCCAAGAACATCATAGTATTGCACAAGACTACCGGTTCCAAGGGAAAAATATGTTTTCTGAAGTGACTAAAAGCAAAACATGGGACAACAACAACGAGTTATGCAATGATAAACTATTGGAAATATTTTTCAATGCAGTAGATGCATTGGAAAAATGTCAAACAAAGTTTGACAAATTGAGAGTCTTAGGTATGATGCTTAAACATGCCATATAAAACATTTGTTGTACACAATGTTCATGTTATGCACTGGAACGCTCAAGGCATAACAACCGAGTCAGCAGCTGCACAGCTCATGCAGGTCCTTCACGACAAACAAGTTGATATACTTTTGCTCAATGAGACGTTTTTAAAACCGCATCACCAACTCCAACTGGGAAGCTACAAAATTTATCGTGAAGACCGGCTATCACATAGCGGAGGAGTACTCATTGCGGTAAAAACTAACATAGTTCATAAGTTATTACCTAAAATTAACACAAAAATCTTTGAAAATATTTCTATACAGGTTACTATTAATAGACGTGCTGTATTTTTTACTGCTGCTTGTAATTCAAATTATACTGTAGACTCTAAAATGGACTTAGACTTACTCACAAACTTCTCTTGAAACTTTTTCATTTTTGGTGATTTCAAGTACATCACACACATTGGAACTGTGTATCTAATAACACAGCCGGTAATGAGTTTTACAGACATTGTTTTCTTGCAAACTATTACATTTATTTTCCAGTCTTCTACAGTAGACATTTTACTTTAGAGTCACACCCAAATATTTTACAGTCAGATCATGTTCCGATTTCCTGTTCCATTTATGGAAAGTTTCAAAATAAATTAAATACAGTAGCCTTGTATAATCGTGCAGACTGGACAGCAATTAGAGTTTGGGTAGAAAGTGAAATTAGACGACAAAACATTGACCAAACAGAGTGTATTCCTAGCAACGTAGATTTATTGCTAAATAAATTAATTTCAATTGTTAACGCTGCATTTAGCAAGATTCCCGTAGGGAGGAACAACACGTGGCAGAGAGAAATCTCAAGTACATCTAAGATGCTTATTGCTCAATGAAATAAATTCAAACGTAAATTTCAGAGATGTAGGGATCCGATTTACAGAGCCCACTTAAACGGTATCTTAAGGCAGTTAAGTAATCTAATTGAATTCCACTTTGACAAGGATAGAAACGAGTCGTGGTCGAGATTTATTTCGAAACTACCCCCGGGATCCAAAAAATTCTGGAAATTAACAAAAGCCTTAAAGGGAAAGAACTCGTTTTGTTCAGATCTTAACTGCAATGATGAAGTTTTAAAAACTGGTGCAGAAAAAGCTAATGCAATTGCAGATGCTTTTGGTAGCTCACACACTATTACTATCAATAACCAATCGCCTTTAGATACATGTGTATCTGATTTTATTAATGGTCTCGATAATGATTCTCCTATTGGTAGTAATAATATTGAACGTACAAATGCCACTGAGGTTAAGACATTTACTATGCTATTAAAAAATAATAAAGCCCCGGGGTTAGATAGCATAAATAGTATTATACAAAAAAATATGCCAGACTACTTTTATGAAATTCTAAGTAAAATATTCAATTGTTGTTTAATTAATGGCCAATTTCCCCGTACTTTCAAGAAATCAAAAGTAATACCGATTCATAAAAAGGGAAAAGATCCCAAACTACCCACCAGCTATAGGCCTATAAGCATTTTAAGTTTACTGGATAAGGTCTTTGAAAAAATCATTCATAAAAGATTAGTTGATTTTGCAGATCAAAATAATATTATTAACCACCAACAGTTTGGATTCCGTAAGGAACACTCTACCATACACCAAATAAAGCGAGTACTGGCATTGTTTTTCTCGATATAGAAAAAGCTTTTGATACCATCTGGCACAATGGGATGTTATACAAACTCAATTCATTAGGTTTCCCATTATATTTACAAAAAATTATACAAAGTTTCCTAAAGAACCGTACATTTGTTGTGTGTGTTGACGGGGACTTCTCAACAGAAAGAACAATCCCAGCGGGATTGCCAAAAGGGTCAGTACTATCCCCTACATCTACTCATTGTATACGTCTGATGTTGAAGTGCACTTTATGCTGATGACAGTGCTTTTATATGCAGTGGAAAACTTTCAAATGCAATAATCAAGAGAATGCAAGAGAGCCTTACCACAAGCCAAAAATATTTTAATAAGTGGAAAATAAAAGTAAATGATAATAAAACGCAGACCATTATATTCCCATATAATAAATCAATAGCATGGTTTCACAAAACTGCTAAGACCCATACAAAAAAGCTTCAGATTATCCAGAACAAAAATTTTAAAATAATTCATAATCTTCCCCATAGATTCCCCACTGACTTACTTACTGCACATTAGATTTAAACATAAAAAGTTAAACGCGTTTGCCAATGATATGACGCTATCATTTAATGAAAAATGCAGACTGTCTAATTTTTAAACAATAAGAAATTTACTAAACAGTCGCTGATATTCTTTTGTTAAAAAGAATCTTACTAGCGATTGTTTTACCAAATTTCATTATAACATTTTCAAAGTTTATAAGAGGTTTTTGTGACAAATTTTCCTCAAGACAGTATTATTAATAGTTTCCTTATTCAATTATAAGATTTAATTGTTGTAGTACGTAAGTAAAATCTCATAACATTGTACCTTATTTATTTTATAAGATTCGTGAATAAAAGATTTTAATAATAAAGAAAAGATGGCAAGTATGGTAATTTTCCGTAAACCAACTCGAATGGTGTATACCCTGTGTCTATGTGTGGTGCTGTATTATATGCAAATGTGAAGTATGGAATCCATTTGTCCCATTCATGATCATTTGCTGTTCGTAAAAATTCATTTAAAACCCTATGGTTTCTTTCAATTGCTCCTAACCTCTCGTGATGATAAGAGGTTGAGAATATATGTCTAATTTGTAAAAATGAGCATATGTTACGCATAACTTCGTTTGTAAATTCTGTCCCTCTGTCGGACTTAAGTACCTTAAATTGACCATATTTCAAAATGAATTGTTCGACTAATGTTTTTGATGTAGTGATTGCATCTTTTGTTTGCATGGGGTGTGCAACAACAAACTTAGTCAGCTCACATTGCATTGTTAAAATGTATCGGTAATCATTTGAAATACGAAGAGGACCTACGCACAGTGGCTGAAAATCGTTTTTCATTGGCCAAAATTCTGTAACTTTTGAACCGATCAAAATATTGAAGTAATGTTTATTTTATTGGATAGATATTTAGTTCAGCTTGACTCAGTTTAAATTACATTAAAATTGATTGAGGACTTTTTAAGGAATTCTAGGTCAAAGTTGAACTTTTGAATTTTTTTTACTTTTAGAGTGAAATATGGGTTTATTATTTTTTTATTTATTAAAAAATTGAATATTTGGAAATTAATAATAATTACAAATATTTTTTGTAATAATGGAATTTTTTTAATGTTACACTTAAAAAAAATTTTACACTGAAAAAAATAGTAAAATCAACTGGAGATTTTGCTATTACAGAAAAATTGAAAATTTTTTGCTGACAAATTTGCAAATTTGTTTACACTCAAAGAATAGTTACACTTAAAAAAACACGTTAATAATATTATCTAAAAATATTACTATTACTACAGAAATATTTATTATTTTTTGCTGTCAAATTTGATAATTTTAAAAACATTTTAAAAATAAAAACTGCAATAAATTTTAATAGCATTTGCAACAATGGTAGGTTCTGTTTATTATTATTTTTTACTAATATTATGTTTTTCGTACTTAAATAACAATGAAAGGCAATTATAATTATTATTCATTTGACTCAAATATTGATTGCAAATATTCCATATTTTGTTCTGTGCTATTTCTGTTCTTTAGTAGTTTTTTGGCTTCTTCATCTAAATCCCGATGTTCCACTTTTCATTGATTTCGAATACTGGAGATGAACGGATCTGACGTTGCCAATAATATATTAAATAGATCTTCATTTGTTGAATTTCTTGAAATTTTTCTAGTATTGTGCTCTCTATAAAATCTGTAATCCTTGTTCCTTTTTTCCTGAGCCTCCTCTGATAGATCTCCAAGTGGCACCAAATGATATTTAATGACATCTTCTCCATGATAAAGGATTTTGTGAACTGTTGCAGACATATTTCTCCATGGGTAGTTGGTTGTATATATTTTTGCAATTTCCTTAGCATAATCTCCAAATTTTCTAGAGTCAATTTCTTCATTGCACGCAAGTACTTCTAGGATTATTTTAAATCTGAAAATAGGGTTTAAATCCACTCCTGTTATTTCAGATGCTGTTTCTGGATCTGAAAAGAATCTTCTTGCGGTATTACCATCATTTGTATTGCCTGACCCTTGTTTTGGCTGATCTATAATTAATCCAAATTTGCGATATTCATCTTGAACATGTTTCTTTTTTGAACTTCTTAACTATTTGTTGGTTTCGTTGTTTCTTATTGATCCTGAAGACCGGAAATCCAAATCATAACTGATTTTTAGTATGTGTTCCATAAGTCGTATTCTTGCATGTAGTGGTGATAATCCAAATTCATATGCATCGGTATTATCTAATGATTTTGTCGGTATTTGGTTTAATTGGGTTGATGTTGCTTGGCATATAATGCAGCTGGATGCAGCCTTCGTGTTAGTCAAAGCCTGATCTACTTTTCCATCTATCATTGTCAGCACTAATTGGTAGCTTACTTCAATTTGCTGCCCATCCAACTGTAATTGTAATGGCTGTAGTGTTGCAATTTGGGTCTTGATATCAATAACTTCTTTGTTAATGGCATCATGAGTTTCTTTTTTGAATTCAAATTTGAATGGTCTGCAGTATTTCGTAGAAGATGGTGTCTCATTTTTCCAAATATTCATTGTTTGCGTTGTACTAGTCGAAGGCTCTGAATCTTCCAAAATCTTTTTCAATCGCAATGGTACAAATGATACCATGAACATATCTGAGTCCGATATATTTTCACATACAGCTTGTTTGTATTGTTTTTGTCCCGAAGAACCATCACATCCCCATTTACAAAAAAGAATTAACTTTGTGTTTCCACATTTCTTTAACTCATTTCCTGTTATTGATTGTAGCAAGCGTTCGGCTGTGTGATCAAGTAGAGATTGTAGTTGTACCTCTGCCGAAATTGGTGTGATTTTAATAGTGTCCTTTGATGGCAAACAGTCCATTTTAGCAGCAGTTATGTGATGATATGCTGGATACATATTTGAGCCTTTTTCAATCGCACGCAGTCTGAGCTTAATATATTGCTGTTTTATTAATTTCAAATCCAGAAATAATGCTAATGCCTCCTCATTTGTGTACTGTATTGCATCACTCGGAGTTGGTATACTGTTAAGAATCCGTTTTGTTCTCACTGGACTAGCTTTAACAACTTTTTCAATGACATCCACTTTTGTTAATTGGTTCTGTGATCGTAATTGATGTAGGAAAGATTCTTTTATATTTGTACAACCAATTGCATCGTTAATATCTTTAAGTTTCCGCCTCTTAGATCTATCGCTGCAGTTGCCCATTAATGATTTGCGTGGTCTTCCAGCCTTATCTTGCTTTGCTGTTTCTGCAGCGACAGTAAGTTGGCCCTCTAACCAGTTTGCACTTTTTATATAAAAGTTTTGTTTACTGTAGCGAACTTCTTTGTAGCGTTTTTTTAGTGCTTTGACGAAATTAGATAATTCCTCTTCCATTTCGGTGCTACACGAATTTAAGTTTAATTTTATTTTAACGTAACTAAGAACATCTTCCTGGTTTTTGTTTCTAAAATACTCTTCCGCCAGTTCTTTATAACTGAAGCTCTTCATATTTTTCTGAATATTTTTATTTGCGTCTGTTACGTTTTATCCGTACACTTAGAGGATTAACTGAGTAATCCCTTATCGAATCCGTAGTTTTATACATTTTTAGATACATGTTATTCACACATTGATCTTTAATTTCATAGCAGGTAGTGCTTAAATTGCACAAAACTGCACATGTTGTCCAGACCTTAATATCAGGTAAAACTCATTAGTATCTCGCCAATATTTGTTGTTGTTGTTGGGTTGTTTTTTTATTTTTAGTGGTTTAATGTCCCGATTATTGTTATAAAATTGCTTATGACTTTGGTTGACCCTAACATTTGATAACAGGTAAATTTAGAAACAGATCATATGTTTACTGTAGAATTTTGTGATAATTTGTGATAATTTTATGACTTATTTTTTGCTGATCAAAACAAAGCCATTAAACCCTTTCGCAGGTATTATATTTAATTTTTTTAGTTTTACGTAGTCTAAAGTAAAAACATAAACTTTTAGGCAAAAAAGTGAAAATTATATACACCATTGTATACGAGTACTTTGGAGTAATTTCATTAAAATGAAAAAAGTGTTCTACACACGGCTCGTCACGGGTGCAAAAGTATATATAGCGGTAAAGAGGACACTTTCACCTTTCTCCGGGTGGTATACATTTCTTGTTCCCTTTTGTTCCCTAGAAGTTCTATTCTACTAAAGTTTAAATTTGAGAAAAATATAGTAGTTTCATAAATATTCCGTAACGCCCTTAATATTAAACGCTAGAGCTCTGACCACTTACAAAAACTAAAGACTATAATCCTACCAACATTATAAAAAAGACCGCAGGCCATTATCGATGATAGCTTGCGAGTAGTAATCATTTATTTTTGATAAAAAACAACAGAAAAACACCTTTTTCTGAAATTACAAAAAACCGTTGAGTTTGACAGCATGCCACGCTCACAATTATCAATAGTTTAACCTAATTTTTTGGCTACCTTAATCTGGATATATTAGCTGCAAAAGGGCGTAAAAATTTTAAAAATCGGTGACAAAAAAAAATTTGACTTTTGGCCAATGAAAAACGATTTTCAGCCACAGTGCTACGGTGTCAATTGAAATCACTTCAAAACTATTGTTTTGTGTGTGTGTAGTGTGAGTGGTTCTTTTATGTGTTTTGTTTGTTTATTTTTGTTACGATTGTCACAATATGATACAAATTTCTTCACCATTTTATTCATGTTTTTCCAAATGTACCGTTGTTTTAGATTAATCATTGTTTTTCTTATTCCTAAGTGGCCTGCGTGTGTGGCATTATGGAATTCATCTATCAGTTTATATTTCAAAATATCATCTGTTATTCTTTTTGGGGCATTGTATATTATTATTTTTAATTGACGACTTTTGTTATTTATAATTATCTTTGCATATGCTTCTTTTAATTCTTCTTTCCTATACATTTTAAATATTTCATCTTCATTTGATAGCGCTAATTCTTTTATATTTTCTTTATTCATTTTAGAAATCAGTTTCCTCAGTATCGAATCTAGTTTCGGTGAATCTTGCATGCATATTATTTTCAATTTCTTTTTCCTATCTTGGAGCTTGATTTCTTCATAGTCGAAACTGGTTTCGCAGGGTTATCATCACGTCCTATGTGCACAATATTATTCTCAATAATGATATCGACATCTTCTATTTTTTCAAATTCATGAAATTTTAATTTCTTCATATTTTTGATGTCATTAATGGATGTACATTCCCATATTTGAAGTTGATCGGACTTCTGGGATCGCACTTCTCTATGCCTTTTTCTTTTACGCGAGTTTCATTTTCATTATTATTTATGTCTTAATTTTTCTTATTATTCATTGCCTCATTATTTTTATCATTTATATCTTTATTTGCTTCATTTAACTTATTTTTATTTGAATTGTCCGTGTCGCTACTAAAATTTTTATTCCTTTTTCATAATTTTCTGGCGGTATCATTTGTTTTAATATGTCTGAGTTAATTTCTATCCTAGAAAGTGCGTCAGCATTAGTGTTCATCTTTCCTTTTTATAAACGATTGTAAAATTATAATCACTTAAATCTACTCTAACAGAAAGAACAATCCCAGCGGGATTGCCAAAAGGGTCAGTACTATCCCCTACATCTACTCATTGTATACGTCTGATGTTGAAGTGCACTTTATGCTGATGACAGTGCTTTTATATGCAGTGGAAAACTTTCAAATGCAATAATCAAGAGAATGCAAGAGAGCCTTACCACAAGCCAAAAATATTTTAATAAGTGGAAAATAAAAGTAAATGATAATAAAACGCAGACCATTATATTCCCATATAATAAATCAATAGCATGGTTTCACAAAACTGCTAAGACCCATACAAAAAAGCTTCAGATTATCCAGAACAAAAATTTTAAAATAATTCATAATCTTCCCCATAGATTCCCCACTGACTTACTTACTGCACATTAGATTTAAACATAAAAAGTTAAACGCGTTTGCCAATGATATGACGCTATCATTTAATGAAAAATGCAGACTGTCTAATTTTTAAACAATAAGAAATTTACTAAACAGTCGCTGATATTCTTTTGTTAAAAAGAATCTTACTAGCGATTGTTTTACCAAATTTCATTATAACATTTTCAAAGTTTATAAGAGGTTTTTGTGACAAATTTTCCTCAAGACAGTATTATTAATAGTTTCCTTATTCAATTATAAGATTTAATTGTTGTAGTACGTAAGTAAAATCTCATAACATTGTACCTTATTTATTTTATAAGATTCGTGAATAAAAGATTTTAATAATAAAGAAAAGATGGCAAGTATGGTAATTTTCCGTAAACCAACTCGAATGGTGTATACCCTGTGTCTATGTGTGGTGCTGTATTATATGCAAATGTGAAGTATGGAATCCATTTGTCCCATTCATGATCATTTGCTGTTCGTAAAAATTCATTTAAAACCCTATGGTTTCTTTCAATTGCTCCTAACCTCTCGTGATGATAAGAGGTTGAGAATATATGTCTAATTTGTAAAAATGAGCATATGTTACGCATAACTTCGTTTGTAAATTCTGTCCCTCTGTCGGACTTAAGTACCTTAAATTGACCATATTTCAAAATGAATTGTTCGACTAATGTTTTTGATGTAGTGATTGCATCTTTTGTTTGCATGGGGTGTGCAACAACAAACTTAGTCAGCTCACATTGCATTGTTAAAATGTATCGGTAATCATTTGAAATACGAAGAGGACCTACGCACAGTGGCTGAAAATCGTTTTTCATTGGCCAAAATTCTGTAACTTTTGAACCGATCAAAATATTGAAGTAATGTTTATTTTATTGGATAGATATTTAGTTCAGCTTGACTCAGTTTAAATTACATTAAAATTGATTGAGGACTTTTTAAGGAATTCTAGGTCAAAGTTGAACTTTTGAATTTTTTTTACTTTTAGAGTGAAATATGGGTTTATTATTTTTTTATTTATTAAAAAATTGAATATTTGGAAATTAATAATAATTACAAATATTTTTTGTAATAATGGAATTTTTTTAATGTTACACTTAAAAAAAATTTTACACTGAAAAAAATAGTAAAATCAACTGGAGATTTTGCTATTACAGAAAAATTGAAAATTTTTTGCTGACAAATTTGCAAATTTGTTTACACTCAAAGAATAGTTACACTTAAAAAAACACGTTAATAATATTATCTAAAAATATTACTATTACTACAGAAATATTTATTATTTTTTGCTGTCAAATTTGATAATTTTAAAAACATTTTAAAAATAAAAACTGCAATAAATTTTAATAGCATTTGCAACAATGGTAGGTTCTGTTTATTATTATTTTTTACTAATATTATGTTTTTCGTACTTAAATAACAATGAAAGGCAATTATAATTATTATTCATTTGACTCAAATATTGATTGCAAATATTCCATATTTTGTTCTGTGCTATTTCTGTTCTTTAGTAGTTTTTTGGCTTCTTCATCTAAATCCCGATGTTCCACTTTTCATTGATTTCGAATACTGGAGATGAACGGATCTGACGTTGCCAATAATATATTAAATAGATCTTCATTTGTTGAATTTCTTGAAATTTTTCTAGTATTGTGCTCTCTATAAAATCTGTAATCCTTGTTCCTTTTTTCCTGAGCCTCCTCTGATAGATCTCCAAGTGGCACCAAATGATATTTAATGACATCTTCTCCATGATAAAGGATTTTGTGAACTGTTGCAGACATATTTCTCCATGGGTAGTTGGTTGTATATATTTTTGCAATTTCCTTAGCATAATCTCCAAATTTTCTAGAGTCAATTTCTTCATTGCACGCAAGTACTTCTAGGATTATTTTAAATCTGAAAATAGGGTTTAAATCCACTCCTGTTATTTCAGATGCTGTTTCTGGATCTGAAAAGAATCTTCTTGCGGTATTACCATCATTTGTATTGCCTGACCCTTGTTTTGGCTGATCTATAATTAATCCAAATTTGCGATATTCATCTTGAACATGTTTCTTTTTTGAACTTCTTAACTATTTGTTGGTTTCGTTGTTTCTTATTGATCCTGAAGACCGGAAATCCAAATCATAACTGATTTTTAGTATGTGTTCCATAAGTCGTATTCTTGCATGTAGTGGTGATAATCCAAATTCATATGCATCGGTATTATCTAATGATTTTGTCGGTATTTGGTTTAATTGGGTTGATGTTGCTTGGCATATAATGCAGCTGGATGCAGCCTTCGTGTTAGTCAAAGCCTGATCTACTTTTCCATCTATCATTGTCAGCACTAATTGGTAGCTTACTTCAATTTGCTGCCCATCCAACTGTAATTGTAATGGCTGTAGTGTTGCAATTTGGGTCT
The DNA here is from genome assembly GCA_956483585.1 of Gymnocheta viridis. Classification (NCBI taxonomy): domain Eukaryota; kingdom Metazoa; phylum Arthropoda; class Insecta; order Diptera; family Tachinidae; genus Gymnocheta; species Gymnocheta viridis. Next base: position 62,630,779 of record OY101442.1, on the reverse strand, counting down.
TGATATCAATAACTTCTTTGTTAATGGCATCATGAGTTTCTTTTTTGAATTCAAATTTGAATGGTCTGCAGTATTTCGTAGAAGATGGTGTCTCATTTTTCCAAATATTCATTGTTTGCGTTGTACTAGTCGAAGGCTCTGAATCTTCCAAAATCTTTTTCAATCGCAATGGTACAAATGATACCATGAACATATCTGAGTCCGATATATTTTCACATACAGCTTGTTTGTATTGTTTTTGTCCCGAAGAACCATCACATCCCCATTTACAAAAAAGAATTAACTTTGTGTTTCCACATTTCTTTAACTCATTTCCTGTTATTGATTGTAGCAAGCGTTCGGCTGTGTGATCAAGTAGAGATTGTAGTTGTACCTCTGCCGAAATTGGTGTGATTTTAATAGTGTCCTTTGATGGCAAACAGTCCATTTTAGCAGCGGTTATGTGATGATATGCTGGATACATATTTGAGCCTTTTTCAATCGCACGCAGTCTGAGCTTAATATATTGCTGTTTTATTAATTTCAAATCCAGAAATAATGCTAATGCCTCCTCATTTGTGTACTGTATTGCATCACTCGGAGTTGGTATACTGTTAAGAATCCGTTTTGTTCTCACTGGACTAGCTTTAACAACTTTTTCAATGACATCCACTTTTGTTAATTGGTTCTGTGATCGTAATTGATGTAGGAAAGATTCTTTTATATTTGTACAACCAATTGCATCGTTAATATCTTTAAGTTTCCGCCTCTTAGATCTATCGCTGCAGTTGCCCATTAATGATTTGCGTGGTCTTCCAGCCTTATCTTGCTTTGCTGTTTCTGCAGCGACAGTAAGTTGGCCCTCTAACCAGTTTGCACTTTTTATATAAAAGTTTTGTTTACTGTAGCGAACTTCTTTGTAGCGTTTTTTTAGTGCTTTGACGAAATTAGATAATTCCTCTTCCATTTCGGTGCTACACGAATTTAAGTTTAATTTTATTTTAACGTAACTAAGAACATCTTCCTGGTTTTTGTTTCTAAAATACTCTTCCGCCAGTTCTTTATAACTGAAGCTCTTCATATTTTTCTGAATATTTTTATTTGCGTCTGTTACGTTTTATCCGTACACTTAGAGGATTAACTGAGTAATCCCTTATCGAATCCGTAGTTTTATACATTTTTAGATACATGTTATTCACACATTGATCTTTAATTTCATAGCAGGTAGTGCTTAAATTGCACAAAACTGCACATGTTGTCCAGACCTTAATATCAGGTAAAACTCATTAGTATCTCGCCAATATTTGTTGTTGTTGTTGGGTTGTTTTTTTATTTTTAGTGGTTTAATGTCCCGATTATTGTTATAAAATTGCTTATGACTTTGGTTGACCCTAACATTTGATAACAGGTAAATTTAGAAACAGATCATATGTTTACTGTAGAATTTTGTGATAATTTGTGATAATTTTATGACTTATTTTTTGCTGATCAAAACAAAGCCATTAAACCCTTTCGCAGGTATTATATTTAATTTTTTTAGTTTTACGTAGTCTAAAGTAAAAACATAAACTTTTAGGCAAAAAAGTGAAAATTATATACACCATTGTATACGAGTACTTTGGAGTAATTTCATTAAAATGAAAAAAGTGTTCTACACACGGCTCGTCACGGGTGCAAAAGTATATATAGCGGTAAAGAGGACACTTTCACCTTTCTCCGGGTGGTATACATTTCTTGTTCCCTTTTGTTCCCTAGAAGTTCTATTCTACTAAAGTTTAAATTTGAGAAAAATATAGTAGTTTCATAAATATTCCGTAACGCCCTTAATATTAAACGCTAGAGCTCTGACCACTTACAAAAACTAAAGACTATAATCCTACCAACATTATAAAAAAGACCGCAGGCCATTATCGATGATAGCTTGCGAGTAGTAATCATTTATTTTTGATAAAAAACAACAGAAAAACACCTTTTTCTGAAATTACAAAAAACCGTTGAGTTTGACAGCATGCCACGCTCACAATTATCAATAGTTTAACCTAATTTTTTGGCTACCTTAATCTGGATATATTAGCTGCAAAAGGGCGTAAAAATTTTAAAAATCGGTGACAAAAAAAAATTTGACTTTTGGCCAATGAAAAACGATTTTCAGCCACAGTGCTACGGTGTCAATTGAAATCACTTCAAAACTATTGTTTTGTGTGTGTGTAGTGTGAGTGGTTCTTTTATGTGTTTTGTTTGTTTATTTTTGTTACGATTGTCACAATATGATACAAATTTCTTCACCATTTTATTCATGTTTTTCCAAATGTACCGTTGTTTTAGATTAATCATTGTTTTTCTTATTCCTAAGTGGCCTGCGTGTGTGGCATTATGGAATTCATCTATCAGTTTATATTTCAAAATATCATCTGTTATTCTTTTTGGGGCATTGTATATTATTATTTTTAATTGACGACTTTTGTTATTTATAATTATCTTTGCATATGCTTCTTTTAATTCTTCTTTCCTATACATTTTAAATATTTCATCTTCATTTGATAGCGCTAATTCTTTTATATTTTCTTTATTCATTTTAGAAATCAGTTTCCTCAGTATCGAATCTAGTTTCGGTGAATCTTGCATGCATATTATTTTCAATTTCTTTTTCCTATCTTGGAGCTTGATTTCTTCATAGTCGAAACTGGTTTCGCAGGGTTATCATCACGTCCTATGTGCACAATATTATTCTCAATAATGATATCGACATCTTCTATTTTTTCAAATTCATGAAATTTTAATTTCTTCATATTTTTGATGTCATTAATGGATGTACATTCCCATATTTGAAGTTGATCGGACTTCTGGGATCGCACTTCTCTATGCCTTTTTCTTTTACGCGAGTTTCATTTTCATTATTATTTATGTCTTAATTTTTCTTATTATTCATTGCCTCATTATTTTTATCATTTATATCTTTATTTGCTTCATTTAACTTATTTTTATTTGAATTGTCCGTGTCGCTACTAAAATTTTTATTCCTTTTTCATAATTTTCTGGCGGTATCATTTGTTTTAATATGTCTGAGTTAATTTCTATCCTAGAAAGTGCGTCAGCATTAGTGTTCATCTTTCCTTTTTATAAACGATTGTAAAATTATAATCACTTAAATCTACTCTAATTATTGTAATTTTCGACGAAGGATTCTTGTGTGAGAACAGAGATATTAGGGGTCTATGGTCTGTTACTACTATGAATCTCCTACCATATAAGTACGGTCAAAAAATTATGCTACAGTGAATCGCTAAGAGCTCTTTCTCTATTACTGGTTTCTTGATATCATGTTTTTGTAATGCTTTACTGGTATATGAAATTGGTAAATCTTAGCCTATTTCGCCTTGGGATAGTACCGCTCCTAATGCGTAGTTTGAAGCGTCTGTAGTTAGGATAAAATGTTTTTCAAAATTTGGGTATTGTAAAACGGGTGGTTTTATTAATTTCTCTTTCAAGTCTTCAAAAGCATACTGGCATTGTTCAGTACATTTAAATTTCGTTGATTTCTTTAGCAGAGCGTTAAGGTCTTTGGCAATGTCCGTAAAATCTGGTATAAATTTTCTATAGTAGTTGCAGAATGCAAAGAATCGTCTTACCTCGTCCTCGTTTTTGGGCGCGGGTAATTTTTTGTTTCATACTTGGAAGGGTCTGCCTTTACTCCGTCCTTGGTTATTAAATGTCCTAAGTAAACTACTTCTGGTCTTAAAAAACAAAATTTTTTTGGGTTGAGTTTAAGGTTGTATTTCTGTAATCTGTCCAGTACTTTTATTAAATTTTGGTTATGATGTTTTAGGCTACGTCCGTATACGATTATTTCATCTATGTAAAGAAATGCTTCAGATTCCAGTACTGAAAGTGTTATCATAAGCATTCTTTCGACTGTTCGAAGAAATTTTTAGTCCGAATGGAAGTCGTTTGAATTGGTAATGGCCTTGTGGTGTGTCTAGAGTTTTCATCCAATTTTATTTGGTGGAAAGAACTGGTTATGTCGAGAGTCGAAAACCATTTGGCTCTCCGAAGTTTGTCCAAGATGTCCTCTAACCTAGTTAGTGGGAACTTATCGCTTACAATTTTGCCATAAGCTTTCTAAAGTCTACTACCAATCTGCATTTCTTTTTGTCTTCCGTGTATTTCTTGTGTAGTGTACCCAGTAAGTCGACTATTATTTAATAGCGATAGTCACTTAAAAACACTTTCATTATATTATATTTTATTAAATACACTTTCATTATGTTTTATTAGTGTACCTAATAAGTCTACTACTATTGTCACTTTTTATAATTATATTCACTCAAATAACACTTTCATTATATTTAATTATATCCTTTATTATTATCCTAGTCACTCTTATTTTTAAGTTATGGTTTGTACTCACAACTATATAACTATCTTTTTCTTGTTTATTATATAACTGGATATTTTCACTCAAAATTCCAAAGAAATGGAATTTTGTTTATTATTGTTATTATTATTATTTTTGTCAAGAATCCCGTTATTTTAGTATTTAAGCACTTGAAATTTTTGAATAAAAGGGACTCTTGATTTAGCCTCAAATCGGCTGTTTAATTTTCGAGGGTTTTTACCAAGAAAGCATTCATCTGCTTCCTTCCCTATACTGGCATTTTAGTTGCCTTCATTCGTTCTACTAGCCAGTGGCGTTTTTAAGCGCCGGCTTAAACCTTATTAGGCAGGTACTAATAGGCAACAATACTGCCTCCAGTTTAGATATGTAAACATACTTAGATCTTTACATACCTTAACATCACATGGCGATCCTGCCAAATCTGGATAAAAACCAAATGCCCAAAGAAAAATTAACTCCAGCGGGCAACGAGAAGCAGCAAATAGCAGCAGGCCCTAAAAAGCTAACAATAGAGGAGTATAGAAGCCGCCAACAACGCAAAGCAGAAGAAAAGCTTACCCGCATACCGGCTACAGAGAAACCGCGTCACAAACGAGGTGGCCGACTAGTCCGATTAAGGAGAAAAATTGCTGCACTACGCAGAATAGTAGAGGCCGATCCTCCACCATCCTGGCAAGAGGCTAGCAAAATCTGGCTACAAATTGGAGCATTGAAATACCAAATGCAGCAACATAAAAATAAAAATAAAATGAATTTTTAAACACTTTTTTTTGTTACATAAATTTTTTTCTATTTTAGATTTATTATAAATAAAACAAAATTTTTTAACTATAGCACACGCGAAACCGAATTAAAAGAAATAAATAAGAAGACATATTGAAATTACTAAATGTCATAATAGATTAGTGCTGCCAAGTGCAAAGAAAAATAAAATTCACAATAGTAACCAAAGATGTTAATGTCAGCGTTACCAATACAGCATTTTTTTTTTCATATTAGAAACAAAATAAATATTTAAGATTCAATAAAAATAATAAATATTTTTATATTATAATACCTATGGAAGAACTGCAAGAATATTATATAGAATTAGACAAATTAGAAAAAAAATTTAAAAAAAGCAAAGATAGAGTTTACTCCTTAGAGTTTAAAACAGAAAAACTTAATCGGGTAAAAGATATTGAAGAAAAAGTTGTTAGCATTTTTGAAAACTTAACAGAAAACGAAGAAAGCAGATCTCTTAAATTCAAATTTGGCGACTTATGTACAAGATTACTTGATATAATAAGTAATTTAGTTACAAAGAAAACAACAGAAATAAGTGCTCCTAGTTTTTCAAAATCAGCTAACGGGCATAAATCTGATTGTGCAATCATGGCTCAATTCGATATATCGGTTGTGGGAAAAAACCTTCAGGTTTTCAAAGGGTCTTATGAGGCATTGGAAGATTTCATTGTACAAACGGAATTACTACATGATCTACTCAGAGCAGAAGACAGAGAAATATTCGTAAGGTACGTCTATAACTTCAAATTAACAGCACAAGTACGTAGTGTTGTAGGACGATCTAACAGGCCAACAACTTTTCAGGAGTTTAAAAGAGTACTAACTCAAGCTTATCCTAATCCAAAGTCTTTGCAACAAGTCTTAACTGAATTTGGGGCAATAAAACAGGGAAATAAGAGTATATCGGAATACAGAGAAAAAATAATGTTACTTTCAGAGCAGTTAAGCGACTTTGAAATAAAAACTATAGAAAACCCAACGCAGGAGGCTAAAAATGCCGTTTACAAAGTTAGCGAAAGTATGGCTCTTAATGTCTTCATAAAAGGCGTAAACATTGAATACCAGAGCATGTTAGTAGCTTGTGGTCCAAAAACACTAAGCGAGGCGGTAGAAAAATGTATTGCAATGGAAGGCAATATGCGCAACAATGAAAGCAGTGTATTTAGAATTTGGAGACAGGAAAGGGGAAACAGAAATTTCTCTATAGACAATAGATATAACTACAATTACAATAGCAGACCTAATCATAATAATGACAGGGGCGGTCCTAGTTACAATAATTACAGAGGCGGTCCTAGTCACAATAATTACAGGAGCGGTCCTACGCACAATAATAATAGGGGCAATTTTAATAATTATAATAGCAGAAATAGCGCTGGTCAAGATGGGTTTAGAGACAATCATTTCAGAGGCAACAACAATGTTCGACCTGTTATTAATAACAACAGGAATCACAATTCTACTAGGCAGAACATCCGCGGTAACAACCAGGGAAACTAGAAGGGCCGGATAACATAGAGAGTTATCCACGGCCACGAAAATTATTCAAACTAGCAACAACGATAGGTAATTCAGTAAATATTACGTGTAGGTGTAAGAAGGGAAACCTAAATTTTCTAATAGATACCGGAGCTGACATCTCCATTTGTAAGCAAGAGTATATAGAAGATATAGACAAAAATGAGATATCATCTTTAAGTGGCATTACATTACAAACTATAGAAAGTATAGGTACAGCTTATTTAGGCCTACAGCTAGAAAACTGTCACGTGAATCACAAGTTCCACATAGTTGATAATGATTTTCCTATTGCTACTGATGGAATCATTGGGAGAGACATGTTAGAAAAATTTAAATGCAAAATCGATTTCGAAACTTACACGGTATCATTCAATGTATCGGGAGAAGAGTTTGTTCTTCCGATTAACCCAAAAAGAATTTATAAAGCGGAGATTTGTGTACCAGCTCGATCAGAATCAGTGGTACCGGTGAACATTTACACGAATGAAGATAGCATTGTTTTAAATAAAGAGCTATCACCTGGAATTTTCGTAGGCAACAGCATAATACCGGCGGTGGGCGTAAAGCACATCAAAATACTAAATACGACCAACAAAGATGCAGTTTTAAATGATTTAAAATTTGAAATAGACACATTGTCTAATTATGAAATATATAGTGGCCACAACAACAAATTATTGAACAATGAAAGAATAAAAGAAATTTTAAAGAACTTGAAGATCGAATCAATGGATCCTATTGCTAAGCAGTCACTTACCAACATAATAGCTAAATACAGCGATATTTTTCAACTTGATGGCGACAAATTAACGGTCAACAATTTTTACACTCAAAAAGTTCAACTAACGGATTCAACTCCAATATACATAAAACCTTACAGGTTACCAGAAGCGCAAATAAATGAAATAGATGAGCAAATCAATAAATTACTAGAGGATGATATTATTGAACCATCGGTAAGTGCGTATAATTCCCCGTTGTTAGTAATACCAAAAAAATCAGTCGATAATACGAAGAAATGGCGAGTAGTCGTAGACTTCAGAAAACTAAACGAAAAAGTAGTTAGCGACAAATTTCCGTTAACTAAAATTGAAGATGTTTTAGACAAGCTGGGCAGAGCCAAATATTTTTCCACGCTAGACATGACCAGCTCATTCCATCAGATCAACTTGCACAAAGATTCAAGACCACTGACAGCATTTTCAACCAGAAATGGCCATTTTCAATTTACCAGGTTGCCATTTGGATTAAAAATATCATCCAACAGTTTCCAAAGGATGTTAACCATTGCACTGAGTGGTCTAGGTGCGGAAGCATTTTTATATGTTGACGACATTATTGTATTTGGGTGCAGCATGCAACATCATCATGAAAATTTGGAAAAGGTGTTCGAAAAATTAAGAAAATACAACTTGAAATTGAACACTACTAAGTGCTGTTTTTTGAAAAATGAGGTGGTATATCTAGGCCATCTAATAACTAATAAGGGAATACGTACTGATCCTGCCAAAAACAGTGTAATAGAAAAATATCCGACGCCGAAAAGTGCTGACGATGTCAGACGTTTTGTTGCATTTTGCAATTATTATAGACGATTTGTCGACAATTTTGCTGAAATAGCTCGAGAATTAAACGCATTATTAAAAAAAAATACACCATTCATTTGGAGTGAGGGTTGTCAGAAATCTTTCGAAACGTTAAAGTCAAAATTACTGAATCCGCCCATACTTCAGTATCCTGATTTTAGTAAACCATTCATATTAACGACTGATGCTTCGAATTTTGCACTGGGAGCTGTACTGGCTCAGGGTGAGATTGGGTCAGAACTGCCTATATCTTATGCGAGTAAAACTTTAAGCAAACACGACATGAATAAACCCATCATTGAAAAAGAGCTTTTGGCCATACATTGGGCTATAAATTTTTTCCGTCCATACCTTTACGGTCGGAAATTTTACGTAATAACTGATCATAGACCATTAGTGTCTTTGTTTACACATAGAAATCCATCATCAAAGATGACTCGGATTAGACTTGACTTAAGTGACTATGACTTTGAAATATCATACAAAAAAGGCAAAATGAATACAAACGCTGATGCATTATCGCGAATAGTCGTGAACAGTGATACATTAAAAGCAATGATTCCCACTGGAACAGAAGAGAAACCGAAAGAAATATTTGCGTTAACACGGAACATGAATAAAAAGTTAAATATGCAAAAAGAGAACACAATTGCTAATAGAGAGCAAGATAAGCATTTTATATGGGAGTGTACATCAATTACTGATATAAAAAAGACAAAAAAGCTAAGATTCGAAGTAGATAAAAATCTAAAAAAATCACATATCATAATAAATGATTCAGAGGTGGTAATAAAGTGCAGCGAAAATCCAATGAACACACAGATGTCTTTGGAGAAACTGTTACCAAAAATGCTATCCCTGAGTATAGAAGTACTCGCTTTAAAAGACGACGATGTCATATTTAAAATCATACAAATTGAAAAATTTAAAAATATTTTTAGAAATTTAAAAAGAAAAGATGGTGAAAATCTGAAAATTTTAATATATAAAGGACCAATACGCATCACGAATGTAAATCAACAGAATAATCTAATTATCGAGTATCACAATTCACCTATAGGAGGTCACTTGGGTGTAAGAAAAACCATTTTAAAACTTAAGCAAAGATACATATGGAAAAACATGTCAAAAATGGTAAGAAAACACATTTCAAATTGCAAAAAGTGCAAATTAAATAAACAAATAAAACATACAAGAGAAAAATTAACTATTACTGAAACACCAGGAAATAGCTTTGAAGTAATATCAATAGATATAATAGGTCCTCTAAGATTTTCTAATGGGTTTAGGTACATTCTTACTATGCAATGCGACTTAACAAAATACATCATAGCGTGTCCAGTTGAAACAAAGGATGCTAGGACAGTTGCAAAGGCTCTGGTAAGGAATTTGATATTAATATACGGCCATTTTAAAGTCCTCAAATCGGATAGAGGCACTGAATTCGTGAATGATTTAATGAAAGAAGTATGCGATCTGTTAGAAATAAAACAAGTCTTCAGCACACCATACCACCACGAAACCTTGGGTTCCGTGGAGAGAAGTCATAGGGTACTAAATGAATTTCTTCTGAACTTCTGTATAGATGATGAATGGGACCATTGGATCCCATACTTTTGTTTTGCATACAATACCACGCCACATGTAGATACAAATTATACTCCATATGAGCTTATATTCGGTAGGCTACCCAATTTGCCTCATGAGAAAATTTTAAAAACTGAACCAATTTATAATACTGAAAACTATTCCAAGGAATTAAAAGCAAGACTAAAGTTTTCTTTGCAAAAAGCAAAGGAATTACTTGAAATATCGAAGAGAAAACGTGTCGAACAATGCACGGAAATTAATCCGTTGAGTTTGAAAGTAGGAGACATGGTTTTAGTTAAAAACTTTAATAGAAAGAAAAGTCAACCTCCTTATAAAGGTCCGTATAAAGTAATTAAAACTAAAGGAGTAAATTCAACTATAGATTTAGGAAACACATATAAAGAATTTCATAATAATAATTTAAAAAAATATTAATTAAATTGTCAAAAAAAAAAAAAAAAAAAAATTTTAAAAAATTTTTCTTAAGGGTAGGGGTGTAGTGTACCCAGTAAGTCGACTATTATTTAATAGCGATAGTCACTTAAAAACACTTTCATTATATTATATTTTATTAAATACACTTTCATTATATTTTATTAGTGTACCTAATAAGTCTACTACTATTGTCACTTTTTATAATTATATTCACTCAAATAACACTTTCATTATATTTAATTATATCCTTTATTATTATCCTAGTCACTCTTATTTTTAAGTTATGGTTTGTACTCACAACTATATAACTATCTTTTTCTTGTTTATTATATAACTGGATATTTTCACTCAAAATTCCAAAGAAATGGAATTTTGTTTATTATTGTTATTATTATTATTTTTGTCAAGAATCCCGTTATTTTAGTATTTAAGCACTTGAAATTTTTGAATAAAAGGGACTCTTGATTTAGCCTCAAATCGGCTGTTTAATTTTCGAGGGTTTTTACCAAGAAAGCATTCATCTGCTTCCTTCCCTATACTGGCATTTTAGTTGCCTTCATTCGTTCTACTAGCCAGTGGCGTTTTTAAGCGCCGGCTTAAACCTTATTAGGCAGGTACTAATAGGCAACAATACTGCCTCCAGTTTAGATATGTAAACATACTTAGATCTTTACATACCTTAACATCACACTTGGGTACCAAGAGGATCGGAGTATTGTATGGGCTAACTGATGGTTCTATTATGTCTTCATTAAGCATTTTCTGTACCTGTTCATTTATTATGTCTGTGTGTGAATGTGGTAATCTATAGTTTTTTATGTACACTGGCGTATTGTCCGATGTCGTGATTTTCTGTGTATAAAAATTGTTGACGGTTAGTTTTTCGTCTTCCAAGTGAAATATATTTTAATATTTTTTTAAAATGCTTATTAATTCTGTTTTTTCATAGTTGTCATTATTAGTAATTTTTAAGTCATTCAGTATTTGTTCAATGCGTTTAGGGTTGTTGGCATTTGTGTAATTTAATATGTCGTAGTTTTTTAGTGGGTCAGTTTAAAGTTTAATGCCCTGTAAAGTTATTTCCTCGTTTGTTGTGTTCAAAATTTTTAAATTTGTTATGCCGCTTTTCAATTATATTTTTATTTGTAGTGACGTAATTGTTTTTGTATGTGTATAAGTATGTCTATTGCTGTTGTTTCTGTAATTGTTATTTTGGTATTCTCTATTAAATTTGGTATTATTGTTGTTTCTGTTAAAGTTACTGTTTCTATTGTTATTATGGTTGTTGTTATTAACATTGTTGTTTCTGTTAAAGTTAGAGCCCTTTTCCACGATCAAAGTTTACTTTGACAAAGTCTTTTCAATTTTCTTTCAAACTTTGTTTCGCTTTTAAACACGCAAAGTTTATTTTGAAAACTTTTGTGTTCGTTTGGTTAATGAACATGCAAACGAAACACATACATGCAACCAAATACAAGTATGTGTAAATGACGAACGAAGTGGAAAGCAACTTTGCGAGTACAGCAAAGTGTGTACTCACCTCCTTTCTTCTTTCCCTCATCACCAGCAAACACAAGACTTTGCAAAGTAAACTTTGAACGTGGAAATGGGGCTCTTACTGTTTCTGTTGTTATTGTGGTTGTTGTTATTAAAATTGTTATTTCTATGGAAGTTTGTGTGGTTTTTGTTTTGTCTGTTAGAACTGAATGTGTTGTGATTTTGCTGATAGCGAGGTTTTTCTCTTCTCAAGTATAGAATTTCGTTATGAGTTGTATTCTTTTCATTTTCAATTGCATTTTCTGACGCTTCTTGTAATGTTGTTGGTCGCGACGCGTATATGGTCGATTTGAAGTCTTCGTTTAGTCCTTTTTTGAAAGTATCTAGGGATAATTTACTATTTAGCTAAATTATTACGTTCTATTGAGGCACTGTTTCCTAATTCTTCTATTCCTAATTTGTTTAGGCTATCTATTATATTTAGTATTTTTTCTTTAAATGAATTAACTGACATATTTCCTTGGAACAATGTGTAGTTGTGGTATTGTTTTAGTGCTTTTGTATCTTTGTTGTAGTACATTTTTAGTGTTTCGAAATTCTCTGGTTTGCTGTAACTTCCTATTGCCGTTCTAACATTAGATGTTAGTTTAGCATGATAAATTGTTTTGAAGAAAATCTATTTTTGCTGTGTCTGATGGAGTTTTATTGATGAGTTCTGCTGTTATTAGGAAACTTTCTAATTCTATATGAATAATGGTAATGCTTTTGAAGCTGTGTCAAGATTGAATGCTGCCATAGTACTGTTTTCTCTTTGACTTTTTAGTAAATATTCTTCTATAGATTTGTACATATTATTAAATTCTAGTTTTAGTGCTATTATTTTGTCACTTTCTGTTTCGGCTGCGAGAAATTTCTCTTTTATTTCTTGAATATACTCTAGATCAGTAAGTAGTGTTTTTCCAGTATAAGTTCTACTTGGACTTTTCTTTAAGTTCTTCAATAAATCTTTAAGTTTTGAAATATTCTCCTCCATTTATATGGTTTTAATTTTTATACATCTTTTTTTTATTTCTAAACATCTGTTTTTGTACATAATTTTTAAAATAACTGTTAATTTTAGAAGCTATATATAATACTAATGCTAGTATACTTAAAGTTATTACATATTCTGGTTTTATAAATTTTGTATTTTCAGCATTTCCATTGTTAAAAATATTCTCTTGTATTTCCACCTTAGTCTGTGGTTTACCCATTGTGTGTTCTATCTTGTTGCCCCAAATGGGACCAACCATTAGTGTATTTTATGAATATTAAATTGAATTTAATTTATTTATTTTTATATTTTTGTTTTATCTCTACTTGATCCTTCTTTGTTGCTGCAAAGTTCAGCTCTCTGTAGAGGGTGGCTCGTACTCTTCTTCATTTTTTTTATTTCACTTAGGTAGGCTTCCCAGCGTTTAAAAATTTCGTCTATACTTTCGGACATCTGTTATTGGCAGGTTTTACGCAGTTTGCAGGATCTAATGATTTTAAATTTTATTATGGTCCGCAGTTTTGCAGGATCTACTGATTTTAAATGTTATTATGGTCCGCAGTTTTGCAGGATCGCCATGCAAAAGGATTGAGGTTCCTATAGCCCAATATATATTTGTACAGCTGTAGGGGGCCAGCTTATTTGTTTGCGTTCAAAAGAACTGCCAAAAAGTTTGGTGAGACAAAGTAAAGAAACAAGGCAGATGTTGCCGAATTACGTGTTCAATGCAAAGCCTGAATTTTATTTATATATACTACTTATGAGAATCTACTTAATAATCTAGAATTGAGTGATTTGTAAATTACTCAAACGTATTAAAATAAAATAAAGTTAAATAAATATAGTACATGTGTCATCAACATGCAAGCGGACAACCACAAAGTAAATTCTGCAATTCAATAGTTTACTTTGGTGTTTTATTTGTCACGCTTACACTTCATGTGTAACATGATCGTTTGTTACGCTACACAGTTGGAGTTGGCATGTACCTTCTATGCATTTTGTATGACATTAATATACTACAATAACTTTTTTAATATATATGAAATACAATCCAAATGCTTTTTTTGCTTTATGGACCACCACGAATCTGGGAAATATATTTATAACTCAATAAAAATATAAAATCAATGCTATGCAATATTTTTCTGTATAGTTAAATTATGAAGAAAATAATGTCAAAGTCAGCAGAATTAAGAAAACATAGTGAAGAATTAAAACAATTATTAATAGATACATAAAACTATCGCACATATACTACATACACAACAACAAAAACTTACAAAGGAAATTAATACAACAATCTTATAAAGCACAATACACAAACCAACACACACAGATACACCCAGCCATACATATACGTACATTAGGGTGGGTCACTGATGTGTGAGAAAAAATAAAACTTCTCATATCATATTCGAATAGCAATATTTTTTTGTCTTACCTTAAAACAAATAAAGAGTGTTATAAAAAAGTTTAAAAAATTCATATCTTGAGCCCCGCCCCAGCGCCTAAGAATTGAGCATTCTTCAAAAAAAATCTTTTTTTAATTTTAATATTTTATTTACTATCTATTATTCTTAATTAAAACTAAAAACATTTTAAATTAAACTCAAAGAGAAAACATGGATTTTTATATCACATAATACAGTGAAATCACCCAATTATGTCAGTTATATTTTGGTCAGAAAATTTTGTTTACTGTCAAATCTGGACATCTCTGTATTAAACCTTCTCTTGATTCTTTATCTCATAGAGACATGAATGCTGACACCATTTTCACAGTTCATTCCACCGGCTGAGTATGACGTGGTAGCTTGTCGAAAATTAGATTGTCACTTTCTTGACACTCAGCTACCGCATTTCTTTCTTCATTAGTGATGTTCCAAGAATTAGTGAATCAAAAAACTTTTGATTCCCAATTTATAACTTCAAAGTAGTAGTTACTTGCGTCAAATAGTCGGGAACGCAAACAGAGACCAGATATAGTTATTTCATACAAGTATTTTTGATCTGTACTTAAGTCCTCAAACTGTATTTCCGGAAGATAGCCTTCAATTTGGATAATTTCTCGAGAACTTAAAAGTCGTTAGGATACAGTAATATGCTTTTCTGCAATACAATACTATGTTGAAGGAATATGGTCGTTACATTAAAAATTTAAGAAAATTGAAGATCAAAGCGCGGGCTCTTAAACTAAAAATAAATTAATAAAACTTGAGCCAAAATTAATCGTTTCAATATATAAAATAAATTAATATTTTACAGGTATCTAATGCAGACAAAAATACAACATATTTACACTATTAGAAGTCGATACGACCCACATAGACATCCCAGTGATGACGCCATTTAATGCGTCACAGATGAGGACACACCTAAACAAAGCAGCGCAGTCGCGCATGCCCCCTGCCGGCATATCTCTCAAATTTTATAATTACAAAGAAGAAAACAACATCATATGTTTATACACAACAACAACTCATAAATCAAATCAGTATAACGATAATAAATAAATCACAACACACTTACCCAGATAAAGAAGTGATGACGTCATACAAACATGATGACGACACAACTAAAATAAATAAACAGATATATTTACATACATTCTCTTCTGCTAGCACAATATTTTTCAGCCTCTATACCAACAAAAATGTATGCAATCAATGATGACGTAATATGCCTATTACGTTGTATATGTTGTATATGACACATATGTGTACATATACAGAAGATGACGGCCTGAGAAATAATATATGCTCCAGATGACCACGACCTAATAAAATCTATGCTATGCAATACTTAACAGTTGCATTTCACATTATGAATAGAAAATGTTCAAGTGATAGAATTACGAAAACATAAGAAAGAAAACTATAACAAGTAAGAGAGATATATTCGGCTGTGCCGAATCTTATATACCCTTCACCATAGTATGGAGTGACGTAAGAGGTCACAATCACGAAAATTCACGCCCACAATATACGACAAAAATTAAAAAAAACAATTTAAATGGAAAAAATTACATTAACCCAAAGAAATTGCCACTCACCGTCTCACGGACGCACCTTCACGTGATGGAAACAAAAAATTAATCACGATCACACATTATTGGTTCTTTTTGGCTGATTTCATAAACACAGCTTGCAAAGCAACACTGGAAGCATGAGTTTACAAGACATTCTAGTGTTGCTTTGCAAACAGCGTTTATGAAGTTTGCCATAAATTATGAATTCCGTAACAAATTCGTAACACTTTCTTGCCTGGGGTGGGTGCATTATAAAAATATTAACATCCCCTTATCAGCACTTATATATTTTTTCACACATCCACGAAGTGTTTCAACGTTTTTATCAAAAAGCCAGTGGTCTTCGACTAAACAAAGAAATGATTTGAAACGTAAGAAAAGATTTAATAATGAAGAAATTCTCCCAAAATAGATAAAAAATATCGACACCTATTACATAAATCTGCTAGTCTAGTGATTAAAATGTTCCAATATTATCTTCATATTAAAAATAATTAAAAGCTATCAAAAATTCTTAAAAAAAGAACGAACTTTTTCAAATAAAAAGTAAAAGTAATAAATATAACTAAAATGTATCAAAAATTAAAAAAAATTAATAAATGGTTGGTCAGGATTTGAAACCGTACCTTTTTACCCGGTGGCACGGTTTCGAATCCTGACCACAACACAATGCTATTTTTTTAGTATTTTCGATACATTTTAGTTGTTTTTATTACCTTTACTTATTAACAAAAATAAAAATAACTTGACGTTGTAAGAAAAAATATTAAATTATAAAATATAACAACATATTTTAATTCATTATTTTAATTTAATTTTTTTTTTAAACTCGTATGATGTACGTATGTATGTAAACTAGTGGTATTCTGATAGTTGTCTTTTTAAAATTTTGTTAACTTTTCCATTTACTTATCTGTATTACGGTTGGACCAGACGATAAAGGTTTTGTTTCAATATAACCTGTATATTTCAGATATAGAAACACAATGGAATTTCAACCACAATTGATTTAACAAATGCGAATTCGGTAATTCATATTCAGGCTGCTAAGAAAACAGATGAATTTAATTAAAAACATTTTTTATTTAAATCTTCTACGTTTACTAAGTAAGACAGAGAACTAAATATGAAAAATTACGATAAAATCGCAAACAGGAAGCTTTTTGCTCTCAAATCCAACCAATAATTCGGCTTATTTTCGTAATATTTTACCATTAATCCGTGTCCAATTCCATAGTGCGTGCTATCGACAATGTGATATTCCGCAAAACTATGATTTCTTAGGTGTTTTTAATGGATGTAAGACCAGTTAATTTTATATGAATATGAAGAAATCAATTTTTTATCTCCTATGATCTTAACTTATCATTTTGTATATGTTGAATTGGGAGAAATACGAAAATATGCAAAAAAAAAACAATAAAATACAATGTACGCATATACTATTTTTAGACGCGGTACAGCTCGCGAACTATTATCGATACGCTTTACAAATGTTTTGGAAATTTTTCCCAAATATGCCGATCTAAAAATCCAAAGTTCATATGTATGATATGTACGATTGTTGTTTGAAAAATATTTGATGAATTGCGAACTATTCTTAGAATACATTTTAATTAAGCCCACATTAAATTATTCGCTTGGATAATGCAATCTAGAAGCTAAATATAAATTTGTTGAAAGTAGGTATTTGCAATACTTTTTTTCAAAAAACAAATGCGTTTTAAATTTTTATTCCAAATACAGAATTGTTTTTAATAAAAGTTTAATTTTTACAATGGAAATGATATTTTGTAGGTTTTTTACTCTATAATTTTGCTGTTTTTTAATCAATATTGAATCATAAAATTTTTTTGATGTTCGCATATTTTTAAGAATTTTTGGCATTTTAGAGATTTTTTCAAGACCTTCCGCTGCCGATTGCCAATTATATGACTTTTTTAAATCAATTTTGGGAATAATTTCCAATATTGCCGTTGCAATTTTTAGAATATGCGCTATTTTCGCGGGGGTTTCAATTTTTTAGTTTCCTTGCTAATTACATTGGAGCTTGATAACAAATTAAATTCTTACATCAAACTTTGTCTTTATTTTATAGAAAAGACAGTTAATTGAGTGCTTTTGAAGATAAAATCACTGATGTTATAGAATGAAAGAAACATTTCTTATGGGAGTTTATATTGAAAGCAACAGCAAAATACCAAGTTGTGAATATAAAATCCAAAAATTAGAAAAACGCAAAGTAAATATGTATGCTGAGTTTTAATTAAAACATATTTCGGAACAGGTATCAAATTCTATCCGAGAAGAGATTTTTCTGATTTGTTATGTGTTACTAAGTATCCAAACAACATTTTAATTGTCAAGATATTTTTTATCACATATCACAAATACAATAATAATACCAGGTCTTGATATACTGCAGGTACGCTCTGCACCTAGGCTTGCCAGATCTAATTTGCCAAAAAGCTTGACATTGACCAAAAAAAAACTTGATTTTGAAAAAAAAACTTGACAAATAAAAATCCTCATACTAAATATATAAATGAGATTTTTAGTTTTTAAAGAAGAACTTCTGGATAATTATTATTGGAAATACGAATTGAATTTTAACTTTTACTCGTAAAAACAATTTTGCTGAGAGTTTTTAGCTAGTCTATAATAAATAAATAATAATTTTTATAAATAACTTGACAATTCTTCAAACACATAAGTTTTATTAAAAAAAACAATGAAAAACCGCCTGTATTATTCCACCATGGGTATATCAAGTCGGCTAAGCTGATAGAAGGATGGCGCGCCGGTAAAACCCCGGCTCAAGCCGAATCGCCGCCGCCGCCGACGAATTTTCGTACTTGCGCCGCCGCCGACGAATTTTCGTACTTGCGCCGCCGCCGACGAAAAGTCCACGACTTGCTTCTCTAATTCAATGTTGTCAATTTACTAGTATTGAGTAATGGGGTAAATATCAGTGTTGGCACTTTTATAATAATTGTACAGAAAGTTATAGTTATTTTTTAAACTATAATTGCACAAAAAAATATGTATCATATAAGTCCTTAGTTCTATTGATAGTAAAAATATGGGCTTTAGATTTGTTTTTTAGAAATATACACATACTTTTAATAAGTATTATTACATAGCTAGAATAAATTTGAAAAAAAAAAATTAACTTACAAAAAAGCTTGACAAATCACTTTTTCACTTGACACTTGACGCGCATTAAAAAACTTGACAATCAGGCCAAATCAGGCCCTTCTGGCAACCCTATCTGCACCTGAATATAGAAAATAATTAAAATTACACAAATATAAAACAGGATATAAGCATACATTTTGCCTTTCTACTGAAATCGCAAATAGTCATAAAAAACAAAACTAACATTTAATTTCGATGATTTTGTATATCTACTCGTACATAGAGTCTTGACGATCCATTACATTTCTTTAATATAAATAATATAAAAAAAAATGGTTATTTATATACGAAAAGAAAATATAAGCCACAAAAAATACTGTAATATGCATGCATATTATACTAATAAACGTACAAAAAGAAGTTCAAAGAAAAAAAAACAAGAAATCTTTGCTTTTCGACTGCACATGTATACACACAATGTGTACATGTACGCATTTCAGTATTGATGTATGTGTGACAAAAAAAGGAGAATTTACAACAACCAAACAAATTTCCATCAAGAATTTGAAGTTTTAGTATTTTATAATAAATAAGATATATTATGTACTTAAAGGCGTAAACTACTATGAAAAATACAACTGCTCTGTAATGTATAACAAGAACTTGTGACTACCTACCAGTAGGTTGTTGGATTGAATCCCAACGCAACTTTTTTAAAAAAAAATTTAAGGTAAAATTATTTCGAATACCATTTTTTGCCCATATTTTAGTCGTTAATGGACCGACTTCAATTATTTTCAGTCCAAACCTTCGTAGAAATCCATATAAGAGATCTGCTTCATAAAATTGACCGTAGGACAGTTGGGGCCTAAAAACAACAGAATAGGATATATAACAAAAAAGTCTTTTGGCTATACCTCATTAATTATTGGGCCGAGTTTTGTTATTTTCAAACCGAACAATTTTATGAGATGGTATAAAATTATGTCTCTATATTGTATGAGGCCCTAATTCTACTTACACCAAAATATAGCAGACGGACATCGCTCATTCGACTTCTCTATCTATTAGGATCCAGAATATATATACTTTATGGGGTCTTAAATGAATAATGAAGAAAGTACATGCGAAATGACAAACCTATATATCCCCTTTCCAAATTTTTTGATAAAGGGTATAAAAATAAGAGATACAGAAGAAAGGAATGAAAAAATGTAATAGATTTGCATAAGCTAAGTGTACATTGAAAAAAATTAAAAAGACATGCCAGTTTGGAGCATTCTGTAGTTTCATCGACAATCAAATATATTGTGATAATAAAAAATAAGTGACAATAAGTACAATTTATTATTATGGATTCCAATATAATGCATTTCTTTAACATTAATTTATTTGGAACTGTTTTTGTTTTTATTAATTAGATTTGTAATTTTCGGCTATAGTTGGAAATGTTACTTAAATGTACGTATCATATGTATGTCTGTATGTACACTAGTCGGCATAAGTATATTGACGAAATAAAAATCGTGCATTTTTACATTTAATTTTTAAACGGCTTTGTTAAAAATTCTTAGTTATTTTTTCCTTTTTATTTATAACTTATACTACTTAAAAATAAGCAAACAAATATTATTTCATAGAAACTAAAAAAGATGTAAATTAATTTGTAATTTCATGTGTTGGCATAAGTATTTTGACAAGAATGTAATACTAAGATAAAATGTTTAAATTTAACAAAAGTAAAAAAAGAAGAAGTTAGTAAAATATATATCCTCCTTTGGCTTCAATAACTTTTAAAAGGCGTCTTGGTACTGAATCCACTAAATTTTTAAGAATCTCTGGAGATATCTCTTCCCATAGGGAAGTGACCTCAGAAATTGTCTCCTCTCTGGTTTTATTTAACGAAACTGTTCTTTTGCGTTGCAAAAGAGACAGACGTTTTCTATAATATTTAAATCTGGACTTTGAGGTGGCCAGTCTAAAGTATTAACACCAACATCCTTTTAAAACTTAGTAATCATCCGGGATTTGTGGCACGGGGCATTATCCTGTTGCAGGATAAATGATTCCCCAACAAGCTTATCACCAGAAGGAAAGACATTTTCATTTTGCGTAATCAAATACTGGTTTTGGTTCATCGACCCAGTGACAGGAACCAAGTCACCCAGCCCATTATACGCAACACATCCCCAGAACATGACAGAGCCTCCACCATGGCTCACTTTTTGACAAGCTGGTCGTTTCCTTTGACGTACTACCTTTGGTAATCTTACTAAAAATTTGTTTTTGGATGAGTTATACTCAAAGGTGCTTTCATCTGTCCATAGAACGCTTCTCCAGAACTCCTTTGGCTTGTGCAGATGTTCCTTTGCGAAGGCCAGTCTTTTCAGCTTGTTTGACTTTGTTATGTACGGCACGTCCTTAGCTTTAATTGTCTTAAAATCTCCTTCCTTTAAACGTCGTCTAACAGTACGCTCACCGAATATGCCACTTCGCCCAATTTCATCCTCGGTAGAAGTTCCCTGTTACAATATGTCAATATATATTGGACATGTTTTGAAAAATATTATATTAGAGAAATATAATATAAAAAATTCATTGGAACTAAAGGAAAAATTTGAAAATATATCTTTAGACGATGACGAAATGCTAATTTCTCTAGATGTCGTATCTTTGTTTACAAATATACCAATTCACTTGGCAATAAATAATATAATGGTACAGTGGAACATTTTGAAAAATCATACTACAATACCAAGGTCTCAATTCCTAAAAATATTGCAGTTTTGTCTAAACGACAACAATTATTTTATATATGGCGACACCTACTACAATCAAACTTACGGAATGCCTATGGGTAACCCGTTATCCCCAACAATAGCTGATATCGTTCTAGATACACTATTGGAGCAGGTCACCGAAGATTTAAAAAAGGAAAATGTTAATATAAGACTGATTTCAAAATATGTCGATGACTTATTTGCAATTATAAAGAGAAAGGATGAAGAACAAATTTTAAAAACCTTTAATAATTTCCACAATAAACTAAAATTCACAATAGAAAAAGAAGAAGACAATTCTATACCATATCTCGATATGAAAATTTATCGAGAAAATAATAAAATTAAAACTGATTGGTATTCCAAAACCATAGCTTCTGGAAGACTTATCAATTATCACTCAACTCAACCATTAAGTCAAAAAATAAACACAGCAATGCATCTAATAACAACGGCGTTAAAATTGAGCGACACTAAATTTAAATCCAAAAATATTAACAAATTAAAGGACATACTAACTAACAACAGTTACCCAACATATTTAATAAATAACTTAATAACTAAAGCACAAACGGAAAAAATAGTAGGGGAAAACAAAAACGACACATCTGGTAACACCAAATACTACAGCCTCCCATACATACCGAAGCTTACAGAAAACAAACAAATTCAAGAAATAATAAAAGACAACGAAATAAAATTAGCGCATAGAGCAAACAAAACAATTAATACACTCTTTACACAAACAAAGACAAAAATAGAAAAAACTGACCAAAGCAATCTTGTGTATGAAATTACATGCAAAGGCAAAACAAACGAACAGTGCGGCAAAGTTTACGTGGGTACCACAAAGAGAAGTCTTGGTACAAGAATATCTGAACACGAAACAGACATAAGAAAAAACAAAACAACTACAGCTCTCTCCACACACTGTACTGAAGAAGAACATTTGCCCGATCTAACGAACATTAAAATATTAGACAAGGAAAGGAGAACGAATAAACGATACACTCTGGAAAGTTTGAGAATACAGGAAAAAGCTACAAATGCATTAAATACGAAGGAGGACAAAAATAACACGAATGCAATATATACAATAGCAATATTTTAGTTTGATTTTTCTTCTGTGATAGCTAGTTTAATGGGAATGTATACTGTGATTTTTTTTTTAATTATATTTTTTTTACATTTGTTTTGTTAAATATTATTTGTGTTTTATGTTGTGTAAAACTAAATGTGTGTTTTTCTATAAATGTGAATAATTGACGAAAAGATTATGTGAGTTAAATTTATTTTATTAAACTATATTGTCATGTTTGTTATTAAGCTATTGTTTTTCTATTGTATATTTATTTTATGGTTACCAGATCTAATAAAATATCCCTGATGATGTTGGGAATCTCCAACGAAACGTCGGAAAAAACTATGGAATAATCTTTTTATTTACATACATAAATACGTGACCTTGATAAGCCCGTTTTAGAAATTTCTAAAAATCATAACAATAAAATTAGGAAAAGGTCGATAATAACAAAAATTAATAAAAAATGAAATTGACGTACATATCTATAAAAATTGTGACTTTAGCATTACATAAGAATCTGCCCCTTTTAAATTAATAAACCTGTGGCATTCGTAATATATTTTTTTTATACTAACTTTTAAATACATTTTGTCACATAATGAATTTAGCTTAAATATACGATCATTAATTTTTTCCTCTGACAACGATGCTTTAAGTATTAATACGATGAACGAATGCTTACGAGTAATACTTATGAGCTCGGATAACTATAACTCTAGTTAATAAGCTAAATGTATGTCTTCAAATTCCTACACAAGCATTTCTTATGTTGTTTATCAGAAGTACGAATACAATTGCCGAATGTTGAAAAAAATATTTACGAAACAATACTAAACAGACAACGTGTATGAAATTTATACGAGCCTGTAACAAGCTTGTATGTTGAAACACAAATTTTGAAATTATTTAAAAAAAACAAAATATTAACTACACCGCAACTCGTTTTTAGGCAAGTATTTCAAATCATAAAACGGCTACTCGTTGCAGCTCTCTGTTACACACTACATATAAAAACAGCTGCGCACACAATCCAACACATACTCACCATACGTAAAAACAGCAGCACACAGAACCCAAACTGCCAACCGCTAGGTGGCAGCACTAGTCTTCAAACACTTAACACACAAAAAGAAAAAACCCTTTGGCTTACTGGGTTATGGCATGAACCACCGGTTTGTATGAAAAACGTGACTCAGAAGCCCTCCAATGAACAAAGCTTTATGGATTCCAACGGGCTTTTGTGGTTCTTTGGAGCTAAAAACGGACCTGTTATGCTCAGCACCTTCTATTATGAAAGGAGAAGTGGTGGTTGTATCGTCTAACCGGCCCATAGTAGAAAACAGACGAGGTAGGGTGGTTTTTGGTCGCTGCTCCTTGTTGTCCTCCGCAATTGATCGCCCCTAAGCCCCCACATCGCGAAAAGATTACCACCCGTCGCACAATAGGGCAGAACGACCCTATTTGTGGCAATAAATCAGGGAATAGAGTTAGCAACCTGAAAATTTCTGAAATTGTTTATAGAATCAATATATCGAAATTTCAAAACCCAACAATGACCATGCCCACCAAAACGCCCACTTTTTTTAATTTCGGAAGAAATTGTCAAATGAAAATACCCACCGTATTTAATATATAAACATTTAGGACTGTCAAATTTGGCTATAAATACAAACAATTATATATTTGTTCTTTGTTATTTGTATTTAATATATAAACATTTAGGACTGTCAAATTTGGCTATAAATACAAACAATTATATATTTGTTCTTTGTTATTTGTATTTAATATATAAACATTTAGGACTGTCAAATTTGGCTATAAATACAAACAATTATATATTTGTTCTTTGCAAAAAGTAAGTACACATAATTTTTTCCAGTAAAAACAGAATAACAAAATAAATATTTTAATGCAGAAAATAGAACATAATTGAGAATAGCATAAATGTATTGATTTTTCATTAATTTAGAATAAAATCATCCCTTTCTTCATCACTGCTATCTTCTTGTACCTCAGAATTTGTATTATCAACAGGGGGAGCTTTAAGCAAACTCAATGCTTCAATTGGGATGTGTTGCTCCTTTTTTTCGGGTAGTTTCCTCATGCTAGTAATAATGGGATCAGAACTTAATAAAAAAGAGTTAAAAATATCTCGGTTAGTGTTTTCTCTACTGGATTTCCGAGAATGGTGCTCTCTATAATTTTTGAAGTCCTTATTCCTTGATTCTTGAGCTTCTTCAGACAGTTGACCAATCGGTAACAGTGCATGGGCTATTATTTCCGGTCCATGAATGAAATATTTATGAAGGGTAGGTGACATGTAATACCAGGGATACTTTTCCACATAATATCTGGCAGTACCGATTGCGAAATTTTTGAACTTCTCTACATCTATTTCATAGCCACTAGCCACAACAATCATAATAATATGCATCTTTTTTATGAGTTGTACATCAATTTTTGTAATTTCAGCGGAAATTTCAGGATTTTGAAAGAAACGCCTGGCTGTATTGCCATCATTCGAGTTCCCGAATCCGGGCTTTGGTTTGTCTATTATCAAACCACAACGATCTTTAAACTCTTTTTGTATCCTTTTTTTGTTTTCAGCAACAACTATCTTGTCATCATCCCCTCGAGCTTGCCATTTCTTAAGAGGCAATTTGTATGCTAGGTGAAGTAAATTTTCGAAAAACCTTATCCATCCATGAAGAACGGACAGTGCAAACCCTAAGTTTTCTGTTTTAACTTCCCTTGTCAACATACTATCTATATCATTAAAGCTTCTAGATGACGCACCACATATGAAACACTTTTGTGTTGATGACGTTTCCGTAACAGCATTACAGACTTTGCCGTCAATCATTGTAAAAAGTAGAGTATGATTGACTTGTACTTCTCTTTCTTCAATTAACATTGTTGTCTTTCGCAAATTTTTCACCTCATTTTCAACTCTATTCTTTTCTGCAATAGACATTTGTGTAGATTCCTTTACAAACTCTATTTTTAATGGCCTACAGTATCTTGTAGAACCAGGACGTGGATTTTGCCATACAACCCTAGAACTGGAAGAAAGTCTAAGAGGAACAACACAAGTAATGAAGACCGAAGAATCAGTTGCTTCAAGGCCATGGAAAGCTTGTTTGTAGGAGCTGTGTCCCGAACTTCCATCAAAACCCCACTTGCAAAACAAGGTCAGATTTTCCGTTTCAAATGTTGTTAACACACCAATTACTTCCATCTGTGATTCCAACAAACGCTTTGTGGTTAAATCTAGTAGTGCCTGAAGGGTAACCTTTACTAAAGTTTCGCTAACTTCGATGCATTCGGGGGGTGGATAACATTTTTGTTTTGCAGCTTGTAGGACCTTATATGCAGGAAATTTTTCTGGTGCACTCATTCTGATAACATTGTATTGATGTCGAGATAGTTGCGCTTCAACTGCAACCCCTAGTGCTTCTTGGCCTGACATTTTACAACTTTTGGGTTCCAGTGACTCCTTATATGACTTCCGATATTTTTTTGCTCGGTCAGGGGTAGTTGTTGTTATATCCTTTAACACTTTAGAAGCGCTAATCTGTCCCACTGCTCTCAAACTCATTTGAGTAGCAAAACTCAACATAGAAATCGATGTAGACTCTCTTAGTTTTTCTGTTTTCATTCTTTTTGTACGTTCACTACTTTCATCGAATGAAACACTTGGTCGACCACGCTTAAGCTTTTCTTCAGGGCAACAAAGAAAAGAAACAGATGTCTCAAGCCATGAATTATTTGTTTTAAAAAACCTCTCTAATTTTCGAAAAGCCTTTTCAAAACGAGTTTTATACTCAGATTTGAATCGAGAAAGTGTTTTAGTTAAACCTATGTTATCGAAGTTTCCTGTTCGTTTTTTTAACTCTTCTTCAAGAAACACAAATCGCCCTTGTAAATTAATATTTTCAACTGACCACATTATGTTGACAAGCTCCCTCCGGGTTATAAAAATTGTGTTTGAACTAGTACCTAAAGGATAAAACAAATCTTAGAAATTCTTACAATTTTTTATTATTTTTTTGTCAGAAAGCACATTTTGTAAAGAAGCTTTTTTATCAAAACCACAAAAAAGCGCAGAATTTTCTTGCAGTTCCTTAATTAAGTTAAGACATGCTATCAATAGCAACAAAAATTGTTATTGGGACTGCTTGGGAACACAACTAAACCGATCAATGTTTGCACAAAGAAGCAAAAAAAAAAAGTAATTTTAAAGTTTTTTTATGATAATTACCGTTTTATATAATTTAAAGCACTTTCTCACAAAAAAAAATCTTAAATAGATTAACATTTACCAGAACTTGAAGGCTCCATTCCAAAAACTTTAATATTTTATGATTTCTATTTTTTTTTATTTAATTAAAAACACTTTACAAATTTCTTCACACCCAACTCAAGCTAATCTGTGAACAACAATGGCTTGCGCCGATGTTTATCATGCAAAATGTGTTTATGATAACGGTTTAAAACTTTTACAGTATTAACAGTGGGGTATTTGACTATTAAAATAAAATAACAATGGCTCCATACGGGCAGTTTCATTTTTCGATTTATTGCCACCGATCTGGCCATTCTGCCCCTTTGTGCGTCGTGGGAAAATAATAGTGAAAATTCAATGTGGCTATGTGTTTTCCAACACTGTATATAATTACAAGTTAAATAAAAGCTTAAAGTAATTTTCATCTTATCTTTTTTATTAATTCTAAATTATTGTTTACTAATAGGTGTGTTCCAGGTAACTTTGGGCAAGTTTGTACTAATGAGAGTAAAGTCAACATTTACTCTCAAATTTTAAAAGTTATCCAAGACATCTAACTTATTATATATAGCTTTAAGCTTACGATTTTTGTCGCTCAAATGTTGTAAGGCAATGTATTCTTAGTGCGAACGAAATGTGTGCATCACTAGAAAAATCAAAGTAAATAAATACAAACAAACAAAAAGAAATATTTTCAGTTCTTCCATTTCTTTATTGTTCGAAATATTTTCCATTTTAAAGTTTTAAAGTAATTCTTTTGCAATGTACACTGTTTAATCACAAAAAATTGTGTATTTTTTTTTTTGCAAAATTTATGTAAACAAAAAACAGCTGGTATTTTTATTCTTGCACAAACTTACCCAAAGAAAAAGTTGGTGTGACTTTGTACAGGAAATGAAACGAAAATACTCTCTCGTGAGCGCTCTAACTTGCACAATTTTTGTCATCTGGAACGCTTTTTGTACATGTTTGTGTAAATTTGGGGAAGTTTGTACGACTTTGTTATCCAACTGGATTACACCTAATATATGATTTCCGTACATCATAAAGGTATTTGCAAAATAGTTTCTCAGTTTAGCACTCTTTAAATGCACCGTTGTTGGGAACCATAACGTTTACGGTCCCTGGAAATATTCTTGCATGTAACGTCGCACTCTCAATCCGTTCACCATCCACTGTTAATATACCATTATTGTCGTGCGGTTCTAATCGAAAAGCAACGACTCTTTCTACTCGAATGAAATCGGTATTTGTTGTTGGTAAGTGTGTGCCAGAACTCATGTTAATAAGAAAATTAAATAATTGCGATCGACTTATGCCTCCACGTATCATAACCAAGTATATTATGCCATCATTTAACTTTGAGTATGGTGAAAAGAAACAATCACTTCCTAAATGTGTTTGATACACTGCATGAATCATGACAAAATCGCCGTCTTCGATAAACCAAGTATTGGGAAGAGGATCTTGAAGCGAAGGCAACGTATTTTTATCTAACCGAGCATGATGCGAAAGATGGCTTTCGTGAGAGCTTTCCGAGGAAAGTACTTCAGTTTCACAGCAATCGCTATTACCGGCAATGCTGTGATAAATACTTTCAGTTACAGAATAGTATGTACTAACTCTTGAACCACATGAAAGTAAACTATTACAGCGGGAACGATACGACTGATTTGCTAGTGTTTCCAATGATATTACATCTTCGAATTCCGCGGAACAGATATTTGACTTTGTATGCTTTTTTAAATCACAAGCCAATGGAATTATGTTGCAACTCATGCTGTGTTCTATACTGTTTATATTCTTAGCTTGTGAAGTATTTTGTTGCTCGGAATTATTTTTTTGCAAATACGATATCCTGCCACGATATGTACGCAAATTTATTAAACGATGAAGAGTCCAAATCGTAAATCGTTGGTAGCCTATTGATCGCAAACGCTCGCTTTCAATATCGATGTCGGAGATTAAGCCCCATCCAACTGATAAAAACGAATACGTGATCTATGGAAATAAAAATACTTAAATTTGGCAAATGAATTGGAAAATATTTATACTTTGTTGTGTTGTTCTATTTCTACTATATCCATTAGCGCAGATTGACCCCCTACAAGTGACAGTGCTGCCCCTAAAATTGGTTTCGGTTCATATGGTTCCCTATATACAACATATATGGTAAGTAGTAGGATAAACTTTAGAATATTAAAAAATAAATTAAGTTTAACCACACCACTCAAAGAAAAACAATTTAAAAGGAAAATTGACGGCGAGCCTTAGTTTTAGAGTCATGGTATCATTTAAGAGCCTTTGAGAAGATCTTTAAGGATGTCCTAAAATTTGTATTAAATTCGTTAAACCATTAAAACCCACATATTTTGTTTATTACTTTTACTTTATAACGACCCTAAAATACACTAAGATTACATTTACAGTGAAACATTTGTATTGATTTTACTTGTCTTTTAGTTGATTGTAACTAAAATGTAATATTGTTTGTTCGTATACATTAATATGTCATTTCCTGCGTAGCCGGATTTTGGACGGTCTTAAGGATTTTCTTCACAGCAGTAGGTATTTCCATGAACGGTCCTACCTAATGAGGATTTCCTGCGTAGACGGAATTCGACCAGGCTTAAGAATTTTCTCCACTATTGTATTTCCAGCAACGGCGCTGTCTAGTAGATTTCCTGCATATTCGGCCTTAGGGCGTTCGCATACATTTCCTTCTCCATGATATTATATAATACGACACTTCTTAGTAAAAACTTTTAATGATATTAAAAGCATTCCTTGAAATATTCCATATACAGTCGAAGCTCTCTAAAGTGGACTTTATACAATGAAGCTCTCCCTATTATGAGTTCTTTTCAAGAATTGGCTGATTCGTTGGGACATGAAGATTTTGAAGCCACTACAAGGTTTTGGTATTGTTACAACATAAGATATCGTGATGAATGGCTAAGGAACGTTTTGCAGAGATTGATATAAAAATACGATCCCAACGACATCTTTAATGCCGATGAAACTTGTTCGTTTTTCAAATGTTTACTAAATAAAACGTTCGAAAATGATTTACGTAGAAAACAAAGGAAAGAGAGAATAACTGTCCTAGTAGCAAGCAATACATAGGTATGTCTGATTCAGAGAAACTAAAACTGCTAGTTAGAAGAAAGGCCAAAAATGTTGAAGAGAGAAAAAATTTAATTCTTTATTGGAAATATTTTTGAGTAAAAGAGCAGTAATGGCAAACCTCCCAGGAGCTTTTTCGATTAATATATTGCGAGGAAGGGAGAACTTTGATGTATGGAAAAGACAAGCAAAATCGTGTTTGGTCATTAAAGGATGCTGGAATGTTATCGAACCTGTAGTGGTTGGATTTGGTGACACAATTTTGAACGAGTGGAATTGTTGAAGCATTTGGTGAACATTAAAATAAAAAACTACAATTCAATTTAAGAATACGTAAGCCAATTGGTAATTATTGCTCCAAAAGTAAAAAAATGCTGGTCTCAACATGGATAACGATGACAGCTTTTGATGTTAGCTGGTTTAACCGATGACTTAAGCGCTTAGAAATGGCTGTACAGAACCGTCGGAGAAATTAACTATAGACATGGTGAAAAATCTTTTATGGCATTAAGTTTGATTTATATTCAAAAGGTTTTATATTCAAAAGAAAATAGCAAGAAGAAACAAATATAATGTCACAACGGCAAGGAATTTGGTCTAATTTCGAGAAAATGCAAAAGAAAATGAAAGAATAACATTAATTATAAAAAATTATGATGATTTATATTAAAATTAATTGCTTGGCTCGAGTTAAAATCTGAGTTTACCGATTTCTTCTTAATTTAAGGAATTGTTTGGATAAATTCTTTATTTTATTAAGTAAGTAATTTTATTGGAACAATTTAATATTCATCAGATTAGCAGAACGGATCAGTACTAATTTGGAGGTCGCTACACGATCTCATTTAAAAAGAACAAAGAAAACAACATTCATCAACTTTAGTAGCGTTCACGAGCTTTTACAAGTCAATTGGATTATTGATAGTGATGGAAGTAATCATATGATGAATAGTAGTAAGTATATATGTACATTAAAAAGAAAACTATTGGGAATAACAAAGTGGTCATTGCAAATATCAGTGAATTGAATGTCGAGATGGAAATGGGATTGTTAGTAAGACGTATCTGTTGAGCTCAACAGTTGCCAATTGTTGAGCCCAACAGTTACGTCTTAGAAACGGCTTGATGAATATATACGGTAACCAACCGTACACTATTATAGCGGACAGTACACTATTTTAACCTATTGGCCATTATTTTTTATGTACTCTATTTGTACATTTTTTTAACACATGTCCCTCCTGTACATTAATTTTCACAGAAATGTTCACATTTTTCATTATTACCAAAATATTTAGCAAAAAAAGTCTGCTTAAGCTGGTAAGCCTAAATATTATTACAAATCCGGCAACATTGACAAAAAAATGTAATTTGTCGGTTGATTGTTCGTGTTTATTTATTCCTTTCTTGCATTTGGTTTGATGCAAGACAGATGAACAAGGTATTATCACTAGCACATTTTATGTCAAATGAGTAAATATCATGGCTGATTTCAAACTAATATTGACGTTTTCTTAAAAATTCATCTGTGCTGACAGTGCCACTCAGTTTTGTATATGTATGGACAGCTAGTCAGGTATACAACAAATTTGTGTTCTTACAGATCCGTTACTACCTGATTAATGTACCTTGAGTTTGATCTTTATTCAGTGTGTGTTCAACCGTTTTTGCCGATTCGCATTAAAACATTTGTTAATATTGGGGCCTAGTAAAACACGTTGGTTATTATTAATGCCAGCTTTAGGGCGAATATTGGAAATGTTTGTACCTTTGAAAGAGTACTTTCTTCAACAAAGTAAAATTTTCAAAAATATTGCTTAGTTTATTTAATGATCCTTTCGCTATTTTTTTGTTACTTCTTATACATAGGCAAGCTTCTGTCTTTTATAAATATATTCTGCGATTAAAAACACAACATATTTTAATGCCTGAAGCGGCAATAATATTAAAAGATCTAGAATCAAAATTAATAGAACGTATCGATGAAATATTTTTACCACTAAAGGTGCAAAATGCCTTAAATATAAATAATAACGACATCTTTGACGAATTTACATACATAAAAAATTACGCAAACGCCGAAAAAATAAAAAAATACGAAGTATATCCTGATAAAAAGTGGGTTGAAATGTTTATATTTTTTGAAAACGAAAAGAATCCTTATAAAAATATATTGATATTAGTAGATTTTTCATTCGCTGTGTCTCCTTCTAATGCGCCAACAGAAAGAATTTTTTTCAATATCTAACAATATTTGGTCTTCGGAAAAATATCAAATGAGATTGAAAATTCAATTTTGAAATGGAGTGGTCTGAATTTAAAACATATTTAACAGGGTTGATGTTTTTAAAAAAATACGATCAGTAGAGAAATTTTAGAAGTAATTACATATACATATATATTAACATATGGATGTATATATTTATATCAATAATATTTTAATACCTCTCTGTAACATATTAATTTTAGTAAATGAATTTGGTTACGTTACGTTTTTAAATCCATAAGATATGTGAAAGAGAAAGATATCTTTTTCCACGTAGTCAATAATTGCAGTTGTTGTTGCCTTCTAAGGCTTTAAAATATATACGAGGCCGGATCAATAAGTCCGTGTGAATCTGTGTGAAACATAGTTTTTTGCAAAACAAAAATTTATTTTTCAATATTAACTTTTTAACTTAATACTCTTAGTCCAACGTTTCTCCAGTT
The DNA here is from genome assembly GCA_956483585.1 of Gymnocheta viridis. Lineage (NCBI taxonomy): Eukaryota > Metazoa > Arthropoda > Insecta > Diptera > Tachinidae > Gymnocheta > Gymnocheta viridis. The sequence goes on along the minus strand of OY101442.1, from coordinate 62,597,803 downwards.
TTTATTTCGCTTCCAAAAAATAGGATTTTTCGAGGTCCTTAAAATAGGTATTTGTTTGGTCAATAATTTTATCGTTGGAGCTAAATCTCTTTCCACAGAGCTATTACTTTAGGTTTGGAAGTAGGAAGTAGTCACTAGGGGCTAAATCCGGAAAATATGGCGGAAGAGGTACCAATTCGGATTGCGGTTGTACAACTCCAAACAATCCTTTGAAGTTACATTTATGGCCAATTGAAAGCAAACGCGGCACCCATCTTGCAGACAACTTTCTTAAACCCAACTGATCACTTAAAATCGAAACCACACTGCCAATGAAATGCCTATGGCATCAACATTCTTAAGCACTTTTACTCTTCGATCGGCCGACACCATATCGTGGTTTTTTTTCGACATATTCGGGTGAACTGATCTCAATTGGCCGTCCAGAACGTTCAGCGACATTTGTACTTGTGGGACCACAACGAAAGCAGTAAACCACTTTTTTACCATTGAAATCGATTGTGCAGAGTTCCCATAGTATTTATCGAGCTTTTACTTGGTTTGATCGACGTTTTTTTTTTTGCAAAAAATATTGTTTATTGAGCACTCGAAATTCAATTTTTTCCATTTTTAGACAAATACACGAGGTTGTATACTTGAACAGCTGTTAAACGCATAGTAAATGACGGCACTTGCTCAAAATTTGACAGTAGTCTATTAACAGGGAACAGTGTTGCATTTCATATAACTATGAGGGAGTTCTACGAAAACCATGTTGTTCCCGTTTTAGTCCTGAGGTATGGTCCCAAGAGGTTTATAAAGAGGCGTTGGAAAGGCCTATCTATTTTTAGCTGTTGTCCCATCGGTGGTGTCAATATCCTATTAGTTGGTTTTATAGCCTTGCAATTATCAATTTGCACACAAATTCTTTTAAGTCCTTGCCCATTTTCGAAGCAGAAATATTTCTCACGGATGTGTTTCAAAGTCTTCACAAATCCGCCAAGACAAAAAACAATGTTATGATTAGTTTCAATTATCGATTGTCTAATTTCAGACGGTAACCATAATCGCCATAACTTCCCGTCATCTTCATATTCGTCCTTGCGGAACTTCACCCTCTGGTACACAAATCCATCAGAAATACAAGTATCTGGAAAGTTATGTTGATATTGGTTTATCTTATCCTTAAGATCAGTATATTCAGATGACTTAAAAGAGCTCAGATTTTAAATCTATTTCAGCCGACATAGGCGGACCTGTTATTTCATCAACTGCCGTTCGGGACAAGGCATCTGGATCAATGTTGCAGGAACACCTTCTATACTCTATATCGAAATTATATGCCTGGAGTTTAAGGCTCCTCTAATGTGTAAGACGGGTCATTCTGATACATAAGCCATCGCGAACTACTGTGATCGGTTATTATTTTAAAAGGCAGTCCTTCAAATCTACTTTCTCTACATTTATTGATAAATTTGCAGTTCCCGGACATTTTGCCAGTGCCTTTAAAATATTAATGTGGACTTTAAAATCGGATGTACAAACTAGATAGTCGTCTAAGTTGACAAAAATAATCTCCCACCATTTTTTCTCTGCAACTCCCATCTAAAGATATTTGCCAAAATTCATTTTTAAGATGATATCAGATATAAAATGGGTGTCCTGTAGGCGACTCAAAAGACTGTTAATGTGGGGTAAGGGATATGCATCCTTTTTGTCTGTTCATTTAGTTTTCGCGGATCTAGACAGAGTCTATTCTTACCTGTCTTTCTTACTAAAATGGGACTACAGTACGGACTGTTGCTTTCTTCGATAATGACAGCATACGATCAATCTCGGCATATGCTTCTTTCTACGGAACACAATCCCCAGTACCAATTATGAGATTCAAGTGTAGTTTTTCCTAAGCCCAGCTTCACAAATGATGGACATTTTTTTATTGCTTCAGCCAGCTCTAGCTTTTCCAAATTTCCTAAATTGTGAAATTTTGTTTCTTGGCTATCACTCCGGTTACCCGACTATAGTTCAGAAACAAACCAATGAGGTGCAAGGCGAAATGTTTTCCAAAAATTTACAAATAAGTTGTCGTAAAGACAGGGACATCGGACGCTCTGCCAGCTGCCACCAGCTTTATTCAAGGAGCTTTTAATTCTAACGTTAAGTATTCTAATGTAGTTTTCACAATCTCTGCCTAACACACTTATCGACGCTCCAGATTCCAATAACACATACACATCAACTGACCCTAATAAAACTTTCGCATATGGCCTACCTGTGTGTCGTGTATAATTGTTGTTTTTCAATATATACAATTGTTGATTTATTTTTTTAATACGAGTAGGTACGTGGGTTTCAATTTTGTCATGAAGACATAAAACGTTGTGCCGGTATTATTAATGTGCTGATGTGAATGAACGAGTCAAAGTAGCAGTATAAGTCCGAGTTTAGACTGGCAAACATTTGGAAGTTAAACATCTGCAATTCTCTTTCTTGTGCTTTCATGCGCGTTCACAGACGAATAATACCTAGAAATTTTAAGTTTTTGGAAAAAAGCTACAGATCTTCCAATTCTGCAAAATTGCTTAAACAAATACTGTGTGTACCATCCAGCTCAAGTACAAGTGAAGGAGTTTTTTCAACGCCAGGAAGAATACTTGAAGGGATGTGAAACAGACTTCACGGGAAAAATGTTCACAGCATTTTATTTCTGTATAAATCTATTTATCTATTATACACAGATTGCTTATGAGCTAGAAATTTAAGGATTTTAATCAAAATATTTTAAATATGTACATAATTTTGAAATTCTCTTTAAGAATTTTCAATTTTATTCAATTGTACAATTTAATTTTAACTACAAAATTTTAAATCGCTTGATACATATGTACATACATACATACGTGTAAATCCTGCGTGACGAACCCTATATTCGCGTTTTCACATTAATATATAAAAATATTTTGGTCTTTCAAAAGAGGTGCCTTTGACTTATGGTTGGTGTTTAGTAGGATATAAATGTACTTTCGAATGACTTAAGTTATAATTTTTTAGCAGGTATTTGTTGCGAAATAATTTATCATAAAATTTTGTTCCGCACGCTACAAAAAACGGAAGTATTTTTGAAAGTTAATGTGAGTTTTCGTAATTTTTTTTGCGAATTTTGCATAATAAAAAACATAAAATATAGTTCCCAAAAGAAAGATGAATGTAAGGGAATTCTAAAATAACTTATTTATATTTATATATTGAAACGATTAATTTTGGCTCAAGTTCAAACCCGAATTTACCCATTTATTTATTCTAATTTATTTTTAATTTTTATTAGAAAATTTTTTGGATAAATTCATTATTTTTTATTAAGAGAGTACTATATATAGAACAATTTTTATTATTCATCATATTAGCAGAACGGATCAGTACTGATTTCGAGGTCGCTACACCATCTCATCAGCGTTCTTTGTTCAATTTTACCACTTTTGACGGTGGATACTAGTGATCAGGAATATCAACTATTTAACCGTATTATTTAACAAATTAGAATACGAAAAGTACAAACTTATTCATTTTCACATGTCAAATCAATTTCGGTTAGTACGAAATCCCATCTATGATGAATAACTACTCTATATATTCTAGTCTCTCTTGCTTATTCAGCGCTATTGGCTACTGAGAATAAACGGTACTTAATCATGTTGTTAGGTTTCTGTCATTTGTAGTTGAATTTCTTTTTTAGTATTCCACCAACTATGACCACGTAAACATGTAGATTTTTTTGACGCGTGCCATCGTTATTTATAATTAATGTTTATAAGTAATTAGTCGAACTTTTTTATTAATATTTATATATTGAAACGATTACTTATAAACATTAATTAACTTATTTACAGCAAATATGTTGTCGTTTTTTGTCAGAAGACATAAAGCCCTACGTGACTCACGTTGCATTTTCTCTATTATATTTCTATTCTGAAATAGAATAGAAATATTGTTCATCTACAAACTAAAGCATACATGCACGTATGTCAACATTCAATTAGAATATCATATAATTTTAAACCATATTTTTATGATTGTAATGGAATATCTTAAATTTAAAGCAAAATAATGATTGTGAGAAATAATTAATCTTTATTGAGAGGTAACTGTTCTTAAAGCTCTTAATATTTTATATATAAATCAGTCAACCTAAAAATTTATTATCATCTTGTAAAAAACCAGTTTCGTTGCTACTTGAATTATATTTTTGTATCACCGTTTTTTGATTTGTTTATACATATGTACATATTTTTGCATTTTTAATAAAGTTGCTGATATATATACATACTATGTACTTGTACATTGTGGAATAAATAGTTGTTTCGTTTTCCAATACAAGCTACATAGTTTTTTAATTTCGTCTTATTTTTGCAAAATATCAGCGTATTCGATTACACGACAACATTTTGGTGACCCCGACGTGATTCAAAATGGCCACTCCGAAGGTAGATGATGGACAGCAGTCATATTTAAAGCGTAAGTCTATTCAGTTACAGCGACGTTTGGGAAGCATGGAAGAGGAGATCAGATCTTCTAATATAGAGGACTTGGATGAAGCTGCTTTATCTGTAAAGCTAGACTTGGCAGAGAAAATATACAGTGATTTCGAAGCTGCCCATGCACGCCTAGAGCTGGAAAACATTGATGAAATAGAAAGCAGTATATTTATGGAGGTATCCACATTATACACATCCATAAAAACAATTCTAAAAAGAAAGCTCTTGGCGATTCAATCAAAGGGCAATACTGAACGGCATGCATTGGTAAGGCAATCTACAATGGAAGAAAACCAGCACTCTATTGTAATACAACAACGTACTCGGCTGCCTATTATAAAAATTCCTGTGTTTGGTGGTTCGTATAAGGAGTGGCCTGATTTTTATTCAATGTTTTCGACAGTTGTTGGTAATAATGCTAACAAAAATTGAGAAATTTCAACACTTACGATCTAGTTTGACTGGCCCTGGAGAATTTGTTCGCTGGAGATAAGTGAAATAAATTATGAAAAGGCAATCACTATGTTAAAGGCAAGATTTGATAAATAACGTTTTAATTTTCAAGCACACATCAAAGACATCGTAGCATTGGGTAATGTTGACGTAGGATCTGTGGCAAAACTAAGAAATTTGAGTGACACTGTAAATTCACATCTTCGTGCTTTGTTTACAATGGGTACAAAGGAGCAAATCGCACGGTTTACTAATACATATCGTTGGCCGTAAATTAGACATTGAAACTCAAAGAAAGTGGGAGGAAATTACACCTGCAAGTGAAATGCCAACTTGGGATGCAATGGACAAATTTCTTCAAAGGAGATGCCAAATGATGGAAAACGTAGAATGTGCCGTACCCGTACTATCTGAAACATCTACGAAACAGGTGGGATATAAAACATATTCAAACAATATCAATCGTAAGAGCTTTGATAGTTTCTAACAACACCACAAAAATGTGCCCTACATATATGTAGTAATCAATCCCATACGATATATACTTGCCCTCATTTTATTTCGCAAACCCCGTTGGCGCGTTATAAAGAAGTTAAACGACTAGGTTTATGTATAAATTGCTTAAGAAAAAATCACGTAGTCAAATCTTGTTTATCAAATGGCTGTCGAAACTGTTCGTCTAAGCATCATACCTTGCTTCATATGGAAACTAATCGTACTTCCCAAATAAAACAGTTACCTAATCTTGATCAGCATGTTAGGGGCATTAACAAAGCATCTAATTTCGAAAATGCATGCCTTCCTTTGGTTTAAGCTTCTGAGCGAGCCGCCTCACCATCAACGCAATTACCACAATCATCCCTAGTCGTATCAAATAATTATTCTGAAGGGAACATTGAAACATATGAGTATGGCAACATAATGTTAGCAACAGCTATAATTTTCGTAAAAAACAAGGCAAATTCTCTAATTCCGTGTAGAGCAATTCTTGACTCGGCCTCTCAGTTGAATTTCGTAACGGCTGATTTAGCGCATAAATAGCAAATCAAACAACAAGAACCACAACTCTTGTGTCGGGTATAGGGCAGGCAAACCTTAGCTCTATCAGAATTGTTGATATTTTCGTTAAATCTCGTTTAAGTAATCAATCAGCTACGTTATCAGCTGTTGTCGTACCATCAATTGTTGATTTTCAACCTTCTCAGACAATAAATATTTCTAAGTGGAACATTCCACAAGAGGTTGGCAGATCCATTATTTTTCAAATCTCAGCAAATTGATATGCTGATTGGTGGGGATCTATTTTTTGAGTCTTTGAAAGCTGGAAAAATAAGAATTGGCCCCGGTTTGCCACTTTTACAAGATACTTCATTCGGCTGGATTGTCGCCGGCGGTGGAGCTGTCTCCAGAAATCAAATCATCGCCTTTTAATTTCGCAAGAAAATCATAATGAGACTTTAAATACAAATTTGGATTTTTAATACGTCAGTTCTGGGAAATTGAAAATCACACCGCAGTAATTGCCAAGCGATCAAAGGAAGAGCTCGATTGTGAAAGGCATTTTGTAGAAAACTTGCGTCGACTAGATTCTGGTGAGTTTTCAGTTCGCCTACCATTCAAAAAACCTCCTAATTCACTTGGTGATTCATACCAGTCAGCGCTACTTCGTTTTGAAAAATTAGAGGCTCGGCTTGAAAAATGCGACGAGCTTAAGTCATAATACTCGGCCTTTATAAAGGAGTATAATGATCTGGGTCATATGTCTTTAGTTGAAAAATTTCTTCATGGCGTATTGAAATATTTTCTACCGCATCACTGCGTCATGAAGGCCGATAGTTCCACCACAAAACTGCGTGATGGCTCAGCCCGGTCGTTAACTGGCCAGTCTTTAAATGATATTCTTATGTGTGGCCCAACTATACAAGAAAATCTTTTTAACATTTTACTACGATTTCGATCTTTCAACATCTTATCCCGACAACTTCCTTCAGTGCATTTTGTGGCGTGATAAACCTGAAGAAGTTCTAAATATTTATAAACTTGATACGGTAACATATGGCACTAAGCCCGCAGCATTTCTCTCTATTCGCTCAATGCAACAGTTGGCTATGGATGAGAACAATAAATATCCTATAGGTTCAAAAACAATTCTTCGAGATTTTTATGTATATGATCTCATATCGTGCAAAGACTCCAAAGAGGATGTTATTAAAATACGCGAGGAAACAACTTATCTACTGGAAGGAGGATTAAAAATTCGAAAGTGGTGCTCTAGTGACGCACGGGTTTTGAAAAATTTGGATGAAAAGGAGAAAGAATCTTTCTTAAAATTTCGAGATGGCACTGACGTTACTAAAAAGTTAGGTTTAAATTGGGAACCAAATAGTGATCATTTTATTTTTACTACTGCTCCTTTTCAAAATAATGTACGTATCACAAAACGTTTGATATTATCAACAATTGCTAAATTGTACGACCCTCTTGGGGTCATTGGGCCAATTATTGTACGGGCGAAAGTTTTTCTTCAAACTTTGTGGAAGGAAAAGTTTGATTGGGACGATGATATTCGCCCATAAATAAGATACTCTAAATAAAGAACATTTGGCATGGTTTGTTAAATGAATCCGAGTTGATTAATGAATGCAAATTCCCGAGAAAGGTGTTAAAACCTGCTTCCCGTTATGAAATTCATGCATTTTGTGATGCCAGTTTAGCAGCATACGGTGTTTGTATTTACATTCTAAGCGAAAGGGATAATATGTATGATGTTCATCTTCTTTGTTCAAAGCTCCCACTCAAGTTCTCACCGTTCCAAGGTTAGAGCTTTGCGCAGCACATTTACTGGCAGAGCTTACCCACTCTATCTCTCAAATGAAAATCTTTACTGGCAATATATTTTGTTGGTCAGATTCAACAGTGGTTTTGTCGTGGATTCGCGATCAGTCGTCCAACTACCAAATTTTTCTATCAAACCGTATAAGCCGCATTCAGTCTTTAACATCAGAAATGCACTGTTGGTATGTTTCAACTTATATGAACACAGCAGATATTTTATCAAGAGGGGCATTTGCTCAAGAAATATCAACGTCGAAATTGTGGCTATTTGGCCCTGATTTTTTGAAACAGGAAGCATATTTTTGGCCTGAACAGCCCTTAGTTTTGGATAATCTTCCTGAAAAAAGAAAACGCGTCTTGTTAGCAGCTACAGGTAATAAATACTCCGATTTGTCCCTTGATTGCAAGTATATTTCGTCATTTGGAAAAATGTCTAGAATTTATAGATATATTTATAAATTTGGAGCCGCAAGCGTCAACACTAGAAGGGGACCATTAACAACTATTGATGTCGAAAAAGGTGTTAAATTGCTTATTCGAATGATTCAAAAATCATGTTTTGGAGTCGAATACAAAATATTAGAAAAAACAATACAATAAATTCTTCGAGCAAATTGACCTCTTTAAATCCATTTATGGATCAGTTTGGCTACTGAAACTGAAAAGTTTGATGTGTATTGTAATAGGAAAGACAGCAAGATGAATCCATGATTCACAATGTTTGTTATTCCAGCAAAACCATAAGTTATACCAGTGCAGCAAATTTAAAGAACTGGCAACGGCTGATAGATGGAAATTGGTGAAGGGTAAAAATCTTTGCTTTTGTTGTCTTCTATCTAGTCACAATTTCCTTAAATGCCAAACGAAACGCCAATGTTATTTGTCCAAATGTAATAAATACCACAACAGATTATTGCACGAACAAATAAGAGTTGACAATAGCAGAAATGTGAACAAAAGCAGAACAGCTGTCCATAGCGATAGTAATGGTATAAACAGTGTTGTCAACGCAATCGTTGATAAGCCGGTAAATAAGGGAACATTATTTAAGTTTTTGCCCGTCATATAAAAGGGACCAACACGTTCCATTAAATTTATTGCATTTATAGACGAAGGCGCAAAAATATCACTACTAGAGGAAAAGGTTGCTAGAAAAATTGGCTTGAAGGGTTCAATAAGTAAATTATGCCTCGGCTGGATTGGAGGCAAAACAACAGAGGAAGTATCAAAAAGGGTAGAAATGGAAATAAGCGATTCTCATGAAGACGGCACGAGCTTTAATATTAGAAATGTATCGACTACTGAAAATTTGAAATTGCCACCACAGAGTTTACTTTTTTAAAAATTCAAAAATAAATTTCCGATTTTAAATAAAATATTAATAGAAGATTACTTCAATGCCACACCAAGATTGTTGAATGGTTTACCGCATATAAGGCTCGTTTGACCGTTTGATGTTATTACTTTGGACGAAAGCTTTGCCGACACCGTACTAATTTAGGAAATATTTTATTCGGCTCAAACGAAGATTCAACTGAGGCAACTGTATGCAGAATTGACGTAGACGTGTTAGATGAAATTCATCAACAAATTGCTGACTTTTTTTCTGAAGATGATGAAAAGGCAGAGAACATATTACAGTCTACTACACAAAAAATTGGTCATCAATATGAAACTGGCCTCATATGGAGGCAAGACAACTTTGAGTTTGTTGATAGCTATAATGTTGCTATGAAACGTTTTCTGGGCTTGGAGGCCAGGATGAGTAAAGATGCGGATTTAGCCAATTGATATAATGCCAAGATAAAAGAATACGTTTCGAAAGCATACGCCCGAAAATTATTGCCGGAAGAGGTACCCAGTAATGACCATCGAGTATGGTACTTGCCGCATTTCGTAATAACAAATGTTAATAAAGGAAATAAACATCGCCTGGTGTTCGATGCGGCTACATCTATAAACGATGAATCTTTCAACTCAGGGTTGATGAAAGGTCCTGCGAGGAATTGGGGTTTGCGCCGATATAAAAGAAATGTTACACCGCGTCAAAATAAGATCAGGTAGTACCACGATTCCTTTGGCGGAATGGTGACTGCAAAAGCCAGTCGGAAGTCTACGTCATGCAGGTCTTCTTGCTCAGCACAATATGTGAAGGATTTCAACGCAAGGCAATATGAGAATACACACCCTCGCACAGCAAAGGCTTTTGTCGATTTTCACTACGTTGATGATTACGTGGACTCCTCTGGCAACGTTGACGTGGCGATTGCCGTGAGTAAGAAAAGATTTTGGGTATGTTTTGGCTGCCAAATTTTGTTTTGTTTTGAAATTTAACAAAGTGCCGGAAGCAGTTTTAAACGGTAAACGGAAGCCAACAAAACGAGAAGTCTTAAGTCTTACTATGTCCATACTTGATTAGTAGAGTACGTGAGGTTGGCTTTGAATTTTTCCTTCTCTGACCATAGTCGTCTGTCCTTTAATCTAATCTTTGAGAAATCAAAAAGGTGACCTTACAGGAATCCAAGAACGACGCATTTGGATTCTTTTTCGGGACTAGTGAATAGAGTTACACACAATTGGAGGTCGACTCCGACCGGTGTGGAGCAAGAGGTAGTCACTTTTACGAAGGTGCTGACTAGCAGCTATGAGCGGTATTGCCCTCTGAACTTTCCGGGTAAGCGCTCGCAACCGAGATGGTGGACAGATGAGCTGAGGACTCAAACGTCCACTGTCAGAAGGTTATTCAATAGGGCGAAGCATTAGCGTAACGATGAAGATTGGAGTAACATTAGAATAAGTTATAATAGATATAAGAGAGATATTAGGAGGGCGAAAAGGGACTCGTGGATCATATTTAGCGAGTCAGTGGATTCCATAAACGAAATGCCCAGGTTCAGAAGAATTCTATCCAAGGACCCTGTAGTACCTAGTTTTATTCAGAAAGCGGACGACTTGTGGACGGAATATAGCTCCGAATCTCGCTGTTTGCATTTGGGGACTCACTTCCCGGGGTGCGTGGATCCAGTGTCGGGAAACAGATAGAGTCTAGTAACCCCTTCTCTGGGTCAGGAGTCGAGGTAAGGGAAGCGGTAGAGGATATGATCACCTTGGATAACGTAGCGCGTTCGGTTAATACTTTTGGGTCCTACAAATCGGCAGGTATCTATCCGGCGATGCTACAAAATGTTCGGGGATCATCTCTCATATTTATGTGCTGAATGGGTACATTCCTAGAGGGTGGAGAGGTCAAGATGATTTTTGTTCCTAAGTCAGGTAAAACCGGTCACTCGAAACCCAAGGATTTTAGAAAAATCAGCTTATCGTCATATGATTTCAATAAAGCCCTAAGTTACAACAAATTCAAAAACGACTTAGTAGATTTCGATCCACAATGGGGCCTTTGGAGTTTTTTCGTTGCAAAAATCATAAGTTTTAAAGTAATAAAGATATTTAAAAATTTTAAAAAGCATTTGAAAGAAGACTCCTCTGGCTTCAATATACATGATTTGCATGGTCATATGTTAGCCGCGGCTATATGCAGTGTCGGCATTTGACTGTTTTTATTACAAACATCATAACTTTAAAAGTAATAAAGATATTTTAAAATCTATAAAGCATTTCAAAGGTAACCGCTTCCGCTTAAAAATAAGTAACCTGCATGACCATAGGCTCACAGAAGCACTATGTGGTTTTTTTCGTTGCAAAAATCATAATTTTTGAAGTTACCAAGATATTTCTAATGGTTAAAAATTGCTTGAATTTTAAATCATTCAGCTTCAAAATAAGTGCTGCCGCATTATGATAGGCACTGGGCACGGTGACACCTTTTGATCTTTTTTGTCGCAAAAGTCGTAATTTTTGTAATAAGTGCTATGCCTTCATCACTTAAACAGTCCGACAACAACAAATACAATGGCATACTAATGCACATCTGAAAAATGCTAGAGGTTATGACTTGTCTGAATATGGGCTCGAACCCACGTTCTTAGACATTATTTGCTTTGCAGTCAACGCGCTAACTACTTCAGCCAACAGCACCCTCCAGCATTGATATTCAATTAAATTTTTACCATGAGCCAAAATGTTATGGACCTTAGGAGTAAGTTTCTTCTCAGGGTACATTTGAGAAAAAACTTGGGCAGTTTTTGATGCACAATCATGAAACTTTGAGCCATTTACCATTTCTCTAGAGTTTATAACATTTAGGATAACTGCCAACCTTTTTATAATATGATTGTCGACCCCAGTAATTTGGGCTGTTACCACATTTCAAAAAATGCTCTGGACATATTAACATCGTTAGTATTTCCATACCCCTGCTTTGGGCAGTCTATTGTCAGTCCAAGCTTCTTAAGAAATTCATTTTGTATAATTTTTTTCGAGCAGATAGTTTTTCTTTTGGTGTTGCTTTCTTATCAAAACATTCTCCTTCTCGCGGAATTGTACATCATAGTTTTAAAATAAACTCCATGCATCTAATTATGGCATGTAACGGAGAAATTCCATATACATAGCTTTGCTCATCACTTGAGTCATCAAAATTTTGAAAGTCTTTCTGCGACTTTTGCAAATCGCACACTTCAAAGTAGACGAAGTACCTGTTATTACATTTAAGACTTTGCCATCAATTATTGTAAGACAAAATTCATAATCAATGAAAACAGTTTTTCCATTCTTCATTTCAAGAACAGAAGGCTTCAGTTCAGAAGTTTGTTTTTTTATATCGTTTACTGTGGATTTTATTATTTCTGAAGACTCCTTTGCATATTTAAAAAATATCGGGCGGCAAAAATTAACTGATGACTTATTTATCTGGAAGTAATACTGCTTCGTTGTCAGGCAAACTTTGAATAAGGCGTTTGGTTGTATGATCCATTATGATTCTTTAAAGAGTTTCGTAAAATAGAATATATTTCCTTTGACAATGTCAAGTCTATAAATAACGCTAAGGCTTCTTATATGCTATACTTTGTGGGTGAAGCATTTGGAGGAGTTGGAATACTCTCTTTAATCCTCTGTAGTCGATCTGGGCTTATCTTTATATTTTACATACTTAAGACATAATGTTTCTGAAAGATGCGCTATAGATATATCTTTTGTGGCATTTTGAAGTTTACGTTGTTTTGTGTACTCCGAACACTCGTCAGAAGATGTATGCGGTTCTACGATGTTTTAAAAAGTTGTTACTCCATCAGACGGGCTGAGTTCTTTTCCATAAAGGTTTTTGTTGTACGGTTTGAGGCAATCCATTTTTTATTAATTTCCAAGTAAACGAAGTGAATTTTAACATCCTTTTCGTGGTATCCTGGTAAATCGTGTAAATTTTCCACAATAGTCAATTTAAATATATTTTCATTATGTGAGTTTCTGAATAGCTCGAACAATTCTGAATTTTGAAATGACATTATCGCATTTTAAAGTAAAATTGTATAAGTTCTGGTACTGATCACTACTTTTACAAAGTAAAAACTTAACTGACTGTATTACACAATTGCGGTTTAATTTATACCCAGAAATAAAAAAAGGTTTAAACTACCTGATTTGTGCAGCAGAAATCCAGGCCTCAATTAACTGTATTCTAAAACTGCAGTTTCTATTTTACTCAGTATAAAACTACCTGCATATAAGAGAATTCAAGAAAAATACAAGAGATTGTAACAGCTTTCTTCATATTTAAAGAAAACTTGTCATTTTTTGTAAATAAAATTAGTTACATTATTTAAAGTATTATGTAGCAAACATGCTCAGAAAATATGGGCGAGACCATTTTTGGGCATTTTTAGATATGGTCTATTTTATTTGTAAAAACTACCTAAAAATAGGGTGTCTGAAAAACGGCAACTGCCGAACAAGTAGGGCTTCTGATGAATATTTTGTTACTTTTTTTTAATAAAACATAAACATGCTTTTCAAACAATACCAAAAAAGTGATGATCAAACAGCAATTTTTCTGACACTGCAATTCCAAAGTTTTTTTTAATATCACCTTTTTGGCTTTCTAAAAAAATTTTGACTTTAAGGAGCTCCATCAGCTATAAATTTAATGCAATTAAAAAAATCAGTTTTTGAATTGGGATCAGTAAGAAGTTCTTTATACGATGTGTTCATTCATTTTACAAAATTTTGTCATTAAATTTTGTATTTTTGCCACGGGTTTCGGGAAAAGGCGCCACAGTGCACCGTATAAAAATGCATGTCCCTGGAAAATTTTATTCATTAAAATTGTACTAATTCGTCAATAAAAAATAAATTTAAACTAAAACAAGTAAGAGAGATATATTCGGCTGTGCCAAATCTTATATACCCTTCACCATAGTATGGAGTGACGAAAGAAGTCACAATCACAAAATTCACGCCCACGAAATACAAAAAAATTAAAAAAAAAATTTAATGGAAAAAATTACATTAAAGCAAAAAAAATTGCCACTCACCGTCTAACGGACGCACCTTCACGTGCTGGAAACAAAAAATTAATCACGATCACACATTATTGGTTCTTTTTGGTTGATTTCATAAACACAGCTTGCAAAGCAACACTGGAAGCATGAGTTTACAAGACATTCTAGTGTTGCTTTGCAAACAGCGTTTATGAAGTTTGCCATAAATTATGAATTCCGTAACAAATTCGTAACACTTTCTTGCCTGGGGTGGGTGCATTATAAAAATATTAACATCCCCTTATCAGCACTTATATATTTTTTCACACATCCAGGAAGTGTTTCAACGTCTTTATCAAAAAGCCAGTGGTCTTCGACTAAACAAAGAAATGATTTGAAACGTAAGAAATGATTTAATAATGAAGAAATTCTCCCAAAATTGATAAAAAAAATCGCCAACTTTTACATAAATCTGCTAGTCTAATGATTAAAGTATTCCAATATTATATTCATATTAAAAATTATTTAAGCTATCAAAAATTCTTAAAAAAAGAACGAAGTTTTTCAAATAAAAAGTAAAAGTAATAAAAATAACTAAAATGTATCAAAAATTAAAAAAAAATTAATAAATGGTTGGTCAGGATTTGAAACCGTACCTTCTTACCCGGTGGCACGGTTTCGAATCCTGAACACAACACATTGCTATTTTTTTAGAATTTTTGATACATTTTAGTTGTTTTTATTAGTTTTACTTTTTATTTGGAAAAGTTTGTTCCACAATTTATTTAAAAAACCAGGGCACAATCTCATTTATAATATTTTTTTTTAATTTTTGCGTTCTCTCCAATTTTATGAACGACAAAAGGTTTATTTTTAAAAAATATCCAATATGTTATCAGATAGGATTTTGTACAGTGATAAAATAATTATAAATTTAATTCAGTAAGTTGTTTACGTTTTTATTTGATATAATATAATATTAATAACAAAAATAAAAATAACTTGACGGTGTAAGAAAAAATATTAAATTATAAAATATAACAACATATTTTAATTCGTTATTTTAATTTTTTTTTTGAAAATCGTATGAGGTATGTAAACTAGTGGTATTCTGATAGTTGTCTTTTTAAAATTTTGTTAACTTTTCCATTTACTTATCTGTATTGCGGTTGGACCAGACGATAAAGGTTTTGTTTCAATATAACCTGTATATTTCTGATATAGAAACACAATGGAATTTCAACCACAATTGATTTAACAAATGCGAATTCGGTAATTCATATTCAGGCTGCTAAGAAAACAGATGAATTTAATTAAAAACATTTTTTATTTAAATCTTCTACGTTTACTAAGTAAGACAGAGAACTAAATATGAAAAATTACGATAAAATCGCAAACAGAAAGCTTTTTGCTTTCAAATCCAACCAATAATTCGGCTTATTTTCGTAATATTTTACCATTAATCCGCGTCCAATTCCATAGTGCGTGCTATCGACAATGCGATATTCCGCAAAAGTATGATTTCTTAGGTGTTTTTACTGAATGTAAGACCAGTTAATTTTATATGAATATGAAGAAATCAATTTTTTATCTCCTAAAATCTTAACTTATCATTTTGTATATGTTGAACTGGGGGAAATACGAAAATATGCAAAAAAAAACAATAAAATACAATTATGTACGCATATACTATTTTTAGACGCGGTACAGCTCGCGAACTATTATCGATACGCTTTACAAATGTTTTGGAAATTTTCCTCAAATATTCCGATCTAAAAATCCAAAATACATATGTATGATATGTACGATAGGAACTGAAAAATATTTGATGAATTGCGAACTATTCTTAGAATACATTTTAATTAAGCCCACATTAAATTATTCGCTTGGATAATGCAATCTAGAAGCTAAATATAAATACTTTTATTCAAAATACAAATGCGTTTTAAATTTTTATTCCAAATACAAAATAGTTTTTAATAAAAGTTAAATTTTCACAATGGAAATGATATTTTGTAAGTTTTTTTACTCTATAATTTTGCTGTTTTTTAATCAATATTAAATCATACAATTTTCCTGATGTTCGCATATTTTAAAGATTTTTTGGCATTTTAGAGATTTTTTCAAGACTTTCCGCTGCCGATTGCCAATTATGGGACTTTTTTGAATAAATTTTGGGAATAATTTTCAATATTGCCGCTGCAATTTTTAGAATATGCGCTATTTTCGCGGGGTTTTAAATTTTTAGTTTCTTTGCTAATTACATTTTGGAGCTTGATATCAAATTAAATTCTTACATCAAACTTTATTTTATAGAAAAGGCAATTAATTGAAATGCTTTTGAAGATTAACTCACTGATGTTACAGAATGAAAGAAACATTTCTTGTCAAATTATAGCCGGGAAGACATTTTTCTGCTTTGTTATGTGTTACTAAGTATCCAAACAACATTTTAATTGTTAAAAGATTTTTTATCACATTGTACAAATACAATAATAATACCGGGTTCTGATATACTGCAGGTATGCTCTGCACCTGAATATAGAAAATAATTAAAATTACACAAATATAAAACAGGATATAAGCATACATTTTGCCTTTCTACTGAAATCACAAATAGTCATAAAAATTGAAATATTAATACATTTTTAAAACAAAACTAACATTTAATTTCGTTGATTTTGTATATCTACTCGTATATAGAGTCTTGGCGATCCATTACATTTCTTTAATATAAAAAATAATTATGGTTATTTATATACGAAAAAGAAAATATAAATATACTAATAAACGTACAAAAATAAGTTTAAAGAAACAAACAAAAATAAACAACAAATATTTGCTATTCGACTGCACATGTATACACACAATATGTACATGAACGCATTTCAGTATTGATGTATTATTTATTTATTAAAAGCGGCTACCAACTGCTCTGTGGTGTATAAGAAGCGCTTGTGACTATTAACCAGTAGGTTGTTGGATTCAAATCAATCCCAATGCAACTTTTTCAAAATATTTTTAAAAGTAAAATTATTTCCAATACCATTTTTTTTACCCATATTTTAGTCGCTAATGGACCGACTTCAATTATTTTCAGTCCAAACCTTAGTAGAAATCCATATAAGAGATCTGCTTCATAAAATTGACCGTAGGACAGTTGGGGCCATAAAAAACAACAGAATAGGATATATAACAAAAAAAGTCTTTTGGCTATATCTCATTAATTATTGGGCCGAGTTTTGTTATTTTCAGACCGAACAATTTTATGAAAAATTCCAAGAGAATGGTATAAAATTATGTCTCTAATGTTGTGTGAGGCCTTAATTCTACTTACACTAAAATGTACCAGACGGACATCGCTCATTCGACTTCTCTATTCATAAGGATCTAGAATATATATACTTTATGGGGTCTTAAATGAATAATTGAATTACATACGGAATGACAAACCTATATATTCCTTTCCCACATTTTTTGGTGAAGGGTATAAAAATGTTGAAAAATATTGCTTAAATTTTCATATTAGAGTTTTTTGCTTGTCCTCTAAAATTTTTTCAATGTAACTTAGGGCTTTTATGAATTCATATGACGTTATGGTCTTTCCTCCTGAACACACAAGAGAGACAGATTGATCTACATCTGATGACGAAGATTGACACCGGCATCATCAGTGGTGCTCAACACGCCTATCGTAAAAGTAGATCTGTTGAGAGTGCGCTTCATGATGTGGTGGGTTATATAGACCGGGGCTTGCAAATCAGCATTCTTTGATATAGAAGGCGCCTTCAACAATTTGAGTTTGGAGGCAGGCACTGGGTGACTTAGGTGCTCCGCTGCTCCTGAACAACTCTGCTGCTAAGCATCAGGGCTATCCACTCAGACTGTGGAGGTGAGCGCTTAAGGAAACTGGTGACTAGGCGAGGCCCACAAGGGGAGTTCTCTCCTTTATTATGGCTCTTGACTGTTAATGTCGTGTTACGACACTTTGACAGCTTAGGACAGAAGGTCGTGGCCTACGCGGATGATGTAGTGATATAGGTATCGGGCAAGTTTCTGCCGACAATTAGAGAAGTCATGAATGGGATAATCATAAGAGTTTGGGGATCAAACCAGAAAAGACAGAGTTGGTTCTTTTTACTAGGAGGTACAAGGTAGAAAATTTTAGGTTACCGGTACTAGATGGAGTAGAGCTTAGGCTATCCGACAATGCTAAGTACCTACGAGTTTTTCTAGACAGCAACCTTGGTGGGAGGTATCGAGACTTGCTAGTCGAATGAACTTTCTGTCTAAAATTTTGAGGTGAGCTTCGATCAGCATAACAAGAGTAATGAGAAGCACTCCTCAGGCCGCCCTGGACGTCATTCTACATCTTCTGCCTATTGAACAATTTTTGATGGTAATGACAGCCAGGAGCGCTCTTAGACTGAGCGCGTTGGGACTGTTAGGAAATTTCACGCAGGATCACTCGCGGATCCTAGGAGAAATTAGCAATGGAGGTTATTACTTAGGATCTCCCGGCTCCACTGATTATGAGGGCACTAAAGTAGTTTTCGGGCGGTTGCCGGAGGTAATGTTGCCGACTAGGGCGCGGGCGTCTACATTGAGGATCTGAACATCAGAAGGTCATATGGGCTCGCTGATGAATGTAGTGACTTCCAGGTATAGAATTGGTAAGGAACAATATTGCTAGGGGCTCGAAGATAACTATTTATGTGGACAGCCAGGCGGAGGAGGAAGACTCTGGGAGAAATACTAGAGGTTTATGAACTGAGATTGTGTTGGGTACCGGCTCAGCGCAACATCACCGGCAATGAAATAGCTGATGAGTTAGCAAGACTAGGTTCAGAAATGGAGGGTCAGGACTATCTAGAGGCGGTTAGACCTCCGATAGGCTTCTTTTTTGGAAGGATCAGAGAATGGGCTCTGAGTAGAACTAACAGGGCCTGGAGGACCCGAACGGACTGCGGGGTGTCGCGTGAGCTCTGGCCGGTGCTTAGTAAGTTTGGTTCGGATTCGCTCCTGGGCAGAAGTAAGGTCTGCGTTAGAACCATAATAGGTGTCATCAGGGGCCACTGTTTGATTAGCAAGATGGCGGTGAGGTTAGGACCCGACTTGACGGATATTTGCGGGTTGTGTGAGGACCCTGAAGAGCTAGACAGTGGAACAAATTCTGTGTCATTGTCTCAGGCTACAGTACAGCAGGCTGAGGTGGCTATGTGGTAGATTCTTAGGCGAATTAGGGGATGTCTCGAGCTGTGAGCTCGGGAATCTTACGGGATTCCTAATGGGAATGACCTGGCTGCGCAACGGGAGACTGGGTGTAGGGCGCACGTAGGGTAGTTTTTGTGTTTAGCGGGGGTTTCTCTCTTTCTATTCCTACTTTCCACTACTTTCTAAATTCCTGAGCTTCACTACTTTTTTTTCTTCCTTCTTTTCTACCTTTTTCTTAGGCGTCACAATGGACCATATGAGTCTCTGGGTGAAGAGGTGGGGTTTACCTCACACCATCCTTTCTACCTAACCTAACCAGTTTTTTTCATGTTTCATAGCAAAGTACCCGTACCAATGTTCTGTTCTGCTGTGCAAGTTGAATTCAATTAGTGTTATATGTTTCACTTGTCCAATTCTTTCTGACTGAAAATATTACGAACTTTAGCAAAAATAATAATCGCTTTGTATTAAAAACCACTAACAACCAATTTGTTCGAAAGAATAACCACATTAAAATAAACAATTAGCTGCTAACTTGAGCCTTGCAATGTTTGATGTACTTTGTCACATAACTATTTAAAATTTATCAAATAAATCAAAATCTCAACTAGTTGACAAAAAACAAAAAAGCAATAATATATAAGTAGTAATCAAATCGAAAAAGTTTGTTTTAAGTAAAAACAAAAAAATAAAAAAGAAAAATGGTACGAGTATATGAGATAAAAACAATGTGTAGCAATGAGTTAATTTAACGTTAAATAGTGATGATTACATTTTAATATTGATCGTGGTGAAGTTGTTTGCTTTAAAAACAACTAATAATACCTTCCACAATACAGATAACTATCGTATCCTTTTTCGAGTCATAATTTGTATAAATACAAATTTGAAATCTCATTATACCGCACCACCTAAACAGTGTCGGATACATGGAAACACACATGAACACTGATAATGGAAGTGCATCGGCTCCCGAAAAACAACGTTGTTTCTGTTCTGCCGTGTAAGTTGAATTAGTTAGTGTTAAATTTTTCCCCTGTTCCTATGGAATATTGTCTCATGTCCAATTCTTTCTAACTAAAAATATTACGAACTTTAGCCAAAATAATAATTACCAGAATTTCTCGCGTCGAAAAGATGTGAAACAAAATATTCCATCGTTTCTCGAAATGTGAGAAAAAAGTGTGTCTGTAACTCATGCCGAACGCTATAAAAAGAGCTTACGTCGTTACGTTAGAAATGTCATTAAATACAACTCCAAGCTGAAGTGAAATTTTATACGTTTAGAACGCTAGTCAAAAACATCGTTGACGGCGACCAAAATCTATTAACATTAAAAAACTTTAAACGACGGTGGCGAAAATACAACCGTCGCACAGTGGGAAAAATTAGAGGAATTATCCTGGAGTTGTGAAATTTGGCATACAGTTTTATATTGGCTTCGATAAGCAAAATGTCAAGTTTGAAGAATATCGCAGATGTTTTGGAGAATATGCAAGCATTTTAAAATTTACGTTTTGCGGTGGTGCTGTTTCATGAACTGAGTGAATTTTCAGGTGAAAAAAAACTATGTTATATTTTTTTTATTTTATTCATTTATTTATACTAGAGACTTGTTGAAGCAGAAGAGAAAAGTCGACCAAATTAAGTAACAACCGGAAAGCGAATTTTTAAATTCATGCTTTTCTGTGGTGCTTCTTTCTTCTGAGCCAGGGCGAACTTTTAAGAGAAAAAAATTGCAAAATGTATATTTTGTTTTTTTTTTTTTGTATTTTGATTATATTTATTTTCGAAAAGTCGCCCAAATTATGTAACAACCGAAAAAGCGCATTTTTAAATTAACGCTTTTCTGTGGTGCTTCTTCTGCGCTCGAGCGAACTTTTAAGCAAAAAAAATTGCAAAAAAGTATATTTTATTTTGTTTTATTTTACAGTTACTCTCTATAATTATTAAACGGCAAATGGAAATTGAGCAAGCTCATTTGTTCAGTGAGAAACTAAAAAATAGTCGTCCTGGTCCAAAAGTAGTTTTATTGATAAATTATCAGGGAAGGACGTTATTGTCGACAGTGAGGCTGATAAACTGAATACTTTAAAGAATTACTTTTCCTCAGTTTATTCTGATTCGGGCCCCAGTAGAGATGTCTCTTTTATTGAAAGATCTATTAACGAAGTTATTTCTAATGTTCCCAATAATTTATATGTTTTTGGTAATGCTTTATCCGCCCTTAATACTCAAAATTGTAACAAATTAGTACGTCTTGATGAATTATTACTAACAAGAGATCTTGTGGGTTTGATAAAATTTCAAATTTTATCATTCGAAAACTTCCTCCTAAAGCGTTTAAGGAATCTATTTGAAAGAATTTTGCGTGTGAAAATGGATATTGGTATATTTGAACCTTATACTCCGGACATACAATTAAGATTTAAGAAGTGTCATTCTACTTCAGATGCATTACTTAAATTCCAAGATGACGTGGTAAGCCACCTTCGAATTAAACAGTGCACAGTAGCTGTTTCACTTGATGCTGAAAAGGCTTTCGACCGTGCTTATCATAATGGAATTATTTATAAAATTATCCTAATCGGCTTTGACTCTTCCATTGTCAAAATACTTAATAGTTATTTTACTAATAGAAAATTCTCCGTTCAGTGAGAGACAATCTGTTTACGAAATGCTTCAGGTAAATATAGGGGGTTTGTTGTTCCAGAGAGTAAACAATTGAGGCTGTGCATAAATAATATTGTAATTCCTTTTAAGAATGATATGAAATAAATTGGAATAACCTTTAATAAACTCTTGAAATTTAACAAACATGCTCGCTTGGTGTTGTCAAAAGCATATAGGATATTAGGTTCTTTTTCTAAAATACTTCGTAATACACATCTACCTGTAAACACTAAGCTTTTGCTTTACAAAACGAGTTTAAGACCGATTATTCTATATGGTTCAATGTCTCTCCAACTGTTATAAAGGAAATAGAAATTTTTGAAAGAAAAATTGTGCGAAACTCTATTGGAAAATATTTTGAATCGTTTTGCAAACGGTATTCAAATTGTTTTTTATACAAAGAGTCTAAAGTAACACCTCTAGGGCTTTACGTTTGTGACATCCTTATATCAGATATATACGAAAATCAAAAACTTTTTAGTTGGTCAAATATAAATTATTTATCTCCCATTGGCTATTTGAATGAAACTGCACCATCTTTCGATTTGTCAACTTCTTTGAGACATGTATTTTTCTCAAAAATTGCACAAGGCACACATAGAGGTTAGTCCGGCTTGTCTGTACATATTTTATTTACTTTTTCTAGTTTTTTATTGCTTTCCTGTTTTGTTTTATTTATTTTTTTTAATTAGGTATAATAATATTTAAATTAGTTTTAAGCTTATTCTTAGATACGAGATTCTCTCTCAAACAATGTTAAGCCCCGGGAGCAAGGGCGTAATTCTCTATTAATATTTTATAATAATTATTATAGATAGCAAATTAATGTAAGTAGGTTACTGCTTCGTTTTTATGATAATTGGGATATTACTTTTTAGTCCTAAGCTTTCTTATGTTTGTTATTCATTTTAATTGTATTGTTTTTTTATAAAGGGTCAATAAAATATACCTTACCTTACCTTATTTATTCTCGAGACCTATTTAAGTATCAAAAGAGAAAAATTGCCCAAATTAAGTAACAACAGCGAAAAGATCCTTTTAAATTAACGCTTTTCTGTGCTGCTTCTTCTGAGATAGAGCGAACTTTTAAGCCAAAAAATTTGCAAAATTTATACACATAATTCAGTTTTTACACGGTTTGAAAATAAATTTTTTTATTTTTTACACGATTTTATTCCATTTAGCACGATGCAAAATAACACAATACAAATAAATAAAAGCACACACAACTCACAAACAGCTAGAAACCATACGAATACAAGAAAGAGCTCAAAGAGAATATGTACACACTTCTTTCTCTTTTTATGCATACATACAAGCAAATTTACTTCAGAGCAATTGTAAATAGCACAAATTTAGGAGAATTCCCTTTTTGTGCATAAAATCAAATTTACTTGCCGGAGCAATTGATATTTTACATGCTTTTAAGTATGCAAATACGCATTATATACATATGTGATTTAATAAAATAAATATGAATACTTGTTCTTAAAAAATAATTGTTTCTTCACTAATTTTAATAGCTTTTAAACTTAAGGAACCAATCACATATTTTTGCATACGATCAATGGATTTTTTTACGGTTTTTTTCTGGAACCAATCTACCGTGTAAAAACAGAATTGGATGTATTTTAATATTTTTTGATTTTGTTTATTCTCGAGACCTATTTAAGTATTATCAAAAGTAAAATGTCGCCCAACCGCGAAATGAGATTTCTAAATTAAGGTTTTCTGTGATATTCTTTTAACCCGAGTGATACTTAATTTTTTAGTTCTTTTTAGTAAAATTTCCGTTTTTAATTTATTATTGACTCGTTTTGTTTTTTGGTACATAACAGAGTCTCATTCTGTTTTAATGATTAAAATAAGTATTTCTGCTGAATTTTTTGAATGATTTTTAACTTTTTAAACTTACCCAGCAAAAAAGTTTTGAATGGGTTCCAAGTGAAATGATGTTTTCATGGGTTCTTGTGCACTAATTCGTTAGCATGTCATTTCATGATATGGTACTGAACTCATGACAACACGCTTTTCCTCCAATTTTCCATATGAAATACATATATTCGTTTGCAATGATGTCTTGGGCATTTACATGAATTCTGGGGATTACTATGTATTTCCCTGGCATCACCAAGGTAGGGTTCGCGGAATTAATGCTAAAGGATTCAGGTTACTTTATGCCAATGGTCAAGGTAACACCATAGCATGCATGGTAGCCAAAGGCAATCTAAACATCTTCATGTTATCTTATTACAGTGATGAAGAACCACTCTAACTGCAGCGCAGGAGACGGACGAGGGCACCATTATGGTCATCTCCAGCTACATGGCGTACGAACGTGAATCTCCGCCCAAAAGGATCTGCATTGCAGTCAGAATGGCGAATACAAAAAATTAGCCAGTCATCAGTGGACCAGACGCAAACGCTCGTTCGGGGAAGCTCGTACATAAACGGAAAGGGTGAGTCTTCATTTGATATCATTCTTTGTCATAATCTAGATATTTCAAATCTCGGGTCAGAACCCACTTTTATAATTGCAAATAGAAGGGAGGTTCTAGATATTACATTAGCTAGCGCTATGTACTCGAATATGATCAAAGAATGGATGGTCTCTAGCGACTGTACTTTCTCTGATCACAGATATATTGAATTTAAGATAGTCAAATTTGTGTGGAGCAAAAACAGCTTCTCTCTGAATTCATTCCACAACTACCTGTCATAAACGACAAGCACGACATTGATATTGAGCTTGAAAATCTTAATAACGCCTTCAACTTAGCGACATCTGAAGCTTGCAGACCTAGTGTCTGCCGGGGCAGGAGTAAACCACAATGGTGGAACTCTGAGATAATAAATGCTCGTAAAGAGAGTCGAAGACTTTTCAATGAGGGCAAAAGACTAGGCAACTGGTCCGATTATAAGTCCTCCGTAAACAGATTCAAAAACTTGGTAAGAAACGCAAATCCTGGAGGTCCTTCTGCAGCAACGTGGGGGCGCCTCAGAGACCAGCAGACTGCGTGAAATCTTAACCACAATTCCTTCAGCTCCCAGTTTCATAAAAAATCTGATGAGAGTTGGACTACTAGTGGACATGAGACCCTTATGGTTCTGAGGGACACACACTTTCCCGGTTGTGCTCCGTTTACAGGAAAATTCACGACAACCACACACAATCGTACGTTAGCCCCATTTCCCATAAACAGGGAAAACTTTACATGGGCCATAAACAGTTTTGATCCGTTTAAATCAGCGGGTCACG
This sequence comes from Gymnocheta viridis, assembly GCA_956483585.1. Classification (NCBI taxonomy): domain Eukaryota; kingdom Metazoa; phylum Arthropoda; class Insecta; order Diptera; family Tachinidae; genus Gymnocheta; species Gymnocheta viridis. The sequence continues at coordinate 62,572,481 of OY101442.1, read as the reverse complement.
ATGGCATTTTATCTGCTGACCTTCAGCGGAATGCAGACCTAATAGTACCATGGCTTACTCGGATATTCTAAGCATGACTTGCATGGTCTTATATTCCGAAAGCATGGACCAAATGCACCGTGGTTTTCATACCCAAATGTGTAAATACAAACGCAAAGGATTTTACACCAATCAGTCTATCATCCTTTCTACTAAATACACTGGAACGGTTAATTGATCTACTCCTTAGATCGGTAATCAACTCGAACCTACTATCTACCTCTCAATATGCCTATACGTAAGGCAAATCGGTTGAAACGGAACTACACTCGCTTGTTGGATACATTGAAAACTCCATAAAGCACAACGAATTTGCTCTGGCGGCCTTTCTAGATATAGAAGGTGCCTTCAACAATATCAACCCAGAAACAATCATCATGCTCTGGTAAGATTGAACGTAAATCAGTCAATAACCAATCTCATCAAAGAATTACTGACTAACAGATTCATCACACGGTGGGATCCTCAACAATTTATAAAGTAGCAAAGCGAGGTACGCCGCAAGGTGGAGTTTTATCTCCAATCTTGTGGAACCTTGCCATAAACACGGTACTGATGAAGCTAGACTCGAATAGATTTAAAACAGTAGCCTACGCAGACGACGTTGCAGTAGTAGTGTCGGGTAAATACCCAGACACAATCTCACATCGTCTACAATCAGCTTTAGGTCACATTACCAGGTGTTGTATCTGTAGTGGACTCAACATTAAAATACAAAATACCGTACTTCACTTTACCAACTCTTAACGGCGTCACACTCGGGTTATCCGATAATGCAAAGTATCTGGGTATCGTCTTGGACTCTAAGTTATCGTGGAACCTAAACGTACAAGCAAGAGCAGCGATGGCCGCTTTTGCCCTCTATACCTGCAAAAGGGTCATACGAAACAGATGGGGTATTAACCCCAAAACGGCCAACTGGCTCTTTGAAATGATCGTCAAGCCCATATTAATGTATGGTGCAATCGTCTGGTGGCCGGCCCTAGGCAAATCCACCTATTCTAATATTATTGACCGAATTCTAAAAACATCCCATCAAAAGCCTTGTTCACAATGTTACACTGGCTTCCTGCCGATTTAATGGTTTAACTCGGCAGTTAGACTCACTACGTGATCGGAGAGTTTAAGAATCTTCCCGAACTCATAGATTACCGTTCTCCCTACCTTATTCCTGTGAAAATATTTGCAGTATCGATCTCAGATACTCTCCCTCCATTCAATGATCCTAGTTACCGAGGGGAAGTGCTTGAGGTATACACTGACGGATCCAAATCAGGTGCAGGGGTGGGAGAGGGCATATACATTCCTCAATTTCAGCAGAGGATACGTTTTAAGCTGATAGATCATTGTAGCATAACTCAAGCCGAAATATCGGCCATAAAAAGGGCAACTAACTGGTTAAGGTACAATAGGTTATATAGGCAGGATATTCGTATATGTACCGATAGTAAGGCTGCATTGAACGCTATATCGGGTGTTTACACAACATCTGAACTGGTAAAGGAATGCCGGATATTCCTAAACGAGATGGCGTCACATTCCAACCTCGAGCTAATCTGGGTACCAGGATACGCAGACGTGCCTGGTAACATAATTGCGGACAAGCTAGCCGGAAATATTTTCTTTCAGTTCAAAATATATACATATATATATTAATCACCCGGCAACACTGCCTTTAGTTGATAACAACGTGTAAAATAAATTAATATTAATGGTCACAAATGGAGGAAGTTTTGGGGTAATTGTCCCAAGTATAAGATGCCCAAGATAAACGACGGGCCTAACACAAGCAACAGGTTTCATCTGCTGTCCAAAGAATTAGTTAAAAAGGAGAAAATTCCACCGATAATTGTGGATTCCAACGTGAGTTTTTCGAAAGTGCTGGGATTAATCAGAGAGAAATTAATGTTCAAGAGAATATGTCTATTGGAACGAAAATAATTTCAAGCAGCATGACGCTGTACGAGGAGGCTCTAAAAATACTAAAAAAGAACAACATGCATTTCTACAAACACGAGGTAATAGATAGTAAGATTTTTAAGATGGTGCTGTTTGGTTTACACCGACAGACGACAGCAGCTATTATGGACGAATTTAAAAATACACACAATATTAGTCCTGTGAATGTAAAAGAAATATTACCAAAAGAGCAAAAGAAGATGACACACTGTATCTGATCGAATTTGACAGGCAACACGCTTCGAGGCGTGAAATTTTAAAAATCAGATTTTTCTGTAACATTGCTGTTTACTGGAGAAAACCTTTTAAGTGTAGTAAAGGTCCTACACAATGTACTAAGTGTTCGATGTACGGTCATGGAGCCAAAAACTGCAACCGAGTCAAGGTATGTACAGCTTGTGCGGGTAACCACGATTACGCTGATTGTTCACTAAACAAAAGCTCGCCTGATGGCAGTATAGTGTACAAATGCCATAACTGTACAAATAAAAATTACAGAAATGTAAACCACAGGGCAGATGATTCTGAATGCCCGTGTCGTAAAGATTATTTAGAGATTCGACAAAGATTAACCGCAAAAACTAGAATGACTAGTATAAGACATAACAGTAGTTATGTAATAGACGAGAGTGATTTTCCACAACTATCGAGAACATCATCGTATTGCACAAGACTGCCGGTTCCAAGGGAAAAATATGTTTTCTGAAGTGACTAAAAGCAAAACAAGGGACAATAACAACGAGTTATCCAATGATAAACTATTGATGCATTGGACAAATGTCAAACAAAGTTTGACAAATTGAGTCTTAGGTATGATGCTTAAACATGCCATATAAAACATTTGTTGTACACAATGTTCATGTTATGCACTGGAACGCTCAAGGAATAACAACCGAGTCAGCAGCTGCACAGCTCGAGCAAGTCCTTCACGACAAACAAGTTGATATACTGTTGCTCAACGAGACGTTTTTAAAACCGCATCACAAGCTCCAACTAGAAAGCTACTAAATTTATCGTGAAGACCGGCTATTACATGGCGGAGTAGTACTCATTGCGGTAAAAACTAACATAGTTTATACGTTATTACCCAAAATTAACATAAAAGTCATTGAAAATATTTCTATACAGGTTACTATTAATAGACGTGCTGTAGTTTTTACTGCTAAGATGGACTTAGACTTACTCACAAACTTCTCTTGCGACTTTTTCATTTTTGGTGATTTCAAGTACATCACACACATTGGAACTGTGTATCTAATAACAAAGCCGGTAATGAGTTTTAACGACATTGTTTGCTTGCAAACTATTACATTTATTTTCCATTTTTATTTCCCGATTCGGTCAAAACTTAACCCAGGTCCAGTCTTCTACAGTAGACATTTTACTTTAGAGTCACACCCAAATATTTTACAGTCAGATCATGCTCCGATTTCCTGTTCCATTTATGGACAGTTTCAAAATAAATTAAATACAGTAACTTTGTATAATCGTGCAGACTAGACAGCAATTAGAGATTGGGTAGAAAGCGAAATTAGACGCCAAAACATTGACCAAACAGAGTGTACTCCTAGAAACGTAGATTTATTGCTAAATAAATTAATTTCAATTATTAATGATGTTTTTAGCAAGATTCGCGTAGGGAGGATCAACTCGTGGCAGAGAGAAATCTCAAGTACATCTAAGATGCTTATTGCTCAATGAAATAAATTCAAACGTAGATTTGAGAGATGTAGGGATCCGATTTACAGAGCCCACTTAAACGGTATCTTAAGGCAGTTAAGTAATCTAATTGAATTCCACCTTGACAAGGATAGAAACGAGTCGTGGTCGAGATTTATTTCGAAACTACCCCCGGGATCCAAAAAATTCCGGATAACAAAAGCTTTAAAGGAAAAGAACTCGTTTTTCTCAGATCGTAATTGCAATGATGAAGTTTTAAAAACTGGTGCAGAAAAAGCTAATGCAATTGCAGATGCTTTTGGTAGCTCACACACTATTACTATCAATAACCAATCGCCTTTGAATACACATGTATCTGATTTTGTTAATTGTCTCGATAATGATTCTCCTATTGCTAGTAATAATATTGAACGTACAAATGCCACTAAGGTTAAGACATTTACTATGCTATTAAAAAATAATAAAGCCGCGGGGTTAGATGGCACAAATAGTAAAATATACAATTGTTGTTTAATTAATGGCCTATTTCCCCGTACTTTCAAAAAATCAAAAGTAATACCGATTCATAAAAAGGGAAAACTACCCACCAGCTATAGGCCGATAAGCATTTTAAGTTTACTGGATAAGGTCTTTGAAAAAATCATTCATAAAAGATTAGTTGATTTTGCAGATCAAAATAATATTATTAACCACCAACAGTTTGGATTCCGTAAGGAACACTCTACCGTACACCAAATAAAGCGAGTTGTAAATTATATCGAAGATAACATAACAAATCGCAAGAATACTGGCATTGTTTTCTCGATATAGAAAAACCTTTTGATACCATCTGGCACAATGCGATGTTATACAAACTCAATTCATTAGGTTTCCCATTGTATTTACAAAAAATCATACAGTTTCCTAAAGAACCGTACATTTGTTGTGTGTGTTGACGGGGACTTTTCAACAGAAAGAACAATCCCAGCGGGATTGCCACAAGGGTCAGTACTATCAGCTACACTCTACTCATTGTATACATCTGATGTTGAGGTGCACAGAAATCAGGAAGCAGCATTTTATGCTGATGACAGTGCTTTTATATGCAGTGGAAAACTTTCAAATGCAATAATCAAGAGAATGCAAGAGAGCCTTACCACAAGCCAAAAATATTTTAATAAGTGGAAAAGAAAATGCAGGCCATACATAATATTTCCATATAAGTCACCAAAACGTATTCCTACTAAAATTTTGTACTGTCGGGGGAACGTGATCCCCATCAAAGATGATATTAAATATATAGGTATCACTTTAGATAAAAAACTTAAATTTAAACAGCATGTGAATTACATCTGTGATAAAACATAAAAAGTTAAAAGCGTTTGCCAATGATCTGACGCTAACATTTAATGAAAAATGCAGACTGTCTAATTTTGAAACAATAAGAAATTTACTAAACAGTCGCTGAGATTCTTTTGTTAAAAACATTTTAATAATAACATATATAATAATGTTATAAAATAGGGTAGCACTGCAATTAAGTTGGTACCACTGTTGTTTTCGTCATTTTTGCTTTGAAAAATTAATCGTAATAGTTGTGGTATGTGGTCAATATTAAATTTTTAAATGTCAGTTTAAAAAAAATGAGCACTAAACGTACGTTTAAAAGACGCCTAAATCGTAAAAAAGATCAGATTACATCAAAACTAAAATCCCTTTCTTCGATTTCGACAAATTTGTCTGAAGAAATTTCATCACAGTTATCTTAGATTGCATAGCTAAAAACACTGCTTTAAAGGACTGCTTAAAAGATAGATACCTAAACATATTAACAAATTTCAAATAACGTCGGTAAATGATTTGAAAAATTTTGAAAATTCGATAAATGAAGGCAACGAAAAACAATACCTGCCTAGCGCTAGATGGCAGCACAAACACATAAACTTTTTTTTAGAAATTTCGATCTGTCAAACGCCAGCTGTTAAAATTTCACCCAAATTCATCGATTAATTTATTTATAGTCGTTTGAAGTAAGCAACTTTTGTGTTTCTTGAAAAATGGAAAAAAGTGAATTTCGGGCAGTGATAAAACACTGTTATTTGAAAGGGAAAACGGCGAAGGAGACAAAAGAAAAGCTCGATAGACATTACGGTGAGTCTGCTCCGTCAGATTACATGGTAAAATATTGGATTGCTGAATTTAAACGCGGCCGAACAAGCACTGCAACTATACCATCAACAGGAAGGACAAAAGAGGTGGTTACTGATGAAAATATCAAGAAAATCCTCGATATCGTTATGAATGATCGACGAGTCAAGTTACGTGAGATTGTTGAAATAGTAAACATATCATATGAACGAGCATTCAACATTTTGCATGAACATTTGCATATGAAAAAGCTATCGGCAAGATGGATGCCGCGTTTGCTCAGTGTCGAACAAAAACGAGTTCGACAGACGACTTCACAGCGGTGTTTGGACATGATAACGCGTAATCCTGTTGATTTTTGGCGTCGATTAATAACTGTTGATGAAACGTGGGTCCACCACTACACACTTGAAACCAAAAATCAATCGAAACAATGGGTGGAAACTGGTAGAAGTGCTCCGAAGGCGAAGACAGTGAAATCGGCTGGTAAGGTTATGGCCACTGTATTTTGGGATGCACACGGAATATTGCTCATCGATTATCTTGAAAAAGGATCCACAATCACAGGAAAGTATTATCGTGCATTATTGGATCAATTGATTGATTCAATAAAAAAACGACCACATTTACGGAAGAAAAAAGTGCTCTTTCTTCAAGACAACGCACCGGTTCACAGAGCATTAGATACGATGCTAAAATTACGTGAAATACACTTCGAATTGGTTGATCATCCACCTTATCGTCAAGATTTAGCTCCTAGTGACTTTTTCCTGTTTCCAAACTTGAAAAAATGGCTCGCAGGAAAAAGATTCATCTCAAACGAAGAAGTGATTACCGAAACTAACGCGTATTTTGAGGGGTTCCCAAAATCGTATTATTCAGATAGTATAAAAAAGTTGGAATATCGTCTTACTAAGTGTATTGAGGTAAAAGGATACTATAAATGGTTTTTGAACAAAAAATGTTTTTTTCCTACTTATGTAGCTTCAATATCAATCCGTCCGTGGGCAAAGAGGTATTAATAAAGGATTAAAAGATCCCATAGCTCCAAGTACATTAGATCTTTTAAATGTAGATGGAACGCATGGCAAGTTGCGGCTCCTTAATTTCCCTAAAGTACTACATGTCTTTTTCGGTAAATATATTTTGTTATTAACACTTATAGCATTATTACTTATTTTGAAAAATTTTATATTTATTAATGTAGCTGGAAGTAATTGCCATACGAATAAGTCTTTTAAATCCGACATAAGAGAAGCGTCAAAATTAACCAAAATTTGGAATTGCAAAAAGAAAAAGAAATCTTGTACAACAAACACTGTACAAACAGAAAAAAATCAGGATTTCTTTGAAAAATTACAATTTGCTTATAAACTCTTAACTGTTACTCATTAATGTGCTGAATCATGTTTAATATCAATTTTCAGTTATTTAGAATAATTAAAATTAAAAATATGAATTCGTTTAATTTCATGTCATTTATTTAAGATAATTTAATAATTTAAAAAATTAATAATATCAATTCCTATAATTTTATTGAAAAAGACTGAATTGAACAATTTTAAAACAATAAAAATTTATTTTCATTAGTCATTTAGACATTGAATTTTCATTGGTTCCAATCACTCATTTAAATGACGTGTGGGATCATTGCATTTTTCATTGGTGGTCAATCACTCATTTAAATGACGTGCTGAGCCCCTGCCTGTGAACCCATGATCTCCAATGACACGCTAATGTTAAAATCAATGGTGCTTCGCCTAAGTTGAACCAGTGCCGCATCACTTGAACACATGATTGAACTGCATTTTTGGCATGTCTTTTTTTGTTGGGTTAATATTATGTTATATGTGTAAATATTTTTCCTTTTCATCTGAAAATTCCGAAACTAGTTAAAATAATTTGTTTAAAAAAAGTACGTAGTATTTATTACTTTCCGAAAAACATTTTAAGAAAGTATTGATAATTATTACTTGCTAACAAAATAATCATTAGTAGAGGTATAATCGCAGAACGATGTTATCTAAAATGCATTTATAAAAAATCAGTGCACGTGGACACGGTGTAATATACAAAAGAACCGTATGTAAATTTAGTATGTAAACAAAAACAATAAATAAACAAAGAATTAATCACATATATACTTTTCTTTTTTGATAATACTTAAATAGGTCTCGAGCATAAATAAAATCAAAAAACAAAAAAAAAGTATAAATTTAAAAATTTTTTTTTGGCTTAAAAGTTTGTTCTGGCTCAGAAGAAGCACCACAGAAAAGCGTTAATTTGAAAATGTGCTTTTTCGGTTGTTACTTAATTTGGGCGACTTTTCTCTTTTGACCCTCATACGGTCTTCGGGTAAAATTTCACCCATTTTCAATTTTAAAGCCATATATCTTTTACAAATTTTACTTAATACAAATGAAACTTTTTCTAATTTTCTAAATTAGTATTTTGCATTAAAAAAACGAAAAATTTTCTTTACATAATTAATAATTTGGAAAGTATATGAAAAATTACGGTAAAGTCCCTCGGGTGAAATTTCACCCATTATGAAAATTGTGTAATAATTATTTTATAATGGTAACCTTTATGATGAAAATTAAATATTTCTGGCAGCACACGTTTTCCGAATCTAAAGCTATGTTTTTCCCCGTTTTAAAAAATTAATTTGAAAACAAGTTCACGTTGTAGCAATTTTATTTTTGAAAAAAATGTCCATAAATAAGAAGGTAAAAAAAATATTATTGAGGAATAAAATTGTTTGATGACGAAATTGAACAGATAATGGAAAGTTGGGAAGAAAGTGATGGAGAGGGCTCTGTTTCAGATTCCGAAGAAGATATTCCCGTTGAGTTTATTGAAGAAATTCCGCATTCTTCTAGTGATGAAGAAGAATTAGATGTACGCACTCAAACAAGCATTTTATCTAAAGATAACAAATTTACGTGGTCTACTGAGTTGCCAAGATCTGGACGAGCATTTTTTATATGTATGTTTTCCAGAAACTTTACGAAAAATTATCATAAAGTGAACAAATGTGGAGGGGCTTCGCGCTTATGGAAATGGTTGGCAAGATATTGATGATGTCCTATTACAATCGTATTCTGGCCTACTTGTATTGGCTGGCGTGTATAAATCACATGGTGAGTCACTAGAAAGCTTGTGGAGTGAACAAACAGGAAGATCTTTATTCCAATCAACGATGTCATTGAAACAATTCAAAAAACTGTGTCGAGTTATTCGATTTGATGATAAGAACAGCAGAAGTGAACGCAGAGCTCGTGATAAATTAGCTCCAATCAGAGAGCTATGGGATAAATGGGTAGATAAACAACAACATATTTATATCCCACATGAAAACGTTACAGTTGATGAGCAACTATTGGGATTCCGAGGCAGATGATAATTTAAGCAGTATATGCCGTCGAAACCCGCAAAATATGGCATAAAGCTGTGGGTTCTGTGTGACAGTGTGACAAATTTTGCATGGAATTTGCAAATATACACTGGTAAGTCAGCTCCTGATGCAGCACCCGAAAAAAATCAAGGCCAAAGAGTGGTTCTAGACCTAATCAGAGATCTAAAAGGGCGAAATATAACGTGTGATAACTTTTTACATCATATGATCTTGCACTTGAGTTGCTAAAAAGAAAAAAACACTATTGTGGGCACAGTACAGTCCAATAAAACGTTTTTGCCGCAATCAACGAAACAAGAACTTCGTAAGCGTGCAGTTTTCCCTAGCATGTTCTTTTTCAACGACAAGATTTCACTAGTGCAATACGTTCCAAAAAAGTACAAAATTGTCAACGCCCTAAGTACTCTTCATCATGACAAATCTGTATTGAATGAAAGAAATAAGTTGCCCGAGATTATATCATTTTATAATAAAACTAAAGCCGGGGTAGACACCTTAAGTAGTATAGGATTGTATGTCCTGCAACCATTAAAATTGTCAAATTTCGCTAATTAAAATTTAAAATTTTAATTGCTAATTGGGTGTTAATTGTTTTGTCGGCGATCTTTGATGTGTGTGTGTGTGATTTTCCCACGGTTTAATAGGGGGGTTCACTGCTTTGATGTTTTTTTTTGTTTTTGTGTGGGCGTGAGAATTTCTGTCTGTCCGTAAGAATTTCTGTCTGTCCGTGAGAATTTCCGTCTGTCCGTAAGAATTTCTGTCTGTCCGTGAGAATTTCGGGTTATGAGAATTGGTGTTCGTAGGAATTTAAGTTTTCCGTGGGTCGAAGGGGTGTTGTAGTATGCAAGATGATTTTGTATGTCTGTCTGTCCGTAAGAATTTCTGTCTGTCCGTAAGAATTTCTGTCTGTCTGTAAGAATTTCTGTCTGTCCGTGAGAATTTCTGGTTGTGAGAATTTGTGTCCGCAGGAATTTAAGTTTTCTGTGGTTGAAGGGGTGTTGTAGTGTGCAAGATGATTTTGTATGTCTGTCCGTGTGTGTTGATGTCTGTCCGTTGACTTTATGGGTAATTAAATTTGAAAATTTCAATTGTCGAAATTGTTTTAATTGTTTTGTCGGCGAGCTTTGATGTTTGTGTGTGTGATTTTCTCACGCTTTCACGAAATTAGTAGTTATATTTAGAAATATATATTTATAAATAAATCGTTTCTCATGTCAACATATGTATGTGCAATTCTCGGATTGTTTTGTTGGAGGACAATTTCTATCTGAATCTGAATACCCCTAATTTTTGTGTGTTTTCTTTTCTTTATGCGCCAGTGAGATTTTTTATTTTTTATTTTAGCTGGTGTGTTTATTTAGGACCAACGTTTGCTGTGTACGTATTGATTGGTACTCAATGCTCATGAGCTTATTTTATGATCGACAATTTTTATGACATTTGTTTACTTTATTAAAGTCCAGCATATATTTCATCTGTGTTAAAGTCTAGTTTGTTTGTGCTCTTGTTTAAAGTGCCGGTTGGGATGTATGTATGTCCGTCAGTCTGTATGACGGTTTGTGTGTCATCATTAGTTTTTTAATTTTGCCGTAGATATTTGAAATAAAAAAACATTTGGTAAATTTTGTATATGCATTCTTTTTTATTAAATAAATTTTAAAACTGATAAAAACATATGAGTATGTAATAGTAACCGTGTGGTGGTTAAATTTATTAAATTATTCGATTGTTCCCCCGTTCAACAAATTGGACTCAACTAATTCTGCTGCCTCGACCAACATTTCATCGTCTGTATTTTCGTACAGTTCCAAGAACGATAAGATATCTATACGTGGGAGGATTTGCACGTCTGTTATCTCTAAACGATTAATTGTTGCTTCTGCTGCAGTATTTGTTTCCATATTAGGAGTCGGTTGACTATTGATGTTTAGGAATAAATCCTCATCACCGTCTAAAAGGGTTCCATATAATCTTTGGACGTAGGCTTTGTAGTATTGTTGGCGATAGTGACGCCTAAGCCTGGTGTATAATGCTGTTCTCTTCCCGGTGTTCATTTTTCAAATGACTATGATAATATTAGAATTTAAGAATTCGATTTTTTGAAAAGGTCTTTTGCTACAAAATTTTTGCATCGTAGTCATTTCATTTACCACAAAGTCGTACACGACATAGTAATATCTTTGACTTCAAAATTTTTGCAACGTAGACATTTCTTTTACTACAAAATTTTTGCAACGTAAACATTTTTTTTACTACAAAATTCTAAGCAAGCATGCTAAAGCAAGCTTATGCTTGCTCTAAATTTTTTTTTCAGTAAATTAGTTATACATAAGTAAATACAAAGAAGTGTCCATCAAGGCTCACCGACAAAACAATTAAAAGAATTTCGACAATTGAAATTTTAAAATATAATTACCCATAAAGTCAACGAATTTTTTTGGCGACTAATATTTTGTAAAGTATGCATGCTTAAGCATGCTAATGCTTGCTCTAAATATATATTTTTTTTTCAGTTAATCTGATATACATACAAAGAAATGTTTGTTCATATACATTTTTTTGTTTTTGCAACGTAAGCATATCTTTTGCTACATAGATATTTCTTTTGCTAATTTTTTTTTTTTTTGCAACGTAAGCATATCTTTTGCTGCATAGATATTTCTTTTGCTACATTTTTTTGCTACATAGACATTTTGTTTGCTACAAATTGTCGCTTTGCCTCTGGACACTACTTTATTGAAATGATATGTACCACACCATACTAACAGTATTTATATATAAATCATCAACTTTTCTAAGCCAGTACAATTCTGTATCTAAAAGTATCAAGTATCAAGTAATTCCTTTCTAGTTGGTTAAAAATAAATCCACTGCGTTTGCTACAAGTTTAAAATAAATTTACAGATATATTTTGTTGTGTCAGAATATACATACATATAGAATTATTTAAAACGGTTTTTAGTTGTGTTCTAAAAAAGTAAAGTGACTATTTTTTTTTGTGCTAAAACAAATAATTAAATAAAAATAAATAATTTGTGTCCTTTGATTAAAAAAAAAATAAATATACGTCGCCTTATTTCAAATACCTATATAATTAAACAAAAATGAATTCGTCCGTTTTCCGCTGTTATGTCTGTAATAAGGAATACAAGTATAAGAAGTCCTATTTGGAGCATTGCAAAAGTCATGCTCAACCACAGCAGGAGCAAATGCCGGCGCAATATTTTATACAACCTCAAATACCTTCCTACAATTCTGTGACTTGGAACAATCTACAACATCAATATCCAGTGCCCATTCAAGAACTTCCAGCTACTTCATATTATCCCACCAATCAGTTCTCAGTACCCATGCAATTTGCACATTATCCCTTACAATATACGGTACCAATGCAGTGGCAGCAATATAATATTCCAAACTATTACCCTACAGTTTATAATAATCAAGTTGCCTTGACGATGGGGAATCCTAGACAACAACAAGAGGATAATTATGAATATAGTGATATGGATATAAGTCAAATAACTCCACATGATGATATTTCCAATCCTTCCGGTGGTCAAATAAATCCTTTTTTGAATGAACAACAGACAGAAGCTTCTACTAAAGAGAATGAACCGGAATATTATCAAATAAATTGTGCTTTTAAGAATAATATTGTGACGTACGGAGTTCCAAACAAAAAAGATAATATTTTATTTGAAGATTTTGTTGCTGAAAATAAATGTATTTTCAAGGAAAGACTTGAAAGTAGTTTAATTAAACACCAAATTATATAATTTTGTCTCACTCTTATTGGAGAGTATATAAAAATTGTTGGCGAAGAAATGGAATTGTGTACTATTTCACATAGAGCGAAAATGGATCTGCTATGCTTTGGAGATAATGTTGATGAGATGATTTTAAAACAATTGCAAGAAATTCATGATAAAATGTCGGAGTTCCAAGAGAGAGATTCTGGTTGGACTTTAATTAGAATTGTTCGTATTGAAATTAACATAAATAAATCTTCATTAGTAATAGGGTCCCATTGGATTAGCTCACCGTATAAACTTTATCGAAAGCATGCCTGTATCAACATTGAAAACACTGATAATTATTGTTTTAAATGGGCTTTAATTGCAGCATTAGATACCTCAAAAATTATAAAAAAGCAACGTTGTAGCTCATATAATATAGAAGACATTAGTGCTGACATTATTTATTTACAAAATGGAATTTCGATGGATTTTTCAAATTTAAGCTTTCTCTTAGCTTTAAAAAATATTAATGTATTTGAGGACAGGAATGTTGATATTAGTGTGAATGTGTTTGGGTACGACAATGAGACTGATGAAATAGTTGGACCATTCTACATTACAAAAATGGAGAAATCTAAGCATGTCAACTTATTGCTTTTAGAAAATGATGATGGCCATCATTATATCTTTATAAAAAATATATCAAAGTAAGTAAATTAATACTGATAAAAAACATATAAACAAAAATTCAAATATTAGTAATATATATATATATATATATATATATATATATCTATATAAATTTATAATATGTATAAATTTATTTCTTTTACAGACTTTTGAAAGCTCAGACAACGCTGCACTGCGGTAAACTTTTGTTTTGCAACACCTGTCTGCAATACACACACAGCGAAAGAAGTATGGAACATCATAAAGCGGAATGTGGAAAAATTGTTGCAGAGTTGCCATCTGCTGAAAATTCGATTTTAAAATTTAAGGACCATCAGCGGCAGATGGATGTGCCATTTGCTGTATATGCAGATTTTGAATGTATCCTTGAGAACGTTCAATTAAATGTAAGTCATAAAAGTAAATTTATTAAGAAGCACATTCCCTGTGCTTTTAGTTATTATGTTAAATGTATAAGTAATGATAAGTTAGATAAATTTAGAATTTATACGGGTAAAGATGCAGCTGAAAAATTTGTTCAATGTATAATTGAAGATTGTGAGGATATCTATAATGAGTATTTAATAAATAAGACACAAATGAATAGTTTATCCTCTTTAGAGGTATATAATTTTTACAACGCAGTCAATTGTCACATATGTGGAAATTTTCTAGGTAGTGATCGCGTAAGAGATCATTGCCATATAACTGGTAAATTTAGAGGCGCAGCTCACAATATTTGTAACTTAAAATTCCAAATGCCAAAATTCATTCCAATTTATTTCCATAATTATTCATCTTATGACTCACATCTTTTTGTGAAAGAATTGGGTAAAAAATCTGACAAAATAAAAGTCCTTCCGCTAAACAAAGAACTTTATATTTCTCTAGCCAGTTACAAAAATGACTGATAATTTCAATCTTGAACTTAGATTTTTAGACACAATACGTTTTATGCCCAGCAGTTTAGAATCGTTAGCCAATAATCTTACTGATAACGATTTCTATACAATTAAATCCCAATTTAAAACAAAAACAGAGTTTGATCTTGTAAGAAGGAAGGGTGTTTTCCCTTACGACTATCTTGATTCGTTTGAAAAATTGAATGATGGTCAGCTTCCATCAAGGGAAGACTTCTTCAATAAACTTAATAATAAGGAATGCTCGACTGAAGACTATGAGCATGCAATAAAGATCTGGCATACCTTTAATTGCAAAACTCTGCGAGATTATATGGAGCTATATTTAAAAACAGACGTACTTCTACTTACAGATATTTTTGAGAATTTTAGAAAAGTTTGCAAAGGTATCTACAACTTAGATCCGTGTCAGTATTATACTGCTCCAGGACTATCATGGGATGCTATGTTGAAGTAACTAATATTGAATTAGAATTGCTGACCGACATAGATATGTACAATTTCTTTAAAAAAGGTATACGTGGTGGAATTGTACAATGTTCTAAAAGGTATTCAAAAGCAAACAATAAATATTTAGATGACTACGATAAAGATAAGGCCTCAGAATTTCTGATATATCTAGATGCAAATAACCTTTACGGATGGGCGATGTCTGAGCTTCTTCCTTATGGGGGATTCAGATGGCTGTCAAGTGAAGAGCTAAATCTGGATCCAAAAATCATAGATAATAATTCGAACGATGGTTATGTATATGAAGTTACCTTAGAATATCCTTATAATTTACATGATTCACACAATGACCTTCCTTTTTGCGCTGAAAATAAAAAAACTTTACAATCAAAGCATAACAAATTAATTGCTGATTTTTCTCCAAAAGAATCATATATTATACATTATAGAGTTCTTAAGCAATGTTTAGAATATGGCTTGGTTCTAAAGAAAACACATCGAATTCTCACCTTTAAACAATCTCCATGGTTAAAAAGCTATATAGATTTAAACACCAAACATAGAGAAAGTGCAAAAAATGTTTTTGAGAAAAATTTCTTTAAATTGCTCAATAACGCGGTATATGGAAAAACTATGGAGAATGTAGACAAGAGAAAAGATGTAAGAATAGTGACGAACTGGAACAGAACAAATCGAAATCATTTGGGTGCTCAGGATTGGATATCTAAATCCAATTTTCACAGTTTGTCTATATTTTCAGAAGATATGGTGGCAATTCAAATGAATAGAGTCAAGGCATATTATAATAAACCCATATACTTAGGATTTTGTGTGCTGGAGCTTTCCAAATGGAAAATGTATAATTTTCATTATGGATACATGCAGCCAAAGTTCAAGTCAAAGTTATCACTAAATTACATGGATACTGACTCGTTTATATATACAATACAAACTGCTGACTTCTATGCCGACATAAAAACTGACATACAACAAGAATTTGACACTTCTGATTACCCTAAGGAAAACGTATATGATATTCCTCTTTTAAACAAGAAGGTGTTGGGTATGATGAAAGATGAGAATTGTGGAAAAGTAATGAAAGAATTTGTGGGGCTGCGATCTAAAATGTATTCCTTAAGTGTGCAATATGAAAATGATGTAAAAAAATCAAAGGGGGTAAAGAAATGTGTTCTTAATAAGTATAGTTTAGCTTCCTATAAAAATTGTTTATTTGATAAGTCTATTGTATATGATGATATGTTAACATTTAAGTCAAAAGTACATCAAATTTATACTAACCATCTAAATAAAGTGGTATTAAGTAGTGAAGATGATAAACGAAAAACAAAAAGTGATAACATAAATACATACGCATGGTATCATTTTCGAATCGAGGAAACTAATCCTGATTATGAACTAGATATGCTATTAATGGAAATTTATAAACTTCAAGAAGAAGAATCTAATTGATATGAATGTTACTTATTTTATATTTAAGAGATAATGGCTGACTATTAAGAAAAGTTGGTTTGTAATAAATTAATAATTATAATGAAAAAACGTACACAATTTTGTTTTATTTTTGACTAATTTATCAGCTATTGTTAAACATGAACCAACAAAGTTTGCTTTGCCCATAGTTTTTGTTTTGTTTCTCTTTTGGCTGTACTTAGCTGGATAAAAAAAAATCTTGTCAAGTTTTTTGCTTATTAATTTTTTTATTTATTTCAATTCAATAAAAATATAATTTATAATAGAATTCTATTATATTTAAAACAACTTTTTTTCTCAAATGAAAAATTGTGCATCGGCACGTGTCAGGCCCCTCCTCACATTCTGGATCATACCAGGGACAGCTTCTAAAGTGGGTTTCTTCATCCCCATCCTCCCCATCGACTACTCCATAGTCCGTATTCTCGTCCAGCATGGACATGAAGCATTGTATTGCATTTTTATGCTCATAGAGCATTAAATTTTCACATTTTAGTAAAAAATTTTGTACAATATTTCTGATTTCACTCATTTTGTTCAAGTACTTTTTTGTTACTAACAATTGTCTGGAAATTCCTAAGCCTTATGTAGCTTCATCGCTCCAGTTTTTTATACTATATACACACATACATATATCGTAATACATATTTATTTATGTAGGAGTAAAGGATTGCTCTACTCATTCTTTTTGGTGGGAGAGCGATGAGCATATATGTACATTATTTCACTAATTTTCAGTTAGGCTTCTTGCAATCATCATCGCTACTTTCAAGATCACTTTTCATCAAAGATTCACTGTGAAACGATCTCTAAAAATGGACTCCGCAAAAAAATTAATGAATAAATTTAATTCCTACAACACTAAAAGCTTAACTCATATTAAGGACCTGGATATTTTAGTTAAATATCCTATTATAACTGCAAAACGGGTGACAACTAAGTATGGGACAACCATTCAAGTGGAGCTTGAAAATAACATCATGTTTTTGTCTAATCGATACAACGCTCTAACAGATGAAGAAATAAAGGATCTCTCGAGTGGAACTTATCGACTACACAGAGAAGGAGAACGGGGTCTGATTTTGTCAATGGACATAGAAGAGTTTTTGTCATCAAATGCCCAGTACCCACTTTGGCAGTAAAACAAAAAAAAAATAATATATATATTTTTTTAAATTATGTAAATAAATAAAAAAAGGCGTTATAGAGTTTTATAAAATATATGTGGTTGTGTTTTTATTTAATATTTTCAGTTATATCATAAAGAAATTTAAGACATAAGTGGCCACAGTTAAATGTATTAAAATTCTGATATTGATTATAGTTGTATTTTATATTTGTGCCCAGATATTTGAGTACTTCCGAAGGAGGTTGTAAGTTTCCAAAACTGTCGAAATATTCTTTCTCATAAATGTTTTTATAATATGCTACCCAATGTGTACCAGGTCCTGTTGATGTATCTAAATTGATTATTCCACATTCTATTTTCTTTGGTCGTTTTGGTAGTGAGTCTAACATGAAAACTCCTCTAAAATATGGAATTTTGATTGAAAAATTCTTCAAGTCGACTTCTGATAGTGGTCTATTAGGTAGCATTTCTAAGAGTTTTTTGTCTGCTCTTTATAAACTAAACCATAACCCTTTTTATATGGTTTTAGATAAAGTCCTTTCCCAACAGCTATAGATTCCATTGCTTTATTATGTCTGGCTGCTTCATCAAGTTGATTTTTTGCATTCTTTGTTGCATTTACGGCCTTAGCTATAGCAGCACCTCCAGTGGCTAGACTTCCAATTGCACCCAGAGCAGTTAAAATCGGTATTAGGGGTAAAAAACCACCAATTTTCGGAACATTTATTATGCGTGGTATTATAGCTTGGGATTTTCTTCCTTTCAATGATTTGTTAATAGTTTTGCGAGCGATTCTAATGGCAGAGTTAATGTCAAGAGGTTTTTCCTTTTTTAATATTTTTGTTGCAGCTCTAATTGTCGTACTGAACAGTTTTTTCCCATCTAATTTGGTTTTTTTAACATTTTTCTTCTTCCTCACACCCATACCAAATTTTGTTTTAGCTTTCATTGCGTTAGTAATCATGTATGCAAATGATTTTTCTGCAAGACTGCTATCGTTTGACAAAACTCGTTTCCAAGCTTTATTTTCAAGAATTTTATCAGCTTGATGTCTAATATTTAAATCCTTATTTTTCGAATAAGCTATGTCGTGACTTTTGCATGCAGAGTCCAATAAATTAATTCCTTGATCACCTCGATCTAAACGTTTTTGTAGTTGTGTTCCAGGTCCACAGTACTGATATCCAGGAAGATGAAGTTCAACAGGTAGAGAGTTTATTAAGCTATTCAATAAACCTGCTCCAACGAAGGTTTTTTATGACTAAAGGGCTTGTTATAATGTACAACCATCTTATTTTTAATTTATTTTCTATAATAAAAGGTAACAACGATGTATTGCATTTAGTTATAAAAATGCAGTTAGTAAAACAACACAAAAATATTTTGATTCGTAATACTGATGATTCTTCGAACATCAGATCAAAAATAAAACATAGTTCCCTCTTACCAAACTCTATTCGTGCTCTAATAGTTGGACCATCGAATTGTGGAAAGACTAATGTTATGATTAGCTTGCTAGAGAGTCCTAATGGACTCAAGTTTGAAAACATCTATTTATACTCAAAATCCCTATATCAACCGAAATATGAGTACTTGAAGAGATTAATTTCGCCATTAAAGGAATGGGTTATCATACATTTTCCGATAATGAAGCGGTTATTCCCCCTAAGTAAGCTAAAACTAATTCAATTATGATATTTGACGATGTTGCATGTGAGAAGCAAATTAATATACGGGCTTATTTTTGTATGGGACGACATAGAGATGTTGATTCATTCTACTTGTGTCAAACTTATACCAGAATTCCCAAGCATTTAATAAGAGACAATGCAAATGTAATTATAATGTTTAAACAAGATGAGACGAATATGAAGCACGTTTATAGGGATCATGTTGCCAGCGACATGAATTTTGAAAAGTTTCAGCAAATTTGTAGAGAATGTTGGAAAGAAAAATATGGATTTTTGATGATAAGCAAAGATAATGACTTAAACAATGGTCGCTATAGAAAATTATTCGACTATTTCATAACGATATAAATTAGTCTACATAAAAGAAAAAAACTTTAGTATATAATCTGACTTTAAACATAATACATCTACATATATCTTTAAATATTTAACATACTTAATCTGAACTGATAAACCGATCTGAACCTAATAATCAGATCTGATACCTGATAAGCTGATCTGATACCTAATAATCTGATCTGGTAAGCTGATCTCATACCTGATAAGCTGATCTGATACCTGATAAGCTGATCTGATACCTAATAATCTGATCTGATATCATAATCTGATACCTGATAAGCTGATCTGATAACCTGATCTGATAGCTGGTAAGCTGATCTGGTACCTAATAATCTGATCTAATCTTATAGCTGAAAAATGGAATCAAAAATTTTAAAAGAGTTGGTGGCGACTAGAAATGTCTTGAAGAAAAAGCTTCGTAGTATAAAAACCGGTGAAATAGACACACATGAACAACTAAGAGATACATTTAAACCTATAACAGACCCTTTAAAAGAATTTATATATAAGACTAAGAATACCAATAGAATTATCAAAAAAGAAAAGAATGAGATGAAAACAGAAATTGAACATAATAACAGTTCTCATCTTAAGAAACCATCAATTAAGATGGAGACAAGCACACCAAAGAAACTTGTAGAAGATACAACATTTGACACCAGCAACTCACTTAGTGATCCTAATGGTGATAATAATAGTGATAGTGATGATGATGACAATTTTTACTCCCAAAATTCAAATATTGAATATACTGACTTATCAGTCTTGGAAGGAAGAAATGAATTAGATACTAACTATGGTCCACATAAAGATTTATTTAATGAATGGAAATTCGGTAATAGTAGTCTCAAACTAAATGAAGACAAAATACATGTTGGGGGTCAAATATGGGCTCTAACACCTGGTCTATTTTCTCTAATGTTTCACAAAATACCAAAAAACTATGATAAATATGAACTGGAACTCTACAAAAAAATTTTAATAAGTACAAATGCGTACAGAAGAGACTATAAACCTGATGGTCAAATCAAAGGAACGAAAGCATATAAATATAAGCATATTATTAAAAAAATGTTTAAAGAAAAAAACCAAAAGAAATTATCAAAATCAACACGAAATAAGCCAATACCTAATTATAAAGGTGATGGATTGATGCAGTTTAACCCCCATAAACCAAACTATATATACTGGGACGATCCCAATGAGTTGGTAGATCGCCTTCGACTACTGCTAGCATCACAAGCTGCAGGTCATACTAATCATAATAACGAGATTGTATCAATTATTGAAGAATTACGCGAAGATAATAAAATAAATTAGATGAATGAAGTATGTCTGTTGATAAGTTTGGACATTATTTAAACGATACAAGTGGTATAATTTCAATGAAAAATGCTCCTAAATTGTTGGGGTTCTTTATGGATACGAACAACAACATTGATGTCCAAAACAAAAGAATCAAAAATGTTGCAAAGGCTGTGGAGGAAAACGATGTTATCAATAAATTGTTTCTGCAAACTCAAATCGAAGAAATGGAATACAAGCTATTAAAATACTTTAAGGAAAATAACAACAAACACATAATACTCTAAGAACTCAAATCGAAGTTCTACAACAGGCAATAATATTACAGTTGGAAGAGAATAAGAAAATTGAGGAAAACATTTCCAAAATCAAAACATTTTTGGAAGATGGTTATCTACAAAGATTTGTTGAGAGTCTACAAAAGAAAAGTTAAATGAAAAGATTTATAGATGGGAAAATTACATGTTCGCATCAATAAGTAAAAGTTCATCAAGCAGGTTACAACGTATCCAAATCAATTCTTAAAACTATAAACATGTCTTCAAAAAGAAATCTAGTTAACGAACTCCATAAACAAGCTCGAAAATCTTTTGCACGTCGTAGAGTTGTGATGAAAGGAATAGATGATCTCTGGCAAGCTGATTTAGTTGAAATGGGAATTACTCTATAGACAATAAAAATTATAGATTTTTGTTAACCGTAATTGATACATTCTCAAAATATGCATGGGCAGTACCGCTGAAAACAAAAACTGCACTTTAAACAACACAAGCAATGGTAGATATTTTTCAATTGGGACGAGTACCAAAAAACCTACAAACAGACGATGGTAAAGAATTTTTTAATAAAAACTTTGCGAAATTGATGGATAAGCACAACATTAATCACTATTCAACGTATAGCACAATGAAAGCATCAATAGTAGAACGATTTAATAGAACATTAAAAGGGATGATGTGGAAAGAATTTAGTTTTAATGGTTCGTATAACTGGTTGGATATCTACAAAGATCTATTAAAAGCATACAACAGTAAAGTTCATCGTACCATCAAAATGCCTCCAATTAAAGTCAACTCAACAAATGAGAAAAAATTATTAAATACAGCATACAGTCATTTGAAGATGTATAAAATCTCGAAATTTAATGTTGGAGATCATGTGCGCATAAGCAAATACAAACATACATTTGAAAAAGGTTATACTCCAAATTGGACAACAGAAATTTTTACTATTAAAACTATTCAAAATACATATCCTGCAACATACATATTATAGGATTATCGTGGTAATCTCATTCAAGGTGGATTTTACGGTGAAGAACTCTCAAAAACTAGATTTCCAAATACATATCTAGTTGAAAAGATTATTAAAACTAAAGGAGATAAAGCGTATGTTAAGTGGTTAGGATTTACTAATGAACACAATTCTTGGATAAGTAAAGATGAAATATTATAGTTGAAACAAAATATTTATAATTATTGTATTAAGAATTATTGCATTTACTATTAAAAATTATAATGTAAATTCAAAACAAAAAAGATTAAATTAAAATAAAAACGCTTTTTATAAACCATATTGTGTGTTAAACTTTATTCATTTACAATCAAGCAGGCATAATGTCAATAACACTTACTCTGAGCTCCACCACTTCAGAGTTATCAGCCAATTACTTCCCTCCTATTGAGTTAAATGAGACATATGAATGTGCTCTAACTGATTTTCATTCGTATAATAGCATTCCAAATGTTGATGTCTATAACAATTTGTTTCATATAGGTGAAAATGTGATTGAAATACCAATTGGATCTTATGAATTGAATGACATAGTTAATTATATAGAGGAAGAATACAAACGATATAGTAGAGAAAATAAAATTTAAATAGAAGCCAATAATAACACAATGCAGGTTAAAGTTAATAGCTCTACGGATCCAATATATTTTAATAAGGAAAATACAATTGGAAAACTCTTAGGATTCAACTATAAAATCCTAACTCCAAACGAAGATCATTATTCAGATCTTCCAGTTAATATTTTCAAGGTGAATCTATTACGAATTGAAAGTAGTATCACTGTTAATACATATATGAACAATTCCAAATCGCATACAGTACACGAGTTTCCGATTAATGTGCCTCCAGGCTATAAAATAGCTGAGATTCCTAGAAACCTCATTTATTTACCAGTGAACTCCAGAGAGGTAGGTTCACTAACGCTACGAGTAGTTGATCAGTACGGCGATTTAATTAATTTTCGAGGAGAGGAAATAACAATAAGAATTCATTTAAGACCAACTAAATAATGTTGATATACAACTCAAGTATATCGAAAAATATAACAACAGCAACAACATACAACCCTAAACCATTATTACAACCTAAACCACAATTAAAAAGATCAGTTCATCAAAAAACGTTGACAACAACAAATAAAAATTTTCTAAAGTCTCTTAATTTTAAACTGAAGACAAAATTAGTTCAATAATAAATGTATTGGATACGCCATTATCTGATGAAAATATAATCAAAAAGGACTATCATACATATGTGCCATACCTACAATCTTACAACAATAATGATGAAATACGCATTTCAATACAAAATCAAGATTTGTATGTTTTACCTAGTGAAAGTTATATATATGTGGAAGGATCTGTTGTAGATGAGAAAACCTCCAAATCTACAGAAAATTTTAAATTAAAAAACAACTTTGTCGCATATCTCTTGGATGAAATTCGTTATGAACTTAACGGTATTGAGATTGATCATACAAGATATTTAGGAGCCACAAGCACTATCAAAAATTTAGTTTCCTTAACACCGACGGAAAGCAATGGGATGCAGAATGCTGGATGGAATAAAATTGACGATGTGAAACTTGTAAATGGATATTTCAATTTCTATGTACCATTAAAAATGTTTTTAGGATACGCTGAAGACTACAATAAAATTATCCTAAATAGTAAACATGAATTGATACTCTTACGTAATAAGAACGATGAAGATCTAGTACACTCTAGTGTTTCTACTGAAAAAGCAAAACTTACAATTTCACTCATCTCATGGAGAATTCCACATGTACAATTATCTGATCTTAGCAAATTGAATATGATTAAAGTTATTAATAGTAGTGCTTCTATACCGATGGCATTCGTAGTTGGGATTGTCATATTAATCCTCAACTAAATACAGGAACTAGCCATATATGGAACGTTAAACTGGCTGCAAATAGAGAACGACCTCGTTTTGTATTGGTTGCTTTTCAACGCGATAATAAATTTGTTCATTGTGACCTCAGTAATTTAAAAGTACATTTAAATTCAGTATCATACCCATATGATGATCTAAATATAAAATTTAAGAATGAGCGCTATGCAATTCTCTACGATATGTATCTAAGATTTCAACAGAGCTACTACATGAGAGAACCTCAACCGCTTCTAACTGCTCAAGAGTTTAAAAATAATGCACCGATTATTGTAGATGTAACCCATCAAAACGAATCACTCAACAGCGGACCAATTGATATAAAAATTGAATTTGAAACAGCAACAAATATTCCATCAAAGACATCAGCTTACTGTATTCTTATTTATGATCGCATAATTGAATATATTCCAATAAAAGGACAAGTTCGAAAAGTCTTATAAATTTAATAATATGGATGACAATATTGTTTTCATAGACTTGCAAGGTTTCAAAAGTAATTCGAATGATTTCATCCCAAAAGAAGCAGCAGTTGTTTTCAACAATAATGATTACATTAATTTCATCATAACACCTCCATACGATTTCCAATGTTTGTCAGAAAAAAGCAGAGAGAAGCAAATTGGTTAACAAAAAACTATCATCACCTATACTGGGACGATGGATCAGTATCATTTAAAAGTGTTTACACATTTTTAAAAGCTAATGTACACTATTCTAAAATATATGTTAAAGGAGAAGAAAAGAGACAATGGCTAGAAAAAATACTTCGAAAAAGAGTTTTTAACATAGAGGACTTTGGCTGCATCAACTTTAAGCAAATGGAAATTAAATATCCCGAGTGTTTCTATTGTAATTATCACACATTTGGTGTTTGCGCATTAAGAAATGCTCTTTTACTAACAAAAGAAAAATCTTGTTTAAAATAATGTTTTGCTTTTTTTATTATTTTTATACATATATATATGTATGTATGTTTTATTATAAATTCTCAAACTTTTTTATCAGTTTTAAAATTTATTTAATAAAAATGAATGCATATACAAAATTTACCAAATGTTTTTTTTATTTCAAATATCTACGGCAAAATTAAAAAACTAATGATGACACACAAACCGTCACACAGACTGACGGACATACATACATCCCAACCGGCACTTTAAACAAGAGCACAAACAAACTAGACTTTAACACAGATGAAATATATGCTGGACTTTAATAAAGTAAACAAATGTCATAAAAATTGTCGATCATAAAATAAGCTCATGAGCATTGAGTACCAATCAATACGTACACAGCAAACGTTGGTCCTAAATAAACACACCAGCTAAAATAAAAAATCTCACTGGTGCATAAAGAAAAGAAAACACACAAAAATTAGGGGTATTCAGATTCAGATAGAAATTGTCCTCCAACAAAACAATCCGAGAATTGCACATACATATGTTGACATGAGAAACGATTTATTTATAAATATATATTTCTAAATATAACTACTAATTTCGTGAAAGCGTGAGAAAATCACACACACAAACATCAAAGCTCGCCGACAAAACAATTAAAACAATTTCGACAATTGAAATTTTCAAATTTAATTACCCATAAAGTCAACGGACAGACATCAACACACACGGACAGACATACAAAATCATCTTGCACACTACAACACCCCTTCAACCACAGAAAACTTAAATTCCTGCGGACACAAATTCTCACAACCAGAAATTCTCACGGACAGACAGAAATTCTTACAGACAGACAGAAATTCTTACAGACAGACAGAAATTCTTACGGACAGACAGAAATTCTTACGGACAGACAGACATACAAAATCATCTTGCATACTACAACACCCCTTCGACCCACGGAAAACTTAAATTCCTACGAACACCAATTCTCATAACCCGAAATTCTCACGGACAGACAGAAATTCTTACGGACAGACGGAAATTCTCACGGACAGACAGAAATTCTTACGGACAGACAGAAATTCTCACGCCCACACAAAAACAAAAAAAAAAAAAAACATCAAAGCAGTGAACCCCCCTTTTAAACCGTGGGAAAATCACACACACACACATCAAAGATCGCCGACAAAACAATTAACACCCAATTAGCAATTAAAATTTTAAATTTTAATTACCGAAATTTGACAATTTTAATGGTTGCAGGACATACAATCCTATACTACTACCTTAGATCAGCTGGTGGGTACTTATAGGGGGAAAAGAAAAACTAACCGATGGCCCCAAGTATGTATTGTTTTGCAATGATTGACATATCAGCAGTAAATGCGTACGTTTTGTGGCAAGAAATGAACAACTATTAGAATAAAGGAAAACTAAACAAAAGAAGGTTGTTTCTTCATGAATTAGGAATGGAATAAGTCAAAGCGGAAATTCAGCGGCGTCCTCATTTACCAAGGTCTGATACTGCAATTACGTTGGTGAACATCATACGTCAAACTAGCGATGAGCCTTCTACGTCATCAAATGGGAGAAGAAGAAAACTGAGTTCGGGTTCCCGATGTGAAATTTGCCCGAAAAATGATAGTAAGGCTTATTCGTCATGTGCATCCTGCCAAAAATTTATTTGCGAGCAACACAAAATTGCATATTTTGTATGCAGCAATTGCAACGAGAAATATTAGTTATTTATTTTTATTTTTTAGTTACTTTTTCTTTTTACTATATCAAGCTAAATTTTTGTTTGTGATATCAACATCCGGTTGAATTTAATGGATGATTTAAGTTGTTTTTATTCTTTAATTTATTATTTTACTGAAGACTGAAAATTAAAAACATATGTAAATAAAAAAAACAAATATTTTCATTACAAAATCAGCAAATATTACACATGGGTGATTTTTCACCCGAGGGACTCTACTGTAACATATTTTGAGGAACGTATGAGGGTTGAATGTATAAATTCTGCCATAAGCCTCGCGAAACGACAGTAATACGGTAAAATATACGGTATTGTTCGCGATACGACAATGAAGACGATTTCACTAAACGACCATTTAATCTCATTTCCTTTCGCTCATCAAGAAGCGAACTTTTAGCGTATAGAGGTTTTTTGTCTAACAGACTCTTGTATTCTTCCGCATAAAATGCTTTTTGAGCAACAATAGCCAAGCGGGTTTTCAGCCTATCTAATTCCTCAGTACATATGATCGAAGATTCATACCGAAACCGATTTTTATAGGCTGCGTGTGTTGAATGAAAAAATCTAAATATATATGCAATTACTCGCATTGCCCTGTCTAGAGATGAAAATCGTTCCAAAATATCCGCAAATTTTGTAAAAAACGAAGCGTGAACTTTTATTTTTCGTATTTCTATATCCGTATCTAAATTTTCACAGTTATTCTGACACCACTGACTCTTATTTTGACTCAGCCATGAAGGGCCATGCCACCAGAGTGTACTTTGTGACAACGTGAGCGGATCCCGGCTGCCTAAGTCGGCTGGATTATCAGTTATGTGTACTGACTTACTTATAACTAATACATGAATACCCCTAATGTAACTTGTTTCTTTACTTTGATCATGAATTCCCGGCCGCGATTTACTTACATCAGAATTGTAACTTTGTTGTTACGTCATATTTTTCGTAATATACAACGATCATGTTCAAACATGCACAATCGTGTCTACTTACTTACATACATATGTATAATATGTATATAAGAAAAGTGGTCACGATTCTGCATGCGTAAACCTGTTTTGATGTTAATTGTATGTGTTTGTGTTGCTAAGCAGAAACCATGATTCTGCATGCCCAGTTCTCTTTATTATACAATATAAAGACATGCACAATCATAATCAGTGCTATTAATTATTCTTAAGTAAAAATCAATGACTGAAAAGTATAAAAGGCAGTTATGGTTTAGCTTTGCGTGTCGTTAGATATAATCTAAAAATAAATAAATTTTATTAATTTAAATTTGAAAATTAATTTGTTTTACTTGAAACAAGCACGAAACTATTATCCTCGGAATGTACATGAAAACAATTGTGATTTCCTGTGTTTTCTTGAATTCTACAAACTCTATTTGCTACAAAAGTAGTCCATGAACTTGATGTTTTTCGCAACCACGCCAATACAATAGTAGAGTCTGTCCAACAATACACGCGTTTGATTGGAATTTCAATTTCCCTTTCTTCAATAGTTCTGATGCTAAAACTGATCCTTTTCTAAAGCATCTGAAAATATATGAATTTCAGTTGTCGAATCTTACAATTAATTAATCTCACAATTAACCCATCTGGGCACTTAAATCAGATTGATTTGATTAAAGGATTCGACAAACTGTATCCATTCCTTTTCTCTTAAAGAAAGAAGTTCCTCGCCCCAATCGATATTGTTAAGCCAAATGTGTTGCATTATCATTTTTGCCTTAATAATTACTAGCCAACCAACTGGATCAAAAAACTTCGCTATGCAGGACAAAACTTCTCCTTTCGTATACCTCGATTTCAACTGAAGAAGAAAGAATCTCATTGCGCTTTCCAAATAATTAATAACGTTTTTGAGCAGCTTGCTTCTCAAAGGTCAACACTTTTGAATCTACTAAATATTCCGAAGGCAATCCTTGCAAAATCGAAAGAGTATTTGCAGTCCATTTTCTGAGTTCGAAACCCGCTGATAACAATGCCGCCATTAATTGATCCCTAGCCTTTAAAGCACTAGCAACATCATGGCCTCATCGACGTATATTCCTTTTCTCAAAATCTCAGCAGCCATCGGAAACTCTTCCTCACAGTCATCCGCCAATTGCAATAAAGTACGAATAGCTAAATATGGCGCACAATTTAATCCGAAACGGTCTGGAGTTCGTAATCCTGCATCTGATCCTACGATGATTTTCTATAAATAATACGCTGAAATGGAGTGTGTGATGAGTGAACCCGAATTTGTCTGTACATTTTTGTAATGTCACAATTGAAAGCGAACTTAAACAATCTCCATTGTAAAATCAAATTGGCTAAATCAGCCTGCAACGTAGGGCCTACAAAAAACAATCATTTAAGCTGTTGCCATTAGATGTCTTGTTGGTAGCATTAAAAACTACTCTAAGTTTTGTAGTTTTTCTTTCAGGTTTGATCACTGGGTGGTGTGGCAAATAGCTTGAATTTGTGACGGCTTGATTATTGAATAGTATAGGTCGCATATGATCTAATTTTAAATAATACATTATCACATCATCATAACTGTTTTTAGTTTCGCGAGTTTTGGATATAGGAGCTTCTATCCTCATAAATTGTTTTTTCGCATTAGTTCGAGAAATACCTAAATTATTTCTCTAGGGAATTCTGGCTTAAAAGGTAGGGGAACGATGTATCTACCATCTGAATCGCGACTAGTTGTTTACTTATAAAACTCTTTACACATTTTATCAGAATGTGACAAAATCTTTCTTTTCGAGGTTTCCTCTAATTCCCAAAATTTTAACAGATTCCGATTTAAATTATCTTCGTCGGAAAAAGCAGCATAGGTAGAAAAAACATTAATTGAATTATTCAATGAAATATCCACTGGACCTTTTAGAATGCACCCAAAAATAGTTTTTTGGACCATTAACGATCCTGCAATATTGCGTCGAACTTCATCAAGAATGATTTGAGGATATAAGTCTGCCCCAAGTAGCAAATCTATAGACCTACTTTTACAAAAGTTGCAATCTGCCAATTTCAAGTGTGGTAACTCTTTTCTAATATCCGTAGGACATGTAAAAGATGGTAAGTTGCCCGTTATTGATGACAGAACAAGTGCACAAGTTTCTAAATTAATTTGGCGATCCAAAGGAGAATCCACATTAATTTTACAAATTCTTCTAGAAGTTGTGAAGGCTTCTCTGTTAACACCGGAAATCTGTACATTCGTAGAATGTGACGGAAGTCGCAGTTAATTTCGCAAATGTTCAGAGATAAATGAAGCCTCAGATGCTGGATCTATTAAAACCCTTGCTGAGTACGTAGTATCATGGCAAATAATAGATATCATGGCAGTTCCTAATAAAACAGAAGAGTTCTGTGTGAGATGAAAATCTTGACGATTAAAATTTAATTAAGCATTAGCTGACGTCGACGGCATTTGATAATTTGTTTCCGCAGAATTTGCATTTGAATTGTTTAATGATGAATTGTTTCCCGAATTTTCCCGATGAAGCATCGTATGATGTTTTTGATTGCATTTAAAACAAAGATGTTCACTTTTGCAATCCTTAACTTCATGGGATTTTGAGAGACAATTCAAACAACAGTGAACTTTTTTAACCGTTGAAAAACGTTCTGGAATCGATAAGTTTTTGAAACGACGACAAAATCTTAACAAATGACTTTACTTTGGATATAAAACGCACATAACCGATGAATTCGTAGTAGAAACATGAGCTTTTATCTTCCGATGGCCGTTTTTCTTTTCAACGTCGTTGTTCGTGAGATCTCGTATGCACTCTAGAGTTTGAATTCGTTCTGTTAAGAATGCATCCAAATCTTTCCACAGAGATAAGGCACCTTTGTCCTTTACAGTTTGTTCCCAGTTTGAAACTGTATTCGAAGGTAATCTTTGTATGCACATAAAGGCAATTAAAGGCTCCCAATTTGTGGTTTCAATTTTATAAACTGACATCGCAGTCAAAAATCCGTTTATACCACGTTCCTTTGATACGATTTCTAAATTAAAAAGAATTTGTAATTTATTGTTGACCAACGTTCGAGGATTTCCATAAGTATCCTTCAGATTTGTCCAGGCAATATCAAACCCAGCGTTAGCCAACGGACACTTTGACACAATTTCTCTAGCCTCTTTCGCAGTTCGTTTAAGTAAATAGCATAAGTTTTCAATATTACTGAGACGGCTATTACTAATGTACAAAACCGTGAAAAGATCCCTAAATGTTGGCCACGAAAGATAGTCCCCATCGAATATATCCGTATCGCATGGTGGAAGGAGTAAATTGTGAGAAAAATTATCATTCACTTCATCTTCAGCACCACGAATAGGAATTTTGGCTTTTAATTCTTCTCCTTTAATTTTTATATTTTTCATATATCGCACGTATGTCGTAAACGTATTTTCGTATTTATTTTCCGCAGCTGCTAAATCTTCGGTTTTAATTTTCATAAGCCGTCTGGGACTTTTCCCACATCGATTTCAATTCCTCACTCATTACCTCGAGAGAAAATAAGTGATGATCATCATTACGAATTTTGTTAAACTTCACTTCGAACTTAAATACCACATCCGAAGCGCGTGTAAAATTATCAAAATATTTTGCCATTTATAAAATTTAAAAGAATAAATACGCAAAAGGTAGAAATTATGTTTTGAAAAACCAAGATTTTATTTAATTTGAACAAATAATACTATATGTCAAATCGACCTACTGTAGGGTGACTACCAATATGTAAGAAACACAGTGGCTGAAAATCGTTTTTCATTGGCCAAAAGTCTAATTTTTTTTGTCACCGATTTTTAAAATTTTTACGCCCTTTTGCAGCTAATATATCCAGATTAAGGTAGCCAAAAAATTAGCTTAAACCATTGATAATTGTGAGCGTGGCATGCTGTCAAACTCAACGGTTTTTTTTATTTCAGAAAAAGGTGTTTTTCTTTTGTTTTTTATAAAAAATAAATGGTTACTACTCGTAAGCTATCATCGATAATGGCCTGCGATCTTTTTTATAATGTTGGTAGGATTATAGTCTTTAGTTGTTGTAAGTGGTCAGAGCTCTAGCGTTTAATATTAGGGGCGTTACGGAATATTTATGAAACTGCTATATTTTTCTCAAATTTAAACTTTAGTGGAATAGAACTTCTAGGGAACAAAGGGAAACAAGAATTGTATACCACCGCGAGAAAGGTGAAAGTGTGCTCTTTACCGCTATATATACTTTTGCACCCGTGACGAGCCGTGTGTAGAACACTTTTTTCATTTTAATGAAATTACTCCAAAGTACTCGTATACAATGGTGTATATAATTTTCACTTTTTTGCCTAAAAGTTTATGTTTGTTACTTTAGACTACGTAAAACTAAAAAAAATTAAATATAATACCTGCGAAAGGGTTTTGATCAGCCAAAAATTGGTAATAAAATGATCACAGTAATATTACAGTAAACATATGATCTCTTTGTAAAATTACCTGTTATCAAATGTTAGGGTCAACCAAAGTCATAAACAATTTTATAACAATAATCGGGACATTAAACCACTAAAGATAAAAAACAACCCCATATTGGCGAGATACTAATCAGTTTTACCTGTTATTAAGGTCTGGATAACATGTGCAGTTTTGTTCAATTTAAGCACTACCTGCTATGAAATTAAAGATCAATGTGTGAATAACATGTATCTAGATGTAGAAAATAACTTGTAGGAAATGCGTTAAAGAAATATGGGAACACAAAGTTAATTCTTTTTTGTAAATGGGGATGTGATGGTTCTTCGGGACAAAAACAATACAAACAAGTTGTATGTGAAAATATTTCGGACTCGGATATGTTCATGGTATCATTTGTACCATTGCGAATGAAAAAGATTTTGGAAGATTCAGAGCCTTCGACTAGTATAACGCAAACAATGGATATTTGGAAAAATGAGACACCATCTTCTACGAAATACTGCAGGCCAATTAAATTTGAATTCAAAAAAGAAACTCATGATGCCATTAACAAAGAAGTTATTGATATCAAGGCCCAAATTGCAACATTACAGCCATTACAATTACAGTTAGATGGGCAGCAAATTGAAGTAAGCTACCAATTAGTGCTGACAATGATAGACGGAAAAGTAGGTCAGGCTTTGACTAACACGAAGGCTGCATCCAGCTGCATTATATGCCAAGCATCATCAACCCAATTAAGCCAAATCCCGACAAAATCATTAGATAATACTGATGCATATGAATTTGGATTATCACCACTACATGCAAGAATACGACTTATGGAACACATACTAAAAATCAGTTATGATTTGGATTTCGGGTCTTCAGGATCAATAAGAAACAACGAAACTAACAAAGAGTTAAGAAGTTCAAAAAAGAAACATGTTCAAGATGAATATCGCAAATTTGGATTGATTATAGATCAGCCAAAACAAGGGTCAGGCAATACAAATGATGGCAATACCGCAAGAAGATTCTTTTCAGATCCAGAAACAGCATCTGAAATAACAGGAGTGGATTTAAACCTTATTTTCAGATTTCAAATAATCCTAGAAGTACTTGCGTGCAATGAAGAAATTGAGTCTAGAAAATTTGGAGATTATGGTAACGAAACTGCAAAAATATATACAACCAAGTACCCATGGAGAAATATGTCTGCAACAGTTTACAAAATCCTTTATCATGGAGAAGATGTCCACTTGGAGATCTATCAGAGGAGGCTCAGGAAAAAAGGAACAAGGATTACAGATTTTATAGAGACCACAATACTAGAAAAATTTCACGAAATTCAACAAATGAAGATCTATTTAATATATTATTGGCAACGTCAGATCCGTTTATCTCCAGTGTTCGAAATCAATGGAAAGTGGAACATCGGGATTTAGATGAAGAAGCCAAAAAACTACTAAAGAACAGAGATAGCACAGAACAAAATATGGAATATTTGCAATCAATATTTGAGTCAAATGAATAATAATTATAATTGCCTTTCATTGTTATTTAAGTACGAAAAACATAGTATAAGTAAAAAATAATAATAAACAGAAGCTACCATTGTTGCAAATGCTATTAAAATTTATTGCAGTTTTTATTTTTAAAATGTTTTTAAAATTATCAAATTTGACAGCAAAAAATAATAAATTTTTCTGTAGTAATAGCAATATTTTTAGATAATATTATTAACGTTTTTTTTTTAAGTGTAACTATTCTTTGAGTGTAAACAAATTTGCAAATTTGTCAGCAAAAAACTTTTAATTTTTCTGTAATAGCAAAATCTCCAGTTGATTTTACTATTTTTTTCAGTGTAAACATTTTTTTAAGTGTAACATTAAAAAAATTCCATTATTACAAAAAATATTTATAATTATTATTAATTTCCAAACATTAAATTTTTAATAAATAAAAAAATAATAAGCTCATATTTCACTCTAAAAGTTAAAAAAATTCAAGAGTTCAACTTTGACCTAGAATTCCTTAAAAAGTCCTCAATCAATTTTAATGAAATTTAAACTGAGTCAAGCTGAACTAAATATCTATCCAATAAAATAAAAATTACTTCAATATTTTGATCGGTTCAAAAGTTACAGAATTTTGGCCAATGAATGTTACACTTAAAAAAAATTTTACACTGAAAAAAATAGTAAAATCAACTGGAGATTTTGCTATTACAGAAAAATTAAAAATTTTTCGCTGACAAATTTGCAAATTTGTTTACACTCAAAGAATAGTTACACTTAAAAAAAACTTTAATAATATTATCTAAAAATATTGCTATTACTACAGAAAAATGTAATTTTTTTTGCTGTCAAATTTTATAATTTTAAAAACATTTTAAAAATAAAAACTGCAATAAATTTTAATAGCATTTGCAACAATGGTAGGTTCTGTTTATTATTATTTTTTACTAATACTATGTTTTTCGTACTTAAATAACAATGAAAGGCAATTATAATTATTATTCATTTGACTCAAATATTGATTGCAAATATTCCATATTTTGTTCTGTGCTATTTCTGTTCTTTAGTCTAAAAGCTTCTTCATCTAAATCCCGCTGTTCCACTTTCCATTGATTTCGAATACAGGAGATGAACGGATCTGACGATACCAATAATATATTAAATAGATCTTCATTTGTTGTGTGCTCTCTATAAAATATGTAATCCTTGTTCCTTTTTTCCTGAGCTTCCTCTGATAGATCTCCAAGTGGCACCAAATGATATTTAATGACATCGTCGCCATGATAAAGGATTTTGTGAACTGTTGCAGACATATTTCTCCATGTATAGTTGGTTGTATATATTTTTGCAGTTTCCTTAGCATAATCTCCAAATTTTCTAGAGTCAATTTCTTCATTGCACGCAAGTACTTCTAGGATTATTTTAAATCTGAAAATAAGGTTTAAATCCACTCCTGTTATTTCAGATACTGTTTCTGGATCTGAAAAGAATCTTCTTGCGGTATTGCCATCATTTGTATTGCCTGACCCTTGTTTTGGCTGATCTATAATCAATCCAAATTTGCGATATTCATCTTGAACATGTTTCTTTTTTGAACTTCTTAACTCTTTGTTGGTTTCGTTGTTTCTTATTGATCCTGAAGACCCGAAATCCAAATTATTACTGATTTTTAGTATGTGTTCCGTATTCTTGCATGTAGTGGTAATGATCCAAATTCATATGCATCGGTATTATCTAATGATTTTGTCGGTATTTGGTTTAATTGGGTTGATGTTGCTTGGCATATAATGCAGCTGGACGCAGCCTTCGTGTTAGTCAAAGCCTGACCTACTTTTCCATCTATCATTGTCAGTACTAATTGGTAGCTTACTTCAATTTGCTGCCCATCTAACTATAATTGTAATGGCTGTAGTGTTGCAATTTGGGCCTTGATATCAATAACTTCTTTGTTAATGGCATCATGAGTTTCTTTTTTGAATTCCAATTTGATTGGCCTGCAGTATTTCGTAGAAGATGGTGTCTCATTTTTCCAAATATCCATTGTTTTCGTTGTACTAGTCGAAGGCTCTGAATCTTCTAAAATCTTTTTCAATCGCAATGGTACAAATGATACCATGAACATATCTGAGTCCGAAATATTTTCACATACAACTTGTTTGTATTGTTTTTGTCCCGAAGAACCATCACATCCCCATTTACAAAACAGAATTAACTTTGTATTTCCATATTTCTTTAACTCATTTCCTGTTATTGATTGTAGCAAGCGTTCGGCTGAGTGATCAAGTAGAGATTTTAGTTGTACCTCTGCCGAAATTGGTGTGACTGCAATAGTGTCCTTTGATGGCAAAGAGTCCATTTTAGCAGCGGTTATGATATGCTGGATACATATTTGAACCTTTTTCAATCCACTTTCGTTAAGTGGTTCTGTGATCGTAATTGATGTAGGAAAGAGTCTTTTATATTTGTACAACCAATTGCATCGTTGATATCTTTAAGTTTCCGCCTCTTAGATCTATCGCCGCAGTTGTCCAATGATTTGCGTGGTCTTCCAGCCTTATCTTGCTTTGCTGTTTCTGCAGCGACAGTAAGTTGGCCCTCTAAACAGTTTGCACTTTTTATATAAAGTTTTGTTTACTGTAGCGAACTTCTTTGTAGCGTTTTTTTAGTGCTTTGACGAAATTAGATAATTGCTCTTGCATTTCTTCGGCCAGTTCTTTATAACTGAAGCTCTCCATATTTTTCTGACTATTTTTATTTGCGTCTGTTATGTTTCATCCGTACACTTAGAGGATTAACTTTTTACTGCGTATTCCCTTATTGATTCCGTAGTTTTATACATTTTTAGATACATGTTATTCACAGATTGATCTTTAATTTCATAGCAGGTAGTGCTTAAATTGCACAAAACTGCACATGTTGGCCAGACCTTAATATCAGTAAAACTGATTAGTATCTCGCCAATATTTGTTTTTGTTGTTGGGTTGTTTTTTTTCTTTAGTGGTTTATTGTCCCGATTATTGTTATAAAATTGTTTATGACTTTGGTTGGCCTTAACAATTGATAACAGGTAAATTTAGAAAGATATCATATGTTTGGCTGATCAAAACAAAGCCATTAAACCCTTTCGCAGGTATTATATTTAATTTTTTTAGTTTTACGTAGTCTAAAGTAAAAAAACATAAACTTTTAGGCAAAAAAGTGAAAATTATATACACCATTGTATACGAGTACTTTGAAGTAATTTCATTAAAATGAAAAAAGTGTTCTACACACGGCTCGTCACGGGTGCAAAAGTATATATAGCGGTAAAGAGCACACTTTCACCTTTCTCCGGGTGGTACACATTTCTTGTTCCCCTTTGTTCCCTAGAAGTTATATTCCACTAAAGTTTAAATTTGAGAAATATACAGCAGTTTCATAAATATTCCGTAACGCCCCTAATATTAAACGCTAGAGCTCTGACCACTTACAACAACTAAAGACTATAATCCTACCAACATTATAAAAAAGACCGCAGGCCATTATCGATGATAGCTTGCGAGTAGTAACCATTTATTTTTTATAAAAAACAAAAGAAAAACACCTTTTTCTGAAATTAAAAAAAACCGTTGAGTTTGACAGCATGCCACGCTCACAATTATCAATAGTTTAACCTAATTTTTTGGCTACCTTAATCTGGATATATTAGCTGCAAAAGGGCGTAAAAATTTGAAAAATCGGTGACAAAAAAAATTAGACTTTTGGCCAATGAAAAACGATTTTCAGCCACTGTGCACCGGTGGAAAAGGAAAACAAGAATAACTAAATCTTGTATGAATTTACACAAAATACTGCACCAAATAAATTATCACAAATGATTTAAATAAACTTAACTGCAAATCAATTAATTTTATTAATAATATTAAATTTATAATAATTATTTAAATCTTTTGTTAATAAATTATATGTGTATGTATGAGCAAAAAAACTTTGTTTTTTTACACTCACTTTAAATTGTTTTTTTACCGCAAATCAATTAAGCTTTTACTATAAATTAATTTAATGATTTAAATTAATTTTCGTAACAATTTTATCCAGTTACTTAGATAATTACGCGAGATAATTTATAAAAATTAAAAATTTTTTCTTTGACTGTCTGTCTACAAAAACAAACACAGCCTTGAAAATTGTGGTATTAAACAAAAGGAATAGGCAAAACTGTAACACAAGGTACTTAAACCGTGTTGCTTTATTAAAGATACTAATTTATCGGATTTTTTTTTTCAAACACGGTATTATATTTCTACATATGTATATATGTATGTAATATATTTACTTCTTTTTACATACATAAATTACTTGATGCTATTTTTTTTTAAAATACACACACACTGATAAATGTATGTTTTAATTTAATTTTTCGTCTACACGATCACTTTTGAATCAATTTACTAACCTTAACTTCCTTGGCAGAAATGAATTGATGATGATGAAAATGTAGGTTATGTTGAAATTACTTCCTCAAAGAGGGGCTTCTTGCTTTTTATAAGATAAGTTTTTGTATAAGATAAGAGGTTTGAAAAATTTCAAAAATATGGTTTAAGGCTACTGATGATTTGGCATTAGCACCAATGAAATGCATGTATATAGACTAGCTAAAAAAACCCTCACAATCAAAAGTTTTTGAAAATCTTTGAAAGATGTCGCGGCAATCTCGATTAATAAATTTAAAAAATACTTAATAAAGTGTAAAGGCTAAGAGAAAAAGTTAACCCAAAATTTGTTTGTGAATAAATATTACCGCTATCGTGATTGATCGTTTTGCAACCCCTTCTGACATTTGTTTTATTTTATATTCTTTCGGTGTAAGAAAAAACTACTGTGCGTTTGTTTACGTGGACGGACGGAATTAAAATTATTTTATTTATTTATCAAAGTTAAAGTGTTTTATAAATTAAATAATTATTTATTTTTTATGTGATACAATAAATGCAAGCCGCTTTATATAAATATCTTTTTATACTGGCGGTATTCAGTGTTTGGTGCAAATGCTCTTGCGAAAGTGCAAATGCAAAATATCGTAGCTTTTTTGTGAAATTTAACGGCAACTCTGTGTATTTTGCTATTGGATTTTACAAAAAAGGTACGATATTTTGCATTTGCCTTTTCGCAAGAGAATTTGCACCAAACACTGAATACCGCCACTGTGTACAAATATAGTTTGTTCGTGCAATTGCACTTGCAATTTCTTGCCCCAAATACAAGATGCCCAAGATAAGCGACGGGCCGAGTACCTGCAACTGGTTTTATCTGCTGTCCGAAGATGAAGAAGACGATTCATTAAAAAAGGAGAAAATTCCAGCGATAATGTGGATTCCAACGTGAGTTTTTCCAAAGTGCTAGGATTAATCGGTGAGAAATTTATGTTCAAAAGGATGTCGATTAGAACTAAAATAATTTCAACCACCATGGCGCTGTATGAAGAGGCTCTGAAAACGCTAAAAAACAACAACATGCATTTCTACACACACGAGGTAAGAGATAGTAAAATTTTCAAGATGGTGCTGTTTGGTCTTCCCCGACAGACGACAACAGTTATAATGGAAGAATTTAAAAGTACGCACAACATTACTCCTGTAAGCGTTAAAGAAATTATTACCAAAAGATCAAACGAAGATGACACACTGTATCTGATCGAATTCGACAGGCAACACGTTTCGAAGCGTGAAATTTTAAAAATCTGATTTTTCTGTAACATTGCTGTTTACTGGAGAAAACCTTTTAAGAGTAATAAAGGCCCTACACTATGTACTACGTGTTCGATGTACGGTCATGGAGCCAAAAACTGCAACCGAGTCAAGGTATGTACAGCTTGTGCGGGTAACCACGATTACGCTGATTGTTCACTAAACAAAAGCTCACCTGATGGCAGTATAGTTACAAATGTCATAACTGTACAGATAAAAATTACAGAAATGCAAACCACAGGGCAGATGACCCTAAATGCCCGAGCCGTAAAGAATACTTAGAGATACGACAAAGACTCACCGCAAAAACTAGAATGACTTGTATAAGACATAACAGTAGTTATGTAATAGACGAGAGTGATTTTCCACAACTATCGAGAACATCATGGTATTGCACTAGACTCCCGGTTCCAAGGGAAAAATATGTTATCTGAAGTGACTAAAAGCAAAACACGGGACAATAACAACGAGTTATCCAATGATAAACTATTGGAAATATTTTTTAATGCAGTAGATGCATTGGAAAAATGTCAAACAAAGTTTGACAAATTGAGTCTTAGGTATGATGCTAAAACATGCCATATAAAACATTTGTTGTACACAATGTTCATGTTATGCACTGGAACGCTCAAGGAATAACAACCGATCCAGCAGCTGCACAGCTCGAGCAAGTCCTTCACGACAAACAAGTTGATATACTGTTGCTCAACGAGACGTTTTTAAAACCGCATCACAAGCTCCAACTAGGAAGCTACAAAATTTATCGTGAAGACCGGCTATTACACTGCTGTAAAAACTAACATAGTTCATAAGTTATTACCCAAAACTAACACAAAAATAATTGAAAATATTTCTATACAGGTTACTATTAATAATCGTCCTGTAGTTTTTACTGCTGCTTATAATCCAAATTATACTGTGGACTTTAAGGCGGACTTAGACTTACTCACAAACTTCTCTTGTGACTTTTTCATTTTTGGTGATTTCAATGCACATCACACACATTGGAACTGTATATCTAATAACAAAGCCGGTAATGAGTTTTACAGACATTGTTTGCTTGCAAACTATTACATTTATTTTCCATTTTCTTTCGATCAAAACTTAACCCAGGCCCAGTCCTCTACAGTAGACATTTTATTATCTAATTCCAATATCCCTTTTTCAAACTTAGAGTCACACCCAAATATTTTACAGTCAGATCATGTTCCGATTTCCTGTTCCATTTATGGAGTTTCAAAATAAATTAAATACAGTAGCCTTGTATAATCGTGCAGACTGGACAGCAATTAGAGTTTGGGTAGAAAGTGAAATTAGACGACAAAACATTGACCAAACAGAGTGTACTCCTAGAAACGTAGATTTATTGCTAAATAAATTAATTTCAATTATTAATGATGTTTTTAGCAAGATTCGCGTAGGGAGGATCAACTCGTGGCAGAGAGAAATCTCAAGTACATCTAAGATGCTTATTGCTCAAAGAAATAAATTCAAACGTAGATTTGAGAGATGTAGGGATCCGATTTACAGAGCCCACTTAAACGGTATCTTAAGGCAGTTAAGTAATCTAATTGAATTCCACCTTGACAAGGATAGAAACGAGTCGTGGTCGAGATTTATTTCGAAACTACCCCCGGGATCCAAAAAATTCCGGATAATAACAAAAGCTTTAAAGGAAAAGAACTCGTTTTTCTCAGATCGTAATTGCAATGATGAAGTTTTAAAAACTGGTGCAGAAAAAGCTAATGCCATTGCAGATGCTTTTCGTAGCTCACATACTATTACTATCAATAACCAATCGCCTTTGGATACATATGTATCTGATTTTGTTAATTGTCTCGATAATGATTCTCCTATTGCTAATAACAATATTGAACGTACAAATGCCACTGAGGTTAAGACATTTACTATGCTATTAAAAAATAATAAAGCCCCGGGGTTAGATGGCACAAATAGTAAAATATTCAATTGTTGTTTAATTAATGGCCTATTTCCCCGTACTTTCAAAGCATTTTAAGTTTACTGGATAAGGTCTTTGAAAAAATCATTCATAAAAGATTAGTTGATTTTGGATCAAAATAATATTATTAACCACCAACAGTTTGGATTCCGTAAGGAACACTCTACCGTACACCAAATAAAGCGAGTTGTAAATTATATCGAAGATAACATAAGAAATCGCAAGAATACTGGCATTGTTTTTCTCGATATAGAAAAATCTTTTGATACAATCTGGCACAATGGGATGTTATACAAACTCAATTCATTAGGTTTCCCATTGTATTTACTAAAAATTATACAAAGTTTCCTAAAGAACCGTACATTTGTTGTGTGTGTTGACGGGGACTTTTCAACAGAAAGAACAATCCCAGCGGGATTTCTACAAGGGTCAGTACTATCACCTACACTCTAATCATTGTACACATCTGGTGTTGAGGTGCACAGAAATCAGGAAGCAGCATTTTATGCTGATGACAGTGCTTTTATATGCAGTGGAAAACTTTCAAATGCAATAATCAAGAGAATGCAAGAGAGCCTTACCACAAGCCAAAAATATTTTAATAAGTGGAAAATAAAAGTAAACGATAATAAAACGCAGGCTATTATATTCCCATATAATAAATCACCAAAACGTATTCCTACTAAAATTTTGTACTGTCGGGGAAACGTGATTCCCATCAAAGATGATATTAAATATCTAGGTATCACTTTAGATAAAAAATTAAACATGTGAATTACATTTGTGATAAAGCTTTAAAGTGTGGACGTGCTCTATACCCCATACTTAATAGGAGGTCTAAGCTCAACCTCAAAAATAAGATATTGTTGTACAATATGTGTATTAGGCCGATACTGACTTACGGCAGTCCAGCATGGTTTCACAAAACTGCTAAGACCCATACAAAAAAGCTATAAGATTATCCAGAGCAAAAATTTAAAAATAATTCATAATCTTCCCCCTAGATTCCCCACTGATATACTGCACAATAGTTTTAAACATAAAAAGTTAAACGCGTTTGCCAATGA
Organism: Gymnocheta viridis; assembly: GCA_956483585.1. NCBI lineage: Eukaryota > Metazoa > Arthropoda > Insecta > Diptera > Tachinidae > Gymnocheta > Gymnocheta viridis. The sequence continues at coordinate 62,529,934 of OY101442.1, read as the reverse complement.
TCTGACGCTGTCATTTAATGAAAAATGCAGATTGTCTAATTTTGAAACAATAAGAAATTTACTAAACAGTCGCTGAGATTCTTTTGTTAAAAAGAATCTTACTAGCGATTGTTTTACCAAATTTCATTATAACATTTTCAAAGTTTATAAGAGGTTTTTGTGACAAATTTTCCTCAAGACAGTATTATTAATAGTTTCCTTATTCAATTATAAGATTTAATTGTTGTAGTACGTAAGTAAAATATCAACATTGTACCTTATTTAGTTTATAAGATTCGTAAATAAAAGATTTTAATAAAAATTGTTCTTGTTCAACCGAAAGATACGTTGGTCAAATTGAAATTATAAATTTTTTTTTGCCAGTAATATGGGAAAATGTCGGTCACAGTATTAGACAAATTTTTTAGAGCTTCGAATGCTCTCGTCGGATTTCAGACTTGCTTTAACGAGATATATGATGAAACTCATACGGTTTATACGCTAGAGCTTCATGGCGAAGAATTAAGAATTTTATGGTCGAAAGTTAAGTTAGCACATGAGAAATGTTCAGAGTCTTTGAAACCTTCGAAAGGGACAGACTCGGAAAATCCGGAGGTCGCTATCGTTACCACTAGATATCATGCTACGTACAGTGCATATATAACGTGCTTAGGATATATAAATAAAAGGATACATGATATTGAGTTAGATGAAAAAAGGAATAATCAGCAGATAATAGACCAAAGCAAATTGGACCTTTCAGGTCATAATTTGAGATTACCCCCTTGCGATGTTGATGTTTTTGATGGGGACTATCTGTCCTGGCCTACTTTTAGAGATTTGTTTACGGTTTTGTATGTGAACAGCTCTCAACTTAGCAATATTGAGCGGCTGTGTCACTTGTTACGAAAAACTAGTGGTGAGGCAAAAGAAATTGTCTCAAAATGTCCTCTTTCAAATATTGGTTTCGACATAGCGTGGAAAAATCTCAGAGAGGTATATGAGAACCCTCGTATGTTAGTAAACAACCAACTTACGGAACTTTTTGGTCTTCCAGTGTTAGATAAAGAGACTTATACCGGTCTTAAATCAAAAACAGAGAATTGTGTTTATTTGCATTCAAAGACTTCCAGATTGCACTGTTACTTTATGGGAACAGAGCACAGAGGAAAAATTCGTTTTGTCTGAGTGGAAAGATTTGGATTCTTTTCTGACAGAAAGGATTCAAACTCTGGAATGCTTGCGTGATATAAGAGAATTGCCTCATGACAAAAAGAAATCGGGTCAATAGGTCAAGGCAAATCATGTCAGTTCATCTTCTTCGAATTCTTGTCCTTTGTAAAAGTCCGAGCCATTTTTTGTGGGATTGCAAACGATTTAAAAATCTTTCAGTATCTGAAACATTTTCGACAGTCAAGAAATTTCATTGCTGTGGTAATTGTTTGTCGCGCACACATGAAATGAAAGATTGTAATAGTGTTCATAGTTGTTCACATTGTAATAAAAAGCATCATACTTTGTTGCATAGGAATGTACCTCATTCAGAAGATTACAGTCGAAATTCTTCAACATCGGGTGCGGTGTAGATTCATCTTTACCTTCTACCTCTCGTGGTATTAGTTCGTCGGCCCCCTTGGTTAGGTTGACAGGTCGCCAGTGAAGAATTAGGAAAGAGTACCAGGCCACTTGGGTCCAAATTAATTATGATCCCTTTGTCGGCCCCCTTGAATCGTCAAACTTTTCATTTGTCGCAGAATCGAACTGTTTTATTAGGCACTGCAATGGTGAATATTCGTCACCAGGATATGACGTATCCAGCTCGTGCTCTAATTGATCCAGCTTCTGAAACTTTTTTCGGAACGATTGCAGAACCGATTAAAGATTTCGGAGCATTCGACGAATGACCAAATTTCTGGTGTAAATCAGGCGGTCTCTGCTTCCTCGAGAAAACTTTGCCCGATCGAAATTGGTTCTCCCCTGGATTCTTCAGTTATTCTGGAGACTACGGCACTGGTTTCACTTCATATTTCCGGTAATTTACCATCCGTTACAAAAAAGGGCAGATTTACCAAATTTGCGTTTAGCAGATTGTAGGCCGGTTGATCTCCTTCTATGTGCGGATGTGTATCCACAGATAATCAAGGGTGATATTCGACAGAATATTTTGGGATCATTATTGGCTCAAAATACTATATTCGGCTGGCTTATTACCGGCCCTGTGCAGAAAACTTCATTGCAAGTTTATTCTACTAGGGTTGAAGAAGATAATTTGAACTAAAATTTACTTCAGTTTTAAGAATTAGAGGAGACCCCCAAGAGGAAAATATTTACTCCTTTTGATAAATTTTGCGAGGAAAATTATAAGAATACTACACGACGCGACCCCGAGGGCCGCTATGTGGTGACCCTGCCGTTTAAATCTGAATTTCCTCATTCTATTAATTTGGGTGTATCTCGGCATAATGTTATGGCACAGTTTTTACGAAGTCAAGGCATTATATGATGATTTTTTAAGCGAATATTTGACATTAAATCTGTAGTGTGTGTACACTTATGCTCACCACTGTTAGTAATGTATAATGCATGTACACTTACGCTCACCACTGTAGTACTTTAAGAACTTTATTTAAAGTAGCTTTATTCTTTCAAATAAATAAAAAAAATAAGTAAATCTATACATATATATATTCCTATGGAAAAAATCATTAAAGAACTTGAGACATTAATATCAAATGCAAAAAAATCAAAGGGTAGAAGATATACAGAATCGACAATAATAGAAAAATATAATATAATTAATCAACTTAGTCAACAATTTGAGAAACTAGCAGGTTACCTATCAAACCCACTAAGACAGAAAAAAATTGAAGAATTCAGGTTTTTAAAGAAAACTGCAATTGCACTTTTAAGGGAACATTCTAATATATGTAGAACCAACAAACAACAGCCCAAACATGTCGAATTTTGACAGTAAGAAAGCTTCGGACATAATCCCAACATTCAACAGAAAACATGCACACCTCGATATATTTTTATCAATGGTGAGAATGGCTCATGACGAACTTAACGAACAAGGAAAAAAGAACTTAATAAAATATGTGACTGTTATGAAATTAAAAGATAGGGTTAGAAACATCCTAATGACAAAAGGCATACCTACAACATTTAACGAATTAAAATCACAGTTATCCACAAGCTTTAAGCCAATGAAAACAGCCAGTAGTCTTCATTCAGAGATTAGAAATATTAAACAAAAACGTAACGTGTAGGGGTTTAAAGAAAAAATTTACAAGTTGATTTCTGAGTTAACTCTGGTACAATATACTGTCTTAGCAGACAATTCAAATGAAATAGCACGTTCAACAATCAGAATGATGAACGGGAAACTAGCACTAGAAACATTTCAAGAAGGACTACAAGAAAACATCAGAATAGCGGTAGTAGCAGCACAACCCAAAACACTGACACAAGCATATGAAATAGCTAGTACACAGGAAAGATTAGTGCAGACAACAAATAGATTCGAAATTTTTCATATAAGTAACCGACACAGTTACAATAACAATAAGAATTACAACAACCAAAGAACAAATACGAGTAGATACAACAATCAAAGAACAAATAGATATAACAATCAAAGAAGACAAGATTTGAACACTAATAACAACAGATATAATAACAACTACGACCATTACAATAACAATAATAACGGTAGTAACAGGAATTTTTACAATCAAAACAGAAGTATAAGCAATCATAGCATATACGATAGAAATAATACAAACCAAAGACATAACAACCCTAATGTAAGAATAATAAACCAACAGGGAAACGAAGAACCCCTGAAGAATTGGAACGAATCTCCAGAGAGGGAAAATTAAAGATTTACACAATAACTTCCAACACAACTAATTTTGTAAAGAAAATGTAATTCACGGATGTAATATATTTGAGCAAGATATTTTTAGATTAAAAGGCATAACAATAACTGAATTTGAATTAATAATGGGAGAACACGAATTGAAACATAAATTTTATCTAGTGAACAGCAACTTCCCAATCAAAACAGATGGAATTTTAGGGATGGATTTCTTTTACAAATATAACTGTATAATTGATTACGATAGATACACTTTTAATAGTTGTATAAATAAAGAGAATATAATGATTCCCATAGAAAGTAATATTAAACAATTAAGGAATATAATAATACCACCAAGAAGCGAAAAAATAGCACACGTCGATATTGACATAACTGAAGATAGTGTAGTATGTAATAAGGAAATAGAAAAAGGAGTTTTTGTAGAAAATACGATTATACCAAAATATGATAATAGTCATATTAAGATACTCAATACTTTAGAAACACCTATTCGACTATCAAAACAAGCTACAATACCTTTGCAACATTATCACATTTATAAAACTACTGACCAAAATGAAAACAATTATTCAGAAGAAAGATTTCAGAGACTGCTGAGGACAATTAAATTCGAAAATTTTGATGATGAACAACAGAAAGCCCTTTACAAAATACTAAAGCATTACCAAAACATATTTCATCTCGAAGGAGAAAATTTGACAACTAATAATTTCTACAAACAAAATATAGAACTGAAGGATAATAGGCCTATATATACAAAAAATTATCGTCTACCACAAACTCTAAAAGAAATAGACAGACAAGTACAGAATTTATTACATGAAAATATAATAGAACCATCAATTAGTCCATATAATTACCCTTTACTATTAGTACCAAAAAAAGGACAAGACGACAAAAAGAAATGGCGATTGGTTGTAGATTACAGACGGTTTAAATGATAAAATCGTAAACGACAAATTTCCCCTACCAAGATTGGAAGATGTTTTAGACAAACTAGGACGAGCAAAATATTTTTCAACTCTTGACATGACAAATTCTTTTGACCAGATAGAACTATATACAACATCAAGACCACTTACAGCATTTTCAACTAGTAACGGTCACTATCAATATAATAGACTACCTTTTGGACGGAAAATATCATCAAACAGTTTTCAGAGAATGACTACCATAGCATTATCGGGATTACAATCAGAAGCATTTCTATATATGGATGATATAATTGTTTTTGGATGTAGCCTTAAACACAACGATAATCTTTTAAAAGTATTTGAAAGACTAAAACAATACAATTTGAAATTAAATGCAGAAAAATGCTGTTTCTTAAAACATGAAGTCCTATATTTGGGACATCTTATTACAAAAGATGGTATTAAAACTGATCCATCAAAATATAAAATAAAATGAATAAAAAATAAAAAATATCCTATTCCAAATAATTCAGATGACGTCAGAAAATTTATAGCTTTCTGTAAATACTATAGACGATTTATATCGGATTTTGCTAAAATAGCAAATTGCTTAAATAATTTACTGAAAAAGAAAGTCAAATTTAACTGGACAGAAGATTGCCAAAGCGCATTTGACACATTAAGAGACAGATTAAAAAATCCACCTATATTACAATATCCTGATTTTGAGAAACCATTTGTATCAACCACAGACGCCTCAAACGTAGCTTTGGGAGCTATACTCTCACAAGGCGAAATCGGTAAAGACTTGCCAATATCGTATGCAAGCAGATCACTAAATAAACACGAAAAGAACAAATCTGTTATTGAGAAAGAATTATTAGGAATTTATTGAAGCATACAATTTTTTAGACCAGGAAGAAAATTCACTGTCGTGACAGACCATAAACCTTCCTCAAAACTAACTAGAATCCGACTTGAACTATCGGATTATGACTTTGACATAAAATACAAAAAAGGAGCCAACAACACTAACGCGGACGCGTTATCTCGTATTGAAATAAATTCAAATATATTAAAAGAAATGATTCCACACTGTATTGATGAAAAAGAAAGAAAAACTCTGGCAATAACGCGTAGCATGCATAACAAGAATATAAAAGATAAAGAGTATGTAGAAATCGAGAATAAGAAAAAGGATAGCATATCTCAAGAGGAGACTGATCACCTCCATATGTGGGATTGCACGTCAATAAATGATATAAAGAAGCTTCAAAGATTAAAATTTATATATGAGAATAATGATAATAACAATCTGCAGAATATAAATAATGATAAAATTACACGCGTGATATGCAATAGAAGTGAAAATCCTATGTTTTCAGAAACGTTTATGGAGAAACTTTTATTGAAATTAAAGAAATTGAGATATAAAACGTACGTACTATATAATAATGATGAAATTTTTAAATATATAACGGCCGAAAAATTGAAAGAAGAATATAATAAAGTGAAAAATAATGAAGTCGAAATAATTATATATAGAATGCCAAAGAGAATTAATGATAATATAAAACAATACAGACTAATTGAAGAATTTCATAACGCACCTTATAGTGGACATTTCGGAATAAGAAAGACATTAATCAAATTAAAACAGAGATTCATTTGGAAAAATATGAACAAAATGGTTAAAAGCTACATAAGATCATGTGAGTCATTCCAAAAGAACAAACAAGTAACGTATACAAAAGAACCTTTTTCAGTAACAGATACACCATCAAATAGTTTTGACATTATAGTAATGGACACAGTTGGACCTCTAAGACCTTCAGGCAATTTTAGATATATACTTACAATGCAATGCGAACTGACTAAATACGTTATAGCTTGCCCAATTGAATCAAAGGATGCCAAGACTGTAGCAAGAACACTAGTAGAACTGGTCATATTAAAATACGGTCTATTTAACATTCTCAAAACTGATGGAGGGACAGAATTCACTAATGAGTTAATGAAAGAAATTTGTGTATTATTAAAAATAAAACAGAACTTTTCGACACCTTACCTTCATGAAACTTTGGGAACAATAGAACGAAACCATCGTGTTCTGAATGAATATTTCCTAAATTTCGTTGAAGACAACCATTGGCATGAATGGATATCATACTTCGCTTTTGCCTTTAATACAACTCCTAACGTAGACACTGAATATACGCCATTTGAATTAGTATACGGAAAACTACCAAGTGACGAATTAAATAACCATAAAAAAATTTACGATCTCGATAACTACCTAAATGAAATCAAGATTAGACTTCGTTACTCATTGCAGAAGACAAGACATTATTTCGAAAGTAAAGAATCAGAGAAAATTAGGATCTGAAAGAAAACAGAACAAAATAGAACTAAAAATAGGAGACCTAGTTTTATTTAAAGCTGGAAACAGAAAAAAATTAGAAGCTCCATATAAGGGTCCATACAAGATATTATACATAGATGACTTAAATGTCATCATAGAAATTGATAAAACAAAAACTAAATGCATACATAAAAATAATTAAAAAAAAAATTATTTCCTAAGAATCTATTAAAAATATAGTAAAACTAAAACTTATCTTAAGAACAAATAAATTATTATTTAAATATAATATTTGCATCAATCAAAAAAATAATATATATATATATATATATATAAAAAATAGAAAGTAGGAACTTATATAAACATATATCTTTAAATCTATTATATACACATAATACACAATAATTTTAAATTCATTTATTAACAATTTTATTTTAAATAATACCCAAATTCAAAAGGGTGAGGGTGTAGTGTGTGTACACTTATGCTTACCACTGTTAGTAATGTATAATGCATGTACACTTACGCTCACCACTGTAGTACTTTAAGAACTTTATTTAAAGTAGCTTTATTCTTTCAAATAAGTTCACATGCATTTGTAAATCAATGCACTTTATGATTGGTCAGCAGAAACTAATGTTTTTAATGTAAATAATTTGTGCAAATGAATCGTGGGAATATATTATTGTTACTAACTCAATGAATTACTCCTAGTGTGTATGAATTGATTTAGCTTTTGTCAAATAATGCTGACCAAATGAATATTTTAGTATATAAGCTAGTATTTTTGTAAATAAATTTCAGAATTAATTTTGACTATCTACAAACAAGTGTTTTCAGACTTTTTTCTCAAAGGGCATTTTTATACTCAATTAATGCGGCAGAAGTGCTCAGCAAATACTTAAAATATAAACACACACACATAATCACTTCAAATCATATGAGAACAGAAGATTCAGAGTCAGAGTACCCTCTCGCGGCTAGTATATTGCACAAGTCTACGTACGTTGACGACGCACGGTGGCTGAAAATCGTTTTTCATTGGCCAAAAGTCTTTTTTTTTTGTCACCCATTTTTAAAATTTTTACGCCCTTTTGCAGCTAATATATCCAGATTAAGGTAGCCAAAAAATTAGGTTAAACTATTGATAATTGTGAGCGTGGCATGCTGTCAAACTCAACGGTTTTTTTTAATTTCAGAAAAAGGTGTTTTTCTTTTGTTTTTTTATAAAAAATAAATGGTTACTACTCGCAAGCTATCATTGATAATGGCCTGCGGTCTTTTTTATAATGTTGGTAGGATTATAGTCTTTAGTTTTTGTAAGTGGTCAGAGATCTAGCGTTTAATATTAAGGGCGTTACGGAATATTTATGAAACTACTATATTTTTCTCAAATTTAAACTTTAGTGGAATAGAACTTCTAGGGAACAAAAGGGAAACAAGAATTGTATACCACCGCGAGAAAGGTGGAAGTGTGCTCTTTACCGCTATATATACTTTTGCACCCGTGACGAGCCGTGTGTAGAACACTTTTTTCATTTTAATGAAATTACTCCAAAGTACTCGTATACAATGGTGTATATAATTTTCACTTTTTTGCCTAAAAGTTTATGTTTTTTACTTTAGACTACGTAAAACTAAAAAAATTAAATATAATACCTGCGAAAGGGTTTAATGGCTTTGTTTTGATCAGCCAAAAATTTGTAACAAAATTATCACAAATTATCACAAAATTCTACAGTAAACATATGATCTGTTTCTAAATTTACTTGTTATCAAATGTTAGGGTTAACCAAAGTCATAAGCAATTTTATAACAATAATCGGGACATTAAACCACTAAAGAAAAAAAACAACCCAACAACAACAACAAATATTGGCGAGATACTAATCAGTTTTACCTGATATTAAGGTCTGGACAACATGTGCAGTTTTGTGCAATTTAAGCACTACCTGCTATGAAATTAAAGATCAATGTGTGAATAACATGTATCTAAAAATATATAAAAATACGGATTCGATAAGGGATTACTCAGTAATAAGTTAATCCTCTAGGTGTACGGGTAAAACATAACAGACGCAAATAAAAATATTCAGAAAAATATGGAGAGCTTCAGTTATAAAGAACTGGCCGAAGAGTATTTTAGAAACAAAAACCAAGAAGATGTTCTTAGTTACGATAAAATTTAACTTAAATTCGTGTAGCACCGAAATTATCTAATTTCGTCAAAGTACTAAAAAAACGAGCATCATAAACCCAATTAAACCAAGTCCCATCAAAATCATTAGATAATACCGATGCATATGAATTTGGATTATTACCACTACATGCAAGAATACGACTTATGGAACACATACTAACAATCAGTTATGATTTGGATTTCGGGTCTTCGGGATCAATAAGAAACAACGAAACCAACAAAGAGTTAAGAAGTTCAAAAAATAAACATGTTCAAGATGAATATCGCAAATTTGGATTGATTATAGATCAGCCAAAACAAGGGTCAGGCAATACAAATGATGGCAATACCTCAAGAAGATTATTTTCAGATCCAGAAACAGCATCTGAAATAATAGGAGTGGATTTAAACCTTATTTTCAGATTTAAAATAATCCTAGAAGTACTTGCGTGCAATGAAGAAATTGACTCTAGAAAATTTTGAGATTATGCAAAGGAAACTGCAAAAATATATACAATCAACTACCCATGGAGAAATATGTCTGCAACAGTTCACAAAATCCTTTATCATGGAGAAGATGTCATTAAATATCATTTGGTGCCACTTGGAGATCTATCAGAGGAGGCTCAGGAAAAAAGGAACAAGGATTACAGATTTTATAGAGACCACAATACTAGAAAAACTTCACGAAATTCAACAAATGAAGATCTATTTAATATATTATTGGTAACGTCAGATCCGTTTATCTTCAGTATTCGAAATCAATGGAAAGTGGAACATCGGGATTTAGATGAAGAAGCCAAAAAACTACTAAAGAACAGAGATAGCACAGAACAAAATATGGAATATTTGCAATCAATATTTGAGTCAAATGAATAATAATTATAATTGTTATTTAAGTACGAAAAACATAGTATTAGTAAAAAATAATAATAAACAGAACCTACCATTGTTGCAAATGCTATTAAAATTTATTGCAGTTTTTATTTTTAAAATGTATTTAAAATTATCAAATTTGACAGCAAAAAATAATAAATTTTTCTGTAGTAATAGCAATATTTTTAGATAATATTATTAAAGTTTTTTTTAAGTGTAACTATTCTTTGAGTGTAAACAAATTTGCAAATTTGTCAGCAACAAATTTTTAATTTTTCTGTAATAGCAAAATCTCCAGTTGATTTTACTATTTTTTTTCAGTGTAAAATTTTTTTAAGTGTAACATTAAAAAAATTCCATTATTACAAAAAATATTTATAATTATTATTAATTTCCAAACATTAAATTTTTAATAAATAAAAAAATAATAAGCTCATATTTCACTCTAAAAGTTAAAAAATTCAAGAGTTCAACTTTGACCTAGAATTCCTTAAAAAGTCCTCAATCAATTTTAATGAAATTTAAACTGAGTCAAGCTGAACTAAATATCTATCCAATAAAATAAAAATTACTGCAATATTTTGATCGGTTCAAAAGTTACAGAATTTTGGACAATGAAAAACGATTTTCAGCCACTGTGCGACGTACTAACGAGTGCCCACGATGTTTCTTCGGCCTTGAAGACAAGGGATCGGCTGCGAACTGTCTTAGCGTCAGCAAATTTGAATCGCGAAAATGGACTTCGAACGAAATTGAAATTTTAAAAGACCTTCCCTCTGATTATCTGGTAGATTCAAAATTATTACCTTTTGTTGAGTCTAGTAGTTCAAAGACATTGGGTATACAATGGAATGCTCAGTTGGACTGGTTCTATTTTATAGTGGAGCCTATTGTCGAGAAAGCGAGTTACACTAAAAGAGAGGTATTGTCTACCATTGAAAAATTGTTTGATCCTGTCGACTGGCTAGGTCCGGTAATAATTATCGCTAAAATTATTATGCAAAAGATATGGCGAGATAATATTGATTGGGATGATTCTTTGCTTCCTTCTACGGAAAATGATTGGAAAAAATTTGTTGGATTTTATACAGAGGTAAATAACATACAAATACCTAGATGGGTGCACTACGCCCCTGGTACTTTAGCCGAAATTCATGTTTTCTCAGATGATTCAGAGAAAGCATACGCGGGGGCAATTTATATTCGGATCGAGTCATTTGGGCAGATTTATACCAATTTGTTGTCATGTAAAACTAAGGTTGCTCTAATTAAATCAATTTCTTTGCTTCGACTAGAACTTTGTGGCGCGGCGTTGGCCTCTGAACTTTTGAAAAATGTAATTAGTGAGATCGATATTCCCTTTGAACAAGTATATTTCTGGACAGACTCTACAATTGTTCTTTCATAGGACTCATTCTTCACATAGAGGAAAGCACACGTTTAGTAGCACTACAATTACAAGCAGCGAAATAATGACAGTGAAGTTGCGTCTTGCAATTTTGGCTCAGAAAGCTCCCTTCGCAGAAGATTATCAATCTTTGCTGTTAGGAAAACAACTTTCTTCAAAGAGTTCATTACAACCACTTAATCCCTTTTTGGATTCTCCTAGTGTGATGAGACTTAATGGTCGCTTGGAAAAATCCTTCTTTGTCTTATTCGGAAAGACGTTCCAGCATTCAACCTTATTCCTGCCGTTTTACCCTATTATTAGCTGCATTCATACATGTTATTTCGATTCATGGAGGCAATCATTTGATGTTGAGAATTTTTCGTATTGAGTTCCTCGACTTAAGAGTTTTGGTTCGCACTGTCAGAAACCGTTGTAATCTCTGTATATTAGCTAAAAAACAGTCCTGTAGTCAGATTATGGCAGCCCTACCTCCAGAGCGAACTACATTAGATCGTCCATTTACTACCACCGGTGTTGATTCGATATGAAAAGCTTTACTGGCCGATCTTGTATATCAAAAGCGTACGTTTGCATATTTTTATGTTTTCCGACTAAAGCAGTTCATTTAGAAGCGATTTCGGATTTAACAACGGATGCGTTTTTAGCTGCTTTTCAGCGCTTTATTGCTAGGCGAGGTTGCCCATTAACAATTTTTTCTGACAATGGCACTAATTTTGTAGGAGCTTCACGTGAACAAGTCAGACAAGAATGTGCTCTACTTTTGGTTTTCAAAGTTTTTCGTGGTGGTTCATCCCTGCTGGTGCCTCACATGGGTGGATTGTGGGAGGCCGCTGTTAAGTTTTAAAAATCATTTTCGTAAAGAAGCTCAATCCGTTAAATATACTTCGAAGAGCTTTCTTCTATACTGGCGAGAATTGAGGCTTGCTTGAATTCTCGGCTTTTATGTCCTATGCGACAACCCTAATGACCCTGTGGCACTAACCCCTGGTTATTTTCTGATCGGTTGCCCGATTGTGGCTCCGCCAGAGCCATCTATTTATGAATCGGCTATAAGTATAGTAAATCGGTAGCGTAAAATCAAGTTATTTTCTCATGATTTCTGTCGACGATGGAAAGAGGAAAATTTGCATAACTTACAAAAGCGTTACATATGGAAGTTTCCTCAAAGAGATATAGCTGTGGATAATTTAGTAGCTATTCGTCATGAACAGCTTTCTCCCACTTCCTGGAAATTAGGTCGGGTAGTCAAGACGTATCCAGAAAGCGATGATCACGTTCGTGTCGCGGACATACGCACAGAAAACGGGGTTGTAAAGCGACCTATCACTAAACTGGTTATTTTGACCAACTAAATTTTTATTAAGTATTTATTAACCTTCATTATTTCCTAGTACTATGGACGCTTTTTTGAAGAAGAGCTCCTTGAGGACTATGAGGAAGCGATGGAGGTATCTGGTCCAACTCTGGAGTTGTCACCTGCAACAAATTTAGCGGATACAGTGGCGGCAATTTCGACACCATCTGAACCGACTTCGAAGGTTGATGCTCCAGTTGTGGTTCCCATAACCCCTACGATTGATTCGTCGGATCCAAAAGCGAGCGAGCTAACTAAAATCAGCTCCATGCACTGCAGCCTTTGCAAAAAACCTCACCCCTTGAGAGGTTGTTTTCGTTTTCGTGAAATGGCCCATTGTTTACGTTTGGCAATTGTTCCCATTGCTAAGCTAATAACCACACGGTCCGAATGTCAGGGAAATCATAACACCCTTTTGTGTTCCCCTTCTCGAGATAATGGCAAACCTAAAACGGGGAAAAAGCCCAAACCCACGAAACCTGCTCAGAGGCTCCCGTGCCCTAGTATTGGAAATTTGTTGCCATTACGTCATGTAATTACATTTTCGCCGACACTGCAAGCAAAGCTTTGTTTAGGAAATCGTCATATACAACTTCGCGTGGTTATCGATTTGTGTTGTAGCACGAGCTACATAAGTGACCATTTGGTGAGAAGCCTACACCTTTCCGTTAGTGGATCCGTGTGTCGAATATCTGTGGCGTCGATTTACGATCCCACGAAAAAGATTTCGCTGACGGTGAAGGTGACGAAAAAACAGGGCATAAGAACGCCCATTGAAGACGTCTCAGATTCCGTCAGAGAACAATTTCCTGGGTTTGACTGCGCGGACCCGACATTTTACCATGCGGTTAAGGTTGCGCTAGTGCTTGGGCCTGAAGTTGGTGCGCAAGTGTTGACTGGACGAAGTTTTACGAGCCTGGGCTCTCTATTATCTCAGTATACATTGTTTAGCTTGGTAATATCCGGCCAATCACCCATATAAATCTATGCCGTTTTTTAATACAGTTCATGGATCTGTCAAAAACCATCCCGCAAGGGTTCAGTTGATGGAGCTGACGTAAAAGCCATTAAAACCTTTTTCAGTTGATGGATCTGTCATAAAAGCCATTCCTTACCACTTTGTTTTTCAGTTTGTGGTTCTGTTGTAAAAACCACCTCCTTCCTGAATTTTTTTATAAATATCTGTAATATTTTCAAAAACTTTCGTTTTTGAGGGTTTTTTAACTATTCTATATACATGCATTTCATTGGTGCTAATGCCAAATCATTAGTAGACCTTAAACCATATTTTTGAAATGTTTCAAACCTCTTATCTTATACACAAACTTTTAAAAAACCAATGAGAATTTTAAAAATTACAAAAGTATAAATAAGCATAGTAAGTTTTAGAACTTATTCAAATATCCCAACAAACAAATTATATTATTCGATATGAATCTATTTTATTTTCTTTACAACCTTTATACAATTAGACGCCCTTTGGGTGACAATAAAAGTATTTAATAAGGCAAACGGAAGTATTTTTTAAATTTATTAATCGAGATTGTCTCGATATCTTCTTTCAAAGATTTTCAAAAACTTTTGTTGAGAGTTTAAAACATTTCAAAAATATGGTTTATGGTCTACTGATGATTTAGCATTAGCACCAATGAACAAATGGACTTAAGCCAAGAAGTCTTTAAAAAATGTATAGCATGTTATGTGTTGGTCTTTTATTTTATTTAACAAAAAATATTACATACTTTTCAAACGTACGCGATTTATAAAACCACAGAGAATGCGTATAAAGTGAGTCACAAATAGCTCATATATGTATAGTTCTCCCTTTCTGAATGCTTTGTGATTTAAACACTGCCTTGACGTTGCATACAGACGCCATCCTCTATCCACTCACGCACTTATACATAAGAGTATGATTACTATTTATAGTTGCCTCTGTTTTATATCCTTAGAATAAATTATTAAGTATTTTTTAGTATGTTTAATAAATTAATAACAATAAAAAATCCTACATGCTTTAAGGAAATAAAATCTGTCGATGTGGATTATGAGATCAACAAAAATGCGTGGATGGCAAGTGATATATTTAAGAAATGGCTTCTACAGCTGGAGAAAACGTTTCTAAAAAAAGGAAGGTTCTGCGAATCCTCAAGATGTAAAAGGTAAACTGCAAAATATTGAACTTGTCTACCAACATGACTTCGTTACTCCAACAAATGGGTCGTCACGTTAACACAATATCAATAAATTGAGACTCGTCCACCCGTTGTGAAAACAACTGACTACTATTGACAGGCTCATGTTATTTACTAGACCTTATAGAGCAGAAGTACACTTTCATTAATCTAATTGTTCACAAGATCTAGTAGACAAGCTGCAAGTTTTTGGTATTGTGTTGACGTGACGTCGATGTCGCCAACTGGAATAAGGGTTAATATCTGCAACATAAAACATCACAGAAAACTAATTTATGCAAACATATTAACACAAAAGAACAAATATATAATCGTCATAGATTTCGTTCAAGCCATTTTGATATTTAATCCCAGTACGGAATGCCTATGTAAAATCAGAAACAATTGAGATCTTTTTCAGAAGGCCGGGATTCTTGAAAGATAGTAAGCAGACTCAAAGTTTCCATTGGAACGAAGAGAAGACTTTCTTCTGTTATCTGATCAAGCTGCTTTACAGGCTTCATTGCGATTGAAGTTTCGTTTTATTAGTATTACTTGTACTTTTTTATAGTATATATAATATACCTTTCTTATAAATCTAGTACTAATTACTTTATTATTACTGCCATTAAATACTAAATTTTCTGCCTTTTAGGAATTAACGAACAATGATGCGTCATTTGAAAACTATGTTAATATGGACATTGATGTACAGACGATGGGAGTCCGGTAAGATGTAGATACTCTTATCAGCGTTTTGGAGTCGCTGAGTTGCGGCTATGCCAGGTATTTATTAGTTTTATGTACATACGTGTGTACATTTTATATAAAAGGTGTTATATTTTTTCTTACAGATTCAGATGACGATGAACCGGCCGGTGAAATATTTGCAGATGTCTATAAGTCGATACCTATTGTGGGATGCGACCTTTCATCAATTGAAATAACACAAGTCTTTCTAGAGATGACAAAGGTGCCAACTTATGTATTTAAATCTTTCAAATGTATTTGATTTGATTGATTTAAAATAAAAGCGCAAAAAAATAACAAAACGATTTTCTGGTCCTATTTAGATTCTTTCGAGGGAGGTTCGACTATATTCAAAAATTTTTTAAGCTATTGCATAGCTTTTATCGCGGGCTTTAAGCGCGGCGACCGAATCAAGGAATTCCGTTACGAAAATAGAACCTAACACTAAGTTTGATTCTTAAGTCTTTTGTTTTTTTAAGTATTTGAATCGCCTAGCGTATGTTAATTAGAGCTGTGTAGCTCATGATCGAACGGGTTAAATTAAACAAATCACCCAATTGAACGAAGTGATGCGTTCATTTCACTGCACGCTTTCGGTTCAATAGTGTACCGTTCGATTTTGTACTTCAGTTAAAACATGTTTTCATGCGTTCAGGTGTCTTTTTTTAAAGTTAAATTTACATTTGTTCATGGATCTTTTTTATGTTGTATTCTTTTGTTTCATTTGAGTTTTGATGTATGGATCAGTTATTTTAAAAATTAATATACATTTATTTTTAACATCAACTGATAAAAAAATTGTACATGTACATATAATAGCACAAGAAATGCTAAATAAATCAATTAAAAAAAAAAAAAAGTATAGTAGTATATATTAAGCTAAAATAAAATGTCTAATATTCTAGTCAAAAGAACAAGAAATTGTTTCTAAAATGAACTTAACTCTGATTTTTTCAATTAGTAAATCCGTTTTTTAATAAATTCTTTAATTTAATAATGTAATTTAATCAAATATTTATAACAGATTTTCTTAAGAAAAGAATGAATTGAAAAATAGAATTGTTGCCGTACTGTCATTCAATTGATCGAACGGGTTTATTTTTGGTAATTGAAAAAAAATGATCGATCACTGAAATGAACGATTTGACACAGCTTTAATGTTAATCCCTAAAGTATGCTATTGATTTAATTAACATACAGTATTGCCAGAACAGATTTTTACATGTAGGAAAACACAAAATGGCGTACTTACGAGTAATCGTGGTTCTCATTTATTCAATAAGATAAAAAATCGTTTTCTTATCGGTCACCACGCTCAAAAAGTGTAACTTGAATTAATATCAAAGAGAAAAAAATACTGCATAAATAATTCTAATTGCATGTTGACAAAAAATTATCCAATAGCTATGCCGCGGCAGTCCTAGAGTGCCACACGTCTTTTTTACATAACTCAGAAACTGAGGCTCGCCGCCGATTTTACATATTTTTAAATTTTCTATTAGATATGACGTTTTTCAAGCAGCTTTGGCTAACTTAATTTAAGCCGAATATCAATAGTACTCACTTGAAATAATGGGCTATAGAACGGGCTAAACCATTACCCGAACCGCATGGAACAATACCAAGCGCAACATTATTTATAACACTGTTCCAATCTTTCCGTTTCAGTAAGCCATTTATTATTTCGTGAAATAGCCCATCGCCTCCAATGGCAACAATTCCACTCCAATTGGATAAATTTTTTTGGCGTATAAAGTTATATGCATAATTAGAATGTTTAGTAACATAAAAGTCGTAAGCAAGATCTGCTTCATTAAGAATAGTTACAACTTGACGATTGAATAATTCTCGTGCCTTCCCAGAACCAGATTTCGGATTTAGTAGAATAAGAAGACGTTTGGATTCTGATTTCTGAGCCTTTTCACAAGCCGCGGTGTACTTAATATTACAAATTAACAAATGATTATTTCTATGAGATTTTAGAGCCAAGTACCATTTTTCAGCCTCTCGCATATTATCTTCATGGCTATCATACGAACGGAATCGTAAGGTAATAACAGTTCGTTCTCTGCGTGATATTTTTCTAGTGTTTTTTTTAAGCACATATGCAAACACATACAGATATGCGTCTTCAGTTCCCTCACTACGATTTTTCATCCTTGTAATACTCGGTGTGCACGACCCACATGTGCCAATAGACCCAAATCTAGATGCTTTTTGAATCCAAACACATCGTCCTCCAATAATGTCGCAAATATTGACTAGATGATCTTTATAACCTTCCGCTGACTCGTGTCTCAACAGCAGTCCCTCTGAGTTGAGCACGACGTGGAAGACATTTCTCTTATTATTGCGTGAGTAAAACGTATCTCTTATTTCTTTAGCGCCTACACTTGAATCATCTAATCTCGCAGAATCTTTTTCAATTTTCACCGAAAACTTTTGCATTTTATGTGTGCTGTAAAGCTGCAAAACTGTCGATGGTACTTTTGATAGTTTGGTTTTAAGTGGACTATCGATATGTTTTATCTGAAAACGTTACTATCGAGAAAAATCAGGTTATTTAGAAGTAAAATTGAAGACGCATGTGAAGTAATCAACCGTATGCATTTCTGTTTTAACAACTTTGCTGCGCTATAACATTTCTCCGAGTCTTTCAGAGAATGGGAGTGCCCTCTAAAGTTGCGTATTGGAACCCTCTTTCGAACGCAGGTAGCACGATTTGAGGACCCCAGCTAGTATTCGAGTCATGAGTCAAAAGTGCTATAAAATAAACAGTATACCTGAGAAAACATTTGAACAATAAAAACATAAGTTAAACTTAACTCAACTGAACAACAACGAAAAATATAGCAAAATGTAAATTAAAATAGTTCAAAAGCAAACACATAAACAACAACAAACTAACATCAACAACAACAACTTATAATCCTACAATAATAAACCTTCATAAGGAGAACTAATAATGAAATGTGAAAACAAATCAATAGAAAAATATGAAAAATATATCTACTTCGAATTTATAAGCAAATATCCTCAAAATTATCGAAAGAGAACTTAAAGAAAAAAAAACACGAAATAAAAATTGTTAGTTTGAACAAGATTAAAGTTGCGCAGTAAAAATTTGTTAAGCCAATAAATCACCGAAAAAATAAAACACAAGTGTTCTTCGTATGAGGGTTGAAAAAAACAGAGAGAGCAAAAACTCTTCTTTAATGGTATAGGTCCAATTATCTTTTTGATTTGACATTTGACAAAGGATTGAGTGTTACCATATGTTAATTATTTAAGCTCTAATACTCTCCCTGAATTGAATATTTATATACGAGTATACACGTTTACAGCAATTCATAATGTTCAATTCATTTAGTTAAATTTAAATGACTATAATTTTATATCAAAAAAAAATTGTTCAATTCATTTAATTAAATTCAAATGACTATAATGACAAAAGGTAACTTTTAAATATTTACATATTTACAGCAATTCATAATGTTCAATTCATTTAGTTAAATTTAAATTACTATAATTTTATATAAAAAAAAATTGTTCAACCTAATCCAAGTAGTTTCAGAACTAAATTTATTTTTATGCCTGTTACTGGCTTTGTAAGTATATCAGCTGGCATTTCATTTGTAGCTAAATGGATTAGTTCAACAACATTTTCTCGAACCTTTTGATGAACAAATTTTTGTTTTATATCAATGTGTTTTGTCCTGGCTGAATATGTGTTATTAATAGCAAAGTTAATCGCGCCAATATTATCACAATACAATTTAATTATTCGAACAGAATTTATAAAAATTTCATTTTCTAGTTTTTTTAACCAAATGCTTTCCTGTATTGCTGCGGTCATTGACATGAATTCAGCCTCTGTTGTTGATATGGCTACAGTTTGTTGTCGTTTTGAGCACCATGAAATGGCACCATGTTGAAGTGTGAATACGTAGCCGGTCGTAGATTTGCGCTCGTCTTCATCACCAGCCCAGTCAGCATCGCAATAGCCTTGTATTTCAGTTGGTTGTTTTGTGTAGGTTATTTTCTTGTTGATTGTTCCCTTTAAATAGCGTAGAACTCGTTTAGCTGCAATCCAATGTGCTTTACCTGGATTTTGGTTGTATCGACTAAGTACACTTACGACGAAACAAATATCCGGCCTGGATACTTGGACACAAAATTGCAATGCACCAATTAACTGACGATATGGCACACTCATCATCTCTCTTGCCTCTTCTTCATTGCTTGGACACATTTGCTTTGTTAGTTTTTGGTTTGGGTCCATTGGGTTTGATATCGGATTACAGTTATCCATGTTGAAACGAGACAAAAGATCTTGAATATAATTAGATTGATCAAGAGAAATTGTACCTGATTTTCTGTCACGCGTTATACGTATACCGAGCACCGATGATATCTCTCCCATATCTTTCATTTTGAACTCTTCGAACAGCACCTTGGTCAGCTTCTTCTCCATTTCGTTGTTGTTGGAAAATATGATGATGTCATCAACATAAACTGCCACAATAAAAATGCGATTACCCTCGACTAAGTAGTAAACGCATTGATCCGTCGATGATCGCTTCAGTCCAAAATTTAATAACACCTTGTTTAATGTGGTGTTCCAAACTCGACTCGATTGCTTAAGACCATAAATCGATTTGGTGAGCTTGCATACACGTTTTGATCCATCGCTGAACCCCTCCGGCTGTGTCATGTAAATTTCTTCCTCAAGTGTGCCATGTAGAAAAGCTGTCACAACATCCAATTGGCGTATATTTAAATCAAGCTTTGCTGCAACCGCCATTAAATATCGAATTGTAGTGAACCGAACTACTGGTGAAAAGGTTTCATGATAATCAACACCTTCGATTTGCGTGTAGCCCTTGGCAACTAGTCTCGCTTTATGGCGTATGACATTTCCATGAGTGTCTCGCTTTGTTTTGTACACCCATTTGCACTTGATTGGCGTTTTACCCGGCGGTAGGTCAACCAACTTCCATGTTTGATTTGCTTGCAAAGAATTAAACTCCTCTTCCATTGCATCCTTCCACAAATCAACGCTGTCACTTGATACTGCTTGCTTAAATGTGGATGGATCGCATGACATAAACGCATAAGCAAACGTAGCGTAGTTTGGTTTCGGTTTGTCTGCATTTCGTGCTGACTGTCTTACTATTGATGTCCCATCAGCATTTAGATTTATTAAACGCCTTTCAAATGAGTCTTCAGGCTCCCATTCACTGACACAACTATCATCATCTAACAGTTCGTTAGACGATCGATCTGCTTCCGCCACCACCTGTGTTGTGACATTTTGCGATGTAGAATCGGCTCGAGTTGACTGCTCATTTGGCGAACCAGACAATGAACCATTTGATTGTACAGTACATGAATCATTCGATGACAAATCGGCTGGATTAGACTGGCCTTCTTCCCCTGATTCATTACTGTTATTATTGTCTTGGTCATCAGAATATTGCAAACAAAAATTATTAATTTTTTTAAGTTCAGAATCATTTACCTGAGTTGCTGTATTTGATTCCATAAAAATTACATCTCTGCTGGTAAGTATTGTTTTTGTTTGCTTGTTGTAGAGCCGATACGTCTTGGAATCGCTGGAATATCCGACGAAAATGCACTCTGTTGATTTATCGTCCAATTTCTTTCTTTTAGCCGCTGGAACTTGAGCATATGCTTTGCAGCCAAACACTTTCAGCAGTGACAAGTCTGGCTCTCTACCAGACCAGATTTCTTCAGGTGACTTATCACCACTGCCCTTGCATGGCACACGATTGATGATATAAGCAGCTGTCATTACTGCTTCTGCCCAAAACGCCTTTGCAACACCCGAGTCAATTAACATGCATCGTACTTTTTCCAAAATGGTACGATTTATTCGTTCTGCTACTCCGTTTTGCTGTGGTGTATAGACTGCTGTCTTTTGTTGTTGGATGCCGTTGTTTTTACAGTATCGTTGAAATGCATTACTAAAATATTCGTTGCCATTGTCACTACGCAAAATTTTTATCTTGTGTTCACTTTGATTTTCGACCATTTTTTTAAAGTTAATAAAACACTTGAACACATGACTTTTTCTTTTGATTACGTACACGAATAGTTTATGCGAAAAATCATCAACGAAAGTTAGAATATATTTATTACCACTGTGCGATTTTACAGGTAAAGGACCACATAAATCTGTGTGTACTAGTTCAAGCAACTGTTTTGCACGATTTCCCGATTCACTGAATGGCTTACGACTATGTTTGCCTTTTACGCATGTTTCACATATACTGTTCTTTGGTATTTGTAAACTTTTAAGGTTTTTATTTAAAAATTTCATGTAATCAAAACTTGCGTGTCCAAGACGACGATGCCATAAAATAGAATTTTCTTTTGGCTTTTCCGCGACAACCGAATCATTTTGTTTTTCAACGATCAAGGATTTTTCATTACGTACAACATCTAATTTAAATAGATCATTCACTAAACTCGCTGTGGCAAGCAAGTTCCAATTAGAGTCGAAAATTTTACAACCGTCAGTTTTGAAAATCACAGTGTGTCCTTTCTTCACCATTTCAGAAACCGATAAAAGATTAGCACAAATATTTGGCACATAATGAACGTTGGAAATAGTTATATTTTCCTGTTTACCGTTCACCACAATATTTTGATGCACATCACCGACACAATCGATTGTTAATTTATCATTGTTCGCGACTGTCACTTCTTTTTTATCTATTTGAATTTTATTTTTTATTAAAGCGATGCTGTTTGACATTGTTCCCGTTGCACCACTATCGACAAACCAATCGTCAGTGTTTGGTTTTTGATTTTCATCTACAATAAACGATGTGAACAACACTTTATGTTTATTAAATTTATTTTTTTCTTTATAATTATTTTTCTTTTTATTTTGGTCATTTATTTTTGGGCAATTTTGAATAAAATGTTCATTTGAACCACAACCGAAACACACTTTAACACTTTTCTGTTGTTGTTTTTCTGCATGCTGCTTTTGGTATTTGTGTCTATACTTGACAGCTAATGCAGCTTCACTGCCATTATCGGCATCATCTCCACATGTGAATCCTTGCAATAGCATGTTTTTCACCTTGTCGAAGCTGATTTTTTCTTTGGACGTCTCTAGCCCTATTATCATTGGCTCGTACCTGGATGGCAATCCTCCCAGCATCAACGAGCCCGCGACTTCATCATCTATGTTGAATCCAGCGCGTTTGACTTGTGACCACAGTTGGTTCATTTTATTTACGTACGCTTCCATCGAACCGTAATTCTCTTGTTTGAGTGTTACCATTTGGTGTAATATTCTTACCTTACGGCTGGTACCTGTGTCATCAAATGCTGCTGTTATGCTGTCCCACGCCTGTTTAGCTGTTTTTGCTGACTCCACATACGTGTAATTGGACGGCTCAAGCAATAGCGTAATTTCTGCTAAAGCTTTTTCATCTCTCCTTTTCTCTGCTGCCGTTGCATTGTCTGCTACCTCTGTTTCACAGACATTCCATAAATCTTTTATAATTAAATGCGACTTAGCGCCAATTTTCCACTCGCCAAAATTTTCACGGCCTTTTAATCTATCGAACGGAATTGTAGTGTTCATGTTTGTACAATGCAATGGACTTTCCGTATCAATGTTTAAATGTTTATCGTCCACAAAACTTTTCACTGTGTGGTTGGCTGCTACACTGTCTTCGAATTTTTCCACTTTATACATACATGCGATCAGGAACACCACATGATATTTAATAAAAGTGCGAAAATACCGGCTCCGTATTAATAATTTAAGGAAATATGTACTTGTGTACAACGATTATTTTATTTGCCACGAGATTTAAAAGAACTTAACCGCGGATGGCCCATAACCTGTTAGTTTGAACAAGATTAAAGTTGCGCAGTAAAAATTTGTTAAGCCAATAAATCACCGAAAAAATAAAACACAAGTGTTCTTCGTATGAGGGTTGAAAAAACAGAGAGAGCAAAAACTCTTCTTTAATGGTATAGGTCCAATTATCTTTTTGATTTGACATTTGACAAAGGATTGAGTGTTACCATATGTTAATTATTTAAGCTCTAATAAAAATCTAAGACACAATCAACCCAACAACAAAAAAATCGAAAACCGGATCCAAAATAAATAAATAACAATTACATAAATAACAATTATATCAACAACAATTATATCATCCTTCAATAATAAAAATTAAGAGAAAATTAAGGCTAGACAACAACAATACATCACCAATTTCTTAAACAACCTTTTGTATTGTCAGCTGTTGCTGCTGTAATCAAATTAAGCTTCACTATCTAAGTGGATGTGATACACATAGAAAAATTTAAGTAGAAAAAAATAGGTTAAATAAACATAAAAGTTCGAAATAACAAATACTGTATTAATAAAAACATTTTATTTTTCTAATTTAAACTATACAACTACGACTAAGAGCATGTTTATAGAACCCAATACGCCTGAAATACGCGCATAAAACCGGACGTATATCAAGTTATATAACGCGAATGTCATTTTATTTTTGTAAAAAACGTTACAAGTAAAAGTTTATGTGTGTTTTTGTAGCGCGTTTTCTGCTGTCTAAACAATAAAAAGTACGCGAATTAAATATTACATTCGTCGATGGAAAAAATTATAATTTATATGTATTAAAAATGTATTTATTAATTATTTAAAATAAAATGAATATTTCTGCAAAGAAAAGTGGGTGTTGTTAAAAATAGTAAAGTTTTAATTCAGCTATTGGCCTACCGTGTTTTATGTAAATAAAAATGCAAGTTTTTATTCCATATTGCCCCACTTTTCGTGAATTGTATGTTCACTTTTTCAAGGGATTTTGTATATTTTACTAAAACGAGAAAACATAAACAAAGTTGCAATAATATAATATTTACAATTAGTGACTTACAATATATATAAACGTCACATAAATATTATTTAAAAAATTTTATAAAATTTTTTATATTATTATAAAAAAAATAGTTTATATTAATTTAATTGAAATACTAAATTTTATTTTTAAGGCACAAAATTTTTTAAAATTTATTTTGAATCACAGCTTTTTTAAGTTATTGCTATTTTATAGTTCGCACTCAAATTATCTGATTCTTCTTTAATGTTCATAGTTTTGCTTATTTTTTGTTGAATTCTTAGACTTACTGTTGTAAATCGCTTTCTCATGTTGTTTACATTGTCCAGTATTTTTATATTGTCAAAGTCCGGTTTGTGTTTTGTATGTGTGATATGTTGTGTGTTTTTGCGTATGTCAGTTTTATGCTCATTTGCTCTTGTTTCCAAACTTATTTTTGTTGTACCTATGTAAACAAGATTACAACTGTTATTGTCTATGCCTTTACACGGTATTTCGTAAACTACATTGTTTTGTTGTAATTTCTCTAATAGTGTTTTTGTTTTTGTGAATATCATATTTAGTGTTATATTCGGTTTATAACCAAAATTAATATCATTCACTGCAATTCACTATGCTTTTTAAACCACAATAGTTTCATTTAAAAATGCTAACCAGAAAAATAATCGTTTTGCTATTCACTAACACTTTAAACGCTATATGTTGGCGTTTAAAGACATCTGTTTCAGTCAGCTGTTATTTCTAACTAAACAAATTGTTGTTTATTAACACCATCATTTTTTGTGTGGTTTAATTCGTTTAGAAAAGTGTTTATTTATTGTTTTGCCTACATACATACATAAAAATTTCAGTCAGCTGCTCAGCAAATGCGCGGATTCTTTTGGTAACAGTACCTCACTTTCTATGGAAATATGTGCAAGCACATAATAAATTAATAAAATAACAAATATTAATAATCATTTACTACTTACTTTGGACAAAACTATATAAAAATTCAAAGTCAAATGGCACTTTGTGTAGTTTTTGCTTACTTTTTTTATATTCTTTTCTTCTACTTTGACGTTTCGCCACACAGAGTTGCACATAATATCAATTTGAATTCAGTAAAATATAACACTATTTACCGGGGTAAAAATAAGTTTGTGAATAACATTGTGGCTAGTGCAAACATCAAAATATGTGGTTAAAGCTAACACCTGCTAAAGTGTTAAAATTTACTGAATCGCACTGCTGGTATGTATTTAATACTACAAAAACGTTTTTCTTGGTTAGGGTTGCCATGACCGTTGTGTATTGTGGGTTTGTAGGATTTTATTAGGGATCTTGTAAGTCCCATGGGAAAACTATTTTTTATTAATATTTCCGAAATTTTATTTTTATAATTTTGTGTCAAGGTATGCTAGTTCCCCTTTATTTTCAACTTTGATGGTAAATTTTATTTTTGGGTGGTAACTAGTAAACGTTTTTAGAATCTCATCTTTGTCGTTAATTTCAATAATAGCCAAAATATCATCTACATATTTAGCTATGTATTTAATGTGATTTTTTTGTTTTTTAGTTCAGCCAAAGCCACGTCTAGTAAGCTATGTAACACGATGCAATTGTTGGGGAAAGAGGGTTTTCCATAGGCATACCGCACAGTGGCTGAAAATCGTTTTTCATTGGCCAAAATTCTGTAACTTTTGAACCGATCAAAATATTGAAGATTGGATAGATATTTAGTTCAGCTTGACTTAGTTTAAATTTCATTAAAATTGATTGAGGACTTTTTAAGGAATTCTAGGTCAAAGTTGAACTTTTGAATATTTTTAACTTTTAGAGTGAAATATGGGTTTATTATTTTTTTATTTATTAAAAAATTGAATATTTGGAAATTAATAATAATTACAAATAATTTTTGTAATAATGGAATTTCTTTAATGTTACACTTAAAAAAATTTTTACACTGAAAAAAATAGTAAAATCAACTGGAGATTTTGCTATTACAGAAAAATTAAAAGTTTTTTGCTGACAAATTTGCAAATTTGTTTACACTCAAAGAATAGTTACACTTAAAAAAAAAACGTTAATAATATTATCTAAAAATATTGCTATTACTACAGAAAAATTTATTATTTTTTGCTGTCAAATTTGATAATTTTAAAAACATTTTAAAAATTAAAACTGCAATAAATTTTAATAGCATTTGCAACAATGGTAGGTTCTGTTCATTATTATTTTTTACTAATACTATGTTTTTGCAATTATAATTATTATTCATTTGACTCAAATATTGATTGCAAATATTCCATATTTTGTTCTGTGCTATCTCTGTTCTTTAGTAGTTTTTTGGCTTCTTCATTTAAATCCCGATGTTCCACTTTCCATTGATTTCGAATACTGGAGATAAACGGAACTGACGTTGCCAATAATATATTAAATAGATCTTCATTTGTTGAATTTCGTAAAATTTTTCTAGTATTGTGCTCTCTACAAAATCTGTAATCCGTGTTCCTTTTTTCCTGAGCCTCCTCTGATAGATCTCCAAGTGGCACCAAATGATATTTAATGACAACTTCTCCATGATAAAGGATTTTGTGAACCGTTGCAGAGATATTGCTCCATGGGTAGTTGGTTGTATATATTTTTGCAGTTTCCTTAGCATAATCTCCAAATTTTCTAGAGTCAATTTCTTCTTTGCACGCAAGTACTTCTAGGATTATTTTAAATCTGAAAATAAGGTTTAAATCCACTCTGTTATTTCAGATGCTGTTTCTGGATCTGAAAAGAATCTTCTTGCGGTATTGCCATCATTTGTATTGCCTGACCCTTGTTTTGGCTGATCTATAATCAATCCAAATTTGCGATATTCATCTTGAACTTCTTAACTCTTTGCTGGTTTCGTTGTTTCTTATTGATCCTGAAGACCCGAAATCCAAATCATAACTGATTTTTAGTATGTGTTCCATAAGTCGTATTCTTGCATGTAGTGGTGATAATCCAAATTCATATGCATCGGTATTATCTAATGACTTTGTCGGTATTTGGTTTAATTGGGTTGATGTTGCTTGACATATAATGAAGATGGATGCAGCCTTCGTGTTAGTCAAAGCCTGACCTACTTTTCCATCTATCATTGTCAGCACTAATTGGTAGCTTACTTCAATTTGCTGCCCATCTAACTGTAATTGTAATGGCGTAGTGTTGCAATTTGGGCTTTTATATCACTAACTTCTTTGTTAATGGCATCATGAGTTTCTTTTTTGAATTAAAATTTAATTGGCCTGCAGTATTTCGTAGAAGATATCCTTTGTTTGCGTTGTTCTAGTCGAAGGCTCTGAATCTTCTAAAATCTTTTTAATCGCAATGGTACAAATGATACCATGAACATATCTGAGTCCGAAATATTTTCACATACAACTTGTTTGTATTTTTTTTGTCCCGAAGAACCATCACATCCCTATTTACAAAAAAGAAATAACTTTGTGTTCCCATATTTCTTTAACGCATTTCCTGTTATTGATTGTAGCAAGCGTTCGGCTGTGTGATCAAGTAGAGATTGTAGTTGTACCTCTGCCGAAATTGGTGTGATTGAAATAGTGTCCTTTAATGTTGTTGTGTTCCTAACCAATGCTTGAAATAAAATTTGGTAGCCAATTATTTGGAACTACAATTCCATTAAAACAAGGTTTTATTTTCTAGCAAAGTTTTACAAGAATGACATTGAATAAAGCATGTTGTGTGTAGATCTGTTAGCTATGCAAATACCTAGGTAACGATTACCGATGCAAGTGGGTATATGGTATGTTGAACATATCATCCTTCCCCTCCTACGTGTGGAGTTTACGGAGAGAACAGGATCCTTCTTTTGCGTGATCTGGTCGAGCGCCGTAAGCCAGGTGATTCTTGTTGCCTTACCTCTTGTTGTTCTGCGTATGGCGATACGGATTCTCCACTTTGGACTACCGCCGATGGAGGGGTTTCGAATCCCATTAGCGTAGATGTAGACGATTCATGATCGATCGACGATTCTGTTTTCGACGATTCTGTTTTCGACGATTCTGTTTTCTCTGAGCTTCTTGTACCGACCGCCATTGATAGTGTCGACTGCGTATTGTTTGGTGTACTACACAAGACAGGTAAAATATTTTCATCCCCATTGCCTCGATTATCTAATCTGTGTTGACCCGTTTCGGCATTCCTTGGATGATTCCTATCTGATAACTCATTCGACTCTCTGATGCCCCGCCGGATCTGATTGATGTGCCTTTTAACGATTTTGCCTTCATGTCGAATCTCATAATGTAAGTCGCCAATTCGACTTAATACTATACCTCTTACCCACGGTGCGTTTCTATTGTTGTTGGGTAGAAAGTATACACTGTCTCCGCTATTGAACAACCTATAATTGGGAGAACTTTTCAGCAATTGCCTAGCAATTATCCTGTTGGGTACGTGCTCTGGTCGTACCAGGTCTAGTCTCGTGCGCAGTTGCCGCCCCAAAAATAGCTTCAATGGAGAAGCGTTCGTGGTACTGTGTGGCGCGTTTTTATACTGACGTAAAAATTCATTCAAGTTCTGTTTCAACGTCTGTGATGTTGAACCCATAGTCTTTAGTGCCCTTTTAACGGTTTGAACGCTCCGTTCAGCCTGTCCATTTGTGGCTGGATGATACGGGGCAGTGTACTTGTGGTATTTAACGCCGACTTGCGTTATGTAGTCATTGAATTCCTTAGATTAGTACCATTATCTGTTACTACCATTGTAGGGACCCCATAAGCTGCAAACACCTCATCAACCAATGTGACCGTCGCCATAGCCGTTGTTGATTTTGTTAACTTTACTTCCAGCCACTTGCTGAAAGCATCTGTTATTATAAGCAGCATCATTCCATCGACTGGGCCTGCGTAGTCCATGTGCACCCTCTCCCACGGAGCGCTCGGGTACTCCCAATGATGGTCTTTGTATACTTTTGGATTATTCGCAGTAGTAAGACGACGTTCGGAATACCAAAATTATTGACTCCATTTTTCTTTGCCATATCGCTGGTATATTAGCAGCTCCATACACTGCACGTCTTGGTCTTATGAGCCCATGTGTAGTTGTGTTGAGTGTAAGGACGTGCGCAAATTCATCATCAATAGTTAGATGTGTGTATGCATCCGTTACGTCTAAGTGGGCGAAAATCGAAGCACCTTGCATTTTATTGAACAAATCTTCCGCTTTCGGTATAGGGTGTTCGTCGATGATTATTTGATTATTCACAGTGGGCTTATAATTACCAGTTATGCGTAACCCACCATTTTTCTTTGTGACAACATGTGTTGTCGACGCCCACTCCGAGAATTCGACTCTTTCATAAATTCCCGCAGCAATTTTCGCGTCGATCTCATTGGCATAAGCATCCCTCAGAGATAGTGGAACCTCTCTAGCTTTCGCGAAAATAGGTGATGCGTCCCGCTTCAAGTGTACCTTCACAGGCGGGCCTGTTAGCTTACCAGCTGAGTCTCCAAAGACTACTTCAAAACGCTCAATGATTTGTTGGAGTTCATGTTTCTCAATCTTACTAAGGTCGCATACATTTGACCGTAAATTGTTGACTCTCCCTGATGTTAAATGTGTGTCACTATCATAGAAACCGTCGCACTTAGGTGGCGTGAACAGATCGATAAAATTTATATCGTGTGCAAAATGTGTAATCCATTCACGCCCACAAAGCGTATCAAGGTCGTTATATACTACATATAAATTCAATGTGCGTGTGGTCTTACCAATCGACACGGATAACGGGACCCTTCCAATGCAGTCTATCCTATGCCCAGTGTAGCTGATAAATTTTCTGTCTGACTTAATAAGATTCCATTTGTTTCTGATGGCAAATAACTTTCTTCTACTAATGATGCTACACGGCGCCCCCGTGTCTAATTCCATTTTTATGCACTTGCCATTAATTGAAACATCTATTAGTTTGCGGTCGTACCTCTTCGATGCGCCTGACTTATTGATTTGATTCAACTGCTCCATTCAACTGACACTTGGCTGGTCTTACTACGGCACACTTCGGCAATGTGGCCTACCCTACCACAAACAAAACATTTTGCGTTCTTAAACTTACAGTCCGCTCTTGTGTGATTGCCACCACACCCGTGACATTCGACATTTTGCCTCCGAGGTGCGTACGATTTACTACCCTTTTTACTAATCGGGATAAACCCTAGTTTGCATGTTTGTTCTACTTGGGGGCTATCATTAGCATTTACTTCTTTTGTTGCGCTATGTGTCAACTCCCTGCAGTATGCAAGTTCGTAAGCTTCGGAAAATGTAGCTGCTTTTTTTGCAATCAGCTCATCACAGCTTGCCGCAGACTCAAGTCCCAACAGCAGTTGCTCGATAAGCATGCGGTCCAAGAAAACCCCATACTCGCAAAACACAGCCCCTTGTTTCAATCTCAAAGCGAAGCTTGCAATTGATTCACCTGGCTCCTGTTTTAGTGCTCTGAATTTAACACTTTCCGCATACTTATTACGTTTGCCATCGAAGTGGTTGATGAGTGTATTCTTTATCTCAGTATAGCTTAGCTCCCCTGGCTGTCGTGGGCTCACTAAGATCTTTAATGCTGCATTCAACTGAGTTCCCATATGTACTCGCGCATAATTGGCATAATCAACCTCAGCCACCTTTGCCAGCTGCAATACCCAGTCAAACCTAGTGAAATAGTCAGCCACCGTTGTGTCGTCGGTTTCTTTATACTCACAAACAGAAAACTGGGGTGACTTTGTTGGTGGTGAAGGCGCAGCCGCCGCTGAATTGGACATTGCCGTTCGCATTACTTCAGCCAGCATGCCCGCAATCGCATTAATTTGGTCCGGTGAGATACTCTTCTTATCCCACTTCTGACACCACTGTTGTGTTCCTAACCAATGCTTGAAATAAAATTTGGTAGCCAATTATTTGGAATTACAATTCCATTAAAACAACGTTTTATTTTCTAGCAAAGTTTTACAAGAATGACATTGAATAAAGCATGTTGTGTGTAGAGCTGTTAGCTATGCAAATACCTAGGTAACGATTACCGATGCAAGTGGGTATTTGGTATCAGATGGCAAACAGTGCATTTTAGCAGCGGTTATGTAATGCTATGCTGGATGCATATTTGAACCTTTTTCAATCGTACGCAGTCTGAGCTTAATATATTGCTGTTTTGTTAATTTCAAATCCAGAAATAATGTTAATGCCTCCTCATTTGTGTACTGTATTGCATCACTCGGAGTTGGTATACTTTTAATAATCCGTTTTGTTTTCACTGGACTAGCTTTAACAACTTTTTCAATGATATCCACTTTTGTAAATTGGTTCTGTGATCGTAATTGATGTAAGAAATATTCTTTTATATTTGTATTGATA
Organism: Gymnocheta viridis; assembly: GCA_956483585.1. Classification (NCBI taxonomy): domain Eukaryota; kingdom Metazoa; phylum Arthropoda; class Insecta; order Diptera; family Tachinidae; genus Gymnocheta; species Gymnocheta viridis. The sequence continues at coordinate 62,497,769 of OY101442.1, read as the reverse complement.
TCTTTAAGTTTCCGCCTTTTAGATCTATCGCTACAGTTGTCCAATGATTTGCGTGGTCTTCCAGCCTTATCTTGCTTTATTGTTTCTGCAGCGATAGTAAGTTGGCCCTCTAACCAGTTTCCACTTTTTATATAAAAGTTTTGTTTACTGTAGCTGTTTGAGGACAGCCTAGTTTGACTGCCCGTAAATTATTACAAATGGTTTATAATAACTTTCACAGACCCAATAGTTCTAATTGAACCAATTTTTATATTTATTCAGTTATATTAAAGTGCACTGTGTCTCATTATAAGCATATACTTAAATATTCCCTTTATTAAACTTTTACCACCGTGTCTCGAAATTAAAACAACCGTCGTCTTCCAAGTTAAAATTCAACTACTTTTATTCTATTGGTTCAACAATTTATGTAAAACATAGTCAGTACATCTTATGTATTTATAAATTAAGAGAGCCACACAGTAAACCAAAAATATATATGAACATGCATGTTTGTATGTCTATATGTTTGTTTGTTTAACAAAAATAAGTAAAGCAAACGAAATAACTATGTATGTTCATAAATATATAACAACTGTATTACTGTTTAGTGCAGTGCAAACATACATACATGCCCATGAGCACTTATTAACAAAAGAACCGTATGTGCAATAAATTGACAAAACCTGGTAAACATTAGGGTGGCTCATAGTAAAAAAGTTCAATAAATATGAAGCACAAACATTTATATAAAAAAGTTAAATAAATAAGTGTCATGACGTAATATGCCGGGCCCCATTGAACCCTTGGTTTCAATCAATCGGTAGAGACGCCAATTTAGCAACAGGGCGACGAAAGGTAGTTGTTGGTGTTTTCACATCTGCAACACGGGCATGACCATCTCGACCAACAATGACGTTTATGACACGACCCATAATCCATTTCATCGGATGAAGATTATCTTCGTGCACTAGAACCATATCATTTACCTTAAGATTTTGCTGAGGTGTTTGCCATCGGGTTCGTTGTTGAAGTTGAGCCAAGTATTCCTTATGCCATCTATTCCAGAAATGAGTTTTAATAGCTGTTATTCTTTGCCAATGCTGAATACTGGAGATGTCGGAACTAAAATTGATTTTTTCTGGAATGTGTTTAAGTGCGCAACCAATTAGAAGGTGACCCGGTGTAAGAGCCTCAAAATCATTAGGATCTGATGATGTTGGCGAAATTGGACGAGAGTTCATTACAGCTTCAATTTCAACTATCGCCGTTGAAAGTTCTTCGAATGTGAGTCGGGCGTTTGAGAGCGTTCGAAATAAGTGGCCCTTGGCCGTTTTGACAGCCGCCTCCCACAACCCTCCAAAGTGTGGAGCTCGAGGAGGAATAAGACAAAACTCGATCAGATTTGAAGCTGCGTGGGACATAATTTCTACTTTAGTAGATTCTTTTAGAAAATTTTGATAGAACTCTTTAAGTTTTGTGTCTGAGCCAACAAAATTTGTCGCATTGTCGCAGAAGATTTTTGACGGTAGACCTCTTCGACCAACAAAACGTTTTAGAGCTGCTATAAACGCATCACTTGACAGATCGGAGACAGCTTCGAGGTGCACAGCCTTTGTTGAAAAACATACGAAGACTGCTATGTAAGATTTGTATGGGCGTTTCCCTCGAATGCGCAAATAAGTTGAAATTGGGCCAGCAAAATCAACACCAACAATTTGAAATGGACGGAAACCAGAGACACGTTCTTGTGGAAGATTTCCCATCACTTGCGTAAGTAGCTTAGGCTTATATCGAGTGCAATGATGAACAATTTGCCTAGCCAATGATCGGCAATTTATGATCCAAAATTGCTGTTGAACAAGAGACACAAATGCCCGCGGTCCAGCGTGAAAATTGTTACGATGAATATGTGTGACCATTAGTTTTACGAACAAGTCAGACTTCGGTAGTAAAAATTGGAATTTTGATTGCTCTGGTAGATTGGAATTTAGCAATCGGCCACCAACTCGAATTAAGGAAACTCCCGACATAGTTTCTATAAATGGGGCCAAAGATGCCAACTGTCCAGAAACATAACCAGAATTTTTCAGTTGATGAAATTCGTCAGAGAAATACGTTTGCTGAAGGATCCAAATAATTCTGTTGAGAGAGTGTGTGAGCTCCTCTGGAGATATATTTGCGTCTTTCGGCTTTGGTTTCCTACAGACACGGAGAACATATGACATGACCCGTAAACACCTTAAATAACTGCTAAATTTATGTATTGCCGTTAACACATAGGGAGTTGCTTGAATACTGGTGGCAAATGTTGATTTTCGTTTTTCTAAAAGCACAGCTTCTTCGCTTAAAACCAGGTTTTGTTGCATAGGCCAACAACAACTGAGTTCTTTTAAAAATGTTGGACTTGTTGTTGGATGTTGGATCTTTAATGCTGCATTCAACTGAGTTCCCATATGTACTCGCGCATAATTGGCATAATCAACCTCAGCCACCGTTGCCAGCTGCAATACCCAGTCAAACCTAGTGAAATAGTCAGCCACCGTTGTGTCGTCGGTTTCTTTATACTCACAAACAGAAAACTGGGGTGACTTTGTTGGTGGTGAAGGCGCAGCCGCCGCTGAATTGGACATTGCCGTTCGCATTGCGTCAGCCAGCATGCCCGCAATCGCATTAATTTGGTCCGGTGAGATACTCTTCTTATCCCACTTCTGACACCACTGTTGTGTTCCTAACCAATGCTTGAAATAAAATTTGGTAGCCAATTATTTGGAATTACAATTCCATTAAAACAACGTTTTATTTTCTAGCAAAGTTTTACAAGAATGACATTGAATAAAGCATGTTGTGTGTAGAGCTGTTAGCTATGCAAATACCTAGGTAACGATTACCGATGCAAGTGGGTATTTGGTATCAGATGGCAAACAGTGCATTTTAGCAGCGGTTATGTAATGCTATGCTGGATGCATATTTGAACCTTTTTCAATCGTACGCAGTCTGAGCTTAATATATTGCTGTTTTGTTAATTTCAAATCCAGAAATAATGTTAATGCCTCCTCATTTGTGTACTGTATTGCATCACTCGGAGTTGGTATACTTTTAAGAATCCGTTTTGTTTTCACTGGACTAGCTTTAACAACTTTTTCAATGATATCCACTTTTGTAAATTGGTTCTGTGATCGTAATTGATGTAAGAAATATTCTTTTATATTTGTATTGATATCTTTAAGTTTCCGCCTCTTAGATCTATCGCTACAGTTGTCCAATGATTTGCGTGGTCTTCCAGCCTTATCTTGCTTTATTGTTTCTGCAGCGATAGTAAGTTGGCCCTCTAACCAGTTTCCACTTTTTATATAAAAGTTTTGTTTACTGTAGCTGTTTGTTGTTTGTTTGTATGTGCAATAAATTGACAAAACCTGGTAAACATTAGGGTGGCTCATAGTAAAAAAGTTCAATAAATATGAAGCACAAACATTTATATAAAAAAGTTAAATAAATAAGTGTCATGACGTAACAGTAGCTAACTTCTTTGTAGCGTTTTTTAGTACTTTGACGAAATTAGATATGTAATTGCTCTTGCATTTCGGTGCTACACGAATTTAAGTTTAATTTTAACGTAACTAAGAACATCTTCCTGGTTTTTGTTTCTAAAATACTCTTCGGCCAGTTCTTTATAACTGAAGCTCTCAATATTTTTCAGAATATTTTTATTTGCGTGTTATGTTTTACCCGTACACCTAGAGGATTAACTTATTACTGAGTAATCCCTTATCGAATCCGTAGTTTTATACATTTTTAGATACATGTTATTCACACATTGATCTTTAATTTCATAGCAGGTAGTGCTTAAATTGAACAAAACTGCACATGTTGTCCAGACCTTAATATCAGGTAAAACTGATTAGTATCTCGCCAATATTTGTTGTTGTTGTTGGGTTGTTTTTTTTCTTTAGTGGTTTAATATCCCGATTATTGTTATAAAATTGTTTAATACTTTGGTTGACCCTAACATTTGATAACAGGTAAATTTAGAAAGATATCATATGTTTGCTGTAGAACCTATTGTGATAATTTTATTACCAATTTTTGGCTGATCAAACCAAAGCCATTAAACCCTTTCGCAGGTATTATATATAATTTTTTTAGTTTTACGTAGTCTAAAGTAAAAAAACATAAACTTTTAGGCAAAAAAGTGAAAATTTAATACACCATTGTATACGAGTACTTTGGAGTAATTTCATTAAAATGAAAAAAGTGTTCTACACACGGCTCGTCGCGGGTGCAAAAGTATATATAGCGGTAAAGAGAACACTTTCACCTTTCTCCGTGTGGTATACATTTCTTGTTCCCCTTTGTTCCCTAGAAGTTCTATTCCACTAAAGTTTAAATTTGAGAAAAATATAGCAGTTTCATAAATATTCCGTAACGCCCCTAATATTAAACGCTAGAGCTCTGACCACTTACAACAACTAAAGACTATAATCCTACCAACATTATAAAAAATACCGCAGGCCATCATCGATGATAGCTTGCGAGTAGTAACCATTTATTTTTTATAAAAAACAAAAGAAAAACACCTTTTTCTGAAATTAAAAAAAAACCGTTGAGTTTGACAGCATTCCACGCTCACAATTATCAATAGTTTAACCTAATTTTTTGGCTACCTTAATCTGGATATATTAGCTGCAAAAGGGCGTAAAAATTTTAAAAATCGGTGACAAAAAAAAATTAGACTTTTGGCCAATGAAAAACAATTTTCAGCCACTGTGTACCGTAGATTTGGCTGTATATTTGGATTTGTATATGAAATAGTTGTTGTCATATAGGCAGAATTTTAGTATGTCTAAGAATTTTGAGCGTAGAAGTGTAGTATTTTCTTTTATAGTTAAACATTCATTCATTATATTATTTATGGCAGTATGTATAGGGATGTTTGTGAAGAGCGAGACTACGTCGAAAGATACCAGTGAGTCTTTTTCATTTAATTCATTAATCCTGTTAAAAGAAAATATCTTAGGGGGGAAAACGTTAGAAGGCAACCGCGAGGAGAAAGGAGGATAGGAATGATTTTTGAGAAATTTTTTTGCAAGAACTCGGAGAATGAAAACAACATATAGAATAGATAAAAATATATATTTGAAGAAGATATAGAGGTAGGAAGATATTCAAAGAAATATAAAAATGCAGGAAAATCGGCCACAGGTAGAGAAAAATCTAGAGAGATAAATATAGGAAAAAAAGATGGATGCCTGGCGGGAAACCCGAAGGGAAAAATCGACAGCGAAAGTATAGGTTTTGGCTAGGGGAAAAATTTAAGGAAGAACAAATCTAAAAATATCGCTGAAGTGATCGGATGTTTTGAGTGAAAGCCAAGTGGGAAAAACAGAAAAAAACAATAAAAGAAAATAAAAATACCTATTAAGATTAAAAATACCTATTAATAGGAATAATGAAAAATAAGTTTTTTTAAAGAGTTAAGGAAGAGCGAAGGAAGGCGATCTGCTATTAAGCTTGCAGGAAATTGTGAAATTATTATTTAAAGGGGAAAAGAAACGTAAGAAAATCCATATTAAGTGTGTGAAAATATGTAAAAATATTAAATTTTTGTGTAGCTGGCTTAGGAGTAACAGTGGGAAGGAAAAATAAAAAGTGTGGAGTTCTGCGATACAAGAAGGCCCAGCGATAGCTTCAGCGAGTCTCCAAATACAAACTTCCAGGTCAACATCAATAAAGCCAGGTAACCCTTTAGTATTTATAAAAAAAGAAGTAGAATTGATGTTATAAAATTTAAAAGAAAATTAATATTAAGTAAAGTATAAAAAAAAGCGGAATTTCTGAGTTATTTTTTTTCGAGTAGATATAAATAAGATAATAATAAAATTATGTTGAAGTATAAATGAAAAAAAATATGATTTCTATTTAATTCTGTAGAGATTAGTGTGACGATTGAAAGGTAAGGAAAGAATAGGTCAGGTGGATAGTGGGTCGCTCTAAACGTTATCTGCTGGAATTGATGCGACTAGGTTGGGTGGGCACGATAGGGGAAACAACATCTGCCCCTTATAAGTGTCTTAAGTGGAATCGTGGTTTTAGTTTGGTTTTTTTTAGTTTTTGTGTTCAGATACGCGGCTGGCGGGAAGGGTTGGGATCTCCTGAGGATGAAGAAAAAAAAATAAATTGAGCTAGGAGGAAACCTCGCCAGGTCAACCGGTCTGTAACAAAATGGCGCCCAACTTTAATAAAGTGTTTGGCGCTAAATGGCGCCCAAACATATTTGTATATAGAATACATGTACGAACATCCAAACATAAATGTATTTGAATAGCCTAATGACAATTGGAGATAACAAGAATTTTATTTGTATAGCCACTCTATTGTAATCGTTTAAGCATGAGTGTTGTATGTAAATGAAATTTTGAATTTTCTAATTATTAAAAAATTGAAAAAAAACAAAAATATGATTAATAATATCTATAATTGTATTGCGACGCGTTTCCTGTGTAATTGTTTTGTAGATCTGTAGATTTCCGGTTATTTTACTAAACTTCATAGGTAAGAAAATTTTGGAATCCTTGAATAGCCTCTCGTCAGAATGAAGTCGGACGAGGTTAGATGTATTTGATGAAACCAAGTCCTCGTAATCTCGCTGTAATGAAGTGCAGTTGATAGTACGAAGGCCAACCTATGAAGGAGTTAGAATTTTTTTTTTTAAATTAAATTTGACTTACCACTTAAGATAATTTTTATTAGAACTGCTTGGACCTTCCAATCCGTCCATCGTTACACGAATCGAAAAATATATTACCTTAAAAAGAGTAGAAGAGGAAAAACTTTATTTTAGTTAGACTGTCTTCATAAGTAGATGTCACTGAATTAGAGTTAAACGAATAGCTAACAAATACTTATTTACTTTTATTTCATTTATATTTGGTTTAATTTTTTTTATGTAACAGAATTTATTATTTATTAATTTATACTTTTTTCTAGAATCTCTAATTATTATTGTACTTATTTAACTATTTATTAATTTTTTTTGCATGTATTAAGGTTATCAAATTAATTATTTAGTAGTTAACAAGTATTTATGTATTAAATTTTTATTTTTGTATGTATAAAATTGATCAAATTAGTTATTTAGCATTTATCAACTTATTTATCGCAGCATTTATTGAATTTATCTAGTTCCAGCAAACTAGTGGATCCCTGCTTGCTGTACTGTTTCCCTTGCTCGTTCTGGGGTATCGGCTAACATGTACTTGTTGTGGCCGGTTCTCTCTTCTTAGGAATGTTTTCTCAGCATCCAGATACGCTATCCTCAGTTCTTCCACTGAAGCAACACTCATTGGGTAAACTATTCGTCCTATACTCTCCCTCAAGTTTCGTTAATCATCTTGATCATTTCGCCTTCAGGCATAGATATACTTAGCCTAGATCGAAGATGGGTCATTGCAAAGAAAAATGCATCAATGGACTCTCTCGGCTGTTGCCTTCTCTCCACCAAATCTCTCATCAACACAAAGCTGGACCGCGTTGTTTGATACTGCTTCAGTAACACTAATTTTAAAGTGGGCCACTCGGACACATAATTAGTCCTGTTCCGCTGACGAAAGGAACATTTTTTGTTATCGTTGTGGAAAACCGGATGTGATCACTCCAAATTGTGCAACCTGCAAAAACAAAAATTTTTCCAGGAACGACGGGAAAGCGGGGAACCATCGTTCAGCGACAAGCCCGCATGTGAATAACGCCCAATAATAAACAGCAACAGAAACCTAGTAAAAGAAATAAAAGAATTTAATAAAATCATACCACAAAAACGACATTTATATACAATAAAACAAAGACTCCAGAATTATGAGCAAGTGAGAAATAAAATCTTCAACGCAGAAATTATACAAAACCCAAAAATATCGAAACGAATAAAAAAGTTAAGAGAAAAATTTGTTGAAAGGAAAAGAGTCAGAAAACTAGTTGTAGCAACAATTAAGAAGGCAACGCTAGAGTCAACAGATCCCAGGAGATATGCGAAATTTAAAATTCAAAATAAAATAATTAATGGTTTATTGGATTCTGGCGCTTCTGTCAGCATATTAGGTAAGGGATGTAGGGAGTTAGTTGAAAAGCTGAATTTAGAAATAATGCCGATTTTTTCAATTATTTGTACTGCTAGTGGCCAAGGGCACAGGTTGTTAGGGAAAATAAAAATTTAAGTTGAATATAAAGGTAAAACAAAAAAAGTTGTATTTTATCTTTGTCCAGACCTGGAGCAGACAGCTTACCTAGGCATAGATTTCTGGAAAATTTTCCAACTGGCTCCGGAAGTTATTGGCGTGGCCGAAATTAATATGGACAAATTGTTAGAAGATTTCAAACCTGATAGCAGTAAGTCAAATCCCCATACACTTACAGATCAGCAGCAAAACGAACTGAATAATATAATAGATTTATTTCCGTCATTTGAGAAACAAGGTTTAGGAATTACTACGCTAGAAAAACATAAAATCACATTAGTTGATGGCTGAACCGTTTAAAGATAGGTACTACTCGATTTCACCAGCAGTCCAAAATATCGTATATAAGGAGATTGATGATATGCTAGCGTTAAATGTAATAGAGGAAGGCGAAAGTCCGTGGAGTAACAGGACAACAGTCGTGAGGAAACATGGCAAGAACAGATTTTGTCTAGACGCTAGAAAATTAAATAAGTTGACTGTAAAGGATGCGTACCCTTTACAGAATATTGATGGCATTCTTAGCATGATAGACGAAACGTATAGTGTAGATCTTAAGTTTGCGTTTTGCCAAATAGAATTAGAGGAAGAAAGCTAGCCCTATACTGCGTTCACCGTAGCGGGTCGGCCACTCTACCAATTCAGAGTGATGCCGTTCGGCCTTTGCAATGCCGCTCAAAGACTTTGCCGACTTATGGACAAGGTAGTGCCTCAAAGACTAAAACAAAATGTTTTTGTTTACCTAGATGACTTGTTAATAATATCGGAGAGTTTTGAAAAGCATTTAAAGTTGTTAAAAGAAGTCGCCGATTGTCTCAATAATGTTAATCTTACAATCGGCCTAAAAAAGTTACAATTCTGTTTCCAACAATTATTCATTGTAGGTGGGGGAATTCTAAGAACGTACCCTGATAAGGTTAAAGCAATAAAAGAAATATAGATCCCAAAGTCGCCCAGAGAAGTGCTTAGCTTCTTAGGAACGGCAGGCTGGTATCGTCGATTTATTAAAGATTTTGCGGCAATATCTGACTATAAATACATAAATAAATAACAAAGACTCCAGAATTATGAGCAAGTGAGAAATAAAATCTTCAACGCAGAAATTATACAAAACCCAAAAATATCGAAACGAATAAAAAAGTTAAGAGAAAAATTTGTTGAAAGGAAAAGAGTCAGAAAACTAGTAGTAGCAACAATTAAGAAGGCAACGCTAGAGTCAACAGATCCCAGGAGATATGCGAAATTTAAAATTCAAAATAAAATAATTAATGGTTTATTGGATTCTGGCGCTTCTGTCAGCATATTAGGTAAGGGATGTAGGGAGTTAGTTGAAAAGCTGAATTTAGAAATAATGCCGATTTTTTCAATTATTTGTACTGCTAGTGGCCATGGGCACAGGTTGTTAGGGAAAATAAAAATTTAAGTTGAATATAAAGGTAAAACAAAAAAAGTTGTATTTTATCTTTGTCCAGACCTGGAGCAGACAGCTTACCTAGGCATAGATTTCTGGAAAATTTTCCAACTGGCTCCGGAAGTTATTGGCGTGGCCGAAATTAATATGGACAAATTGTTAGAAGATTTCAAACCTGATAGCAGTAAGTCAAATCCCCATACACTTACAGATCAGCAGCAAAACGAACTGAATAATATAATAGATTTATTTCCGTCATTTGAGAAACAAGGTTTAGGAATTACTACGCTAGAAAAACATAAAATCACATTAGTTGATGGCTGAACCGTTTAAAGATAGGTACTACTCGATTTCACCAGCAGTCCAAAATATCGTATATAAGGAGATTGATGATATGCTAGCGTTAAATGTAATAGAGGAAGGCGAAAGTCCGTGGAGTAACAGGACAACAGTCGTGAGGAAACATGGCAAGAACAGATTTTGTCTAGACGCTAGAAAATTAAATAAGTTGACTGTAAAGGATGCGTACCCTTTACAGAATATTGATGGCATTCTTAGCATGATAGACGAAACGTATAGTGTAGATCTTAAGTTTGCGTTTTGCCAAATAGAATTAGAGGAAGAAAGCTAGCCCTATACTGCGTTCACCGTAGCGGGTCGGCCACTCTACCAATTCAGAGTGATGCCGTTCGGCCTTTGCAATGCCGCTCAAAGACTTTGCCGACTTATGGACAAGGTAGTGCCTCAAAGACTAAAACAAAATGTTTTTGTTTACCTAGATGACTTGTTAATAATATCGGAGAGTTTTGAAAAGCATTTAAAGTTGTTAAAAGAAGTCGCCGATTGTCTCAATAATGTTAATCTTACAATCGGCCTAAAAAAGTTACAATTCTGTTTCCAACAATTATTCATTGTAGGTGGGGGAATTCTAAGAACGTACCCTGATAAGGTTAAAGCAATAAAAGAAATATAGATCCCAAAGTCGCCCAGAGAAGTGCTTAGCTTCTTAGGAACGGCAGGCTGGTATCGTCGATTTATTAAAAATTTTGCGGCAATATCTGCACCTCTTACCGACTGAAGAAAGCAAAAAAATTTGTAATGACGTCCGATGCAGTAACAGCGTTTGAAAACTTAAAGAAAGCACTTATATCGGCTCCAGTTCTAAAGTATGCCGACTTTGCCAAAAGATTCTACATACAGTGCGATGCTTGCCAATATGGAATAGGGGCAGTTTTATATCAAATGAATGAAAACAACGACGAAAATCCCATAGCATTTTACTCGCAGAAGTTGAATAGCTGTCAAAAGAATTACAGTGTGACCGAAAAGGAATGCCTAGCGGCAGTAATGGCAGTAAAAAAATTCAGGCCGTACGTCGAAATGATGCCATTCAATATTGTAACGGATCACGCGAGTCTTAAGTGGCTAATGTCACTTAAGGACCTAACTGGCAGGTTAGCGCGCTGGTCACTAATACTTCAACCATTCGATTTTGAAATTTTGCATCAGAAAGGATCAGACAATGTGGTGGCTGATATGTTGTCAAGATTACCCACTCAAGGAAACATTGAAGAATTAAAGATATATTTGATTTTGAAACCACTGAATTCGAGAGCGCAGAATATCTTGAGCTGATAAGCAATATAGAAAAACACCAAGACCACCAATTCTGTGGTATATGAGACTGTTCAGGGTCATGGGAGTTCCCCACGTTTGTTGTCTGACACAGAAGGACCACGACCGCACACCGTTTCCTCCGTCACAAGTTTGTAGGACACGGAGTTTAGTTGCGGCCCATATTAAATCTACAGAGTAGATCCAAACAATCCCAGGGTTTTTTATTAAATTTCATTTCATTTAAACTATTTTTGTTTTTCTTCGTACCTGTTAAATATGGCTTATCCTGATGGCCAGACAGCTAACCATACCAAGCCCATCCGCAAATTGAATGTTCGTCCACTTGAGTGTCAACAAACAATCGCCAAAGACAATTTTGTGTAGGTTGGTGTTTTTGTCCACTTTTACCTGTGATGATGTCTTCCTTGTTAATTCTTGTAGAAAAATACAAAGTATGACAGTATTTAAATAAAAATTTATTTATTAAATTTATAAAAAAAAAATAATTTATTAATTAAAATAAAAATTATAAAGAAAAAAAAAAAAGAATATAAATAACAACTAGCAGCTGTCAGTTTTTGATTGTTTTGACTATCTTACGCATGTTACAGTTTCCAACACTAAATATATGTATAGGTCGTATTGTGGAATGCATCTGTTAAGGCACAGAGTTGCATTTCTCATTCAATAAGCCTGAAACATTGTATAGGGAAAACGATTAAATTGAAAACAAGTAAGAGAGATATATTCGGCTGTGCCGAATCTTATATACCCTTCACCATAGTATGGAGTGACAAAAGAAGTCACAATCACAGAAAATTCGCGCCCACGAAATACGAAAAAAAAATTTTTTTAAATAATTTATATGGAAAAAATTACATTAAAGCAAAAAAAATTGCCACTCACCGTCTCAAAATTAATCACGATCACGCATTATTGGTTCTAATCTCTATTTCATAGTATAGGCTGATTTCAAAAACACAGCTTCCAAAGCAACACTGGAAGCATGAGTTTACAAGGCATTCTCGTGTTGCTTTGCAAACTGCGTTTATGAATTCAGCCATAAATTATGAATTTCGTAACAAATTTGTAACAATTTCTCGCCTAGAGTGCATTATAAAAATATTAACATCCCCTTATTAGCACTTATATAATTTTTCACACATCCAAGAAGTGTTTCAACGTCTTTATCAATAAGCCAGTGGTCTTCGACTAAACAAAGAAATGAGTTGAAACGTAAGAACAGGTTTAATAATGAAAAAATTCTCCCAAAATAGATAAAAAATATCGACACCTATTACATAAATCTGCTACTCTAATGATTAAAATGTTCCAATATTATCTTCATATTAAAAATAATTTAAAGCTATCAAAAATTCTTAAAAAAACATCGAACTTTTTCAAATAAAAAATAAAAGTAATAACAATAACTAAAATGTATCAAAAATTAAAAAAAATTAATAAGTGGTCGATACATTTTAGTTGTTTTTATTACTTTTACTTTTTATTTGAAAAAGTTTGTTCCACAATTTATTTAAAAAACCAGGCACAATCTCATTTATAATATTTTTTTTTTAATTTTTTCGTTTTTTCCAATTTTATGAACGATAAAAGGTTTATTTTTCAAAAAATATCCAATATGTTATCAGATAGGATTTTGTACAGTGATAAAATAGTTATATAATGAATTTAGTAAGTTGTTGACGTTTTTATTTGATATAATATAATATTAATAACAAAAATAAAAATAACTTGACGGCGTAAGAAAAAATATTAAATTATAAAATATAACAACATATTTTAATTCATTATTTTAATTTAATTTTTTCTTTGAAAATCGTATGATGTACGTATGTATGTAAACTAGTGGTATTCTGATAGTTGTCTTTTTAAAATTTTGTTAACTTTTCCATTTACTTATCTGTATTGCGGTTGGATCAGACGATAAAGGTTTTTGTTCAATATAACCTGTATATTTCTGATATAGAAACACAATGGAATTTCAAAAACAATTGATTTAAAAAATTCGGTAATTCATACTCAGCCTGCTAAGAAAACAGATGAATTTAATTAAAAACAAATTTTATTTAAATCTTCTTCTGCGTTTACTAAGTAAGACAGAGATCTAAATATGAAAAATTACGATAAAATCGGCTTATTTTCGTAATATTTAACCATTAATCCGCGTCCAATTCCGTAGTGCGTGCTATCGACATGCGATATTCCGCAAAACTATGATTTTTAGGTGTTTTTGATGAATGTAAGACCAGTTTATTTTATATGAATATGAAGGAATCAATATTTTATCTCCTAAGATCTTAACTTATCATTTTGTATATGTTGTATTGGGGAAAATACGGAAATATGCACAAAAAAATGATATACAAATATGTATGCATATATGTACTATTTGTGACGGCTACAATCTTTTTCAAAAATCCTTTTTTTATAATGTAGTTTGTAGCAACAGTCCACTGCATATTTGTCTCCCATATGAGTGGGACAAGTCTTTTGACGAGGTAAACTCATGCGAGTACCAGCAAGTCAGCTGACTCAACTAAAATCTCCAGCTTCTTACAAAAAGCGTTTATATGTTTTTTCGGGTGTAGCTTGACAACTCCAACTTGAGAAAGTTAAACCTCACTGTGCCGGGGGTGTGCTCATCGGTGCGAAATGCCGATGACACAGATTCTCATTCACAATAATGCAAGATGACGTTAAAAGAACTCGGGGCTGCCGGACTGTAGTAAGGAGTTAAGACAGGGCTGCTAACTCATGTAATCGGGGATGACGAGTAATTCGGTTGACACGATCAAAATCCATTTCCTTTGTAAGTCACACGTGTAAAGATCACCTGAATCATAAAACCAGGAGTAAATGTAAAAAGGATAATTAAAGTCCTTCAATAATCCCGATAGACAGAGTGAAATTAAAAGCGATAAGAATTCTCGGCCGTCTTGGTTCTCGCGAGTAAAACTCTAGCTGATCGAGGAAGAAATACCGATTTTTTACTGAATGAACACACAGAATTGTAAATATTTTCAATTAACGCTAATATTTTCCTGCCAGGAGAACGACTATGTAATGCAAAAGATTTCGTCAATATTAATATCTGACCAAAAAATTTCTTGTTCTCCAAGACCTCCCCGACCCGACTGTACGTATAACACCCTAATTTCAACAACGAAGGAAAACTGCGTATAATCGCGAGGCTTCTCCTATTGTCGCTCGTGTGGCATCCACATAACTCACAGTCTGAGAATCAGCCGCAGTGCTTCAGTATAAGTTCCCCAAAATTTGGAGAGTGTTGCAAAGCGATATTTAAGGAGGTAAATCTGTGTCGCATTTCCTTTATTTTCCGTTTCACGTAAATTATGAATAGCAAAGGAAAGTACCATTAGTCATTTTAGTGGTTGTGATCCCCGATAAGAATTTACCAAGCACTAATTTATAGAACAACTATAGAAAATTTACACTAACCAACGGATAAATAACAAAAGAAAAAAAAAACAAAAACGCAAACAAAACAGAACATCCACATAACCTAACAGTTGTCTTTCGATTACATGCTATATATGTATATTTACATTTAAGTACATACATACATACCGTTTCCCGGTAAAAACAAAAAAAAAATAAGAATACATACATATGTATACGTAACGTAACTATATATTGAGCAACCATAGGACATAATATAAAAACCGTAATTACAAACGTGTCCATGTCATTAGTAGAGCGATGAGAAAAAAAAATTGATTTGTAAAAAAAAGAGAAAGGAAAAGTATAAGATACAAAATAAATTAATGTAATTTACAAAAACATACAAAAAAATACATTATAAGACAAACTAATAGGAAATGTATGTTGTTTCGAAATAATAAAGAATTGAAATTGGCCAATTCTACTATTTTACGTCGTTATAAAATTATCAGAAATTAAACAAATTTGTTGAATATCGAATAAAAAAAAACAGCAAGTGCATTATTCCATGTAGCGTTACGGTTAGCCGAAAATAAAAACGATTAACTGATTTATTTGAATAATTTTTCTTGCTACAGTTGCAAACGTTTTTCCATTATTAATCCTTCTTGTTTTCGGCACCACGCAAAAGTAGAAATAAACGCTATATAAGTATATCAAAACATTAATTATAGCTATTACTGTTACACTATATTAACCGTCCGTATAAGTAAATAAAACATGGATTATATATGGGTTGGACAATAACATCATGTCCTTTTTATCTCGGATTCCATTACGTCCAGAATGATGGGTATTCGATCATCAGCAGACCGTCATTACTTTGACGGGCGATACCAGTTTCAGCTTCACTGCGATTTTTTTTCCAACATTTTTTTTGTAGTACATCTCTTTTTTTGGGACGAACTTTTGATGGTGAAAACCTGACGGAAAAGATCCCCCCATCCGGCGAGCTACAGCCGCAGCCACCACCAGCGTGCCATTTCCGTTCCAGAACAGGGGCTTATCACAATTTGGCGCCCAACGTACGAGCATTTGAGTAAATGCTTTAGCCCAGTATACGGTGTCTTTCAAGGACAGTGTAAGTACTGGAGGGTTAACATAATTAACCATGCGTGAGTTGCGACACTATCCGAGATAGCTACTTGATGCTGTGGGAGTTAATTGGATTCTCATCAATTCAATTTCAAAGCAGAAATCATGATCCGAGAAGTTAAAAAAACTAAGAGGTCATTTATTTTTGGTTTGAATGAGGAGAAAGAGGATTCCATGAGACTCATATTATATCGCAATATCAACTATTCAGTTTCAAGTAGATTTGATGACCGAAAGAAAAAAAACCCTAAATAAAAACAAGACACATTCCATCTCCATTCTGGATTTAATTCCAATTTATTAGTTTTTTAGTAGTAATAAAAACAATATAAATATATACAGTACATAATATTAAACATCTGATTCGTTCCTCTAAGTGGATTTAGAAGAAACGACTATATGTTACCCAAAAAAAATTATTGAAAATACGAACCGAGCAGTTTTAAGCACTGTTAGTCCTTTTTTCTTCTTTCATCTCTAGGCTACAGAATTTCAACCTGTTATATGTAATATTCGTTATCTAAAAGAAAAAAAATAAGATTACTGTTAGATTTTTTTTAACAATTCGTAAATAGAAATTTTAAGTGTTTAACATTATAACCAACTTTAATCTTGTTTTGTTGTCTAGAAAGATTTATTTATAAACTAATAATTTGTTTTTGTGTGTTGTCTTCAATAGAAACAAGTGTATCGAGAAACAAAACCACGCAAGAGGAGGTATATTGGAATACATACACGTTTTTTTCTCTACTCGTATTATTTCCTTGAAATATAATTTTTCCTTATATAATTCTGCCATTTTTCTTATGAGAATTACTTGCTAGTTGTGATTACAATAGTGGTACGCTGTTTCCTTTTACTTTCTCACCTTTCTTCATTAATTACAACATTGGACTTTATCCAGTCTTTACGTCGGTTGACAGGGGCTTGATACTTGTAGTAAACGGGTACGTTTCCATTAAGACGGTACATTCTAGTATATTTAATTGTTTGTCGTTGTAATTAGAAAGGCGGTTAGAATTTTTTGTTGCCCACTATTAGGACATTTTCCTTATAAGCGATGAGCACTAGGAGACTTAGGTCACACAGTAGGATATCTAAAAGAAGCACTAACAACGGGTCTGGAACACCACAACCCTCACCGACAACACCAACCTTTCCGAATTCTGTACCTCCAGTTGCTACGAACGCAGTCACCCCGCTATTGTCTATAAATTTTCCACCTGGATTCGGACCTAGGACACACTCATCGCCGGAGCGCGATGATACCATAACAACACCTCCATATAGTAGTATTATGGGCAGGGAGACCAGTGAAGAAATAAGTAACACCATAAGACGCAACACAAGAGTCACGAGCCAACATAACCCTAACTTAACTCCTGTAATTGAGGAGGGAAATCTCAATATGGCTGATGATAACGAAGATATGTCGTTGAGGCAATATGTGTGTGCATCAGTAGAGGCTGCACAAGCTAACATCATGCGAGAGGTACACAACATGCAGTTAATGTTACCCCAGATAATTAGAGAATCGTTGCGTTCGGGGCATACTAATTCGTTTGAATACCCAAATAATGAACGCCTACAATCCCTCCTAGACCAGTACGTCCAGCCGGCGGCACAGGCACAATTTCAAAAAAATCAGCCGCCTTTCCAGCAACAACAGCGCCCATCTGAACCGTTCAGACCACGACAACTATTCACTAACGATCCGCAACTTTTTCATCAGCAATATCCAGTATTCGCAAACCCACAGCTAAATAATCAATATTTCAAACCCATATCACCAAGCCAATTAGAGAAGTGGGGATTGAAATTCGATGGCACAAACAAGTGTCTTACCGTGGAGGATTTTGTATTTCGGGTTGAAGTTTTGACACGCGATTATAATTGCTCATGGGATGTAGTGATGAAGGGGTTTCATCACCTGGTAACAGGAACTGCTGGTACCTGGTTTTGGTCGTTCCGTATGAAATATCCTGTATGTGATTGGGATACTTTTAAATTTCACATTATAAAAAGATTCAGGAATTTCGAAAGCGATTTCGAAATCCAGAGGAGGATCATGGAGCGAAGGCAGCTGCAAAATGAGTCGGCAGCCGCATATATAACCGAAATCGTGAATCTGAAAAACCAAATGAGGGTCCTTGTTCCAGAAGGTGAACTAGTAAAAATTGTGAAGGACAATTTAAGAGATGGTTTGGCTCAACTAACTTATCCCATGAAAATAGACAATTTAGACCACCTACTTGAAGAATGCAAACGCGCAGAACGAAATCTCGCTAAGCGCTCAACAAACCGATTACCCCTATTAAATAACCGAAGAGTCTATCAAATGGAGCTACATGGTTACCCGGAAGAAGGCGAGCAAATGAGAGAGCTAGAAGCCCTACAACATGAAAAATTGCTAGTAAAGCAACTCACTTGTTGGAACTGCAAGGCTCTCGGACACTCGTTTATAGAATGTCCAGTAGTCCAACGAAATGTATTCTGCTATAGGTGTGGGTTCGACGATGTAACCAGCCCGGCTTACCCAAGATGTTCGGGAAACCTGAAGCAGAGCACGCGGGAAACTGGGCCAGTGTGCTCAAGCACTCAAGCCGCCCAGTAGACGATAATTTTTCTCAGATAAGTCAACCGATGAAAAAAACAACTCAAGAGTCCGATAAAATTAATAATCACCGTGGTAAAGCCACAAAATTAAATAGTAGTTACACCGATAACAATAAGATTAGCCCACAGGAAAGTAGAATTGGAACGAAAGAGATGAGCAATAACAGTAAAAATTTTAATTATCAGCTTTCTTACGAGCAGCGGCTGGATAGGTATAATAATAAACGAGCAGAAATTTTCGCGGACTACATACCCATCACCAGTATAAAAATCCGTAAAACAAGAGAAAGATACGAAGAAAGAAAAAACGAGAGAAAAGTAATTGCATCAACTACAATAAGCGAGAGTGATGAAAGACCCTACATGAGAGTCAATATTAAGGGCTCCTTATACCAGGGTCTCCTCGAGCGTCCGTGAGTTGTCTCGGGAGGAACTGCTTAGAAAACGTGAAGAAAATGAACGTAAAAATATCAGACTACAAATCATCCGTCAGGACAGCTGATGGAAGAAAACATGTAATTGTAGGTAAAATTCAGACCGAAATCAGGTACGGAAACAAGTCGGTCAAAACAGTACTATATTTAGTACCCAACCTAAACCAGGAATTGATTCTCGGCTATGACTTCTGGAAGCAAATAGGTCTTAGAGTTTGTTTTAAAGATAGCCTTAATGAAATTTCGTTAGAGCAGAACGGAGAGTTACAAATGCATCAACTAACACCTCACCAGCATAGGATTTTAGAGCAAGTAATAGGCTCTTTTGAACGTCATACACAACATGGCTTAGGGAAAACTCATTTAGAAATGCACACCATCGACACGGGAGATGCCCCACCCAAAAAAATGAGGCACTATCCAGTGAGCCCGGCTGTCCAAAAACTAATGTATGCCGAATTAGACAGGATGATAGAGCTTGATGTAATCAAAATAGCGACGGGATCGGAATGGAATAACCGAGTGACTCTTGTGATAAAGCCGAACAAGAACAGACTGTGCCTTGATGCTCGGGAGCTTAACAAAATAACGAAAAAGGACGCATATCCTCTCCCGAATATTGATGGTTTATTGGCGCGGCTTGGTGATACACACTATATTTCGGCCATCGACCTAAAAGACGCCTTCTGGCAGGTTCCCCTGGACGAAGCTAGTAAAGCAAAGACAGCGTTCACTCTACCGGGTAGGCCACAATATCAATTTAAGGTGATGCCTTTCGGGCTGTGCAACGCCGCCCAGAGACTTTGCAGGCTGATGGACAAAGTCGTCCCAACAGAATTAAAAGATCGCTTATTCGTATACCTCGATGATCTATTTATGGTGGCATCCAACTTCGAGGACCATATGGCGATGCTGAAGACTGCAGGCGAGAAATTAACAGGTGCGGGTTTAACAATAAATATGCAAAAATCGAAATTCTGCTACAAAGAGCTCAAGTACCTGGGATTCATTGTTGGTGGAGGCAAATTAAGAACAGACGAAAATAAAGTTAGGGCGATTCTAGGTATCAAACCCCCGAAAAAGATGTCAGAAAATTTTTAGGCACGGTAGGGTGGTATCGCCGGTTCATTCTCGATTTTTCAACACTTACAGCCCCTCTCACCGACACTCTAAAAAAATCTCCGAAATTTCAATTAACAGCCGAAGCAATCCAGTCGTTCGAGGAGTTAAAACACCGCTTAGTATCTAGTCCCGTGTTGTTCAGCCCTGACTTCGAGAAACCCTTCTTAGTGCAGTGCGACGCCTCAAACGTAGGAATAGGTGCAGTCTTGTTCCAAAGAGACGAGGATGGAGAGGAGCACCCCATCGAATATTTTTCCAAAAAATTGAATGGCGCACAAAAAAATTATTCAACTACAGAGAAAGAATGCCTGGCGGTAGTAGTTGCCATTGAAAGATTTCGTCAATATATTGAGCTAATGAGTTTCACGGTTATCACAGACCATTCTAGCTTGAAGTGGCTAATGCGACAACAGGATTTGAATGGGCGCTTAGCTCGGTGGAGTTTAAAGTTACAGGGCTTTAAGTTCGATATCGAGCACAGAAAAGGGACTAAAAACGTGGTTCCGGACATGCTCTCTAGGCTCGACATGGAAGAGATAACCAAGGATGATGGTATAATCATCGACTTCAACTCCGACGCATTCAAAAACAGAAAATATACCGCCCTGATAGATACGGTTGAACAAAATCGGGAAACGCTCCCAGATCTGAAGGTTGAGGAAGGTATTATTTATAAAAAAGTAAAATTTAATAGAAACGATGTTATGTCCGAGGACGAATGCTGGAAAATATGGTTGCCGGCCGAATTAACCATCAATGTAATAAAAAAATCTCACTCTGATAACACCCTGCACGGCGGTTTCGCAAAAACGCTATATAATATACGCGAATACTTTTATTGGCCATCAATGGTAAAGCAAATACGAGAATATGTTCAAATTTGTGAGAAATGTAAGGAAATTAAGCATCCAAAACAAATATTACGTCCGACGATGGGAAATGAGGTTCAGACCCAGAGGCACTTTCAGAAAATATACGTTGACTTTTTAGGCCCCTACCCCCGAACTAAGTCTGGCAATACCTATATATTTATCGTCCTGGATCATAAAACCAAATTTGTTGTACTCAAAGCCCTGTCAAAAGCTACCACTAAAGGGATTATAAAATTTCTTCGCGACGAGGTATTTTATAAATTTCGGGTGCCACAAGTACTACACTCCCACAACGGAAATCAATTTACAGCAGAAGCTTTCAAAAATTTCTTGGATCTCTTCAATTTACAGCAGAAGCTTTCAAAAATTTCTTGGATCTCTTCTACTACACTCCGACAACGGAAATCAATTTACAGCAGAAGCTTTCAAAAATTTCTTGGATCTCTTCGGTATTAAACATCTTCGTACGCCCATTTATTCCCCGCAAGCCAACGCAAGCGGGAGGGTAAACCAAACCATTCTAAGTTCTATACGAAGCTTTCTTGAGAATGATCAGTCTAAATGGGATGAAAATTTGTCAAGAATAGAATGCACGCTGAGGGCAACAGTTCATGCCAGCACGGGAGTTACACCATACTTTGCCTTAACGCGGTATAACATGATTACTCATGCCTACGAGATTTTAAGAAAGTTGGATGCTGCTGAGGAAGGAGAAATTCAAGTTCTACCAAGGGCATCACATATGCAATTGGTACATCAAAAAATTAGCGAGCATCTACACAACGCCTATCAAAAGAATGCTAGGTCATACAACCGTAGAAGCAGAAACATAAAATACCAACCAGGCCAAGAGATTTTCAGAAAAAACTTCGTGCAAAGTAATTTTACAAAAGGCATTAACGCAAAACTTTGTAAGCCGTGGTTAAAATGTAAAGTCCGTAGGGCGGTAGGAAACAATCAGTACGAAATAGAAAATCTCAAGGGTCAGTTAATAGGAGTCGTACACGCACAACATCTAAAACAATAGCCCGTACCAAAATCAGCGGTATATCGGGCATCATAAGGCCCGTATTTATGAGGGGATAGTTTGTATTTGAGATGTATTTTGGGACAGAATTTTCATTTAAAATGTGTTTCCAACTTGAATTATTTTTGTATGAATACGGCAGTAACCCTTTACGCAGAACGATGTAGTACTTGTCTCGTTTTTTTTTAATATATACACATGCACACCTGTAGGTAGATGTTTCTCGTTGATAGACTAAAAAGAGAAAATTTTACGAAAATGCGGGAAATTTTCGCTAATGTACATACTCACCTGACCGAGTAGTAAGCCTTTTGCCCAAACTTGTTTTACTCCACCGGCTCCATGAAACAATTTGGCTTTGTGACCGCTACAATCTTTTTCAAAAATCCTTTTTTTATAATGTAGTTTGTAGCAACAGTCCACTGCATATTTGTCTCCCATATGAGTGGGACAAGTCTTTTGACGATTTAAACTCATGCGAGTAGCAGCACGCCAGCTGACTCAACTAAAATGTCCAGCTTCTTACAAAAAGCGTTTAAATGTTTTTTCGGGTGTAGCTTGACAACTCCAACTTGAGAAAGTTAAACCTCACTGTGCCGGGGGTGTGCTCATCGGTGCGAAATGCCGATGACACAGATTCTCATTCACAATAATGCAAGATGACGTTAAAAGAACTCGGGGCTGCCGGACTGTAGTAAGGAGTTAAGACAGGGCTGCTAACTCATGTAATCGGGGATGACGAGTAATTCGGTTGACACGATCAAAATCCATTTCCTTTGTAAGTCACACGTGTAAAGATCACCTGAATCATAAAACCAGGAGTAAATGTAAAATGGATAATTAAAGTCCTTCAATAATCCCGATATACAGAGTGAAATTAAAAGCGATAAGAATTCTCGGCCGTCTTGGTTCTCGCGAGTAAAACTCTAGCTGATCGAGGAAGAAATACCGATTTTTACTGAATGAACACACAGAATTGTAAATATTTTCAGTTAACGCTAATATTTTCCTGCCAGGAGAACGACTATGTAATGCAAAAGATTTCGTCTATATTAATATCTGACCAAAAAATTTCTTGTTCTCCAAGACCTCCCCGACCCGACTGTACGTATAACACCCGTAATTTCAACAACGAAGGAAAACTGCGTATAATCGCGAGGCTTCTCCTATTGTCACTCGTGTGGCATCCACATAACTCACAGTCTGAGAATCAGCCGCAGTGCTTCAGTATAAGTTCCCCAAAATTTGGAGAGTGTTGCAAAGCGATATTTAAGGAGGTAAATCTGTGTCGCATTTCCTTTATTTTCCGTTTCACGTAAATTATGAATAGCAAAGGAAAGTACCATTAGTCATTTTAGTGGTTGTGATCCCCGATAAGAATTTGCCAAGTACTAATTTTATAGAACAACTATAGAAAATTTACACTAACCAACGGATAAATAACAAAAGAAAAAAAAAAAAAACAAAAACGCAAACAAAACAGAACATCCACATAACCTAACAGTTGTCTTTCGATTACATGCTATATATGTATATTTACATTTAAGTACATACATACATACCGTTTCCCGGTAAAAACAAAAAAAAATAAGAATACATACATATGTATACGTAACGTAACTATATATTGAGCAACCATAGGACATAATATAAAAACCGTAATTACAAACGTGTCCATGTCATTAGTAGAGCGATGAGAAAAAAAAAATTGATTTGTAAAAAAAAGAGAAAGGAAAAGTATAAGATACAAAATAAATTAATGTAATTTACAAAAACATACAAAAAAATACATTATAAGACAAACTAATAGGAAATGTATGTTGTTTCGAAATAATAAAGAATTGTAATTGGCCAATTCTACTATTTTACGTCGTTATAAAATTATCAGAAATTAAACAAATTTGTTGAATATCGAATAAAAAAAAACAGCAAGTGCATTATTCCATGTAGCGTTACGGTTAGCCGAAAATAGAAACGATTAACTGATTTATTTGAATAATTTTTCTTGCTACAGTTGCAAACGTTTTTCCATTATTAATCCTTCTTGTTTTCGGCACCACGCAAAAGTAGAAATAAACGCTATATAAGTATATCAAAACATTAATTATAGCTATTACTGTTACACTATATTAACCGTCCGTATAAGTAAATAAAACATTGATTATATATGGGTTGGACAATAACATCATGTCCTTTTTAGCTCGGATTCCATTACGTCCAGAATGATGGGTATTCGATCATCAGCAGACCGTCATTACTTTGACGGGCGATACCAGTTTCAGCTTCACTGCGATTTTTTTTCCAACATTTTTTTTGTAGTACATCTCTTTTTTTGGGACGAACTTTTGATGGTGAAAACCTGACGGAAAAGATCCCCCCATCCGGCGAGCTACAGCCGCAGCCACCACCAGCGTGCCATTTCCGTTCCAGAACAGGGGTTTATCACAATTTGGCGCCCAACGTACGAGCATTTGAGTAAATGCTTTAGCCCAGTATACGGTGTCTTTCAAGGACAGTGTAAGTACTGGAGGTTTAACATAATTAACCATGCGTGAGTTGCGACACTATCCGAGATAGCTACTTGATGCTGTGGGAGTTAATTGGATTCTCATCAATTCAATTTCAAAGCAGAAATCATGATCCGAGAAGTTAAAAAAACTAAGAGGTAATTTATTTTTGGTTTGAATGAGGAGAAAGAGGATTCCATGAGACTCATATTATATCGCAATATCAACTATTCAGTTTCAAGTAGATTTGATGACCGAAAGAAAAAAAACCCTAAATAAAAACAAGACACATTCCATCTCCATTCTGGATTTAATTCCAATTTATTAGTTTTTTAGTAGTAATAAAAACAATATAAATATATACAGTACATAATATTAAACATCTGATTCGTTCCTCTAAGTGGATTTAGAAGAAACGACTATATGTTACCCAAAAAAATTATTGAAAATACGAACCGAGCAGTTTTAAGCACTGTTAGTCCTTTTTTCTTCTTTCATCTCTAGGCTACAGAATTTCAACCTGTTATATGTAATATTCGTTATCTAAAAGAAAAAAAATAAGATTACTGTTAGATTTTTTTTAACAATTCGTAAATAGAAATTTTAAGTGTTTAACATTATAACCAACTTTAATCTTGTTTTGTTGTCTAGAAAGATTTATTTCTAAACTAATAATTTGTTTTTGTGTGTTGCCTTCAATAGAAACAAGTGTATCGAGAAACAAAACCACGCAAGAGGAGGTATATTGGAATATATACACGTTTTTTTCTCTACTCGTATTATTTCCTTGAAATATAATTTTTCCTTATATAATTCTGCCATTTTTCTTATGAGAATTATTTGCTAGTTGTGATTACAATAGTGGTACGCTGTTTCCTTTTACTTTCTCACCTTTCTTCATTAATTACAACATTGGACTTTATCCAGTCTTTACGTCGGTTGACAGGGGCTTGATACTTGTAGTAAACGAGTACGTTTCCATTAAGACGGTACATTCTAGTATATTTAATTTTTTGTCGTTGTAATTAGAAAGGCGGATAGAATTTTTTGTTGCCCACTATTAGGACATTTTCCTTATAAGCGATGAGCACTAGGAGACTTAGGTCACACAGTAGGATATCTAAAAGAACGGGTCTGGAACACCACAACCCTCACCGACAACACCAACCTTTCCGAATTCTGTACCTCCAGTTGCTACGAACGCAGTCACCCCGCTATTGTCTATAAATTTTCCACCTGGATTCGGACCTAGGACACACTCATCGCCGGAGCGCGATGATACCATAACAACACCTCCATATAGTAGTATTATGGGCAGGGAGACCAGTGAAGAAATAAGTAACACCATAAGACGCAATACAAGAGTCACGAGCCAACATAACCCTAACTTAACTCCTGTAATTGAGGAGGGAAATCTCAATATGGCTGATGATAACGAAGATATGTCGTTGAGGCAATATGTGTGTGCATCAGTAGAGGCTGCACAAGCTAACATCATGCGAGAGGTACACAACATGCAGTTAATGTTACCCCAGATAATTAGAGAATCGATGCGTTCGGGGCATACTAATTCGTTTGAATACCCAAATAATGAACGCCTACAATCCCTCCTAGACCAGTACGTCCAGCCGGCGGCACAGGCACAATTTCAAAAAAATCAGCCGCCTTTCCAGCAACAACAGCGCCCATCTGAACCGTTCAGACCACGACAACTATTCACTAACGATCCGCAACTTTTTCATCAGCAATATCCAGTATTCGCAAACCCACAACTAAATAATCAATATTTCAAACCCATATCACCAAGCCAATTAGAGAAGTGGGGATTGAAATTCGATGGCACAAACAAGTGTCTTACCGTGGAGGATTTTGTATTTCGGGTTGAAGTTTTGACACGCGATTATAATTGCTCATGGGATGTAGTGATGAAGGGGTTTCATCACCTGGTAACAGGAACTGCTGGTACCTGGTTTTGGTCGTTCCGTATGAAATATCCTGTATGTGATTGGGATACTTTTAAATTTCACATTATAAAAAGATTCAGGAATTTCGAAAGCGATTTCGAAATCCAGAGGAGGATCATGGAGCGAAGGCAGCTGCAAAATGAGTCGGCAGCCGCATATATAACCGAAATCGTGAATCTGAAAAACCAAATGAGGGTCCTTGTTCCAGAAGGTGAACTAGTAAAAATTGTGAAGGATAATTTAAGAGATGGTTTGGCTCAACTAACTTATCCCATGAAAATAGACAATTTAGACCACCTACTTGAAGAATGCAAACGCGCAGAACGAAATCTCGCTAAGCGCTCAACAAACCGATTACCCCTATTAAATAACCGAAGAGTCTATCAAATGGAGCTACATGGTTACCCGGAAGAAGGCGAGCAAATGAGAGAGCTAGAAGCCCTACAACATGAAAAATTGCTAGTAAAGCAACTCACTTGTTGGAACTGCAAGGCTCTCGGACACTCGTTTATAGAATGTCCAGTAGTCCAACGAAATGTATTCTGCTATAGGTGTGGGTTCGACGATGTAACCAGCCCGGCTTACCCAAGATGTTCGGGAAACCTGAAGCAGAGCACGCGGAAAACTGGGCCAGTGTGCTCAAGCACTCAAGCCGCCCAGTAGACGATAATTTTTCTCAGATAAGTCAACCGATGAAAAAAATAACTCAAGAGTCCGATAAAATTGATAATCACCGTGGTAAAGCCACAAAATTAAATAGTAGTTACACCGATAAAAATAAGATTAGCCCACAGGAAAGTAGAATTGGAACGAAAGAGATGAGCAATAACAGTAAAAATTTTAATTATCAGCTTTCTTACGAGCAGCGGCTGGATAGGTATAATAATAAACGAGCAGAAATTTTCGCGGACTACATACCCATCACCAGTATAAAAATCCGTAAAACAAGAGAAAGATACGAAT
The DNA here is from genome assembly GCA_956483585.1 of Gymnocheta viridis. Taxonomy (NCBI): domain Eukaryota; kingdom Metazoa; phylum Arthropoda; class Insecta; order Diptera; family Tachinidae; genus Gymnocheta; species Gymnocheta viridis. The sequence goes on along the minus strand of OY101442.1, from coordinate 62,470,448 downwards.
AAAGAAAAAACGAGAGAAAAGTAATTGCATCAACTACAATAAGCGACGAGAGTGATGAAAGACCCTACATGAGAGTCAATATTAAGGGCTCCTTATACCAGGGTCTCCTCGAGCGTCCGTGAGTTGTCTCGGGAGGAACTGCTTAGAAAACGTGAAGAAAATGAACGTAAAAATATCAGACTACAAATCATCCGTCAGGACAGCTGATGGAAGAAAACATGTAATTGTAGGTAAAATTCAGACCGAAATCAGGTACGGAAACAAGTCGGTCAAAACAGTACTATACTTAGTACCCAACCTAAACCAGGAATTGATTCTCGGATATGACTTCTGGAAGCAAATAGGTCTCAGAGTTTGTTTTAAAGATAGCCTTAATGAAATTTCGTTAGAGCAGAACGGAGAGTTACAAATGCATCAACTAACACCTCACCAGCATAGGATTTTAGAGCAAGTAAAAGGCTCTTTTGAACGTCATACACAATATGGCTTAGGGAAAACTCATTTAGAAATGCACACCATCGACACGGGAGATGCCCGACCCAAAAAAATGAGGCACTATCCAGTGAGCCCGGCTGTCCAAAAACTAATGTATGCCGAATTAGACAGGATGATAGAGCTTGATGTAATCGAAATAGCGACGGGATCGGAATGGAATAACCGAGTGACTCTTGTGATAAAGCCGAACAAGAACAGACTGTGCCTTGATGCTCGGGAGCTCAACAAAATAACGAAAAAGGACGCATATCCTCTCCCGAATATTGATGGTTTATTGGCGCGGCTTGGTGATACACACTATATTTCGGCCATCGACCTAAAAGACGCCTTCTGGCAGGTTCCCCTGGACGAAGCTAGTAAAGCAAAGACAGCGTTCACTCTACCGGGTAGGCCACAATATCAATTTAAGGTGATGCCTTTCGGGCTGTGCAACGCCGCCCAGAGACTTTGCAGGCTGATGGACAAAGTCGTCCCAACAGAATTAAAAGATCGCATATTCGTATACCTCGATGATCTATTTATGGTGGCATCCAACTTCGAGGACCATATGGCGATGCTGAAGACTGCAGGCGAGAAATTAACAGGTGCGGGTTTAACAATAAATATGCAAAAATCGAAATTCTGCTACAAAGAGCTCAAGTACCTGGGATTCATTGTTGGTGGAGGCAAATTAAGAACAGACGAAAATAAAGTTAGGGCGATTCTAGGTATCAAACCCCCGAAAAAGATGTCAGAAAATTTTTAGGCACGGTAGGGTGGTATCGCCGGTTCATTCTCGATTTTTCAACACTTACAGCCCCTCTCACCGACACTCTAAAAAAATCTCCGAAATTTCAATTAACAGCCGAAGCAATCCAGTCGTTCGAGGAGTTAAAACAGCGCTTAGTATCTAGTCCCGTGTTGTTCAGCCCTGACTTCGAGAAACCCTTCTTAGTGCAGTGCGACGCCTCAAACGTAGGAATAGGTGTAGTCTTGTTCCAAAGAGACGAGGATGGAGAGGAGCACCCCATCGAGTATTTTTCCAAAAAATTGAATGGCGCACAAAAAAATTATTCAACTACAGAGAAAGAATGCCTGGCGGTAGTACTTGCCATTGAAAGATTTCGTCAATATATTGAGCTAATGAGTTTCACGGTTATCACAGACCATTCTAGCTTGAAGTGGCTAATGCGACAACAGGATTTGAATGGGCGCTTAGCTCGGTGGAGTTTAAAGTTACAGGGCTTTAAGTTCGATATCGAGCACAGAAAAGGGACTAAAAACGTGGTTCCGGACATGCTCTCTAGGCTCGACATGGAAGAGATAACCAAGGATGATGGTATAATCATCGACTTCAACTCCGACGCATTCAAAAACAGAGAATATACCGCCCTGATAGATACGGTTGAAAAAAATCGGGAAACGCTCCCAGATCTGAAGGTTGAGGAAGGTATTATTTATAAAAAAGTAAAATTTAATAGAAACGATGTTATGTCCGAGGACGAATGCAAGAAAATATGGTTGCCGGCCGAATTAACCATCAATGTAATAAAAAAATCTCACTCTGATAACACCCTGCACGGCGGTTTCGCAAAAACGCTATATAATATACGCGAATACTTTTATTGGCCATCAATGGTAAAGCAAATACGAGAATATGTTCAAATTTGTGAGAAATGTAAGGAAATTAAGCATCCAAAACAAATATTACGTCCGACGATGGGAAATGAGGTTCAGACCCAGAGGCCCTTTCAGAAAATATACGTTGACTTTTTAGGCCCCTACCCCCGAACTAAGTCTGGCAATACCTATATATTTATCGTCCTGGATCATAAAACCAAATTTGTTGTACTCAAAGCCCTGTCAAAAGCCACCACTAAAGGGATTATAAAATTTCTTCGCGACGAGGTATTTTATAAATTTCGGGTGCCACAAGTACTACACTCCCACAACGGAAATCAATTTACAGCAGAAGCTTTCAAAAATTTCTTGGATCTCTTCAATTTACAGCAGAAGCTTTCAAAAATTTCTTGGATCTCTTCTACTACACTCCGACAACGGAAATCAATTCACAGCAGAAGCTTTCAAAAATTTCTTGGATCTCTTCGGTATTAAACATCTTCGTACGCCCATTTATTCCCCGCAAGCCAACGCAAGCGGGAGGGTAAACCAAACCATTCTAAGTTCTATACGAAGCTTTCTTGAGAATGATCAGTCTAAATGGGATGAAAATTTGTCAAGAATAGAATGCACGCTGAGGGCAACAGTTCATGCCAGCACGGGAGTTACACCATACTTTGCCTTAACGCGGTATAACATGATTACTCATGCCTACGAGATTTTAAGAAAGTTGGATGCTGCTGAGGAAGGAGAAATTCAAGTTCTACCAAGGGCATCACATATGCAATTGGTACATCAAAAAATTAGCGAGCATCTACACAACGCCTATCAAAAGAATGCTAGGTCATACAACCGTAGAAACAGAAACATAAAATACCAACCAGGCCAAGAGATTTTCAGAAAAAACTTCGTGCAAAGTAATTTTACAAAAGGCATTAACGCAAAACTTTGTAAGCCGTGGTTAAAATGTAAAGTCCGTAGGGCGGTAGGAAACAATCAATACGAAATAGAAAATCTCAAGGGTCAGTTAATAGGAGTCGTACACGCACAACATCTAAAACAATAGCCCGTACCAAAATCAGCGGTATATCGGGCATCATAAGGCCCGTATTTATGAGGGGATAGTTTGTATTTGAGATGTATTTTGGGACAGAATTTTCATTTAAAATGTGTTTCCAACTCGAATTATTTTTGTATGAATACGGCAGTAACCCTTTACGCAGAACGATGTAGTACTTGTCTCGTTTTTTTAAATATATACACATGCACACCTGTAGGTAGATGTTTCTCGTTGATAGACTAAAAAGAGAAAATTTTACGAAAATGCGGGAAATTTTCGCTAATGTACATACTCACCTGACCGAGTAGTAAGCCTTTTGCCCAAACTTGTTTTACTCCACCGGCTCCATGAAACAATTTGGCTTTGTGACCGCTACAATCTTTTTCAAAAATCCTTTTTTTATAATGTAGTTTGTAGCAACAGTCCACTGCATATTTGTCTCCCATATGAGTGGGACAAGTCTTTTGACGATTTAAACTCATGCGAGTAGCAGCACGCCAGCTGACTCAACTAAAATGTCCAGCTTCTTACAAAAAGCGTTTAAATGTTTTTTCGGGTGTAGCTTGACAACTCCAACTTGAGAAAGTTAAACCTCACTGTGCCGGGGGTGTGCTCATCGGTGCGAAATGCCGATGACACAGATTCTCATTCACAATAATGCAAGATGACGTTAAAAGAACTCGGGGCTGCCGGACTGTAGTAAGGAGTTAAGACAGGGCTGCTAACTCATGTAATCGGGGATGACGAGTAATTCGGTTAAAACGATCAAAATCCATTTCCTTTGTAAGTCACACGTGTAAAGATCACCTGAATCATAAAACCAGGAGTAAATGTAAAATGGATAATTAAAGTCCTTCAATAATCCCGATATACAGAGTGAAATTAAAAGCGATAAGAATTCTCGGCCGTCTTGGTTCTCGCGAGTAAAACTCTAGCTGATCGAGGAAGAAATACCGATTTTTACTGAATGAACACACAGAATTGTAAATATTTTCAATTAACGCTAATATTTTCCTGCCAGGAGAACGACTATGTAATGCAAAAGATTTCGTCTATATTAATATCTGACCAAAAAATTTCTTGTTCTCCAAGACCTCCCCGACCCGACTGTACTTAAACAAATTTGTTGAATATCGAATAAAAAAAACAGCAAGTGCATTATTCCATGTAGCGTTACGGTTAGCCGAAAATAAAAACGATTAACTGATTTATTTGAATAATTTTTCTTGCTACAGTTGCAAACGTTTTTCCATTATTAATCCTTCTTGTTTTCGGCACCACGCAAAAGTAGAAATAAACGCTATATAAGTATATCAAAACATTAATTATAGCTATTACTGTTACACTATATTAACCGTCCTTATAAGTAAATAAAACATTGATTATATAAGTAACTAACAAACAAATAAAAGATAAATATATGTATATAATCTGAAATGTCATACAGTCGAGTATAAATTAACAAAATGTGGTAGACTATTAAACTTAAGGTTGAAATGTGGCTGGGGAAAAGAATAGGGCTATAGTTAGTGCGGCATAAGGACAGTATTCACAAACGCAAAAAAACCCATCAGGCACGAATAATGTTTCGGATGATTGTAACATGTCATAAGGGGAGGGCTGCCTGGGTTGGACAATAACATCATGTCCTTTTTAGCTCGGATTCCATTACGTCCAGAATGATGGGTATTCGATCATCAGCAGTCCGTCATTACTTTGACGGGCGATACTAGTTTCAGCTTCACTGTGATTTTTTTTTCAACATTTTTTTTTGTAGTACATCTCTTTTTTTGGCACGAACTTTTGATGGTGAAAACCTGACGGAAAAGATCCCCCCATCCGGCGAGCTACAGCCGCAGCGACCACCAGCGTGCCATTTCCGTTCCAGAACAGGGGTTTATCACAATTTGGCGCCCAACGTACGAGCATTTGAGTAAATGCTTTAGCCCAGTATACGGTGTCTTTCAAGGACAGTGTAAGTCCTGGAGGGTTAACATAATTAACCATGCGTGAGTTGCGACACTATCCGAGATAGCTACTTGATGCTGTGGGAGTTAATTGGATTCTCATCAATTCAATTTCAAAGCAGAAATCATGATCCGAGAAGTTAAAAAAACTAAGAGGTCATTTGTTTTTGGTTTGAATGAGGAGAAAGAGGATTCCATGAGACTCATATTATATCGCAATATCAACTATTCAGTTTCAAGTTGATTTGATGACCGAAAGAAAAAAAACCCTAAATAAAAACAAGACATATTCCATCTCCATTCTGGATTTAATTCCAATTTATTAGTTTTTTAGTAGTAATAAAAACAATATAAATATATACAGTACATAATATTAAACATCTGATTCGTTCCTCTAAGTGGATTTAGAAGAAACGACTATATGTTACCCAAAAAAAAAATTATTGAAAATACGAACCGAGCAGTTTTAAGCACTGTTAGTCCTTTTTTCTTCTTTCATCTCTAGGCTACAGAATTTCAACCTGCTATATGTAATATTCGTTATCTAAAAGAAAAAAAAATAAGATTACTGTTAGATTTTTTTTAACAATTCGTAAATAGAAATTTTAAGTGTTTAACATTATAACCAACTTTAATCTTGTTTTGTTGTCTAGAAAGATTTATTTCTAAACTAATAATTTGTTTTTGTGTGTTGTCTTCAATAGAAACAAGTGTATCGAGAAACAAAACCACGCAAGAGGAGGTATATTGGAATATATACACGTTTTTTTCTCTACTCGTATTATTTCCTTGAAATATAATTTTTCCTTATATAATTCTGCCATTTTTCTTATGAGAATTACTTGCTAGTTGTGATTACAATAGTGGTACGCTGTTTCCTTTTACTTTCTCACCTTTCTTCATTAATTACAACATTGGACTTTATCCAGTCTTTACGTCGGTTGACAGGGGCTTGATACTTGTAGTAAACGGGTACGTTTCCATTAACCCATTAAACGCCAAGACCATTAAAAAGGCAAGAAATAAAATTTCATTGGTTTATTTATGACTAAATGCTGACAAGAAACATAGAAAAAACTTAAAAATTAAAAAAAAATTCTGAAAAGTATGTTTTTAGAGCTGTACTCAGATGGGTACAGTGGCGTCATATGTATGCTAATTTTTTTATGTATGAAAATTTTTGAAACATTCTTTTTCAACACAAAGAGCTACATCGCAATGCTCACATAACCATCTTATTCTGTTATGACACTCACGACATCGTAGTTGATTTTTTATTCTTTTAGGAAAGTGGTTTCCTCCACTAGTTGCAACACCGGGAGCCAAAGACCGTTTGGAGATACTGACTTTTTGGGTATAGTTTCGCAAATAAAATCGTGTGATGTTGCGCTGAAATTCAAGCAAGTCCATTTGAGAATTGTTTGCAGTTTTAAACAGTTTCCAAGCATTTACTACAGTGGAATTCAACATTGCGGTAAATAGCGGCCACCACCATTTCTTTCCTCGGAAATTTATTCTATAGTTACTCACAGCTTGATCGTGGAGGTCAACGCCACCCATTCCAGTATTATACTCTGCGATCAATCTGGGTTGGCTCACACTAATTTTGCTTTTTTCAGCTGAACACCATCTGGAAACCATATGCATTGGCTCAGCACATTCAAAATTCGACCCTACGGTTACCGCGCTGTTGTCGTTCCATTTAACAAATATAATCTTGTTGGTCTTGTCATATCTGCTCTCAAAGTAGCCTCTCTTTTCTTTCTTGAAAAACGAATTTGTTTCAAGTGGACATTTTTTTGTTCTTGACTCACGAACGGTCCCAATTGCTCGAAATCCTCTTTCTTTCAATTCTACAAGAAGATCGTATGACGTAAAAAAATTGTCAAAAAACACAACATGATCTGAAGGGTTGGGAACATTGTCCAAGAAATCTAGTACAACCCGAGATCCAAGTGGCAGTTTTAATTTTTCAACACTTAGTCCTTTGGCCCCACAGTAGGTTTCAAACTGGTATAAATAACCGCAGCTACTCGTCAGCATCCAGTTTTTAAATCCAAATCTCACTGGCTTGCCTCTTATGAATTGTTTAGAAGAGTGGCTACCAAAGTATCGGACCATGGATTCATCGACTGAAAGCTTTTCATGCATATAACCAAATTGGCAAAATTTTTTTGTGAGAATTTTTGATAATGGTTTAACTTTGGCCATTTTGTCAGTAGCATCTAAATTGGTGTTATCAGCCAAATGAATGAAACGTTTTATTTCTCTAAATCTGTTGCGAGACATATTTTGGGAAATGATTGGGGCATGCGTATCCTCACAGAGCTGCCAATACATATCCTCTCGAGGCATAGAGTGATATCCACTATACAGCAAAATACCTATGAATACTTTCAAATCTGCAGAATTGAAGGAAAAATTGTGTTCGTTTGCTTGTGATGCATAAATGCAAGTTTGGTTAACGATTAAATTTACAACCTCTTCATCAAAAAGAGTTTCAAAAACATCAGCTGGAGATTTTCCTTTCAATTCAGCGATCATAGTGAAGTCATTCTCTATAAATAAATTGGTTTTCTGCATTTCAATATCGCATGCTCTCTTTGTCCACTTTGGACCGTTTTTGCTTGAACTTGAAGATTTAATTCTCTTTCGCAATTGTTCCAGAGGAATATCATCCTCGCTATCACTACTGAAAAATATTTCGACTTCACCAGGAACATCATTTGGAATGCGATCGTTGACAATATCATCAGCGTTTCCCTCCTCTTCATCGGTATTACAGTCCGGGTCTGGTGGAATGATCGCTATGTCAAAGTTCTTGTGAGAATCTATTCCTACAAAATCAAGAGCGCTGTTCAAATTTTTGAAAGTTCTGCCATAGAAACTTGACGGTTTGATTGTTTTAAATTCCATTTTGATCCAAGAAAAATTCTAAAAAAAATTATACATATCATGCCATTGTACTCGCTTGGGTACAGTGAATTTGGTACTCACTTTGCGCTGAGAAAAAAAATTTTTTCTCTTTGAGGTTTTAATTTAATAAATACACATACACTCTTCTATAGAAAAAAATAAAAAACTTTTGTTTCAACGAAGCACACTTTACTCTACTAAAGTCAATTGCTACTGACCTACGTAAAAATCACAAAAATGAAAAAGTGTTGTAAAAACAAAACAAAATACAAAATAACGGTATATTTTTCTTTACGAGTTTTTATGAGTGTGTTTTATGCACAATGTATTTAATGCAAACACATAATAAAAATTGACAAATTTCATTTGCAAACAAAATTATGCGTATTTGAATATTGCCTTTTTTCTGTACTCAAGCGAGTACAATGGCAGGGAATGGGTTAAGACGGTACATTCTAGTATATTTAATTTTTTGTCGTTGTAATTAGAAAGGCGGATAGAATTTTTTGTTGCCCACTATTAGGACATTTTCCTTATAAGCGATGAGCACTAGGAGACTTAGGTCACATAGTAGGATATCTAAAAGAAGCACTAACAACGGGTCTGGAACACCACAACCCTCACTGACAACACCAACCTTTCCGAATTCTGTACCTCCAGTTGCTACGAACGCAGTCACCCCGCTATTGTCTATAAATTTTCCACCTGGATTCGGACCTAGGACACACTCATCGCCGGAGCGCGATGATACCATAACAACACCTCCATATAGTAGTATTATGGGCAGGGAGACCAGTGAAGAAATAAGTAACACCATAAGACGCAACACAAGAGTCACGAGCCAACATAACCCTAACTTAACTCCTGTAATTGAGGAGGGAAATCTCAATATGGCTGATGATAACGAAGATATGTCGTTGAGGCAATATGTGTGTGCATCAGTAGAGGCTGCACAAGCTAACATCATGCGAGAGGTACACAACATGCAGTTAATGTTACCCCAGATGATTAGAGAATCGTTGCGTTCGGGGCATACTATTTCGTTTGAAAACCCAAATAATGAACGCCTACAATCCCTCCTAGACCAGTACGTCCAGCCGGCGGCACAGGCACAATTTCAAAAAAATCAGCCGCCTTTCCAGCAACAACAGCGCCCATCTGAACCGTTCAGACCACGACAACTATTCACTAACGATCCGCAACTTTTTCATCAGCAATATCCAGTATTCGCAAACCCACAGCTAAATAATCAATATTTCAAACCCATATCACCAAGCCAATTAGAGAAGTGGGGATTGAAATTCGATGGCACAAACAAGTGTCTTACTGTGGAGGATTTTGTATTTCGGGTTGAAGTTTTGACACGCGATTATAATTGCTCATGGGATGTAGTGATGAAGGGGTTTCATCATCTGGTAACAGGAACTGCTGGTACCTGGTTTGGTCGTTCCGTATGAAATATCCTGTATGTGATTGGGATACTTTTAAATTTCACATTATAAAAAGATTCAGGAATTTCGAAAGCGATTTCGAAATCCAGAGGAGGATCATGGAGCGAAGGCAGCTGCAAAATGAGTCGGCAGCCGCATATATAACCGAAATCGTGAATCTGAAAAACAAAATGAGGGTCCTTGTTCCAGAAGGTGAACTAATAAAAATTGTGAAGGACAATTTAAGAGATGGTTTGGCTCAACAAACTTATCCCATGAAAATAGACAATTTAGACCACCTACTTGAAGAATGCAAACGCGCAGAACGAAATCTCGCTAAGCGCTCAACAAACCGATTACCCCTATTAAATAACCGAAGAGTCTATCAAATGGAGCTACATGGTTACCCGGAAGAAGGCGAGCAAATGAGAGAGCTAGAAGCCCTACAACATGAAAAATTGCTAGCAAAGCAACTCACTTGTTGGAACTGCAAGGCTCTCGGACACTCGTTTATAGAATGTCCAGTAGTCCAACGAAATGTATTCTGCTATAGGTGTGGGTTCGACGATGTGTGCTCAAGCACTCAAGCCGCCCAGTAGACGATAATTTTTCTCAGATAAGTCAACCGATGAAAAAAACAACTCAAGAGTCCGATAAAATTAATAATCACCGTGGTAAAGCCACAAAATTAAATAGTAGTTACACCGATAAAAATAAGATTAGCCCACAGGATAGTAGAATTGGAACGAAAGAGATGAGCAATAACGGTAAAAATTTTAATTATCAGCTTTCTTACGAGCAGCGGCTGGATAGGTATAATAATAAACGAGCAGAAATTTTCGCGGACTACATACCCATCACCAGTATAAAAATCCGTAAAACAAGAGAAAGATACGAAGAAAGAAAAAACGAGAGAAAACTAATTGCATCAACTACAATAAGCGACGAGAGTGATGAAAGACCCTACATGAGAGTCAATATTAAGGGCTCCTTATACCAGGGTCTACTCGATAGTGGAGCGTCCGTGAGTTGTCTCGGGAGGAACTGCTTAGAAAACGTGAAGAAAATTAACGTAAAAATATCAGACTACAAATCATCCGTCAGGACAGCTGATGGAAGAAAACATGTAATTGTAGGTAAAATTCAGACCGAAATCAGGTACGGAAACAAGTCGGTCAAAACAGTACTATATTTAGTACCCAACCTAAACCAGGAATTGATTCTCGGCTATGACTTCTGGAAGCAAATAGGTCTCAGAGTTTGTTTTAAAGATAGCCTTAATGAAATTTCGTTAGAGCAGAACGGAGAGTTACAAATGCATCAACTAACACCTCACCAGCATAGGATTTTAGAGCAAGTAAAAGGCTCTTTTGAACGTCATACACAACATGGCTTAGGGAAAACTCATTTAGAAATGCACACCATCGACACGGGAGATGCCCCACCCAAAAAAATGAGGCACTATCCAGTGAGCCCGGCTGCCCAAAAACTAATGTATGCCGAATTAGACATGATGATAGAGCTTGATGTAATCGAAATAGCGACGGGATCGGAATGGAATAACCGAGTGACTCTTGTGATAAAGCCGAACAAGAACAGACTGTGCCTTGATGCTCGGGAGCTCAACAAAATAACGAAAAAGGACGCATATCCTCTCCCGAATATTGATGGTTTATTGGCGCGGCTTGGTGATACACACTATATTTCGGCCATCGACCTAAAAGACGCCTTCTGGCAGGTTCCCCTGGACGAAGCTAGTAAAGCAAAGACAGCGTTCACTGTACCGGGTGGGCCACAATATCAATTTAAGGTGATGCCTTTCGGGCTGTGCAACGCCGCCCAGAGACTTTGCAGGCTGATGGACAAAGTCGTCCCAACAGAACTAAAAGATCGCATATTCGTATACCTCGATGATCTATTGGTGGTGTCATCCAACTTCGAGGACCATATGGCGATGCTGAAGACTGCAGGCGAGAAATTAACAGGTGCGGGTTTAACAATAAATATGCAAAAATCGAAATTCTGCTACAAAGAGCTCAAGTACCTGGGATTCATTGTTGGTGGAGGCAAATTAAGAACAGACGAAAATAAAGTTAGGGCGATTCTAGGTATCAAACCCCCGAAAAAGATGTCAGAAAATTTTTAGGCACGGTAGGGTGGTATCGCCGGTTCATTCTCGATTTTTCAACACTTACAGCCCCTCTTACCGACACTCTAAAAAAATCTCCGAAATTTCAATTAACAGCCGAAGCAATCCAGTCGTTCGAGGAGTTAAAACACCACTTAGTATCTAGTCCCGTGTTGTTCAGCCCTGACTTCGAGAAACCCTTCTTTGTGCAGTGCGACGCCTCAAACGTAGGAATAGGTGCAGTCTTGTTCCAAAGAGACGAGGATGGAGAGGAGCACCCCATCGAATATTTTTCCAAAAAATTGAATGGCGCACAAAAAAATTATTCAACTACAGAGAAAGAATGCCTGGCGGTAGTACTTGCCATTGAAAGATTTCGTCAATATATTGAGCTAATGAGTTTCACGGTTATCACAGACCATTCTAGCTTGAAGTGGCTAATGCGACAACAGGATTTGAATGGGCGCTTAGCTCGGTGGAGTTTAAAGTTACAGGGCTTTAAGTTCGATATCGAGCACAGAAAAGGGACTAAAAACGTGGTTCCGGACATGCTCTCTAGGCTCGACATGGAAGAGATAACCAAGGATGATGGTATAATCATCGACTTCAACTCCGACGCATTCCAAAACAGAGAATATACCGCCCTGATAGATACGGTTGAAAAAAATCGGGAAACGCTCCCAGATCTGAAGGTTGAGGAAGGTATTATTTATAAAAAAGTAAAATTTAATAGAAACGATGTTATGTCCGAGGACGAATGCAAGAAAATATGGTTGCCGGCCGAATTAACCATCAATGTAATAAAAAAATCTCACTCTGATAACACACTGCACGGCGGTTTCGTAAAAACGCTATATAATATACGCGAGTACTTTTATTGGCCATCAATGGTAAAGCAAATACGAGAATATGTTCAAATTTGTGCGAAATGTAAGGAAATTAAGCATCCAAAACAAATATTACGTCCGACGATGGGAAATGAGGTTCAGACCCAGAGGCCCTTTCAGAAAATATACGTTGACTTTTTAGGCCCCTACCCCCGAACTAAGTCTGGCAATACCTATATATTTATCGTCCTGGATCATAAAACCAAATTTGTTGTACTCAAAGCCCTGTCAAAAGCTACCACTAAAGGGATTATAAAATTTCTTCGCGACGAGGTATTTTATAAATTTCGGGTGCCACAAGTACTACACTCCGACAACGGAAATCAATTTACAGCAGAAGCTTTCAAAAATTTCTTGGATCTCTTCGGTATTAAACATCTTCGTACGCCCATTTATTCCCCGCAAGCCAACGCAAGCGGGAGGGTAAACCAAACCATTCTAAGTTCTATACGAAGCTTTCTTGAGAATGATCAGTCTAAATGGGATGAAAATTTGTCAAGAATAGAATGCACGCTGAGGGCAACAGTTTATGCCAGCACGGGAGTTACACCATACTTTGCCTTAACGCGGTATAACATGATTACTCATGCCTACGAGATTTTAAGAAAGTTGGATGCTGCTGAGGAAGGAGAAATTCAAGTTCTACCAAGGGCATCACATATGCAATTGGTACATCAAAAAATTAGCGAGCATCTACACAACGCCTATCAAAAGAATGCTAGGTCATACAACCGTAGAAGCAGAAACATAAAATACCAACCAGGCCAAGAGATTTTCAGAAAAAACTTCGTGCAAAGTAATTTTACAAAAGGCATTAACGCAAAACTTTGTAAGCCGTGGTTAAAATGTAAAGTCCGTAGGGCGGTAGGAAACAATCAGTACGAAATAGAAAATCTCAAGGGTCAGTTAATAGGAGTCGTACACGCACAACATCTAAAACAATAGCCCGTACCAAAATCAGCGGTATATCGGGCATCATAAGGCCCGTATTTATGAGGGGATAGTTTGTATTTGAGATGTATTTTGGGACAGAATTTTCATTTAAAATGTGTTTCCAACTCGAATTATTTTTGTATGAATACGGCAGTAACCCCATACGCAGAACGATGTAGTACTTGTCTCGTTTTTTTTAAACATATACACATGCACACCTGTAGGTAGATGTTTCTCGTTGATAGACTAAAAAGAGAAAATTTTACGAAAATGCGGGAAATTTTCGCTAATGTACTTACTCACCTGACCGAGTAGTAAGCCTTTTGCCCAAACTTGTTTTACTCCACCGGCTCCATGAAACAATTTGGCTTTGTGACCGCTACAATCTTTTTCAAAAATCCTTTTTTTATAATGTAGTTTGTAGCAACAGTCCACTGCATATTTGTCTCCCATATGAGTGGGACAAGTCTTTTGACGATTTAAACTCATGCGAGTAGCAGCACGCCAGCTGACTCAACTAAAATGTCCAGCTTCTTACAAAAAGCGTTTAAATGTTTTTTCGGGTGTAGCTTGACAACTCCAACTTGAGAAAGTTAAACCTCACTGTGCCGGGGGTGTGCTCATCGGTGCGAAATGCAGATGACACAGATTCTCATTCACAATAATGCAAGATGACGTTAAAAGAACTCGGGGCTGCCGGACTGTAGTAAGGAGTTAAGACAGGGCTGCTAACTCATGTAATCGGGGACGACGAGTAATTTGGTCGACACGATCAAAATCCATTTCCTTTGTAAGTCACACGTGTAAAGATCACCTGAATCATAAAACCGCGAGTAAATGTAAAAGGGATAATTAAAGTCCTTCAACAATCCCGATAGACAGAGTGAAATTAAAAGCGATAAGAATTCTCGGCCGTCTTGGTTCTCGCGAGTAAAACTCAAGCTGATCGAGGAAGAAATACCGATTTTTACTGAATGAACACACAGAATTGTAAGTATTTTCAATTAACGCTAATATTTTCCTGCCAGGAGAACGACTATATAATGCAAAAGATTTCGTCAATATTAATATCTGACCAAAAAATTTCTTGTTCTCCAAGACCTCCCCGACCCGACTGTACGTATAACACCCCTAATTTCAACAACGAAGGAAAACTGCGTATAATCGCGAGGCTTCTCCTACTGTCGCTCGTGTGGGATCCACAACATAACTCACAGTCTGAGAATCAGCCGCAGTGCTTCAGTATAAGTTCCCCAAAATTTGGAGAGTGTTGCAAAGCGATATTTAAGGAGGTAAATCTGTGTCGCATTTCCTTTACTTTCCGTTTCACGTAAATTATGAATAGCAAAGGAAAGTACCATTAGTCATTTTAGTTGTTGTGATCCCCGATAAGCATTTGCCAAGTACTAATTTTATAGAACAAGAATTAATTTGTAAAAAAAAGAGAAAGGAAAAGTATAAGATACAAAATCAATTAATGTAATTTACAAAAACATACAAAAAAATACATTATAAGACAAACTAATAAGAAATGTATGTTGTTTCGAAATAATAAAGAATTGAAATTGGCCAATTCTACTATTTTACGTCGTTATAAAATTATCAGAAATTAAACAAATTTGTTGAATATCGAATAAAAAAAACAGCAAGTGCATTATTCCATGTAGCGTTACGGTTAGCCGAAAATAAAAACGATTAACTGATTTATTTGAATAATTTTTCTTGCTACAGTTGCAAACGTTTTTCCATTATTAATCCTTCTTGTTTTCGGCACCACGCAAAAGTAGAAATAAACGCTATATAAGTATATCAAAACATTAATTATAGCTATTACTGTTACAATATATTATCCGTCCTTATAAGTAAATAAAACATTGATTATATAAGTAACTAACAAACAAATAAAAGATAAATATATGTATATAATCTGAAATGTCATACAGTCGAGTATAAATTAACAAAATGTGGTAGACTATTAAACTTAAGGTTGAAATGTGGCTGGGGAAAAGAATAGGGCTATAGTTAGTGCGGCATAAGGACAGTATTCACAAACGCAAAAAAACCCATCAGGCACGAATAATGTCACGGATGATTGTAACATGTCATAAGGGGAGGGCTGCCTGGGTTGGACAATAACATCATGTCCTTTTTAGCTCGGATTCCATTACGTCCAGAATGATGGGTATTCGATCATCAGCAGTCCGTCATTACTTTGACGGGCGATACTAGTTTCAGCTTCACTGTGATTTTTTTTTCAACATTTTTTTTTGTAGTACATCTCTTTTTTTGGCACGAACTTTTGATGGTGAAAACCTGACGGAAAAGATCCCCCCATCCGGCGAGCTACAGCCGCAGCGACCACCAGCGTGCCATTTCCGTTCCAGAACAGGGGTTTATCACAATTTGGCGCCCAACGTACGAGCATTTGAGTAAATGCTTTAGCCCAGTATACGGTGTCTTTCAAGGACAGTGTAAGTCCTGGAGGGTTAACATAATTAACCATGCGTGAGTTGCGACACTATCCGAGATAGCTACTTGATGCTGTGGGAGTTAATTGGATTCTCATCAATTCAATTTCAAAGCAGAAATCATGATCCGAGAAGTTAAAAAAACTAAGAGGTCATTTGTTTTTGGTTTGAATGAGGAGAAAGAGGATTCCATGAGACTCATATTATATCGCAATATCAACTATTCAGTTTCAAGTTGATTTGATGACCGAAAGAAAAAAAACCCTAAATAAAAACAAGACATATTCCATCTCCATTCTGGATTTAATTCCAATTTATTAGTTTTTTAGTAGTAATAAAAACAATATAAATATATACAGTACATAATATTAAACATCTGATTCGTTCCTCTAAGTGGATTTAGAAGAAACGACTATATGTTACCCAAAAAAAAAAATTATTGAAAATACGAACCGAGCAGTTTTAAGCACTGTTAGTCCTTTTTTCTTCTTTCATCTCTAGGCTACAGAATTTCAACCTGCTATATGTAATATTCGTTATCTAAAAGAAAAAAAAATAAGATTACTGTTAGATTTTTTTTAACAATTCGTAAATAGAAATTTTAAGTGTTTAACATTATAACCAACTTTAATCTTGTTTTGTTGTCTAGAAAGATTTATTTCTAAACTAATAATTTGTTTTTGTGTGTTGTCTTCAATAGAAACAAGTGTATCGAGAAACAAAACCACGCAAGAGGAGGTATATTGGAATATATACACGTTTTTTTCTCTACTCGTATTATTTCCTTGAAATATAATTTTTCCTTATATAATTCTGCCATTTTTCTTATGAGAATTACTTGCTAGTTGTGATTACAATAGTGGTACGCTGTTTCCTTTTACTTTCTCACCTTTCTTCATTAATTACAACATTGGACTTTATCCAGTCTTTACGTCGGTTGACAGGGGCTTGATACTTGTAGTAAACGGGTACGTTTCCATTAAGACGGTACATTCTAGTATATTTAATTTTTTGTCGTTGTAATTAGAAAGGCGGATAGAATTTTTTGTTGCCCACTATTAGGACATTTTCCTTATAAGCGATGAGCACTAGGAGACTTAGGTCACACAGTAGGATATCTAAAAGAAGCACTAACAACGGGTCTGGAACACCACAACCCTCACTGACAACACCAACCTTTCCGAATTCTGTACCTCCAGTTGCTACGAACGCAGTCGATCCGCAACTTTTTCATCAGCAATATC